>NC_061158.1:43165018-43310018 GCF_022113875.1 Hydra vulgaris | reverse complement strand
TTTCTTTCTACGTTCGATCTTGTTGTGAAGGAGCATGTGAGGCGCATCCAAAAAAATAAAATTCATTTTCATTATGCCGAGAAAAATATCCAGAATGAAATTCTCGGTTTTCTCGCCACCGCACAGTGGGAAATTAGATGACTAAAAATCAGAAAAGTAACTTGGTTCAATCATTATGTCTGATAGTGGGTTTTGTTACTAATACCCTCACTAAGAATTTTCCAATATATGAAATTCTAAATGTGGCAGGCTCAATTGTAGTTGCTTCTTGAAGTTAGTTTTTTTAATGAACTTTCGATAAAATTCTCAAATTGCTAGATTTTAGTAATTATTATTTTTTAATATATAGATCATTGAAGAATTGAGAATATATACATCATTGGAAAGATTATAGTATAGACTGTTAAAAATAAAAAATAAAAAATTTCTTGAAAAGTAGGTAGTAAACTTTTAGCATTAAAAGTAAAAAATTCATCACAAAAGTACTAAATTTTAAATTTGATAAAGAATTAAAAAATTGTTCCAATTTGTACCTTTTCCATATTTTGATATTTTTTAGTCTATAGTATTTACTAACTACCCTGAGAAGTGTAGCTGCGACTATCCGCAATCTTGAGCGCAAAATAATTTTGAAAAATTGATGTTTTTTTAAACAAATAAAAAACTTCGATAAAAATAATTTTTTTCATTCATTACATAAAGTAAAAAACATACAAAGTACTTTAAAGCATGAAAGACCAAAATAAATTTGTTTTCGTGTTACAAAGGAAAATTTTTGTTTTTTAACTTCATGAGTTTATGGTTTTAAAATGCATAACTAATTTAGGAAAAAATAATTCTAAAGTGCATTTTTAATGTCCCACTAATTGACCAAAACCTCATGAATTTCTAAGTGATGTTAAAAAGTTTCTTTTTACTTTGTAAGTTTATTGTTGTGAACTAAGATAATGGAGGAAATCAATTTAATGCAAATTGTGCAATGTTTTCAGGTTTCGGTAAATACTTTTGAAAATGTAAATAGTAGGTTTAAACACAGTACTAGAATTCAAGTCAGAGAATATAAAACAACTACAATAGCGAGAGAAAACAACGTCTGAAGAAGCTTTTGTAAATTTCTTGCATAACAAACTTTCAGGAAGTGTTTCTGAAAATACCCATAAAGAAGCACCATGCAGGTTTCCATCTTATCGAGTAATTTTTGAAATAAAAAACGAGTGCTCACGCCTTAAAACATCCATTAAAGTTACTGAAATAAAAGCCAAAGTTAAACTACTGGATCTTATGGATCATACATCCAAAATTCTTGTGATACTATGGAAGAAAATTTTTTTTAAAGTTTTAATGATAAAAAGAAAAACTTTGATGAATTAATATTAATTAGTTGTCAGGGTATGAACGAAACATCAAGTCACTAAAAATACTATTAACGTTTTAATAATTCCAATCAAAATAACCTTTAAGATTCGGATCTATTAGTCACAGTAACATCACCTCTTCGATTACATGTACAATCAGATTTAAACAATCTTTTATGGAATAACATAATGTCTCAAGGTATTAGATTCTGTAGACCAATTATACTGGAGTATGTAAATGAGAATAAAGAAGTGGTATTAAAAATTAAGGAAGAAATTGAAAAAGAAACTCTTTATTTATATCCTGATAAAGTTTACCTTTCAGGACATAAGTATGTTTTTATCAACTATAGTTTTATCCTTTCAACTGATGGAAAAATCTTAGTTACAACGCGGAGACTTCTTCGACACAATGTTGTCCGATTTGTCACGCCACACTTAACATGATGAGCGATCTAAAAAAAGGTTTGTTACAAAAAGGCAGGCATTGTGCTATGGCATTTGACCACTTCATGCTTGTATTAGGTTTTTTGAATTTATTCAATTTTCTTATATACTTGAAAAAACTTGGAAAGTAGAAAAGGTTTTCAAAAAATCAATATTTTTTGAGAGAAAAAATTATACATGATAGGATGTTTGAAGAATTTGGTTTGAGAGTTGATAAACCAAAAGCTGGTGGATCAGACGTGTAATACCCGGAAATTTATGTGCATAAACTTCCGGTATTTTTTTTTTTTTTTTTTAATTATTCACCTCCCCAAGGCCCGAGGGGGCCACTACAGTCGAGGAGGCTACTCATTTTTTTTTTAAATTTCCGGTATTACACCACTAGCTTTTGAACCAAAAGCTAGTGGTGTAATACCGAAAAATTTATGCACATAAACTTTTTCTGATCCTCTATTACTCAGCAAAATTTTAGAAATGGATGAAGAAATTATCAGATTACATAACATTCTAATTGCAAAGATCCAAATGATCCGGAAAAAATTGATAAATACTGCAATGATACATATAAGAAGTTATTAAAGATAAATGATTGGTTCAAGTTCCCAGCTTCCATTCAAAAAGTATAAGCTCATGCTAGGGAAATTATTATTAATTTACCAGTTCCACTTGATTTAATGGGAGAGGAAGCAGTTGAATCTCGACAGAGATTTTATAAATTTAATCGTGAACATTGTTGCAAGAAAAAAAAGTAGAGAAATAAACTTACTTGACATTTTCATTCTAGATATACATACTTCTGATCTCCTAATTAGTTCAATCTCATTAACTAAAGATTTAAAAGTAAGAAAATATTGTGCCTACCGGAAAAAGTTAAAAGTTTGTTAGCAGTTTATAGCGATGATGAATTTAAATATAAATTTAGTATAATTTCAATCAAGTATGAACACTTTATACATTGAAAAATTATCCATTATTTAAACAATGTCCTAAAGTATTAAATATAAAAAATTCAACTGGTGCCCCAGTGCTTAAGTGGATTCCCTGCCCCTCCCCCCTTGCTGCGCCTAATAGCTGGTTAAACATTAAAATTAAAAATATTATATTAAGTTTTTATTTTACTCATTTAAGGCTTAATATCCACATAAATATAACGATTATATTTTTGGCCACCTATTTCAATGGAATGTTCCCACTGTGCACTGAAGTCAAGGAAAGTATTCTCAGAGATTCCAGCGAAACAATATATTTCTCTAACATCCTTGACTGTACTCTAGATATGAGTCAAACCGAGCAAATGACTATGATCATCGTTTTTGTTACGTACTCTAATGGTAATGGTACACAACCAGGACTAGTGAGGATCCGTAAACATTTTGTGTGATTTGTTCCCATTCAGAATTTAACCAGAATTTAAAATGATATCATTTTGAAAATGTTGTAGGAGAACTATTTGCCATTCGACAACCTCAGAGGTTAGGGCTACAATGGTGTTAACGTGAAATTGCTACGACAATGGTGCTAACATGAAAAGGAAACACAACGGATTACAACATCGAATTATAGACAAAAATTGTCGTGCATTCTATACTCCCTGTTGCGCACGCACCATCAATTTAGTAGTTAATGATGGCGCAAATTGCTGCACTAAAGCTGTACGGTTTTTTGGTTTTATCCAGGCAATCTATGAGTTCTTCTCATCGTCCACGCAACGGTGGAATGTCCTTAAAAACTACCATATCACTACCTTGACTGTGAAGCCATTAAACGCTACCTGATGGGAAAGCAGAGTTAGTGCTGTGCGGCCTTTGCCCCACCAAATTGGTCAAATTTATTATGTCTAATTGCAATTGGCCAATGATCAAATTCTTCAAGGAGTCTCGGATACCGAAACGCGAGCCAAAGCACAAATAATTGCAGGTCAAGTGATATCATTCAAGTTTGTAACCGGTTTGGTATTTTGGTACAAAATTCTCTTCCATGTCAACATGACAAGCAAAATGCTTCATTAGCCATCCCTGTATATATATGAAGCGGAGAAACAGCTTGAAAAGACAAAAGAGTTCCTCCGAAAGTACCGATTTGACAGTAGATTCCAGGAGGTTATACACAAGGAAAATGAATAGGATGAGCAACTGGATCTGGATTCTCGATTTCCAGAAACATCTCACTCTCGTCCACCAAACAAAAAAATAGGGACTGTTTGGGTGCAAGTCAGTGGACGAACCGATACTCGATCCCTCACAGAATTTTAAAATTAACTTCTTCTATGCCGTGTCATCCAATCTGTTGAAGAGCGTTTTAGACAACGGACGGAGTACAACAACATTTTTGGATTTCTTAACTTGTGCCTGAAAATCGCTTCCAAAGACCTGAAAGAAAAATGTAAGAAATTGGAGAAGGCACTGGCTCATGGTGAAAAAATAGACGTGGATGGAATGGTGCTATATGAGGAAGTCCAATGCCTTGTTCAGAGGACTGAATTGGTCAAGTCTCCAAGACAAATCTTGGAGTTTTTGTGTGAAATAAGAATGTGTGCTGTGCTTCCTAATCTTACTATTGCCCGACGCATCATGCTAACAGTGCCTGTCTCTGTTTCTTCCGGAGAGCGCAACTTCTCAAAATTGAAGTTAGTTAAAAATTACTTATGCACATCTATGCATCAACATCGTTTGAATGACATGGCAATTCTTTTAGTGGAACAAGAAATGGCTGCCAAAATTGACATTAGCATTCTTGCTCATAGATTTGTATCTGTAAAAGTTCGCCAAGTTAATTTCTTTTAATATATGTTGTTTTGGACAAATATGAACATTCTTGTCTAAGTTGTCTTTGGTTCCTAATATATACGGTATTAAATTATTTGGCAATCAGATTAATGAACCAATCATTTGTGCTTATTTAGTAAAAATGTGATTAACCTTAGTGCATCAAAACTTCACAAGTTTTCGTCACCTTGAAAGGTTTAAAAAAAATCCATTTTCCAAACCTTTGGTTAAATTTTTGTATCAAAAATTTTTGCATAGAAAAAAAGCAATTTTCTAAATTTTTGGAGGAGGGGAGGGGGGCAAATTTGGTCTTTTGCCTAGGGCGCCAGACCACGGGCCGGTCCTGAACAGTGAGCAACTTTTTTTTATTTATATCTAAAAAATTAAAACAAATTACATAAACTCATAAGTAATAAAGTGACTGTTTTATTAATTGGCAAATGTGATTTTGTAACGTTTTAACGCAAAGCACATAATTAAGCTATTTTACATAATTAAGCTATTTTACATGATTAAGCTATTTTACATAATAAGCTATTTTATATAATTAAGCTATTTTACATAATAAGCTATTTTAGTAAAACAATAGTTACTACTTAGTAAACGCCTTTTTCTTAAAGGAAAAATTTTTCAATTCGGAAATTAGAGATGTGGGCAGTATTATAGATTTTCTCAAATTGTTAACAATAACAAGGAAATGATAAAATGCGGAAACCTTTAACGGGTTAAGTGCGGAAGTACATACATTGATTAATTTATGGAAACATAAAAAGAAGTGGTGCTACATTGACTAATGGTTTGGGCAGCAATAGGGTTAAGGTTAGGAGAAATTTTCCGCAATTTAATCCCGAGTGTTATTCATTAAAATTTTCCGCATTTCTTCGTTTTACCCGTGTCCACGATAACATGTTGTGATATAAGCTTACTCATTGACATAATTGCAGCACTTATGCTATATTTAACATTACCTGTTAGCGTGGCAACTGCAAAAAGATCTTTCATCGCATTAAAAAAAATTAAAACACATTTAAGGACAAAATTTCACGACAGCAGCAGTCTGCACTTTTTTAACTAGTGTTGTTAGGACTGTCGACTAAATCGACTGATATATTTTCTAAAGTCGGCTAAAATCGACAAACACATTTTTGAAATCAACCAAGTTGTTGATTTAGTAAAAATATAGGAATAATGATTTTTTTGAAAAAAATTTTTAATAAATTAATTTATATTTGCTTTCTATTTTTAACATCATATCATTTAAATAATAATGAAGCAAAATAATATGAGAGAAGGGCCACTCTGATAACGAGACAATTTATTTCCAGACTCCAATTATTTAAAGGCCGCCTTAAATACACTAATTATCAAAATATCTATACAATTATAAATATCAAAGTCTATACAATCATATTCACAATGTGATTGTATAAAAGAAATTTAGATTTTGAAACTTTGCAACTTAGTTCGTCCCCGGGCCTCGGGCCAGCTTAGAACGGGCCTGTATGAAATAAAAATTACAAATATCGAGTAAACAAAAAAAAATAAAATTGGTGATATACATAATCAAAAGTTTGTTAAAGGTATAAATAACACTAATAAATATAATGAGATGAATTAAATAAAACTTTAAGGGAGTTAACAAAAAAACTCGGTAAAAGTTGTAATAGTAATGTTATTGTTATGAAATGAACAAATAAAAGTTAAAGATTGAAAGTTAAATAAAAAAGATATAAGAATTTTAAGATTGCAAAAAAATAGAACTTAATACATAATACTTTTTGAGATATCTTTGCGAAGATTTTAGCATATGCTAGACCTAAAACCACCTGTTTTTGCTCAAAAATTACTTTTATGACCATGTAAAAAATACCCCCTTCTCTTCAATTTGAGGCGGCCATAAACTTTGCATGATCGTAAAAACACTAAATAATTTAAACATAAAATTTGAAATCTGATGATAAATTCATAATTAGTTTATATTTATGAAAAAATAAATAATTCATCTGATTGCCCTCAGCTAAAGGGCAGTAGGGGGGGGTAAGATTTTAGAATTTCTTGTTCCCATTCACCAATCACAGTAATTTTTTTGTGAAGAATCTTTTCATCATACATATGAACGTAAAAAAATTTGGAGTATTCTTTTTATTTAAAAGTTAGTTATTTCAAAGATTTAAAAACCTACGCCACTGCGTACATACATACATAAAGGGTAGGAAGAACACAAACTGTGATTTTCCGCAAAATCTTTTACTCGTTTCCGTAAAAAATGAAATTGTACAAACGTTTCCACAAGAAATATAAAATAAATGATTTTAAAAAGTATAAAATACTAAGAATATATATAATACTAAGTATTTTATACTTATAAAATATTTTGTATTACTTATATATATTCTTATAAGTAATACTAATATATATATATATAAGATTAATACTAAGTATTTTATACCTTTTTAGTGTAAAATACTACTATTCTTAGTATTTTATACTAAATATATATATATATATATATATATATATATATATATATATATATATATATATATATATATATATATCATATATATATATATATATAAATATATATATATATATATATACCTTTATATATATAATATATATATATATATATATATATATATATATATATATATATATATATATATATATATATATATATATATATATGTATATATATATTCATATATATATATATATATACATATATATATATATATGTATATATATATATATATATATATATATATATATATAAAAATATATATATATATATATATATATATATATATATATATATATATATATATATATATATATATATATATATATACATACATTATATATACATATATGTTATTTCTATAAAATGTCGCAACATGTTTCAATGTAAAACACGGTTTATTTTTTCTGACTCAAATCTAATTTAGTTTTAAATGCAAACATCAAACAATTTTGATCAAAAAACTCCGAAAAAAAAAAATTACTTTTCATTTTAAAAACTGCTTTAAAAAAAAATTCGGTATTAGGGGTTAGGTGCAACATGTGCCATCCATTCCTAGAAATTAATCTTTTTTAGAACAAAAAATTAAATAATAAATTTTTGTTAAAAAAAGCGCGGTAATTTCAGGTTTTTTTCAAAAAGCTGCATTTGTAAATAAGGAAAACATAGCAATAAAACTACGTAATGAAGTTTAACTTAGGTATGCAAAAATTATTAAATTTTTCAGACAGCTCAAAAAAGACGCAACATTTACGCATAAGAAACTTTCGTTTTTGTTTTTTTTTTAAACAGTTTTTCTTTCAACAATAAAATATTTTTTACAGAAACATAAATATTAGATAAAATGTCATAAATATATACTATTATATGTAAAAAGTATGATGTGATAATAGATATAATTTTATAACAATAAATATCGATATAATACAATATATAAAGATTTAAACTCCTAATATTTTAAAAACAGTTATAAAATAAGTGGGTTTCTTTTAAATATTTGTTATCTACTGCTAACTTTATCACTTAAAATATTTTTTCTATTTGCTATTCATTTATTTAAATAATTAAATTACTTTATATTAAAAATTCTATTTACGAACACAACTTCTACTAGTATTAGTTGGTATAAGTAAAAATTGAGAAGCGGACTGACCGGCTGCTGTTCGGTTTGCTTTACGAATTTTTCCGTTTTTCCGCAAGCTTAAGAATAAATCATAGTACTCGTTAATGTAATACTTTACAGAGGCAAATGTTATATACCCATTCTCTTCTAGGTAGTGATAAAACAAGGTCTCGTCAGACTTTGTTGCCTAAAATAACCAAATTACAACAATATATATAAAAATATAAAAATTTAAGTAAAAATGAAAAAGTAAAAGACGAAACAGTGTAATAAATATGTAAAATAACAATGATAGTTTTGTTAATAAAATTTTTTTTGTTAATATAAAAAATAAAGGCTAAAATAAATACAAAACATGACAAAAATAAAAAATAAATAAATAATTAAACGCAATAATGATGATGCCTCTTTATAAATATAAGTATACAAAATGATATAAACTTGACATATAATTCAAACGTTCGTATAAACATGCTTAACCATTATCTGGATGTTTCCTTTTTTATCCATTGCCAGGTATTTGTTGGTTTCAGCGTGTTTTAGCATTACCACGCTTGTACCATAAGATTGTATCTCGAATATCCCTAATTTAAAAAAAAAAATTAAAACGTTAAATTATAAGTTATTTGTATAAATGAACTCAAGAGAATGCTATCGGTAAAGATTTGATTGTTCCCTCAAAACCTTGTATGGTGGAGGTCTGCCCGAAATGAACTCTATGACCTTGAGGTTAAAAAAACAAAACAAAAAAACAAAAAAAACAGATGTATATAAAATGGTGTTTAAAACATATTTTGCTATATAACTAGCAAAGTTGTATACAAAATATGTTTGTTAATGCAACAAATAAGCAAATAATATTTAAGGGATCATAAAAACAACACTTGCCATTAATACTGTATGGAGAATTAATGCCAACAACTTTGCGATTTACAACAGCAAGATCCAAACCATTTCTGCAGCGAGCATAAATGACACGACAGTTTGTCCATTGGTTTAAAGAGTAAGAAATACCTTTGTTAACAAGAATTGGCTTACTTTGTTTTGATTGTTGCCAGTTAGACTTTTGAGCTGTCATCCATTCTTTGTTAATAGATTCTTCTATCTTTTCAATAGTTAATAACGGTTTGGATGCGCTTCCCAAAAATATCAGGTTCTATAAAAAAAGAAACCATCTTTACGCTAATCTAACCGCGGAAATATTATAGTTGATAGCTAAGTTGACATTTTTCATTTTAAATATAAAGTGTTACATAACACTAAACAGCTGTAAAATGTATAAAGTTGGTACATTTTTCTTACCATATATATAATGACACCTTTAATCAATTCTCTGTTCATTTTTTACAGAATTTTGATTCAGAAAAATTTATAGTAACTTTTAACTAGCAATTTTGTAGAATAACACTAGCTAGGTGGGATATATGATTTTTTCTTACCGGAACAGATTATTATTAGAAACATAATTATTAACGGAAGTTTAAAAAAAAAGTATATTTGAGTGCTAATGACAAGGCGGAAAATACGTTTGTCATCTTATTAACTCGATGCCATGACATAAGAGCAGTCTTTTCCTTAAAGTGTTAAATGAAAATCTGCGGTTGTAGGAAAAGTTAGGAAATCTGTCTAGTATGAACCTAAATACAAATTAGGTCATTTTGCGCTTTATTAATTTATATATCCTTAAAGCTGAGATGTTTAATGGCATGATTGCTAGGAGTTTTGATAGACGAATAAAACGTCACTATAGACTTTAGCGGCTATTGTTTTATGAAAAGATAATACGCAAAAAGTTTAAATAATATGGTTTTATTAACAGCGTTTAATTTATTACAATTACTTTTGAAATTGGTGACACAGACAAAAAATAATTAAAGGTGAGAAATCTTTTTTCTCAGGATAGTTGTATTTTAGTTATTTTAGTTTTTAACATAATCAAAACTTTAGTTATTTTAATTTTTAACTTAATCAAAAAGTTATTTACAAAAAGATTAGTTGATAAATTTAATAAAATAAAATTATTATTTTTTAATCAACATTTTTGTTTCAAAATTCAGCTACAATATTTAAATTATTGAAATTGATTTTTGTATGATACTCAAGAACTATTTATTTGTCTTTGCGAACCTTATTTTAAATAAATATACGAAATACTTTTAGAGTTTTCAAAATATTTACTAACTAATTAGAAAAAACTAGCCTTTAAGTTGTTAGAAACAACGAGTAGAAAAAAAAAAAAACAATCAAATATAATATTACCGTGGTAGTGGTTAAGAAAACCTGTATTTACTCTATTACAAGATTATCTCCTTAAGTACACGTTAATTATTTAGAAAAAAAAATGACTAAAAGTACCCCTGTCGCAATTGCACTTAGTGTAATTGTACTTTATAAAAGATAACTGGATGATTTACTTTAAAATAGAACAAAACATTATACCACGTGTACTAAAGTTTAGAAAAACAAAGAATTTTATTTTTCTAAAATTTTTCTATATTATGCAAGAAAATCGTTTGTGTATCATTTGCTGTTACGTTTTATGAGTTTTGAATAATTATGAGTTTTGAAATGAAAGTTTTAAATAAATATAAGCCTGATTTTTTAATGTTATTTTCTTTATGTTTAAACGTAAAAACAATCTATTCACTGTACTTTTTCATAATTTGTGTACCGAATAAAAAAAAGGCTATATGCAATTAACGAAATGATAACGAAATTCCTCAACATATCAAGCTAATTTTGAAATATATTGTATTTCATTTCGAGTATTTATTTATTATTTTGACTTTGCAATTAAAAAAAAATTTTCTTTCAAATAAAACTTAAAAAAATACTTTTTTTTTTGATGATATATACATTATATTATTCGTCTTTTAAATCTTTTTTAACTTTTTTTTTTGAAACACTTAATAAAATACTTGTAAATTTAACATTATGTAAATTGTTATTTAACGCTTTTTATAAATATACATTAAAGCTGTATAAGGAATCTTATATTAATAATTATATTCTATTATTTATATTTATAACTTATAAAGTATCTTATATTTAAACGGAAACGTTATTTTTTTTTCAAAGTATTGTTTATGTTTTTAATTCTAATTATTCGTTATCTTTAGCTATAATAAATACAAAGTAGTACAATAAATATTATTCCTAAAAATATTACTTATTTATTTTGTGAATATTTTATTAATATGAAATTTTAACACGTAAACTTTTCAGAGGTTTACTCGACACAAGATTTTACGTTCTGCTACGAGTCCTCAGGGCCAACGAAACGGGGGGAGGGGGTGGAAGGCAGGGAAAACTGGTCTTCCCCCCTCTCCTCCAACTCCTCACTTTTTTCAAAAGGAATTTTTTTTTATTTAGAAATTTCTAGATAAAGAGGACTTTTTTTCAGAAATTGACGACTGTGACCCTTCGCTTCGAACCTGCGTTGTCAACTTTGGTCCTTGCGTTTTTATATTTCACAACTTTATTTAGCGATCGTGTAAAATTGTATTCTTGTATATTATATTTTACAACAGATTGCTTTTTTAAAGATATTTTAAGGAAGAAAAAAAAATAAATAAATAAAAAATAGTCCTGAAAAATGTAATTTTATAACATAGAGTGTATATAATAAAAAACTTTTTATAAAATAATTGTAATAGTAAAAAGATAATAATATCCGGTTATATTATGTTATCCGGGTATTTTATGTTACCGTCAAATCTAAAACGTAATAAAGGAATGTAAAACATTCTATTTCAACTAATCTTGATACTCTGTATTTTAATGCACATTGTATTTGCTAGCAAATACAAGTTATATATATATATATATATATATATATATATATATATATATATATATATATATATATATATATATATATATATATATATATATATATATATATATATATATATATATATATATATATATATATATATATACTAACTATCCTATTCTAGTAAATCACCACCTCTAAATAATAACCAATATAGTTTTCAAAAACACCATTTAACAGTACACGCTGTAGTCAAATTTGTCAACAAAATTTTAAATGGATTTGATAACAATAAATACACTCTAGGGGTATTTCTCGATTTTTTAAAAGCGTATGACACAGTTGACCAAGAGATTCTTCTTTATAAACTGTATACTTATGGAATAAGAAAGAACAATTTAAAATGGTTTCACTCTCGCCTCAATAATCGGAAACAAGCTTTATCATATAACAACAATGTAACACGACTTAAAAGTATTACTTGTGGGGTCCCAAAAGGATCAATTCTTGGTCAATTGTTATTTCTTGTTTGTATTAACGATATCTCTCATCTTCTATCATACTTAACCTTGATCTTTTTGCTGATGATACGCAAGTTATCTTTAGCCACACAAACATTACCCTATTGTTTAACACGGTTAATCAAGAACTTGAGAATCTGAACAAAGGGTTTAAAGCAAATTCAAATCCTAAAAACATTACAAATTCTCCTTAAATGTCAATATTTTTCCCTAAATGTTGAAAATTCTCCCTAAATGTTGAAAAAAGTAATTATACTCAATTTACAAAATTATAAAAACCAGAAACCCTACCCTTAAAACTACCTGATCTACTAGTTGATAAAACTAAACTTAAACGAGAATACTCAATCAAGTTTTTGGGTATATTTTTTAATAAACATATTATCTGTATTATTCATATCAAAGTAATAGAAAATAAAATATCTAAAATAATTGATATTATGTATAAAACAAAACATCTCCTGAACACAAGTTGTTTAAATTTATTTAGCATTTATTCATAGCTACATCAGTTACTGCAACATAATCTGGGCATTTATTTATCTTTCGAAGTTAAATACAATCTCCAAATTACACAAACGAGTCACTTGATATTAAATGCAAACAAATATTACCACTATTAAGAAAAATTGGCGTGCTTAATGTTTATGAAATAAATATTCTTAACATACTTCTTTTTGTGTTTAAGTTTAAAAATGATACTCTACCAAGCATTTTCCAAACTTACTCTTTTCCTTTAAACCATATAAATACCAAAATAAATACTCAATAAATACCAAACTAAATACTCAATAAATACCAAACTAAATACTCAATAAATAACTTTATTATACCAAAAACAATATAAAAACCAGCTAATTTTTTTTATATCTTGCGTATAAAAACTTTAACTTCAACTCAACATTTTAAACGTGCAAACAAAGCAACACTTTTTTTGACTTGGATACAAAGCAATTACTATTATTAAAAACTTTTGTTAATCTTAGTTATTTAATGTCTTATAAATTGAAGTAGCATCTTCATTTATCTTGAACGGTACTTAAAACATGCATAATAAATATATATATTTTTATATAATACTGACGCTTTGTAGATGAAATATGTATTTATATTTTGTAGATTTTGTAGATAGATTTTGTAGATGCAATATGTATATCTATCTAACGCAATTTGTAGATGCAATATAATACAGATTTATTTGGTATTGTATGTATATATGAACGAACAAAATAATTATGCATAAGTATAACAAACAGTACTGACGCAGATACTATAATTTGTAGGATTTGTGTAAAACTTGATGCTAAAGGATTCAGTCAGCTTTAAAATCTGAAGAAGACGTTATTATTGCTAAAGAATTCTGCAACTGATAAAAAGGCTACTGGGCGAAAAATATTCTGCTAATTCTTAGAGATATAAAAAATAATATTGAAGGCAATTTTGATGGTTATAGTAAATATGCCCATTACAATCAGTTCTACTGGCAACAGTAAGATATTATCAAGCTATTTGGAAATCCTACTATAGTGGAAGCAATATCTTGATAAAGGTAAATATTTTTAACACACACGTAAGGGTTGTGCACATAGGCGCAATTTTGTTTTGTTTTCAAACTTGGAGAAAAAAGATTGAACTGGATAGCAAAGAAACTCTTTCTATTTATGTTTTGTGTTTTAAAAATAGTTTCTTTATTGCTTTTATAATACATATATACTAAATGTTTAAAAGTGTTGTTTATAATTTTATTTAGCGTAACCACTAAGTCACTAATTTGAATAAACAATAGATCACTAATTTGTCACAACTAAGAGAAATTAGTGACTTGATATGACTTATATATATTATCCATGTGTATGGTTAATATTTTATATACAACCAGAAAATAATATATATACAACCTGTATATTAATATAAAATACTTTGTTTGAACATAGCTTTATTTTGTTTTAATACTTCAAGAGATGAAGAGATTTTATTGCTTTGAAGATGAAGAGATTGTATTTTTTGAAGATGAAAAAATTTTGATATTTTAAAGGTGAAGAGATTATATTGTTTTGAAGATGAAGAGATTGTATTAGATTTTATACGTAAACAAAGAAAGTATTTTTGTTTACGTATAAAAGAAACATATTTAGTAATAAGTAATTATAAAAACACTTTCATAATACCAAAAGTTTTGGCCATTCTAGATTTTAATGTGTTTTAGAAGTGTAAAATAATAACTTGTGACACAATGATTGTAACACAAAGTCGTATCATCTGCATAATTACATGAGCATACAGTTTAAGCACATGTTATATTAGCATACAGTTTGAATCTCCTTTAATTTTAGGAGATTATAAAACTTAAATGGTCTTAGTTTTTTAACGCTAAAAGAATCTATAAAATTTATAAAATTTAAAATCAATAAAATTTAAAATTTATTGATGAAAATAAATTTAGTCAAGAATAGTAAAAAAAAATTTATTTTATCAACTCGTTGCGCACACGTTTGGGACAGGGTGAAAAAATTTTAAGGCTTTTATTGTTACCAAAATCTAATCATCGCAATTTTTTGCTAGGCATTTTTCTTTGACACTAGTATAAACAAATAAATCTCAAACGTCAAAAAATGCTGCATCCACTTCCGATATTTCATAAAGTCACCTTTTGGAATGACTGTTTGGAATGCTAAATAAAAATTTATATTTTTGATATCAAAGTTTAGAAGACAAAAGCTCAGCCAAAAGATGTAGAGTTTTTTTTTTTAAATTTTTTTCCAATTTCTAAATTGCTAATAATAATAATGATTTTAGTTATAATGATAGAGTTATAACTTGAGCAATACTACAAATACAGGGTATTTGATACTTTAAGGTAAATTTATGAAACTTTTAAAAACATGAATTATAACAATTATGTTTTATGCATAGCATGAGATATATTTATTACAGCAGAAAAATAAAAAATTTTATAGTTAAGAAACATATTGTTTGCGTCCCTTTTCTTCATAGACATCCCCCCCCCCTTCCCAGTTTAAAAAGTTGTCTACGGCCACGCCATTAAACAAGGAAAAAAACAAATTAAATGGTTTTTTAGAGTTGTTGGAACATGAAAAAATTCTAACATATGAGTTTTCATGTTCCAATAACTCCATTCTTATTAATAACATTGGAACATGAAAAATCATACGTTATTCAAATGATAAGAGATTATAATGACGCTGTAATCATTAAATGCCATTATCAATGTGAATGATGTCATCAAGATTGTTTTGAAGAAATCAGCAAAAAAAAGAATTACAAAAAATTCCCTCTGTAGATAAAAAACCTAGATATCAGAAGTATCAAGTTTTTCAGATAATGTTGAAAAAGTTACATGAAACTTGTTGAATGGTCGTGGAAATCCTCCTAATCATTTCGAGCTATGCCTTATACTCTAATTACTTCGGCTCTTTAGTTGAAAATATAATGCTGACAGACCAAAGATGTTTATTAGACTTTTTAGTGATCCCTGTTTTCCATAAGAACTAATACTTATTAAATAATTTAAAAAAATGAGTTTCTTTGAATATTTTCTTAATTTCTTTCATTCTTTATTTACTTACATAGATAAGTTAGTTGATAAATATTTTTCAAAAAGGTTTCTTCTATTATTGAACTAACATTTTTTTAATATCAAAAATACACATAAATACACCCCCCCTTCCCATGAAAGATCTCTTCGAGACAACCCTGGGTTGGAATTTTTTTTCTTTCAATAACACTACATAAAAAATCTGATTCTTAAAATACGTTCTCTACGTCAAAAAGGAAATATTCAACTTTTCTCAAATCCGCTTTATATGACTTTTTTGTTTAAATTTAAATAATCTGTTTTAAAGTAGAGAATATACAATTTAGTTTGACAAACAGCAAAAAAATATTTCCACCAAGTTCAAAAAAAAATTTTCTTTTAGAATATAATTTTTGTTTTTTTAAATTTTTTCATTTCTACTTTAGAATATAAGGAGATTGCTACTCTCTCTTGCGGTTACCAGGTTACCAGTTATAAAAGAAAAATTAATGTCAATGACAACAAATTAAAATGGAGGGAAACTTAAATATGAGTTTTTTTATAAAAAATTCAAAACATTGTTTTAATATAACAAAAAATTGTTTTAATATATCAAAAATTACGTTTTAAAAACGTACTTTTGCCATTATATATTATTTAGACGTTTGTTAAAATGTTTATTGTCAATTTTGAAGAATGACTTATTTTTTGATGAGTAAAATATGTTTATAATAGTCTTACTCAGCAACATCAATATTTCCTGTAATATAAAAGTAACATTGTTTACTTAAGTATTAATATAATACTATAACAAGAAACCTAACGTGATCATTGTTAAAGTAATAACAACATAAAATGTTAAATAGTGTAAAATATAAAAACATCAAAGTTATAAAATATGCTTCTGAATTATTAAAGGTTTTATTAAATTAACAATTCTTAGAAACAATAACAACCAAAAATTTAGATCAATAAAAATAGCCATTTTGGTTCACGAAGGCCCTTAAAACAAGTAGGAGTTTTGGAGAGCAAAAAAAAAAAAGATAAAAGAATTAGCCATTAAATATCATGATAATCTTTCTTTAGATTAAACAAGAAGTACAAATACTGCTGGAGAAAAAAAATAAACTCTAAGAAACTGCTAAAGTTAATTTTGATATAATTAGAAGATTGAAAAATATATATATTATTCTTAATTTAATTTAGGTGCCCTAAGAAGTCCTTACGGTCTTATCACAGAGCAACGCGGATGAGCATTTAATTGGAAGCTCACGCCTCCTTCCAAACCGATGTCGCAAAACTTGCCCAGAGGTGGGGTTTGAACCAGGGATTCTTTGTTTCTGAGGCAAGTGCGCTACTAATGCGCCACGGCTGCTCATTCCCATATCCGTGTTTTGTGGATTTTCTATTAGTATCAATGATTTAGATATAAACTGCACAGAAATAGCTAAACGTAGAGTGAGTTTTTACAAACAGAATATAGAACTATATAATCTTATACAAAATATATATATTTTTATGTAGATAATATATACTTTAAATCAAAAAATTCCGAAATTGATATTTGTCCCAGTAAACACAGAATGTTTTTAAAACGTTTAAAAAACATTTAAAACCGTTTTAATAGGTTTTTTAAACGTTTTAAAAACGTTCTGTGCTTACTGGGGTTTCAGTGATTCGCGCAATTCTTAATCAAATAGCTTTGAAGTATTCAAAGCTATTCTTTTAATTTTATCACTCTGACGAAGCATCGAAAAATTATCAAGTGTATCTATTACTTTTTTTGCGCACGGTAACGTTATGGAGTGCTTCTAATTATTTTAAAGCAACGGGGTTTGTTTGATTTCCCAATAACGAACATTGAGAGTTTCTCTGCATACTTGTTAGCTGCAGCAAGCCCAGTTAGTCATATCTTGCAATTCTTACCTTCACTGAATTTTTCACCTTTCAAATGCATACTTTTTTGGAAGTTCTTTATAAAGCAAACCGAACTCATCTGCATTGAATATATCACGCGATTTGTAACGAGACAATATTGTCGGCAATTGTTTCCTTCTAAGAATCGGTCATTTCATTGGTAACATTTTTTATTGGTAACATTTTGGCATTTTTTATTGAAAAAAGTTCAAAATAATTATTTAAAAATAATAATTATAATAATAGTAATAAGTTCAAAATAATCATTTAAAAATAATAATTATAATAATAATAATAAGTTCAAAATAATTATTTAAAAATAATAATTATAATAATAGCAATAAGTTCAAAATAATAATTTAAAAACAATAATAAATTCAAAATAATCATTTAAATAAATCAGTTCAAAATAATCATTAAATTTAATGATTATTTTTATTATTTGAACTTATTTTTTATTTTGATTATTTTGATTATTTTTTTATTTTTTTTATTTTGAACTTATTTTTATTATTATCATTATTATTATTATTATTATCTTTAAATGAATATTTTGAGCTTATTATATTAACTTAATATTTTAATTCTTTAATATTCCAAGTCTTTTGTTAATAAATAGAACTTAATCGAAGTTTAACCAAATCGAAGAAATCAGTGATAATTTTTAGTTATGTTTAACTTCAATGTTCAAAATTCAATGGTATTTCGATGGTATTTCAATGTTATTTCGATGGTATTTTGTAAACAAAATATTTAAAAAACTAAAACAGTTTAAGACTTTGAATTTTCACTATTTCTTTATTAAACAGTAATGCAGGAATTGAACTAAAACTGAGTCATAATTCAAAATAGTTCAGAAGGTATTGATATTTTTTACTCATTGATGGTATTTTCCATTGAAAATGCCTTTTAAAAATGCCATAAAATGACAATTTTGTAGTGTAAAACCATTTTTAAAATTTAAAACTTTAATTAAATATTTACAAACTAAATATAAACAATTACCACTATAAAATTACAACATTTACACCTATACTACTGGTATTAAAGTTAAAATAAATAGAAGTTTTATTATTTTAAGTTTTTTTTAAAGATCATTTTAAGTAAGATTTCACTATTTCACTTGGGCTTATTGAAAAAATCTTTTTTGACAAGTTAAAAACTTACAAAAAACACTAAAAAAGTTATGTTTTGGTGTTAACAGTTTTAAATCTCAAATAAACACATACAATATATTACTGCTTTTTAAAATAAATGTTTTGATGTTCTTCAGTTTAAATTTTTCTTATCCGAAATCTTCACTATTTTGTTAATGTTAAAGTAATGTTAAATTTTTCCAATTGAGTTTTTTTTAATTTCCTTTTTCAAATTGTTTTTTTTTCTTAATCTCGTTGATTTCCTCCATGTATATTCTTCTCCTCATCAGTATGTGTATCTTATCCCAGCTGGTTTACAGCTGCAACATCTAAAACTTTAAATGAGCAGATGTCTCTAAAATACTGATACCACTGTACTGAAGTTGGTTGACTTATACCTACTAACTCAGCTGCAGCAGTAACAGGGACCTCTGAAACCCATAACAACATGAGTTGAAGTATATCACTTACGCTGATGTTGAACATTCAAAAAATCCACTTTGTATAGTCTTTGTCTTCTTACAACTGTTGCATCGCCAAATGTGTTTATCTTTAAAGAAAAAAAGCATCAGAAAAAGCTTAAGAAAAATCCAATTAAGGAGGATTCGATTTTATAAAGCAATTTAATCCTTATAAAAGAAAATAATAACTTAAATAAAACTCTAGCTAACTTACATTTTAAATACTTATCTGATTAAACTTGGCTTGTATTAAATATGATATGAGTGATTATGATACGAATAAATAAGATGTTTATGATATAATTCCATAAAACATGACATTACTTACTTGACACTGCTCAAATCTTTGAATTGTCATTTGCTGACCACAGATACAAGATTTACGAACAGGGATTAGTCTGTTTTGATGGAGAAAATTAATCAGCCTTTCTACTTTAAAGCTTTCAATGAATTCAGCAAGAGGAGTCATCTTGATTAAAGTTGTCGCGGACTGAAGTAAACTAGAAAACTTGAAAACGTGCTTAAGTCTAATTTAATTTATTAGCCAATGAAAATTGACTTTATTAATTTTTGTAACGAAAATTTTCGTTGTTTACCGAGTTTGGGGTGCGTCGTTTTAAAGTCCGTCAGAACTTCAAACACATGATACGTGTAGTTCTAAACTAACTCCTTGTTGTTTGACTTCATTATTTCTAACTTTAATATTATTTCCACAACCTGAGCAAGTAGCTATCTTATTTGTTAAAAAAATCTCTATGAACCAAAATTATTTGTAATATTATAATTATCGTTGTCTTCAAAAATTATTTGGTCGAGTTTTATTTTTCCTGATTAAAGCTCCTTGTTGACAGTAAAGCACTAGATACTAACGTGTGTTAAATCTTATTTTTTTTTTATGTGTCTGTAGTGATTATAAGCAAATAATCTCTATTTAGTTCCTGAATGTGTTATTCTGATAATAAGAATATGCTAATTTAATATTATTATTAGCCGAGTTACGTCATTTTCTAGGCTTTTCTATTTTAAAGTAGTTTCTAGGCTTTTCTATACGCGGTTTTTTTTAAATTTTATTTACTAACAACGCGTATTACGGGTTGCTTACTGCTAGTATTATATTATTTAAATATAAATTTCTAAATTAGAACTATGTTTTTATTACAAAAGTGTTTTAATCACATATAAACAATGCGTGCATTGGCATGTTTTGCAAGACTTGTACTGAACTAAATTGTGATTTTAAAGTATGACTAATAAGTTAAACTTAACATGCAGCTGAAGGGTTTGTGATTGTCAAAAGCTGGTAATTTATTTTACCATAAAAGTAAGAGTTAGTGAAAAGATGGTTGCTAAGGGCTTTGCTATGCCTGAAAAACTTAAGATGGTTGCTAAGGGCTTTGCTATGCCTGAAAAACTTAAGATTCTTAAAAAAAGGTACTTAAATCAGTTTTTTCTGAAAATAATATCAAAAAAATTACTTTAAAAACGTATTCCTCATTAAATTTTTTATCAAATATGATAATAATAGTTTTTTTGATTTTTTTTTTTTTAATTTCTGTAAAATAAAGGTATGTACCACCTTAAGGCAGGGACGACAACTCCAGGGGGCACTTTTACCCTCCCTCTTTCAGACACACTCACACACACTTTTTTTCTAAAGGACTTTTTTTTTTTTAAAAAAAATTCTAGATCTAGATCTAGAGGACTTTTTTTAGAAATTGACGATTGTGCCCCTCCACTTCAAGACCCGTGTCATCGGCCCTGTAAGCGAAATCCGAGATTCTACTGTATTTATCATTTGTTTAAGAATACATAAAATTTAAATTGAAAAAAATAGACCAAATAAACTGGAAATGCTCAAAATGAACAACTGAAAACACTTACATTTGCGTTTACTTCTTCATTCAAGTTTCAAAATTAACATTAAAATTCAAAACAAAAATAAGGCTGTCAATGTGCCCTTTTTTAAAAAAAATTCAAGCCTCGAGCTATTTTGGAGAAAAGTTTTTTTTCAAACTTATTCCATTTATTTTATCTACAAAAAAAAGATGGTAAAATCTAAGTATAAAACTATTTATTTATAAAACCTTGTTTTTTTCCTCCACATTTTTATTGAAAAAAAAAAAAATTTTAGTTAACAAAACTTTTCATTTGACAAAAGTTAGTGCATAATATATTACTCAAATATATATTAAATATATATAAATATATATATATTACTCAAATATTTTAATGTAATTTTTTAAAACAATAAAATGAAGTTTTTTATTACAAGTTATACTTTTATACATATACACTTGTACACTTTTTTGCACTCGTTGCACCCATAAAATGCTAGAAAACAAAAGTGCAAAAGGCATCTCATCGGGTGTAAGGCATCTCTGCATGAGTGCAGAAAACCCGCCAAAAATGTGCTTCCGGAATCCTTAAGATGATTACAGTACCGAGTTTACGGAGACGAGCGCAACGCAAAACGTATTTAAAATTGAAATATTTAACTACATTTTTTAAAAAAAACTAGAGACAATGATCATTTAAAGAAGTTATTCACTGTAGCAAAACGAAAGCGCTAACCGACTGTGTAGTATATACATTAGGGCGGGACAAAAAAAATTTTTAAGAAGCAGCGCATTGTGTGTGTGTAGTGGAGGGGGGGGGGGGTTCCTATATATGTGTATAGGATGTATGTCAGTTTTGAGGTCTGTGCTAGCCTCCGTAGGGGTCGCAAACAAATTAAGATTTTTTGGCATTTTGGAGAAAAAGGGGCTATAAGCAACCTAATATATAATTGTTTTATTTTATATAGTTGTAATAATTTAGATACTACAAAAATGTTCTACTAAAATACTGTTTAGGTGTTTTATTAGAATAAGGGATACAAGGTCTTAAATATGGGATATAGCTTTAAAATGCTTTCTGATCATAAATTACCTTTTTTAAGCAAAGAAACAAAATTTTTAGAAATATAAAGATAGAATGAAAAGTTTTTATAGGCTATAAAAAAATGTATATTTTTATAATGTCTTATTTTCATTGCGCTTTCCAATCAAATTAGGCATTTTTTTTCCTGGATTTCAACAGGTTTATTACAAATTCGTGACGTTTTTTGTAGCTATATCTATTTTCTGATGCCTTTGTGACTACTCCAACTATTATTTCCATATTCTGACTATGACAAGGATACTTTGGGATTTTTAATGGACTGTCATTGGCTTTCAAAATATCTTCATTTGAATAAACATTTAGTAAAGATGGTGAATGAACTTCCTCAATGTCCCAATTTATTAATTCACAGTAACCTTTGGCTCCAATATTTAATGTTGTAGGAAGTTTAAAATGCTTATTGGATTCGCAAGTATTCCTGTATTTAAGTATCCTTTAAATGGCTGTAGTTCTAACTTGTTTTCTTTCATCACTTATTATTGCAAATAAAATATTCTCTGGGTTAGAAAAGTATGAGTTTTGCTTCAAAACTTGCTCCATTACCTCCTTGTATTTTACATCAATAATTGCATTTTTAATTAATTAAGCAAGATACCAAAAATTTTGAGCGCCATTAATTGCCAAATAATTTGATTTGATTTGGAACCATTTTAGTGCATAGCATTGCATAACTATTGTAACCAAGACAATAAGTTCTTTTGTTGGCTATTCTGTAGAAATGTATAAGCGTAGAATACGATTTGCTCTTGTGGCCCACAGAGCATGATGAAGATTTCCGAGAGAATTTTTAGATATTTCATTTAAAACATCTCCTGATTAAATAAATAAACAGATACTGTAAAGATATTTTGATCTGAACTTAATTCATTAAAGATATTATCTTGAATTAAATGAAAAGAACCATTAATTTTTTTGAAAAGAAATACTGCTAAATTAGTTATGTCCTCTGTTATTTTTTTACCAATTTCTCCTTTAAATGATTAAGAGCCAGAAGTTTTTCCATCAATCAACTCAAATACATGTTTAAAGGGAAGTTCATTAAAATGTAGTTGACTAACTAGCCACTTGATTGGTCTATCGAGTTCTGTTTCAAATAATTTTATCACCTCTCCAAATTTTCCAGTGTTTACTGCAGTTGCATCACATTAGAGAGCATTTAAAGAACCGCTGCTGCCAGTTACAAATATTAAATGGAGAATTTCATTAGCAATGCAGCAAGAAGTTCCATTATCAGGTGTTAGATGATCTATATAGCTGCTGCTTGGTTCTCTATGTAATATGTTCTTCTTTAATTATCCCTGCAGTTGTTATTGAATTGTCTTTTCCTCCATCAAAACCAATATATTGTAATTTCAAATTTTTGCATTTTCTCTCATTTACATTTTTTTGTCCATCACGAAATCTTTCTCTTACTAACTTTTTCCGATCAAACATATTTGATTCATTTTGTATACCCATATTTTTTAGAGTAGCATTAACAATAGCTCTGCAACTGACACGATTGCTAGTTCATTGTAAAAAAACCTATTTTGATTACAATTTTTTAAGACATCAGATTCGCATAGCTTGTCATATTTATTATTAGATTCATCTAATATGATATTATCCTCAGATTCATAAAAATTGTCATTGGTAATTTGTCTATCAATGTCTTTCTCAACATTTTTATGTGCGTTTTACTGTTTTTGCCTTCTTACAAATTTTTTTTTCTAGTTTCAGTTTTCTTTAAAGTAGATGTGTAAGCACAATCAAGCAGTTCAAGTTGATTTTTTTTCAGTTTTTGTGCGTTTCTTTTGCCCAATTAACGCATCACACTCTTTTATTGGCATTTTAAAAGTGCATCTGCATTTCTCTACTTTTACTCCTAAATCACAACAATTGCATGAACATATATCAAAAAAGTTGTCAAAAGCTTTCAAATTGTCATAAAAATTTCTTTTAAGTCTTAAAGTTTTATTTAAATTGGATGCTTTTTCCATTAATGTAAATTAATGTACATATTTTTGAGAATACTCTGAATTTATTGAAATATTTAAAGCTGAGTTTACGCCAAATATTTTTAATTTCAGTGGTAACTAATCTGTAACATTTATGAGCAGAACTTGATTCTTTGCCTTTAGCATCTTCATTTATACGAACATCATAGCAATTTTTTACAACATCTCTTCTTGAAGTTTGAAATTTAGAACCTTATCCTAAAGTTAAGTTGTCAGTTTTAATGCGAGTATGAAATGTTGGTATGATACAATATGTTTTATTTTTAATTACTAAAAGACAAAAAGTAGACAAATATATATAAACACTAAATAAACTATGTATAGAGACTAATTTTTTTTTTGTGGAAAATTAGGGTGTGTTTTTTACACACCCCTAGGGGTGTGTGTAAAAAAAAAATTTAGTGTTCATAATTCATTATACGAATTCAAAAACTCATCGTACTGCTTGTAAAAAATTTTAAATAGTATGGTTTTAACCCGCCCTAATATAAATACCATAAGTCTGGTATTATATTTAAAAAAGTTAGTCATAACGATTTTGCTTGAAATTTAGTATAAATTTTTAATTATAAGTATTTCAAAAACCAAAATGGCTAGACGCCGCTGCGTAGAACATTAGTTTGAGCGCAGTTATACCTCAAGTTACAGGGAATTAAATTTGGTACAATGTGGTACGAAGCGGCTAACACTATATCAAAACAAATTGTTGTACATTTAGTATATAATATTTCAATTGAATAATTTTGGAAATAAAAAAAATCTAAAGAGTGTAACCATGAAACTTAAAATCCATAAAAATTGAAATACTTTTTATTATAAGTAATGAAATATAATTAATAAGAACTTGTTTTTATTTTGTATTTTTTTATTTTTTTTCCAACAAAATCACTTCTTATTACCCAGATAGCACAACTACGTTGGGCCAACATCGGGATTAATATCCGACGCAAACTGACGTCAGCAAAGTGCTAACTTATAAAAAACAGTGGGGTGCGATTCGGCAAAATTTGCATTAAATTCTTGTAATTGCTGACGCAAAGGCTTTTGAGATGTGTAGTACAGCCAGATTGTAAACATAAAAATTAAAAAATACAATATATACTTTTCTATCACATGATTCAGTTGATTTTTATATATTTTTTCTTTCAATTATTTTAATTTGTCAAACTATAGTATAGAATACTAAAACATGTCTGCTGGATTTTGCGCAGCTCCTAATTGTCATCATAAACGAGGAAAAAATGTTGATAAAAGTGTGTCATTTTTTCGCTTTCCAAAAGACAAAAATAGGTTAGTATCTATTTTATTATTAATATATATATATATACATATATATATATATATATATATATATATATATATATATATATATATATATATATATATATATATATATATATATATATATATATATATATATATATATATATATATATATATATATATATATATATATATATATATATATATTATTTTAGATGTAACCAGTGGGTTATCAATTGCCGTCGCAAAGATCTCGACAAGAAAACTTCATTAGAACTAAATAAATCTTACGCTCTATGCAGTAAACATTTTGAGCCAACACAGTATTATCCAACAAATATTGGAGGTAAAAGAGCAATTTTAACAGCAATTCCGATCCTTTTTGATGTACCAAATCCTCCTCACAAAATTTCTATTAAAAGAAAAGCACCTTCAGAAAAATTTCTTCTTCAGTCATACAAAAAAAGTAAATCAATTACTATGAACAGTCTGTAAAATTAGCAGTTTTTTCTAGTACAGACACTACCAGCTCAGAAGATTTAAATATAAATGATAAAGCTAAAAAACAGATGTTAAATTTTCAAAAAGTAATTAACTTAAATCGTGTTAAAAATTATCGTTTAAACAAAAAACTATTGCTTTTAAAAACACATAATAAAAAATGCAATGGATCTATTGAACATATTTGTGATCTTGCAAAGAAATACCTTTCTGAAAACCAGATTAAATTTTTTGAGAGTCAACTTAGAATGAAAAACCGAACAAAACATGGAAAAGGTGGACAATACATGACAAACTAGTATCTCTACGCATCTTGTATCATAGTCCACAGGCATTTCGTATTTTGAGGCAATTTTTTACTTTGCCAAGTAAGCAACTCTTCTTGTTTTTTTGTCAAAAGCATTTGGAAACCTACAGCTTGGATTTTCTGCAAAGGTTTTTGCTTTACTCAAAATGTGAGTCAATTATATGAATGTCAATGAAGGCAACTGTTGCCTTGTATTTGACGAGATGTCTCACAAACAGCATGTAAACTATGAAAGAGATTTTGACCACGTTTTTGGTATTGATGATGATGGGAAATCATTAAATCATGTTTTAGTTGTAATAGTTCGGGGTATTACAATAAAGTGGAAACAGCCAATTGCGTATTTTTATAGCAACAACTCAGTTCAATCAGTTAAATTATCACTAATAATATTAGAAGCAATAGACAAACTGACTTCAATTGGACTACATGTACAAGCTGATGTGTGTGGCCAAAGTACAAAAAGATATTAAGAATTGGATTTCTACATGGCATTATGAAAATGCTAGAAGTCAGAATAGTATTTCCAGTCACTGGGGACTTAAAACAACAATAAACAACATTATGACATTGTCCAGAGAGTTGCTTAGTTGCTTAGGTTTTAATTTTGTTTGCACATCACATTTCAATCAGGGAATTTTTTTTTCGATTATAAGAAGTAAAGGTGGTTGGAATGACAGGCCAACAGCCAAACAATTCAAGTCTGCATTCCAAAATGCTTTACTACTTACTTCTGTTGAACAAAGTCTAATACAAATTGTGTTTCAGAATCTGATTTCACTGCAGCAATATCGTTAGACTTATGTCTTAATTTAGTAAATGAACAAAGTAATGTAGCGAATAACTCATTATTCAATGAACAAAAGTCAACTCACATAGGTAATGTAAAACCTTTGATACTAATTAAGGATTTGAAATTACAAATATGTTCAGAAACTGTAGAACAGAGTTTATGTTCTCTTGCTGGTTGGCTAATTAAAAAAGTTTCTTTGTCAATTATGCAAAAATATTTTATCTCCACCATCTGCTGAAATCTGTGGTAATTTTGATGAATTTGTTTATACTAAGAAATATGAAACAAAAAATCATTCAGTAGCACCAAGTTCTTGTTTACGTGAAGTTTAAGAGTAATGGAAGCCATTTTCATTAACAACATTAATAAAATAATTGTATGCAAAAATATAGCAGGAACTATCATTAAAGCTATTAAGAAAGACTGCAATTTCGTTTTTTTATACAACCTTCACCCAAAACATGCATCGCATTTGGAGTGAAAACTGATACACTATTTTGTTGATATTCAAATTTATTATTTCATCAAATTTTACAATCGTGACAGCTCCACATTATAAAAAATGCCCTAAAAAAATGGCTTGTATTACTCATAAATATAAAAGATTATATTTAGTTAAAAAATGTGTTTATAATGTACTAAATTGAATTTATAAATTCTAATATCCTTTAAATTTTTTATATTATATATAAGATTAGGAAAATAAAAATAACAAAAACATATATAAAAGTATAAAAAAACAATATTGAAAACATCAAAACTAGAAGGAACGTTTGAGTTGTTTTATACTAACAGAGCTCAATAAACAATTCATACAGCAGTTGTATAATTTTAGGCTACTAAATAAAATGTCTAAATATTGAAACATTTACAAAACTATAATATAGCATTTTTTTAGGGTTGTTAAATTTTTTTCTTATGTTTAGTTGAAACCCTGATTGCTGTCTACCATACAGTTATATTATAAACCTTCTAGCATACTGCAGAGGGTAGTTAAGAATTAAAACGTACATATATTGAAAAAAAAAACAAGTTCATATAACTAATACGTTTACTTCGTTAGACAATGTAACATTTGTAACAACGTTACATTGTTTAAATGATTGTTACAATGATTTTTACATTGTTTGTAAACAGTATAGCAATATACAATTTTGAAAAAGCTGTAATATATAAGTATAAAATAGTATGACATTTAATTTATGGCATTTAATGTTTGTATTTTTGTTATATTTTGAACATTAAAAATAAAATTGAATGTTATTTTTTATTGTTCAAAATATAACAAAAATACAAGCTTTAAATGCTATAAAAAGTTTTATACTAACATATTCCAGCGTTTTCAAAATAAACCATTTAGTTTACAAGTAATAAAAGATTGGTACTACATCTTATTATATTATTATTGTTTAAAAATAAGTTAAACCATCTTTACAAAAGCATTGTTCTGTCAAAACGTATTTACATGCGTATTGTTGTTTACAAATCTGGCTGTACTAGACATCCCCCGTTCGTCGAATTACAAGAAATCGAGCGAGTCGTACACCACTGCCTAAAAATCAGGATGACGTCAAGCTCAATATCATTTTAACTTTGTTAAGGGGCTGTCCATAAACAACGTCACGCATCTAGGGGAGGGAGGGGTCCAGTCTTTTGTGACGATATATATATATATAATTTACTTTTAAAATGAAATTCTAAACAAATAAAATTTGAAATGATGCAATGAGATCTTTTATTAGACTTAATGCACTCACGTGTTAAGTTGTGACAAAAATTTACATATAAAAAAGTTCACATTTTACCATAAAACAAAATAACGTAAAAAATTTAATATAAAAAAGTATTTGAAAGTAGCTGTTTAAACGTACGTATTAAATGTTTCTCGACCACATTTTAAAATTTGTTTCTCAATTAATTTTTAGACGCATCTGATTTGTAAGCGCCGATAAATTCTATTCATAGAATAAACGTATTTTTGACGTGTACGTTTTACCATATCCTACAAAGAGCACAAAGGCTTTTCAAGTAAAATCAATTCAGAAGTGGAATGAAATTAAAGTTGATGAAATTTACAAATTAAAGTGGATCATTTGGTTTCAAGAACTAAATGCTCTTTCTACAAGCAAAAAAAGGAACACTCCCAACATTTCGGGCTGAACAAACATTATCTACTAATAAACCTTCTACTATAAATGTGCATAACAAAAATCTTTTAAATTCAAATTTGCAGTTTGATAAAAAAGATACCGATATTGTCAGTGATGAATTAGAACCTAAACCTAGTACTGCCCGCTCAGAAATATAGAATTGCCCCAGCAATTGCAGACCCAGAATGAAATTTTAAGTTCGGTTTGTGCTAGCAACAAAAACGTGAAACGCTTTTCATTTAAACAAGATGTTGAATTGAAAGAAGAGAAAATGAAAAAAGACAATTTAGAACAGCAGTTGAGTATTTATGAACATTTATCCAAGAGGTGGGGGGGGGGGTCATCACTTTGTGACGTAATATTCTAAGGGAGTCTAAACATTTGTGACAACTTGTGACGAGGGGGAGGGAGGGGTTAAAAACTACAATAAATTGCGTGACGTTGTTTATAAACGGCCCCTAAAACGTATTTTACAAGCATCGGAAGCAATCCTCGTGGCCAAACAACTTTCTTTATAGTTACGAATTCTCGCTAGCTAGTTGCTAGGTTATGTAACTAACAATCCTCGTTGTCCAAAAATGTCAGTTTTTATTGCTATGAATATCACTAGCTAGTTGTACGCCGATTACCCGCCGGGATCTTGAAGACGACGTAAATGTCGTTTTAATTCAATCTTAAAGTTTTCTAAGTGCAGTTTTAGACATTTTCATTCAAAACACAAGGAAAGTTTTTCAAAAAAAACTTTAGTATTGAATTTTGATAAAACTTATTTTAAGATTGGTTAAAGAAATGATAAGTTAATCTTTAAAATTGTGATATAGTAACTATATCTAACTTTATTAGAGCTAGGCTGAAATGCTTCCAATGTTTGCAACATACAATTTTACTTAAATTAACTTTTTAAGTAAACAAAGATATACGCCAAATGTTAAGGGGATCTGCAAAAAGTTTTTTTTTTAAAGTTTTATACCCAAAAATGCTGAATCTTCTTTGATTTAATTTTGTATATATATTTTCTTTTTTTCACGATAATAAGTGTATATTTTATATGGTATACCTGGAAAAAAAAAAATCTTAATCATAATTACGTTTTACTTTAAACATAAATGGCATCATCTAATTAGCTTATGTTTAAAACCCCAAGTTCACGTAATGGAGAGGGTTTCAATATGCATTTCTGTTCGCCCCAAATATTACCATGTTTACTATTTGTTTACTATAAATTATTTTAAGTTAAATACGAATAGTACTTTTAAAATATGAAACAGTAAAGAATGATAAAATTAATAATATTAAAATTAATAGTTTTTAAAAAATTAGTGTTTTTAAATAATGCATTATTAAGAAAGGGTTTTGATGTACATAAGATGAAAGCGTACTTTATATGCTTTCGTGTTATGAAAACATATAAAATATGTTTACATATATCTAAAATATCACTCATAGGAAGCTTGTAATCAATTCCTTTTTAGTTATTATTTTTTGGTTGAAAAGTAAGGTATTTAAGAAGAATATTATTGGGTTTACTAGGTTTATGGAATGGGATAAATTTACTTTTTGCAGATATCATTGTTGTTAACTTTATTGCTTTTTAAAGAAATTAAAAAAAAGTTTCTTTAACAAGTTATTGAAAGTTATAAAATGTTGCATTTTTTATATTTTTGAATCGTATTGCATAACCTTTGTAAAGTTATGCAATAAAAACTAACTAACATTGTTAATTATGCCGATAGATTTTTTAATACAGCGAATCGTTTTTTTATAAAAAAAATATTTTGGAATGTTTGGCTACCTATTATATAGTAGTTAGTAAACTTTATTTTGCTTTTCCCACGAGATGTCATTAAAAGTGATCATTAATTTAAAATATATTTTTTACGGTAATTTCCGGAAAACAATTATGTGGTAACTTTGTATTACTTGTTTAAATAAGCCAAAGAATAATTTAATAACATCTTATAATTAAGATTTCTTTGTGAAAAAGTTAACAGGGCTCAAGGAAACATCTTAAAAGCAACCCACATTGTCGTCAGAGGTTTTATGCAAAAAAAAAATCAATGTGAATTTTAGAATAATGTTGTCTCAATTTAATTTAAACATCTTTATGGAACACGTATTTTTTTTATTATTTTTCTTATATTGAAGTTATCTTAAGTTAAAAATTAATAAAAGAATAAAAATCTTTACACGTTTTTGTGCAATTGTATTAGTCGCATCTAGAAACAGTTCTATTACCTATTCTATATTATATAGCTATAATATAAGACATATCATTGGTTTGAATAATAATGAAAAAAAAAGGCTGGATTGGGGTCTGCCCCTCCGTAACACGAGTAAAAAAAATAAAAAGTTGCGTATAAAAAATATCTTTGTATTAAATTTTTATGACGCATGAGATAACATGTACTTATGCGTAAAGTTTAAAGAATCAGTTAATTTTGGAGGTAATTTACTAATAGAAATTTTAGAAGACATTTCTATATTAATAAATTAAAATTTTTTGTATTCTATAGTTTATTCCAATTACGTCACTTTTTGTTGCGTAATAGTTGCATCACTTTTAAATTAATATAACAACAAAAAAATGGTATTTTCAACTTTAATTAAAAAATGGTTATCTATAAATGATTGTTTCTACTACAGTCTGCGGTATTCTCACTATAGTGACGATTTTTCCGCTTTCAGGAAATTAAAGATTTTTTAGCGTTTCCGTAACACAACATAAAAATAGGAAAAGAATTTTTTTAAATCAGTTTATTGTTTTAAACTTTAAAATGCTTCTTCCGTTACGCCTGTAATTCTATGCAAAATAGCGCTATTTAAATTTGCCTACGAATCAGAATCATATTTTTGGTTCCGGTGTCTTGGCAATATCCTTAACCTTTATAACTCTCATCATTGCGAGGAAATCAATATCTTACTTGGTTCTCTTGTATAGCGTGGCAAATTAAGGTATCAAGACATGATTAACTACAGCGTATATATGGTAAGAAAATTTTGCCACGCTATTTATATTTCTACTCCAGTAATAATACATTTTGTCTGTTTTCTTTTTTGACTTAAAAACTTGTTTTTCTTTCTTAATAGCTTTTTATCTATTTTGTTACGAGTGAACCAACATTAACAAAAGAACCAATTTTAGAAATCGAAGAAGTTAAAAGTAGCATAATTAAAGAGTGGATTTTGGCCCAGGAACCTACGTTAAAACGGAAAAAATTAGTGAAACCAATATTAAAAAATAAAGATACACCTTACCAAACAAAGTATTGGTCAAATTGTCGTTTAATTTATGCGCGTCGTAGAAACGGCATGAATCTTGGTATTATTAACAAAAAAGTTGCAGGAATGAAAAAAGATAATGACATCAATGGTAGACTATACATTTTTATGCTACTTTTTTTAAACTATAAATAAGTTCAAGATTAGTAGATCTCAATTTAAGTTTCACATTATTGGTATTATGCATCTGAATATATTTTTTTTATTTCAATAAAGGGCTATTTGAGATTCAATCTTACGCTACAAGCATCGTCATGCTGAGGCATTTCGCTACAGAAAATTATATAGCCATTAATGAAAAAGGAGAAATAATAGTAACGGTAAGTAGAACCTGTACGGATTAAAAATCTTTTTAAAATTAAAAATAACATTTTATTCACACTGTAGATTGTTTTATATATTTGGTGGTCGCTTTTTTATATTTGATTATTATTGCCTGTGTTTCGAATTTTTTAAATATTTATTCCTCTTTATTTTAGCCTTCCAAAAATGACGAATGTTTATTCTATCATTACATGGAAGAAAACGGTTACGTAACATTTGCTTCAGTAAAATACTATATAAATGAACATTACGATTTATTTTTAAATTTAAAAGCTAACGGGAAAGTTCGCGATGTAAGGCGTACAGCACCTGGTCAAACGTCATCACAGTTTATATTAATACCATCAGATACAAACAAAAGTTGCATCCGATGAATAAATTATAAATAAAAAATTATCTACATTTTTTTATATTTTAGCATTCCTTATAAACAATATATTAGTATAGTTTTTACTTTTTAACCAAAAAAAATTAACTGTAAATATTTATTTATTTTATATCTTAAAATGCATGTAAATATATTTATTTTGCAAACAGAAAGAAAAAAACTTTAACAATATCCAAGTCTCGTCATGTCTCCATATTCTTCTTGAATTTTATAAATTTATAAATAGCATCTTTAATCTGCAAACAATTTCTTATTACTTATATAAAATTCTATTAAAGTCGTTTATCTTCATTTTATTGTTTTTTGTTTATCCAATAGAAATAATGCTCTAAATATTACTATGATAATCATTCTATAATATTTACAATTATGATAATTATTTTATACTAGTTTATATTACAATTTATTATGTTTGATATATTTCTATATTATTTGTTAAGTTATAGAGTTAATGAATAAAAAATGTTAAGCTGTAAGCAATGAAAAAAAAATAGTTAAGCTGAATAAAAACTTGTTTAACGTTTTTCAACATTTTGAATTTCTATTCTAGGATTTTTAATTTTAGTCATTTAACCTTTTAATTAATGTATTATTACATCTCCTCAGTTTATAGGAATTACACAATGCATTTTATACCTCCTTGATATATGGGGCTTACACCATAGCGTTTATACCTCCCCAATTCATAGGGTGACTTAATAACTTAACTTATTCTTTTCTAATTAATGTTGAATGAATCAAGTTAAACTTAAGTCGTTATAAGTTATAATGTTTTATTAAATCATACTTATTATCCTATAACTAAAAAATGACATTTGAAAAATGTTTTAAAGTTTTTTGTCCATCATTATAACTTTATAATATTGGTTATTACTTATTATAATCGATAATAACTACATGCACACACAGATCATATATATATATATATATATATATATATATATATATATATATATATATATATATATATATATATATATATATATATATATATATATATATATATATATATATATATATATATATATATATATATATATATATATATATATATATATATATATATATATATATATATATATATATATATATATATATATATATATATATATATATATATAATTTATGTAAATACTTTATTAGCAAAAACGTTGCAAATCAATTTAAAAAGTTGATAAAGTAAACAAAAAAACATCTTTAAAACTTTGTTTTAAATAAATCGTGAATTGTCTTGATGAAGTTTTAAATTGATGAAGTTTTAAATTCATTACTTTATATCGGAATTGCAGACCATACTTTAAAACTAGAAGCCCTATATATAAATACGGAAATATGGATTAGGTAATGTATTAAGAACCGTATAACTATTAATGTTAAAAATAAACTCATCCGGATTGACTAACGCTTAAATAGTCTACAACTATTATTTGTAATTGTTTACGGAATGTATCTTGCGAAGTTGGTGTAATTTTATATGTAGTTCTTATTTATATACATTTTGAATGTTTAAATATGTAATATATTTCCGAACAACAATATTATGTTTTTAAACCAAAATTTAACTTCAATAATTATATGATTTTATATCGATTTATTAATAATCAAAAATAAAATATGTGTACAATGATATCGAAAAAAATTGGCGCAGTAAAATATTTATTTCACACTTTTTTTTCTAACATAATAAAAAAATAACCATATTTGGTAAAGATTTAATTTATTTTTTGTTCAAAAGGAAACTATTTTGTTATAACTAAGGTGTCAATAACAAGTTCACTTAGTGTTACCTTTTTATTATTTTAGTTTTATCAAAGAAATACAAAAACATACTGGAAAAAGTTACAAAAAAAAACAAATAAATAAAAAGCAAACGTTTTGAATTAATTTCCGTTCTTTTTAACGTATTTTTCTTCTCAAAATATATGTTAAATTTTTTTTATTTTATGTGATACCCGTTCATACTGACGCTTTATTTTAAAAGCGTATTAAATTAATAATGCAAAACAGCAATATAACAAATTTTGAAAAATTTTAAAACTGCAAGACTTTTTTGTCAATATAAAACATCTTCGCCATGTTGTTTTATTGTTATTTAATACAGTTTATAAATTAAACTTAAAACGCGTTTAAAATCAAACGTGTTTTATCGTCAGTATGAACGGGGTATTAGTTTCTATATTTTTTATAAAAATTTGCATAAAATTGTTTATCATGATCAGTTGAGTAACATTTAAAACCTTTTCAAATATTTTGAAAGGATCTAAAAAGATCAAGATCCGAATAAGATCAATAGAAAATAGCCTAAACCAAAAAACTAGATACAATTTGGAGAAGAGTTCCAACCAAAATTTACAATAATCTTGTTAAATAGATGAAAAAAAGATGCTTACCTTGCAAAAATGTACGTGGTGAATATTTGAAAAACTTGATCAATATTTTAAACCTAGAATGGATATCACTTATGAACTTTACATTTCTACGAGCAAAAAAAATGAAGTTGAAAGTACTATGAGCTATGTCACTTAATAACAAAAACAAGCTGAGTATTGTGTCTTTTCAGATATTGCTGTGGAATTAAAGAATCAACTCGTCTCACTCAAACACTATCTTGTTCCATAAAATTAATAAAAAATTTTTACGGCTAAAGACATGAGTCGCATGAAATGTTTTAAAATAGGTTGCAACATGGAAATACTAAAACAACAATTGAAAGAAGTATCTTGTAATAAAACAAATCAATGTAATAGAAGAAATTGGCTTAGTTACTTGGATAATCAAATGCTTTGCAAAAGATAAATGTTGGCAAACGGATTTAAAATGAGAGCTGAGCAAACTGATATTATACAAATAAAGAAACAACTTGCGGTGTAGAGAGTAAGTTTTTTTAAGAGTTGAAAAGTTTGCAATAAAACATTATAAAAATATAAAAAGAGAAACCACTGTTTTTAACGTTTCATAGTCCAATGCAGATATTTTAATTTTATTGTTATTATTGAATATGGTAAAGTTTAAAACCTATTAAATATGTTAACTATTATATAAAATGATTAAGCATGTTTAAAAATCTAAATTGACTTGATGAGGATATTTTGTATGCCGTTACGTCCCCTTTCCGTCCTCACCTCTCTATATTACAAGTTAAATTTGATTTAGGGTAAAAATTTCTCAAAAAACACAAAAAAACACAAATCTGCACCCTACATCACCAAAATTTTTGAAACTTGGCACAAATGTTTAGAGACATATGTTAGGAAAGATTGTAATTTTTTTTCATAAAATTCCTTTCCTTTTATAATTTACAGCAATTTGAAGTTTCCTTGATTTTGACTAAAAATTGAGGGGGGAAAAGTGCCGAAAATCATTCCGTTTACTTTCATCTTAATTAGGTGCTTGTAGTGATGCCACTATTCTGAAACTTTGTACCAAAAGAGTTTAAAACCTGTTAAATTCGAAAAATATAGTTTTTTATATGTCAAAACAAGGGAATGTAGCTTATTTTAAGATCCATATAAATATTATAGCTATAAAAAAAATCTGACTGATATAAAAAAAATTTAATTTCGATTTTCTTAAAAATAAGATCAACACCTACTTTTCGAACCAATTATGTTTTGGCCTTATATTAACTTGAGGAATTATTCATGTTTAATATAGACACAAAATTTTTTAATATTTTTTAAATTAGACACTAAATATAACCCCACCTTTTACCAATCAATCAAATTAGAAACTAAAACTTTAGTGACTTTATTATCTTTTTCATTTCATATGATATTTACAACAAAATTTAAACGTATATAATTTTTTTTTTAGTGATTTTATTTATGCTTTACATTTACATTATTTACAAGTTGGTTCACAAAACATAATATTTAAAAAAAGAATGGATAGGACATAATAGACTCATAAATATAGAAATCTCTACTTCCTTAGGAAAATATTTTTTTTTAAGCCCTCTTTGGCTAAATAGTAGCAAAGTCCTGTTTTTGTTATCGGTACCTCAACTTTGCAAATAATGTGGACATCAGGAATCCAGCATTGGCTTTCCTTTGGTGGCCATTTAAACGACCGTGCAGGACCATTAGGACACATAAATTTTACAAGCACATCTTTTTCTTCTAAATTAGTATCTTCAATGACTCTTATCCACAACTTTTGCTGATAGGAAACACAGGCATAATCACCTGGTACTAGGTTTACAGTTGTTATCTGGATATTTCCAAAGTCATGAACTAAAGCAAATTCTTCATCAACACTGCATAGCTTAGTGCCAACCTAAACAAAATAGTAAGATATGCAATTATTCCGTTTTACTTATCAAACATGTTTTATTAAATGCATAGATAACAAATGCAAAGGAAATAAAATAAAATACAAATATTTTTGATAATGATTCTGCAAAAATCTAATATCTATTTGAGTTTATCAATAAAAGTTATACGTTTATTTTAAAATATGGCAAAAGGTATAATTTAAAAATAATAATTTACCTTTTGATGGCCAAGTGGTACAAACTGATGGTAACTACGTGTTCCAGGTATTGTAGTAGCAGTATCCAATCGTTCTTTAAGAGTGGTTTTCACCAAAGTTAAATCTTCTGATGAAATATATATGAAATTTATGCCTTCAATGTTTTCATTGCAATATTTATACATTGTTTGTGGAGATAAAATGATTATCCATATCTCTTTGCAAACTTGCTAGTGTTGCCAGACGTTTGACTGTACCACCTATCCCATCACAAGGTTGCTTACCATGACTAGTGGTAAAAAAGTTCCATTTAGCAGTAAAACCAAAGTCTGCAATTCTTATATTGACCTGCACACCCATCTGAAAAGTATTCAATATTTTTCATTTGAGGCAAATTTGTTTTTATATCATTGCAAACAACCTCAATAATTTTATAAATCATGTTCACATCATGGATCATATCATCCGAAATAATATAATAGGATTTGTGCTTGAGAATGCCTGTTTTTTTGAAATAAAAAATCACTGGATGAAGTGTACATTGTAAATTTGTCCAATGAAAGCATTGCACTTCATCCTGAACAACAAGTTTATAGTTTTCTGAAAAATCACCCAGAAATAATGCTGTTACCTCATTCATCATTCATATCTTCCTTTCTTAATCTCAGGTATAATGCTTTACTCTTTGCTAAATACGAATGTGGTGCAAGTTTTTCCAGTTTTCTACATACTAGTTCAATGTATTCAAACACTGGCTCTTTATTATGTGTCAAGTTTGACCTATCTGTTGTTGTCCATTGATCAAATTCAATCTTATCATCATCTTCAAATTCTCCAAGTATATCATAAAGTTTTTCAACCAATGCATTCATAGTTGTTGGGCATTTTTCACATTTCCTTATCATACAGTCTTTATTAGTTATATCACAGACAATATAAGTTAACAATTCTTTGTATGTCACACCAAGAGGATGTAAAAACAGTTTCAAATTCTGATGAATAGCACAGACGCATGCAGAATGTGTTTCTGAGGCACCAACAATAATACACCATTTAGGTCGCAAAGTGCAAAATCTTGAAAATCTTATTTTTAATTCTGGGTTCTTGGTTTTAAAGGCAACAAACAATTCCTTTAAACTACATAAGAGCAAACGTTTTTGCATGTGGACATTTCTCTTTATGCTTACATAGTCCTTTTTACCAGGCATTATACGACTATGTTCATCGTCTTCGTAAAAGGTCTTGACCAATTGAACTGTTACATCAGGAAAAGCTTTTCCTAATATAGAATTAGGCATGGTTAAAATACCTTTTTCTAATGTTAACTTACATGCAGTTCAAGCTACATAGTTTGTTACATGCAATGTTTCAGATACCTTTTTTATTAACCAGTCTGTTGGAGCAAGTGTCGCAAGTTGTACTTTTTTTGATGTTGATGTAGACTCTGCAATTTTGTTAGTTATCAATACCATCATGTTATCAAACAAGTTTGCTTTTTCCATATACTCATTATTAAAACTTGACTGTTCTTCAAAAGTTTCTTCTGATATATTAAGGGAAATGACTACCTTTTTTAATGGAGGTTGTTAATGCTGTCAATTTTCGTTTACCTTCTCTGATTTTACCTGACTTGTGCAACCCTTTGACCTTAATTGGAGATACTCCGGCAGATGCAAAGTGTGCATCTACACTTTCTTTTTTTATTTTGAATGGATCTTTCATTAACAATATCAAAATCTTCATCATTTTTATTTTCACTTATACTTTTTGATAAACATGTCATAACTTTACTTCGACAGGTTGGACACAGTTTTTTTCCAGGTATAAGATTTAAACCTATGGTTTCTGCTTCTAACACAGTATGCATTGTAATCACACGTAGAGGTGCTTAAAAAGAAAGTAATTACATTACTTAAATAACATTAATTATATATATTATGTAATTATATTTCTATACAATTTGTTATATTAATAACTATGAAACATTGAACAAATCTTATTACCAAAAAAAACTTATATGACTTATAAATAATGATATTACCTAATGAAATATAAATATATAAATTTTTACCTCTACACACCTTTTGGTGACTCAGAAATGGATTACAGCAACTTTGATTACCCTCATATCTTACAACTAACATATCATGATGGTGTGTGCGTATATTAGTAATTTGTTCTTGTTTCAGATTTGTTTGTTTTTCAAGTAGCTTACGGTCATTGCTGTCAATATCTTCGATCAGATTTCTATCATGAGATTACGATTTTTTATAACAAGCTCCATAATTATTTACAAAGCAGCAATTAATTTTGTTATCCATATAAAAATATAATGAGGAATTTCTGTCTAAACACTTAATACAAGAAATCTTAAATAATCTTAATGTCCCTAACAAGAAAAGTACACTTGAACACAAACAATATCATATCAATATGTATTTATAACGAACATATTGCTTGAACAAGTAGCTATTAGTTTAATAGACATATTTTAAAGGCCTAACTATCTACTAATTATTGTAAACTCTCTATTAACTACTTACAAAAAGTTAACATGGTAATGATAATTAGACATTATTATACCATTTTATTACATTTTTTATTGATGATAATAAATGTTTTATTACAACAAAACAATCCAAAAAAAGTTACATAATATTGTTAAATTTAATGACACGATATTATGTAATGAAAATGTCATTATTATTATGTAATGAAAGTAGAAAGAAACAAATTTATAAAATGTTCAACTATGTTTTGTAATAACTTTGTAATTTTTTACAAAGCTATTACAAAACAAAAATAATTGTATTTGTATTGAAAATATATTTGCAAATTTTTTTTTTTTTTTGCAAAATATCCTTAGAAAAATTGAAAAACTAAAACATCAATAACTCCTTGATAAAACATAAGGCCAAATAAAAATTGGTTCGCAAAGTAGATATATGTTTAATATTTAAAAATAACGAAAACCAAAACTTTTTTTCATCACTCAGATTTTTTCTAGAACTATAGTTGTCAATGGCCTTTTTTATTGTCATTAACAAGTGCGTTTTGTGGATCTAAAAATAAACTATATTTTATTGTTTTGAGAGATATAAGTTTATGATTTTCTCAGATTCACCAGGTTTTAAACTCCTTTGGTACCAAGTTTTAGCTTCGCAACATTACTACAAGTTTGTAAGAGTAGGTTATCGAACTCAAAAGGCGATCAAAGTCCACTTGAAAATTATACGTAATTATGCGGAAATTACTTATGTCAAATTAAATAAACGCTGTTGCTCGCGCAACGGTACCGTTGCTTTAATTTCATTCCTTAAAGTTACGGTAGTGAGCTCTGATTGGTTAATTTATAGTTTCTCCAGAGAAATCTGATTGGTTAGTTTATTTAGTCACGGCAGCGAAGCTTGATTGGTCGATTGATTGAAAAGTTAAGAGAAATCGGTAAAATTAACACTTGAAGTTAGTGAAATCGTTGAATTGCATAAATTTACATTAGTTGAAAAGTTATTATAAGTTAATTGAAAATCTAACATTTACTCGTATTGTACATATAAAAAATGGAGGCTATTAATTCAGCAAGTTTTTATTTAAATCAAAAATTTGACTCATTTGCATCACTGCAAAATTTTATAAAGGAATATGAAAATCTGAATTTTGTTCAATTATGGAAAAGAGATTCCAGAAAAATATTAGCAGCTAAAAAAAGACTTTCAAAAGAGCTCAAAGAATCTCTTGTTTATTATGAAGTAAAGTACTGCTGCATTCAAGGTGGTGTTAACTTTAAGTCTAGAAGTCGAGGACTACGCAGTGCATCGTAAGTTATCTAATTGTGCCACAATAAAATTTGATGTGGGTCATGGGCTATTTTAATGACGTTTTATAAAGTTAGAATAGCCTATTCTATAAAGTTTGATAAGCCACATGAAGTTTTCTTGTCATGTAGAATTAACTAACGAATTAATTTATTTCTGAATGAAGCTCTTACAAATTCAAGGGTGTTAAAAAATTTAAAACTAAAGGTAAAGTAATAATATACAAAGTAAATGCTTATTCATGTTAAATTCAGTAATAGCAATAATAATAATAATAATAATAATAACAATAATAATTTTCACCTTTAGAAATGATAATTTTTTCACCTTTAAAATACTGAATTGAAGCTCTTTCTAATGATATATAACAATGTAGTGTATAATCAATTTAAAAATTTCATGTCACATACCTATATATATATATATATATATATATATATATATATATATATATATATATATATATATATATATATATATATATATATATATATATATATATATTTATATATATTAATATTTATATATATATATATATATATATATATATATGTATATATATATATTTATATATATATATATATATATATATATATATATATATATATATATATATATATATATATATATATATATATATATATATATATATATATATATATATATAAACATATAAACATATATATATATATATATATATATATATATATTATATATATATATATATATATATATATATAAACATATAAACATATATATATATATATATATATATATATATATATATATATATATATATATATATATATATATATATATATATATATATATATATATATATATATATATATATATATATATATATATATATATATATATATATATATATATATATATATATATATATATATATATATATATATATATATATATATATAGGTATGTGACATGAAATTTTTAAATTGATTATACACTACAATGTTATATATCATTAGATTTTCAGAGCTTCAATTCAGTATTTTAAAGGTAAAAAAATTATCAAAATCCAACAAACCTACCAAAAGTTATGATGTTTTAAGTACCGATTTTTCGATATATGGTTTTGTTGAAGAAACTGTGGTCAAAATTAAATTTTTCTTCAGTAAAATTGTTATAATTTTGTCAATACTTATCTAAAAAACTACATCTTGGTATCAAAAGGTAGATGTATGAAAGGGCTATGTGATTACGTTGGTCACTAGTCATCAGGCGCTTCCAGGGAGTTAGAGGGGGCACTAAACCACTGCCTTTACTGTCCAATAAATGCAAATTTTATCCATAAAAGTGTGTACTTAAATGAAGTTAGTAGGTTTTTTCATACAAAAAGTTGTTATTATTGCATTTTTCATCCCAAGGAAACATTAAAAGTGTATCTTATAGTTAGGATGGATGTAGTGGTGAAGGTTTAATACACCCTAGTATATAAAAAAATTATTTTTATTAATATTTTCTTAATCAAAAATATTATAATAATTATAACAAATTAACTTTATATTCTACTTTATTACAAAATATACCAGGTTGACATATAAGTAAAATAACTCAATACTAGAAACAAACAGTTAAATACTAAAAACACACAAATACTGACTCAGTCTTTGATTTGTATCATCATTTAAACAAATAAAACCAATCATTTGTATTATTTTTAGCATTTATCAAAATTGCTAAAAATTTATATATAAAATGTTTATGGTATATTTATAAAACAATAAAAATACTTGGTTAGATAATTGTCTCGCTATCTTTCCTTTGTTTTTAAAAAAAGTTACTTGCAATTGATAAATTTCTGTTGTTTGCTTTGTTGTTGTTAACTAAAACCATACAGACTATATGGTTTTGTTTGACAACAATTTATATTACGATATAATATAGTATAGTATACTATATATATAATATAGTATATAATATACTTTTTTATTCCTATAGTATACTATATTATATTATAATATATATTATTTGTATATATGATAAATACTATATTATAGTAAATAGTATTTGTATATCATATACAAATTTAATGTTATGACAAAAAAATATTTTGAGTTTATAATACATTTTTTTTCAATGAAATTTGACGAGTGGATAGAGAATAGGTATAAAAATAATGCAGTGTAGTTTAAAATAAAAACTCAACATTCTATAGATAAAAAATTTCATGTTAGAACAGCAAGGTATTTTTCAAAATCAATAAAACCATTATAAAATTTAATAAATATACAAAAAAGTAACATAAAAAGATAGCTGAACTCTTCTACATTTTAAAAAACATCTAGGTCAATATACATTTCCTGAAAAAAAATGCTTCAAAAGACCTTCCAACAACACAACCTCAAAACAGACTTCCAAAAATGTGGCACAGAATTTTATGAAGAAATTCGGTTCCGTAAAATGCGATTTCCGCATACCTAATATAAATATATATATATATATATATATATATATATATATATATATATATATATATATATATATATATATATATATATAAATTTACAGGGGCGGATCCAGCATTTTTTGGTCTTTGAATCGCCTAACTTCCACACATGGAGCCAAAAATTGCGATGATAGAGAGCAAAAAATAGATAAAATATTTTTTGTGATATTCTCAACTAGGCTTATATTTATCTATAAGTTTTAAGTTTCATTGTAAAATATATTAGCGTTCAAAAATTATGGCCATATTATTACAAAAAATATTTTATCAACTTGTTGTTCTCACATTCGGGGCAGGGACGTCTCAAATTTTGGGGCTTTTTTGTTCCCAGGCTCCAATCATTGCAATTTTTAACAAACCTTCCTTATTTGACATAAGCATAAACAAATAAATGTTTGGAATTCGCTCCATGTCTGGAAATTAGCTATCTCAAAGACTAAAAAATGCTGGATCTGCGCCTAATATATATATATATATATATATATATATATATATATATATATATATATATATATATATATATATATATATATGATGTTTTTTAAAATAAATATTTTTAATTGTAAGATTTTCTATGAAATATTCTTTTAATTTTGTTAAATATTTTTAAATTACTTATTCTTATTTTATATAAATTCTGTACTGTTTATCAGGCATAATTTTTCTGTATGACAACAGCATAAAAATTATAATCTTTATTACACTTAAAAAAACAATTATATAATTAACTTATTGCAGTCAGTATAAATCTTTGAAGGGTATTAATGTAGACATTATAAACGAAAAGTTATAAATTCAATCCTCATCAAGTCTTTGCGACTTTTAAAAAGTCGCATCCTTTAATGTAGAGCGACCTTGTGGAGGCAAATAGCATTAAAGAGAATTGCAACATTTCAAAAAAATATTATTTTGTTTGATAAAGTTTTTGTTTTATCAGAAAAAAATTTTGGTTTTGTACAAAAAACAACTTCAAGTTTTTTAGAAATTAATTAGAAAGATTCATTAAGTTATGTGATTTATTTAATACAAAATCTTTTATATTTAATTATCTATATAATAATGCTGAACTTAATAGTAATCGTAGTTGCAGTAGCAGCAACAGTAGTAGTAGTAAGTGTAGCAGTAGCAGTAGCAGTAGCAGTAGAAGTAGTAGTAGTAGTAGTAGTAGTAGTAGTAGTAGTAGTAGTAGTAGTAGTAGTAGTAGTAGTAGTAGTAGTAGTTGTGCCTTTTTGAGTCGTAATGTTGCTTCTCTTTCTTTTTTTTATAAATGCTATAATGGGTGCTGCTCTAAGGAGCTAGCATCTCTTGTGCCATCTACTAATACTCATTCTCAGGTTACTCGTCACTCAATCAAGTCTCATCTTTTTTCTGTGATTGTTCCTAAGTGCTTCAATAATTCTTATTCATCTAGTTTTTTACCTCAAACATCAGTTCTTTGGAACTCTCTCCCTTCATCTGGTTTTCCTGATACATATAATTTGCAATCTTTTAAGTCGTCTCTTAACCTTTATATTGCTTAATAATCTTCATCTTTTCTCATTTAGCAACTTCCAACTCTAGTAGTGGTTGCTTGCAGTCTTGTTGGAAGTGAAGATGTTGAAAATAGACATATATATATATATATATATATATATATATATATATATATATATATATATATATATATATATATATATATATATATATATAATCTTTAATACAATCTTTAAGAATAGTGATTATTAAATTTTCCCTCCAAGAAGTATTAAAACTATCGTTAGATGCAGTAACTTTAAATATTGAAACTGGCATTTAACGTATTGGAAGAAAATGCCATTTAAACAAGCAGTTCATAGACCAAAAAATTTACTATAATAATTTTTGTGCACTCAGTGGCAGACTGGACTAAAAAAAAATATTAACAAATAGTTGATTAAAGAAGTATCACAAATGGCCAGATCATCTCTTTCTTATGACTATGATTATTGCGACTCAAAAAATTTTACGAGTTTCATTCTGAAAAGGTGTTCATACGTGTCTAATAGACTTCAATTGCTACACTTGTAAAATGATACTTTCTAACTGTGTTTAAAAAGACTTTTAAAACTGAAGACCTCAGGGGAAAAAGGGCACTTGTCACATTTTCCAATTATTTGTGCTATGTTCCCTATTATGTAAACATAACTCTGAAGATTAGCAAAATAGTAAAATCTAACCCAAAAAAGGTTTATGCAATGCTACAGAAACATCCAAAGAAATACGGCAAGAGACAAACATAGCGACTTTCAAAGACAAAATTTCATTCATCTCAAAAGTGGAAATGTGTGACATGTGCCTTTTTTCCCCTGTAGTCTTCAACTATTTTATCAGTAAAACCATATCTGTTAGTTTTAACAATATCATTAGAAAGTGCATTAGAAAAATGCTTTCTTTTACTTTTGTGTCCCAAAATAGAATAGGTAGAAATTGCTTAGATAATTATTAACAAAACTGTTTTAATTTTTTTTTTGTAATAAAATTTTTTTTGAATTTTATATAGAACATTTAGGCAAGAATGTCCAGTTAATGTGGTTCTTCGTGCATCCAAAGATGGACAGAATCTGCAAGTAAAAAGTCTTAATATGAACCATAATCATGAAGTTTCCCAGGTAATAGCTATTTACCATCAGAAATAATATATTTACCAAAAATATTATAATTAAAAAAAAAATTATTTTGTAATTTTTGTATAGGATATTATATATAGTTTACTGAAGCACTCAAAGATATTTATAGTTAGATTTATTTATTTAAACAATGATTAATAAAATTATACAATACATATTTATGTTATAAATAAATTTGAGAAGAGTTATAGTTAGGAAGTAGCAAGGCATATTATGTTATATATGTTTAACAAATTCATTTTACAATGAAATATTGTATTTCTTAACAAAAACTTTATGTTGAAATTTTACATGCATAATAAACATGTTTAATGTCATTTTTAAAATAAGCTTTAAAAATAAATAAAGTTTTATATACACAGGAGTTATACAGTCATTTACCAAAACAAAGAAAACTTCCTGAAGATTTTGAAAGAGAAGCAGTAAAAATGCTAAAATTGAAGGCCAACAAAAAGCTAATAAAGCAGCAGCTTTCGCATCAGACTGGTAAAGTGGTCCTTTTTAAAGATCTTTCTAATATTCAGAATAGATTAAAGATTGTAGAGACAAGAAATAATCTAGATAAGTTTGTTAAAGATCTCCAAGAAAAATATGGTATATTTCAAATATGTCTTCAAATAATTATTATCAAAATTTGTGTGTATGGTTTGTTGTGTTGTTTGATCATTCTAGTAAATAAAATTGTTTTTTCAGGAGCAACAGTTGATATTTTCACAGATGATGCAAATGTGTTTAAAGGATTATTCTTTCAAGACCAATTAATGTTCAATATCTACAAAGCTTATCCAGAGATCCTTTTTGTTGATGCAACATACAAGCTTTTGGAATTAAGAATGCCTGTTTACTTGATGCTTAATGAAGATGCTATGGGGCAGAGTGAAGTAGTTGGTGTTTGTTTTTTAGCCGAAGAAGATGCATCAAGTCTGACATTCTTTTTTAATTCTTTTAAAAAAAGAAATCCTGAAACAAGGCATATTCGTGTGATAATGGCTGACAAAGACATTCAAGAAAGACATGTTATGAAAAAGTTGTTTAATGGTGCTAATATTCTAATATGTCTATTTCATACCATGAGATGTTTTAAAAGAGAAGTTTCATGCGAAAAGCTAGGAATAACTGCAGGACAAAGAAATTTTTGTCTTGAATTGTTACAGAAAATTGCATACTCCAGAAATGAAAATGAATATGCAACTCTCTATGCTCAACTACAATCTGATGCTCCATCCCCAGTAATTGAATATTACAATTCTAACTGGCATGATATACGAAATGAATGGGTAATGGGGATGAAGTTTAGCTCTGGAAATTTTTTTAATACCACAAACAACAGGTTAGAAAGTTTAAATGCAAAGCTTAAATCAGTTATCACTAGATATAGTTCATTAGAAGAATTTTTAGATAAATTTTATGTAATACTTACTGCAATTCGTACAGAAAAAGACCATACAACTGCAAATACTATCCTAAAAAGAAGAGTAGCTGTATTTCCACCTGGATCTGTAGAGGTTCAATACTGCTCTTTTTTAACAACATATGCTGCAGACTTTGTGTGTAAGCAGCTTGCTGCCACCAAAGAACTTTTATGTAATGAAAATGAAGAATATAATTTTGCTGATGGGAATATAGTAGTTTCAGTTGATACTTGCAACTGTTTGTTTCATTTATCTATGCGCTTACCTTGCAAACATATTTTTTATCTCCGGAAAGTACTTGAACTACCTTTATTTGATGAGAATCTATGCGATGCTCGCTGGTCTGTTGAACATTATAAAAAAAGTAGTCGTATTTTTAAAAAAAATAACAAAGAATCCTGTGCTACATTGACAACTACAATAACAGAATCTACAAAAAATAAGAAAACATAAACACAACATCAAAAGTTTAAAAAAGCCATGTGTTCTTCCATGAAACTTGCAAATCTGACATCAGAAGTTGCAAATGTTCATTTTGAAAGAAGGATTGAAATACTTCAAAAATTAGTTAGTTATTGGGAAGAGGGAAAAGAAGTTGCTTTGACTGAAATTATGCAAACATCACTTAATTCCATTGAAGTAGTTCATACAAATTTGCATCATCAATCAAGTGTACAAAATGATTTAATAGATTTTAATCAAAATCGATGTTTTGAAGTGAAATCAATGAAAGAACTAGTTAGTCCATTTGGGTGTCCTGAATCAGCTCAAATGAACACTGAAAATGGTTGTGTTGCTATTACCAAAGTGGAGATAGCAACAAATTCTTTGCGTAAGTGTTTTTCTTGTTTAAGTTGATTAGAAAATACACTCTTTACTAATGTTTTATTTGTTTAATTTAGCAATAAAAATGCCAGCAGTTTTTAAAAAAAGAGGTCGTCCCAAAGGGATTGATCAAACTGTAATTGGACTTCCAAAAAAGAAAAAAAACGTATTGAAAACAGACTGTAAACAACAAATACCTTTTACAAAAATGTGTTTGTCTGATAAAGTTCAAGGTTTCTAGATATATTTAAAATTTGGATTTATTTTAAATAGGTCTTTAGCTGTTTTTGATCCATGTTTATTTGTTTTATAGTTATATTATCATGGTTTGTAAACAAGCAAGTTATAGAAATGGCAATTTGTAAGACTAAGCTAATAGAGATGGAGAATGTTAAGTGTCAATCAGAAAAAGTGTCAGATGCATGCCTTGATGAAAATGTTGACCTTAGTTTGGTTCGTCCCTATTTTAATGTTAAAGCATGGGAAGTTGTTGAAGAGGTTATTAAAGACAAAAAAAAGAGACAACTTTGGACTTGTTATTTATGTCATCTTGATCTCAGTAACAAAGCATTATCAATAGCTTGTGACATGTGTCTTAATTGGTACCATTATGAATGTGCCAGATTAAACAAAAAACGAAAGTCAAAATTCTGGTTTTGTCAGATTTGCAATAAATCTGAAATTGATTAGTAAAAGAATATTTAGTAAAACTTATAATATTTTCGGTTATTTAAAAAAAATGACATTATTTAAGAAATTTAATAAACTCGATTTTGTTTTTTAATTGGTTTAATAAGTTTTTTCCCTTCATGTTGCTTCTTTACTTATTCTCTTTTATTTAAATAAGGAGTTGCCAGTTCATCCATTGAATTTTTTCTAATGTTTGTGTTTAAAATTATTTTGCTGTAATATGAACTTCATATTACAACAAAAATTAAAATGATTTGATAAAGTTTAATAACAGGAAGTGATTTTCTACCATATTTTTAAGTAATTATAGTATTTGATTTAATGTTACATTTGTTTGATTTAGTTTGTAGCAGTTGTTATTTTTTGATGTTATCTTTTTTTAGTAATTTTAATTTGTTGTTATAGTCTTTCAGTAATGCAATCCATTTTAAAGTTAACATTTGCTATTGTTATGTCTCTTTAACATGCTTTCCATTTTCTTACTTTTAATTCCACTCTCTAATCAGTTGACCCTTTAAAGGATTTTTAGAAGTATGAAATCAAATTTATAAAGTTTGTTGAATGACAAATTGACAGTGTAGAGTTTGTTAAATGTCAAGTTTGTAGTGTAGAGTTTGTTGAATGACAAATTGACAGTGTAGAGTTTGTTAAATGTCAAGTTTGTAGTGTAGAGTTTGTTGAATGACAAATTGACAGTGTAGAGTTTGTTAAATGTCAAGTTTGTCGTGTAGAGTTTGTTGAATGACAAATTGACAGTGTAGAGTTTGTTAAATGTCAAGTTTGTAGTGTAGAGTTTGTTGAATGACAAATTGACAGTGTAGAGTTTGTTAAATGTCAAGTTTGTAGTGTAGAGTTTGTTGAATGACAAATTGACAGTGTAGAGTTTGTTAAATGACAAATGACAGTGAAGAGTATCTTAAAATTTAAGTTAATAGTGTAGAGTTTATAGAAATATTGTGTTTAATTTAAAAAAAAAGTAAAAGTTAAATCCGGAAATTTAATTTGTTTCTTTGATTTTTTAGGTTATGATTTGAAACTTTTTTTGGCACTTTTGAACTTTCTTCTGTTAGAAATGAATTCGATGGCTAAAAATCATAAACTGATATTTTTAGCTTTTGATTCATAAACTAACAGCTTAGAAAAGTATTAAATAAAAACAAAATCTTAAACAACCTTATGGTGCGGAGGCTTAAAAACAAATAACAGTACCTCAGCTACTTGGTATGTTATTTTATTAATACATGTATTTATAGCTTTTTATTATGGTTATTTTTTAGTTTCATAAATTTTCTAAAAGTTTGTTTATAAGTATTTAAATTATAAAAGAGCTGTTTTCTTTGTCTTAGCATTTATGTTGTATTATGTTCTAAGAAATTTATGTTGTAATTTTATAAATGGATCTGAATCTCCGACTTCTTGTGGTTATGATAACTTTTAAGTAATAATAAACTAGAATTATTTTGATAGTACTTAATAAAATGTCTCGCCCAATGAATCAAAATTGTGCTCTCAGTCCATTCTTTAGGGCAGCAGATCAATTGAACAATAAAAGAAAATCAGTTCAACAGTGATGCAACGTTCTTTTGGAAAATATAAAAAGTGAGGTGCAAATACTTCTTGCACAAATACTAATGGTATCTAAATTTTCTGCCACGCTCATCACTAGTCGTTTTTCTCTCTGTACAAACACTTTAGTCGTAATTAACTTTGCAGGACTATAGGACTATGCTGATACCTGTTTCGTCCATGCTCCAAATTGTCAAAACGTTTACTTTCAATATAGTATTTTTACTTATAAAATATTATAAAATACTTATCAAAATACAAAGCCGATCAAACCTTATCAAAATACAAAGCCAATCACGACCTGTCATCGTTGAAAATTTAAAGAAATGTTATTTCATGAGTTTTTAACTGCTTTCTTGGTTTAAAATCGAAATTGCGAACTTCAGCGAAAGCATATTTATCCGAATATGAATAGTAATAGATTATTAATAGTAATTAAGAGTAACCCGAATATTCGCAACTATTTTGTAAACATACAAAAGTTGATGAAACTTATAAAATACAACGTAATAAAAGTTTTCAGCTGTAAATCAATGATTATTATATTTTGTTATTGTATTAAAGCATTTGACGCCTAAATAAATAAGTAAATTAAAACTTGTAAAAATAAAAACTTTTTAACTACTTGGAAATTTATTTAAAATGTTATCAAAATAATTAGTGCGACGGTACCGTGATGTAAAGCAACGGTATAACGTGTTTTTATGAGAAAATTCAAATAAACAGTTCCGCGAATTTTAATATCTACCAATCAGATTTCTCTGCCGTAACTTTATAAATTAACCAATCAGAGCTCACTACCGTAACTTTAAGGAATGAAATTAAAGCAACGGTACCGTTGCGCGAGCAACAGCGTTAAATAAAATATGCTTCGAAAGCACATGTTACTCTTACAGCCGCGAAGGTACGAAAGTAAACTTCAATATTGTTTTAATTGCTACTGTATTATGTTTTAAAACCGTTAATCTTATTGTGATTTGTTTTGTCAATATTACGGTGCCTTGTTTTCATAACATTCAACTCTTCATTGGCTTTGATTTAGTTAACATTTTTGTGTAAATAGAATAATGTCAATAAGGTAAATAATTCTATAAAATGTATTTGCTTGTATTTTTTTTACTATTTATGCTTGTATTATTTAGGCTTGTATTTTTTTAATAATTATGAACGGTTTTTTTTTTATCTATTGCAAAGATGCAGGACATTTTTTAGAGCTATTTACATTTTTAGAGCTATTTATACAGAATTTTTAGAGCTATTTACATTTTTAATTTAAAGTTAGTGAAATATGTGGCTTCTTTCTTGGTTCCAAGAACAAGGATTATTTTACTCTTTTTATATATTCTTTATATATTTCGCATCACTCTGTCATCTTTTTATGTCCAAGATTATTAAAAAGATAATCTAAAAAATACATCATTGGTTTAGCAAATTGATAATATTAAGAAAACATCTTCCATATACAGACAATACTTAAATTAGGTTTATGGACACTTGAACAACAATGACACAGATTTGATCTAATAGAAGTATACAAGATAATGTATGAGTTTTATAGACTTTTCTATAAGATATTCTTTGAATCAGTGAAAAACAAAAGAAGTAATGGCAACCTATTTGGTTTGCTAAAGCACAATTTCCTTAACTCAAATCAGATAATATTTTTTCTTGGATCATGTAATTGACCACTGGATCTTATTTTATATCAATACTATCTCATTTCATTTTTCAGAATTTTTTTTAAAGCATGACTCAACAAGTTGGATATTAAAAAAATGGATTTTGTCATAGACTAACATCTACGTAGTTTGTTATGTCATAATGACATTATTACATAACTAATGACACCATTAGTAACTAATAAAAAAATAAATAATCTTTTTATATATATGTTCCTAGTTATATTTTATTTTCAACTTTTAAAGTTATATTAGTAGTCATGCTTTATATATGCAACATAGGGTTTAGATTTTAGTTTTACAGAGCCTGGAATTCGGAATACTAGTAACACAATGATTTGAATTTGCAGCCTTTTACTTTAGCTCTGCCACGTGTATCCTTATCAGCTTCTAAAACTGAACATCATTTAAATGATTAGTTTTACTTATTTGCTCTCCTCATCACAAAGTTTATTGATGAATTTTAATTATTAATCAAAATCACTAAAGTAAAAAAGCCAAAGCTACTGTGCATTATTCTGAATTATTATATTATTTTGTTTAGCTCTGGTTCAGATTTGTCTGATTATGAAGACATTACTGATACATTATATAAAGTAGAAGAAGACACTACAACTTTGAAAGGTTATTATTATTATTATTATTATTATTATTATTTTTTTTGCATTATTTGATATGATTATTAATATAATATAATATCTCAATGAGTTTAAAGTTTTAGACAACACCAAGCCCTGCATTTGCGATTTATTTGAGAAAGCTACTCGATTTCTTCATAGTTATGAAATCATTAATTCTGTTAGGTTTGCTGCCCTTTACACTCCATAGAGCTTTGAAAGTTCAGGTATAGTATATATTTTTAACTGAAGCTAGCATTATCTGGAAAAGCAACGATATTTGCTATTATGAATGTTTAAAGTTTTGTGAACTTGGTGTAGTTATGGTGATTTTGAAATTCTATTTTTTTTCATTTTGAAATTCTATTTTTTTCATATTATATTTTTTTTAATATTATATTTCATATTATATTATTTTGAAATTCTATTTTTTTCATATTATATTTCTTTTCTTTTTTTATTTCAGCAAAAATACTGTTGATAAATGAATTTAATTTAGTAAATTTACATGACTGGAATTTACTTTTTTGACCATTAATTGACATTGGATTGAAACATTAAAACAAACATCACCACAAACAAAGTAAGTAGTAATAAAACCACACATAAAAAAATTTAATCTGAGTCAAGGTAAGAAGCAGGGTGGCCACGGCTCCTTAAATTTTTAAAGTATGAAAAACGTCGTAAAAAGACCTAATTTCTCCTAAAGTTTCTCCTGATTTTCTAAAATACTCCTAAATTCTCCTAATTTATTTGTCCTGAGTATAAAGCAATAACTATTATCAGCCATTCAACAATAAAGTTAATGAAATGGATCAGACTTGTAGTTAGTGCTGCTGTTTACTGATAGAAAATAATTTACTCAAATGTATATTTAATATTTTTGTAATGTTTTAATAATTTAAAAATTTTATTCTAATAAAATTTAAGCTTTTTTTTCTTATTTCTGCCTAAGTTCTGAACATCAAAATTATTTTTATTAAAACTTTATTTTAATTAAATTGACCTAAAATTATTTTGTACATTCAGAATAGAAAATCTCAGTCAAATATAAAGCTAAATTTTAAAAGCGGTTTAAAGACAATAAATAATTTTTTTTTTATTTGGTTAAGTATTATGTTATTATGTTAGGTATGTTTGATGATTTTTTTTTTATTATTGGCCACCAGCCAAATGCTAAATTTATAAAATAAATTATTCTGCATTGTTTAACATTTGTTAATTTTTTTTTACTAAAAATATACTGAATTTTTTAAATATAACCTAGATGATTGCTGTATGTTTAAAAGTTTTATATGTTGCAGATCTGGATGCAAACACATTGAAAATACATGTTAATGAAAAAAACATGTATTTTTAAATGTTATATAATGTTATAGTTTGAAGGTTATGTCTGTTGCAGATCTAGATACATTGAAAATACATATTAATGAATAAGGATATAAAAAATATATGCCTGTGAGTCATAAAAGAAATACAAACAGTCATTGAGCCACCAGTTGAGCCAAAGATGTACACTGTATACTTAAGTTATATTTGTATAACAGTATAAATTTAACATGGTATATTTAACATGTTAACATGTTAATACTTTCAAAGGACACTTTTCACTTTTTTCTTATTTCTGTCAGTGGCAATTCTTGGAATTAAAATTATTTTTATTCACAATTTTATCTTACCAAGTCAACCCAAATATTTTTGTATTTTTAGATTAGAAAATGTCAGTAAAATATAAACTAAATTTCAAAATCATTGGTTAAATGACAAAAATTATAAATAATGGGAACAAAAATGTTCCAACGATTTGTATTCAGTAAAATGTAAGGTATGTTTGAAAGTCATTTCTTTTGCAGGTCTGAGTACAAAGGCATTGGAAAAACATGCTAATGGTAACAAACACAAACAATGTATGCCTGTCTGTGATAAATATGCGTTGAAAACTGTTGTAGAACCACCAACTAGCCCAAAAGTGGCACTGTGTCCACAGCAGTTAGCAAAGAAAGCAGAGATACTGTGGCCAGTTGATTTTTTGCTTTCAAAACATTCTTTTTGATCAAGTGCAAATAAATCTGAATTATTTTGCAATGTTTAGTGATAGTCAAATAGCTAAACAATTTTCTTGTGGGAAAACAAAGTGCACATTTTAAGGAAATTTTGTGAGAGACATTATCAGAGCTTGATCAGTTTGTTTGCCAATTTGATAAATCTTACTACCAAGTTGTCAAGAAACGTCAGATAGATTTGCATGTTGGGACTCCTCATTAGAGCATATTGGGACTCCTCATTAGAAATGATAAAAACAAGATATTTCAACTCTGAGTTCTTGGGAAAGGGTGCTACTGTCGATATTATGACAAATTTCCGTAAATGTATGAGTAGTTTAGAAGAAGATAAAATGCTCCATGTTTCCATGAATGATCCAAATGTTAACATGTCTTTCCTCTCTAATTTGAATGCTAAGAGAAGTGAATGTGAACTCAGTCAGTTAGTATCAATTGGATCATGTGGCCTTTACACAATGCACTGTTCATTCAATAATGGTCCAAATGCTTCAAGATGGAAATTGAATAAATTGCTGTCTTCATTGTATAAGATATTCCATGTGAGCCCTTCTTGTCGTGCTGATTTCGAAAAACCTTACTCAAGCGCAGTCTTCAGATTATGCTCTACAGTTCTGTAGCCATCGTTGGATTAAAAATGAGAAAGAAGCAAAGAGAACTATGGAAATGGCCCAAGATTATTGTGATTATTGACATTTGGAAAAATTTAAGAAAAAGCAAGCAACCTGGTCAATGTAAGCCTGTGCAAAATACTAGTTATGAATACCTTTCTTCATGGTATAAAGATGTGTTAGTCCCTATAAAGTTGCAATTTTTTAAGGAAACTGCAAAACTGTTAAATTCTTTTTTGTTAGTTTTCCAAACTGACAATCTTATGACACCTTTTCTTGTGGAAACACTTGAGAATTTACTGAGGCTATTTTTATCAAAATTTATCAAAAAAGAAGTTTTGCCTGAAGCATCCACAATTTCGAAATTATTAAAAGTTGATATCAGTGGTGTCAAAAATCAAGTGTTGGTTGCAAATATTGATCTTGGGTTTGGAATAAAATATGAGTTGCAGCAACTGAAATCTAGAAAAAAAGTTACTAATGCACAAATCTATAATTTTAAAACAGAAGTTCAACAGTTTTTAGTTACAATGTGCAAACATATGGTTGAAAAAAGTTTTCTAAATTCATACTTTGCCAGATACTTATTATGTTTATCACTTTTGTACATGGTTGAATCTCATGAGATGCGTGAACTTTATTTTGACAAGTTGTTGCTGAAATCACCTTCAGTTGCTGATCAAGCCAAATTACAGTATTCACAATTTTTAACTACTGTTGTGAAAGTGAACAAGGAAAAATTTCTTGGGTTCAAAAAAGAAAGTGATATATTGGGTTCTTTTTTGGTTCAATATACACAGTAAATAAAATACCCGTTATATTTTTAAAAAACATAACGGGAGTTTTCCTCGCACATAACGGGTAATTGCCGTTATGTTTAATACTTAACATGTATGAAAATAACATAACGGTTTTAGCGTTATGTTTAGTCATAGCAAAATTGCCTTAAACATAACGGTTACATAACGCTAATTTACCGTTATGTGCGAGGAAAACTCCCGTTATATAACGGGTAATTACCCGTTATGTTACCGTTATGTTGAAAACCTAACATAACGGGTAATTACCCGTTATGTTACCGTTATGTAAAATGAAAATTATCTTTTTAAAGAAACGCATATTCTGCATGACTATTCGCACAAAGTACTTAACAAAAAAACATTTTTTTGTCAATAAAAGTTGTAATAAGAAAATAAAAATTACACATAAAATATATTTCATATCATAATAAATTTATATTATACTATTTATAATAATCATGAAAATTATTTACAAAATAATTGAATAAATTATTTACAAAACAATTGAATAAATTATTTACAAAATAATTGAATAAAATAACTTATGAAAATTTATAAATTCAAAAGTAATTTGCATTGCTTTGAAAAGATTGCAGAAGAAAAATGTATTTTTTAGATAATAAAGCCAATTGCAAAAAGTCTCAAATATCTTGCTAACATCCCAGAAGCCGCCCAAAACAAGAATATGTTAAATCTAGCAAATAGTAAACAAATGTACTGATCAAGGGTTGAACATCCATTTCGATACCTCTTCAACTCCTTACATCATATTCTGTTTTATTAAAGATAACTTGTGGACCATATAAACTTTGGCATAAATATTCATGTAGTGAATCACACTAAAATTTTATAAATAAAAAATAATTATCACAATCATAAAATAAAAAATTATTATTAATACATTAAATGGAAAAAAAGAAAAAAGAATGTGAACCATTGCAATACAAAATATGCTTACCATTAGTTAAAATGTCAGCAATATTACAAGCAATAACAATTTTCTTTCCCCAAGAAATTTGACAACAACAGCCTTTATTATTTTCAACTATTAACTATTGAAGAAATAAGTAAAGCAGTTATTATTAGTTTATACTACTTTAATTTTACAAATAGTATATTTAACATTTTTTAATACTTGCAATACAAAATTAATGTTAAAAACAGTAATAATAAACAGACAGGTCAGACGGTAAGAGGTAAACACCATTATTACACAAGTATTAAACAACATTATTAAACAACATTATTTGGCACAATTTAATTAGTTTAATAATACTACACTAATTTATATTATATTACTAGAAAAAATTTATTATAAAAATATCATATAATATATTTCTTCAGAATTTCAACTTAACAATAAATAATTTTTTCTTTCAAAATAATTTCAAATATTAAAGACTTAATCTATTTCAGGGAACTTATTGGTCAATTTACGGACCGAAAATTGGCACAATATACAGTGAATTAATTGAATATAAATGCAGCATAAACAAATTTAATTTTTTTTTCCATTTTTCCGATTTCCAAATAATTCCTAACATTTTTATGATAATAAAAGTTTAATTAAACAAAAAAAATTCATGCAGTTTAATACCTTAATATATTTATATTAAATCATTTTTCATAACCAAGAAAATAATTAAACAAATTAACTTTGGTAAAAATTAACATTAATAAAGTCAAAAGTACTTTGCATTGCTATGAAAAGACTGCAGAACTAAAATGAATTTTTTAAATAATAAAACTTATTGCCCAAATCCACAAATATCTTGGAAACATCCCAGAAGCTGCCCAAAACAAGGATACGTTAAATCTAACAAATAAACAGCCATCAAAACGACATTATATATATTATAATTATATATATATATATATATATATATATATATATATATATATATATATATATATATATATATATATTATACATATGATATATATATATATATATATATTTAATATATATATACATATATATATGTATATATATATATATATATATATATATATATATATATATATATATATATATATACATATATATATATATATATATATATATATATATATATATATTTATATATATATATACATATATATATATATACATATATATATATATATATATATATATATATATATATATATATATATATATATATATATATATATATATATATATATATATATATATATATATATATATATATATATATATGTGATATATATATATATATATATATATATATATATATATATATATTAACAATAGATGCCATGACATTTATTGTGAGCAATCAAAATATACTAGGTACGTGTGTAAAAATTTTAAACCATTTATTCATTTAAGTATTATATATGGTTCGAAAGAGCTTTGAATTTACATTAAAATGGTGAAAATTTTATGAAAAACGAACAATTACAAAAAAAGTTATGCTTATTTAAGTAACATTTTTTTTTATGAAGGATTGCTTAGGAAAAATGCAACCATCGTAAAAAACTCGCGTTCGGCTAACGGTAGCTTTGTTGTAGAACGTTGTTAATTTGCGCATGATTTTGCTTAGTGAAATGTGCAAAACGAGTTAATAACATTTTTAAAAAAGTTTTTAATATAACAAAATTTTTTTAACAATTTTTAACAAAAATATTTTTAATGATAAAAATCTAATATTAAAATTTATAACAAAATTTTAAATAAAATATCGTGTATTTTAACGATACTTACAATATATATATATATATATATATATATATATATATATATATATATATATATATATATATATATATATATATACATTTATACATAATAATGGTTAAGGTTATATATATTTATGTTATTAAATATGTACCAAGGCTAGGTTTTCTATAGCGTATAGATGAACTTTAAAGACATTTAAAGCCTTAGTGTTTTCGCTCTCTATTTATGCTTATTTTTATCTTTTTCAATGAAAGATATAGATATAAAGATATATTTTGCCAAATAAATAAACAAAAAATTCATTCACGGAAGGGGTCTCACCTCCCTCTTTCATGGCCGTCGACACCATAGGGGGCTATGCCTCCTCCCCCACTAATTGCTTCGAGGACCTTTTTTTTTAGAATTTTTAAATTAGGGAGTTGGCCCCCCTCCCCACTTTAAAAGCCGTGTCAATTACATCATATAGTTTAACTAAAAACCTACTAAAAATATATCCAACTAAACAAATGGGTGGGGTGGGTGGGGTGATGTCCACCACTGCTCCCCTTCCTTTTCCCTTCCATAGCCCCATATATCTAATTATATATAAATTCCAACAAACCGCAAAAACTAAAACTATTTTAAAACACACTTCTTTAACAAAAAAATTTTTTTTTTGCTCAGTAATGTTTTTAACAGAATTGTGGCTTTGAAAAAAGCCTAAATTTTGAAGCAAACAAAACTGTGACATCCATAGATAGAAAGAGTCGATTCTTTAGTACGCAAAGGAAACCACATCCAATGATATCTAAAATAAAGTAAAAATTTCTTAATACCTATATCGCAATACCTATTTAATAAGGATGCCCTATGTCCCGGATAATAAATAATATATAACTGTTATTACTGCATTAATAAACATAATAAACCTCTAAATAAATATGATCTAACCGGTTTAATCTTGATATGAAAAAGATCAACATCCACTGAAGCAACCATGTAGTTTTCATCATGTTGTTTAACCTTGCAATAAGAAAAAATATATCAGATATAAAATTAAAAAAAATATAAAAATTAAGGCTAACAATTAACTAATGTATAATGAACTAACATTTAACTGTAATTACTGAATTAATAAATATAATCTTGAGGTCTTTAACATAAATATCCACAGTAGCAAATTGCCATTATTGTTAAAACCTTGCAATAAAAAATAAATGAAAATGCATTAGATATTTAGCACCATAACTAAAAAACCCATTAGAGATTACTAAATATAAGAATGATTTATTAAGTTAAAAAATTCAAAATCACTTAACTCCTGATACACAACAAACTTCCCATTACCAAACAAAAAAATCGATAGCAGACCCTTCAATACTGTTTAACCTGAAATATAAAAGATTTGATTAAAAATTATAATGAAGAAAAAGTTATCTGGTCATTACTCTCTGGTAATGGCCAGATAACTTTAAATAAATAATAAATAAAAATTTTAATTTTAAAGGGATTTATTGTAATGGAACACTAACATCTCTCAATCCACGCAAGCGAAACTCTGTTATACTTGATAGAAAAATGCATTGCCATCATTGATAATGATAAACATCAATGATAAACATTAATTGTCATAAGCCAAGCAATTTGCTTATGTCAAAAAGTAAATGAGCTTTGGTTTCCCATAGCACGTTGCAACCAGGTCAACCCTGGTTGTTGGATGTCGGTAACTACCCGACTACCTAAAATTAAACTTCTATATAAATATATGTATATATAAAAACAAATTTAAAAATTATAAATCTTTTCATAATACTACAAAAAAAAGAAGGAATTAGATATATATTAGGCATTGCAAAATTTATTTAAAAAAAAAAAAAAAGAAATTCACCTACTATCTGTAAATATTATCTGTTAATGCAAGTTTATAAGACATACTAATACTTAAAATAAAATATACCTTATTATTACACAATTCTGTTATGTTATCACCATATCACCGCTTATTATGTCTGCAGAAAGTTGATATTTGCTCATATCATACTCAACACCGTCATCATCTTCATTTTCATTTGGTTTCCAATAAGAAACTATATATATATCATTGTTCTTCTTTTTAATGCTAACAATTCTGCCGTAATATACCTCATGGGTGATATTGGCATTATCGAACCACATGTGGCAAATACTTCTTCCAATAGCAGCTCCAATAAGAATTTCTTCAATATCTGAGGCCTCGTTATTTTCTAGGTCAGGAAACATTTCTTTTACCTGATCGGGCATGCAACTTTTTAATATTTTTTCTACCTTTCTGCGGTCTTTGTCCTCCCTTTTCTGAATTTTATCTGCCATTCGTTTTAGCAGTTCTAACTTCAGTTCATTATGACATTGCATACTTGTAAATCGATTTTTCCTGGCATTAGAGATAGCCCATAATATCAACTTGTTTTGAATATCAGTTGGCTTTTTACAAAGCAGAGCAGTTGTTTTATTTTTGCAAGCACGAAGTTTCGAAGAAAGAAAACAAAGAGTAGCATTAGGAGCTTTGTGCTTTGCAGCGCTAAACATACCCATAAGTTCTTCTGAATCAATGTTGTGAAGCCTAGCTGACTTAGTCTGGTCTTTAAGAAGATCATTGGAACTCATTTCGAACTGACGCTTGTACTGCCTGTCAATGACACTAATAACAGCATTAAGACAGTCACCTAATGCTTTACTCATTTCATTAGTTACTGGGCAAAAGCTGATTATTGAATCAAAAACAACATCTTTAATATCATTACCAAAGAAATCAGTTTTTCGTTTAAGTAGAGATAAGGGATTCTTGCTGCTCTCATTAAGAGTGTTCCTAACATCTTTTACTACCTGAATGCCAGATATGTAGTCAAGTCCTGTACCTGGTGCAATATAAAATTTTGTCATCCAAGGGCCAGAAAGTAGCTTTCCAATTAAAGCTAAAACACACAACTCACGGATACCTAAGGTAAATTAGTTAATAAGTAACAAAAAATAAAATTTGTCTTTATTCTTTGTTAATCATGTGTCATTACTATGTTATAAAGATGCATTCTATAACCTATAATATTGTAAATAATAGTGGTATACCTATTTCAGATGTAAAGTCTTGAAACAAACTATTTCGCAGACCTCCACATAACGCCAAGCCAGAACACAGAAATATCTTCAATATGGCATAATGATGGATCAAAATACCACATGTGTGAAAAAGTATATGTAGTCTGTTCCCTCTATAGCGTGGTAGCAATCCTCTGGGCAACTCATGTTGGTCTAAAAAGGTTACAAAACCCTTTGGATCGCCTATGAATAACATAAAGAAAGTCATTTTGGGAATTGCAAGGAGAATATGAATTAAAAACATGCAATAATTATAATATTTATATAGTTTTAACTGTAATTTTATTTACAAAACTACACTATATTAAAGTAAAAGAATGGTTTTAAAACTATATAGGTACCTTTAGCATCCTTGTAACGAAGTTTGTTCAGCTGTACAACAATGTTTGCTGCTATGCAGTCTCTTCCAAAAAGTTTCCCTTTTGAAGTCTCTAATGCTTTAAGTGAAGACTTGCAAGAGCTTGTCATTGTATCCAAGAGGTGAAGGTGACAGTTAAGCTCATTTAATGATTTCTGCCAAACTAGGTTTAACTTTGAGACTGTTGCATGGTTTGTTGCAACTCTATCACTCATGGTATTTGTTATGTTCCCGATAATAGTGCTTCTTACATCAGTGTATTTAAGCTTATAGAAGTCACTATATAACTTAGCAAGATTATCAACAGATTTTGTAATATGACTCTGATAGTCATAAGCTGTACCTCCAGGAAGTTGATCAATAGCTACAACCATACATACTGATTCGGTTGTTAAGTGCACAGCATTTACATGAACACCTTCCTGGGTTGTTGCATCAAAACCAAGTGTCAGATCTTTCGTTGTAAATGCTATCTCAGCAGTCTGTAAGTCTAAAAGAACACCAAGCTCACGCATCATTTGTTCTACAGTTGTCCGATGTGGAATTTGACTAAATTGATAGCCAGTATGTTCTCCAATTTTATGGAGCAGAGATGGCACACTATGTGTAGGAACTTGGCACACAAGCATGTCATATATAAGTGTTCTGATATCTGCTGAGTAGCATTTTTCATTTTTGGTGTTTTGTGTTACTTGCTGAATATCTTCTAACTTTTCCTGTAAAACCAGTATGTCATTTTGAAGTACAAGAATTGCAGAATTTTTGTCAGCAAGTTGTTGGGATAACATTGTCTTTTGATTAAAAAACTTGGTTTCGGTGAATGTTAACTGTTGTTTTAAATAAAAAATTTGATTTTGAAGTTTTTTTAACTGTATATTTAAAAAATTTTCTTTTAATTTTTTTCTAAGTTGATGAATTATCTTTTCCTTACGAGCAATAACTTGATTTAGATATTTTAATCTGTATGGTCTAGCCTTTGCCTTTTCTCTTAAACCTTTAAGATCTTCTTTATGTTTTCTCTTTTTAACTGCGATTTCGTTTTCCAAAATGGTTAATCTCTTTCTCATAATCTTTTTCCTGGGACTAACCTGGTCAGCTCTCAACCTGGATATTGATTCTTGAGAAGAGTCACTATTTGATAGAGACGAAACAGTGATTTGCTGAGAAAAAAATGAAGAACACGTAGCAATGTGATTAGAGGTTGTGATTAACTGTGATGTTTGAGTCACAGCAGATGTTGTTGGTTGGTATTCAAAGAACATGTTGCAGATGTCAATAAATTGTTTTGAATTTCGTGAAAAAGCTTTTACAAAGACTTTTGATTTTCTAACTAGTTGCAGAATCTGATTGGGAGAAATGTTGATGTTAAAATACTAACTGATTAGTTCTACAGTTACTTGGTATGAATCATTGTTAGTTGCCAATATATGCAGTACATGTCCATTTCTACAGCCCATATTTAAATGAGCTGGTATTGGAAAATTACAAACTAAATAAGATTTAGCTTTACCATAAAATAGATTTGTTTTCTTTTTAGGTCCCATGATGCACTAAATTAAATTCAACGATCATAACACTACTTTAATTGTAATTTAATCATTATTAATATTTAATTACTATTTAATTGGGTCAGCAATCAATCACAATTAACTAACTAATAAATTGCCTTTGATCAATAAAAAATTATAGATATATATAATTTTTATATATCATAAATAATGCTGGTTGGTGGTTATATGGTAAATTATGGGTACAGAAAAAAATTGAGAAAATGCTGTTTTTGTTTGTTATCATTATTTTGCATTTTATTCTGAATCACCATAAAAAAGTGTCATAATTTTTATTTCAGCATTTTAAATTAGATTTAACAGAATTTAGCCTTGAAACTAATTTTGGTGTGTGAAATCATCAATAGTGTTAGTAATATTATTACTAACAACAATAGTGTTAGTAATATTATTACTAACAACTTTTTTTTTTCAATAGCCATTTATTACTAATAAAAGGCTATTGAAAAAAAAATTGTATACCTTTTTATTGAAAACTATCTATATATCTCATTATTATGAATAAACAATCTAATATACCAAATGCTCACCATCAAATTACGCCCCCCCTCCCCGCCTAAACGGAAGTGGAAATACATACCTCCACTGTACAGAAAAATAGGGTGTCTGCGCATGAATATTTTTTAATGAAATTTGGCAGGCACATAGAAAATAGATTTATACTGCTTACTGGAAAATTTTAAAAGTGTAGCAACATGCCTTCAATATTAATGTACCTCCAGAACAGAAACGAAATTTGAAAATCTATTAAAAATCACTAGTAAATGTAAAAAAAACAACAGAATTTATATCAAGAAGTAACAGTAACATTAACAGAAACAGTTTAATAAAGTGTAACAGTAACAGTAGTTGTAAAAAAGGTGGAAAATGTACCTCCACTAGGTGGCAAAATAGGGTGTCTGCGCATGAATATTTTTTAATGAAATTTGGCAGGAACATAGAAAATAGATTTACACAGCTGACTGGAAAATTTTAAATGTGTAGCAACATGCCTTCAATATCAATGCACTTCCAGAGCACGAACAAAATTTTAAAGAGCAATAAAATCACTGAAAAACTTAATACTTTTGGAAAAAAAACATAATTTATACAACCTAAAACATTCTACTTTTCAAAAAATGTCTAAGCTGGTATAAAATTCTAAAAAAAAAGACTAATAAATACATCCTTACCACACCGACTTCGAGCACGCTGTGAAAAAAACGGTCACAGTTTTTTACTTACAAATCGGTGCCGTAAATAGCCAGATACGCACGTACCTAAATATACCAATCAGTTATGGGCTTCAGAACCAAATATACAATAAATATATATTAATTAACAACCAAAATGCTGTTTTATAGCTAAGTTACTTAGTAAGTGGTAAATACCGTACGTAAATAAATAAGTAAATCAAAATAGTAGAGACATTATAAACAAAAAATCTAATTGCAAAAATCCTTTAGATTCGCGCCATTTTGTAAACATAACGGTTAAACATAACGCTTTACAAATATCATACAAATAGTTTTGGGCATAAAGCTTTAAACTTAACATAACGCTAACATAACGGTGAACATAACGCCAAAATTTTCAATTACCGTTATGTAACCGTTATTTTAGCGTTATGTTTTTTGCTGTGTACAGATGCTTCAAGATTCAAGGATTTAATGAAAATTTACCAATTGTTACTAATATTGTTTCATGGCCAAGCACAAGTAGAGCGTGGATTTAGTATAAACGACCGACTTCTGGATAATAATATCCTAACTGATACTCTTGTTGCACAGAGAATTGTACATGACCACATGTGTAGTGAAAATATAAAATCATCCCTATTGGCTATGACAACTAAACCTATGGGACATGTTAAGGATGCACGAAAACTATACTTTAGCAGTCAGAAAGAGAAGTTCTTGAATGCTTTAAAAACTGACCGTGATACTAAACTGAAAAATTTTAATAAAGAGATTACAAGTTTTATTTTAATAAAGAGATTACTTCGTTAGGGTTATCGAAATACAGAAAGGTTCAACAAAGAGTTATTTAATTTTTTTATATTTAACTGAACAAAACAAAATTAAAAAAAAAACTTTTTTTAAATTAGAGGTGGGTTTGGTGGTACAGGCAAGATCGTATTCTTATTAATTGCAATACAAACAATGGTGTGGAAAGCCAGAGTAGTCTTTAGTCTTTCAAATTTACTTATTTATAGCTACATAAAAGCTCATTATTGACTGGAATGTTAACTTTGCTTATTGACGACTTCTTCTTCGATAAAGTTGACAGATATCATTTTTTTAAAGTTTCGTTACGTCTGTATCAATTTTTAAAAGTAATACACACCTAAATAAAAACAACAAACACTTTCTCTGGTTTGTTTTTCAGTAGAAAAGTCTTTATTAGTTAAAAAAAAAACAAGTTCAGAAAACCTAGGCATGTGATCAGCAGGTTTATATATTTAATAATAATTCATAGTAAACATTGTTCACGTAACTAATATAAAAATTTTTTCCTTATCATTACATTTTGCATTTTAAAGATATCGTGTCTATGGTACTACATACCAAATCACTTTAGCATTTGTACATTTACACAATACTGGGTTTTTTCTTATACTTTATTAAAGAAGCTTTGTTACTATGAATATTATTTCGTTTAGCTATATTAATTCCAACTTTAAAATGGATGTACGTTACAGAAGGTATGCACTTTGGGTGCCAAGTTATCTTTACAACCGTCCTCATAGCTTTGTTAAACATTGCTAACAAAAAAAAGTAACATTGAGAATCTTGATTTGTCTAGAGTAATCATGATTAAACATGGAGTTTTTGCTGTATTAAGTTCTACCAAGACAGCTTCTAAATATTTTGTATTCTTTGGTGATGAGATTACAATGCCAAAATGTACTTGTTTAAATTGGATATTAAATGCATATTCATGCAAAAAATTTTTTTTTAGTATTTAGAAAGTACCCTGCTTGGTCATGGAGTGCTTTGTCATCATTATATCTAAATTCACCATTCTTAAACTTAGATACTGACGATTATGAAGCATCACACGAAAAACCACCGTTTAGTAGGCCGGAAAGTTCAATTCTATCTAAAAAAGAATGAGATGTCATTAAAGATTGGAATGAGAAATCTAAAAAAATTACAAGTGTTTGCTCTAAAGTAAATATTAGGGAAATCCTTACAACAATATATGTGAAAATTGCTATCATCGCGCTTGTAAACTTATCCCTGATTATGTTTTGGAAGACGAATGTGCAGAATGGTCATGTTCAAAATGCAGCTCTATGTTATTATGCAGTTCTTATGCATGCTTAAGTTATAAAACGTTTTTATTATTTTAGTTATTATTTAGTTTCGTAAAAATCCTAATTTAAAAAATTATTTTTTAATAATACAAACAAATCATTATACTGACTCCATATTTGTAGATGTATTTTATTTATCCTTTTTTTTTTGTCCGCGTTAAAAAGAAAGTTGAATATAATTCAACAACAACAGTTTAATACTTTATTAATTTTTTCTTAGAGAAGAAAGCTTAAATAAGCTTTGTTAAAATATAACCGAATGCATAACACCTTCGCTTTTCAGAAATATAAAATAAGAATGTGAAAAAGAGAAAGGTTATTGTACTTATTACTTCATACCTCAAAAATATTATCTAATCAATATTTATGTAACTAGTAGTATATATAAAAAGAGATTATTTAATAACTATTTATATAACTAGTAGCATTGTATAGTATTTATAAAACTTCAATATAGATAATTATATAAGATGTAAAATATTCATAACAAAAAAAATTAAAATCATTTTTTCTTTTGCATTTTATTAATGTTCAAAAGTTCTAAAAAGATCCTGTTTTAAATAAGAAACAGTTTATTATTTTATAATATTTCTTGTAAACAAAGTGAATTTTTCTTATATAGCGCTAAAATAAATTGACTTCAAAATATACGCAACTTTCTTATTGCGCTTCATTTTCAAACAATTAATTTACGCATAAATTATATTAAGTTAGCAGTTGGACTTTGATCGCCTTTTGAGTGATACTTTTATCTGCTAACCGTAAGAGTAATGGTTAATTGATATATTTCCGGCTTTATCCCCCCTCTTTTTTCAGTCAAAAAATAACTAACTTCAAGTTGCTGTAAATCTTAAAGGATTGAGAATTTTTTGAAAAAATTTTACAGTCTTTCTCAACTTATATCTTTAAAAATTTATGCCAAATTTCAGCAAATTTGGTGATGCAGGGTGCAACTCCTTGTTTTTTGAGAAATTTTTACCCTTTAGTCAATTTAGATTATAAAAAATAATATAGAGAGGTGAGGGCGGGGAGGAAAATTAATGACAGTTAAAGTATTTTCCTCTAGACTTAAAATTTAGGATCTGCTTTTCTGATACAATTTAGGATCTGATTTTCTGATATTACTTTTTTACTTTTTTAGTTATAAAATTAATATTACAATTTTGAAGTGAAAAAAAAACTCGTAATAAATTCTAGAGTCTAGAATAGGCAGTATCTAACGTTATCGTTATCTAACGTTAATGCAATAAATGTAACAAAGTGTTTAAAGAAAATTGAAAATTTTCAGAATATTACTTTAAAAATAACAGCAGTTGTTTGATATCTTCAAATTTAACAACAATAACAATAAATGGATAGAAATTTAAAAGTTTGTGTAGCTACTGGCAGGGTCGGCCCAAGTTGGTGTCATGTTTGTGTGTGGGAAAGAGGTGGGCTCTACTAGTTTTGACTGTTACAGACTGCCAACTATAAAAAAATCCTCTAATTCCTTTACATGTTGCCTTGAGATAAACGGTCTAAGTTCCATTTTGTCAACTGAATCTAAAGAAAGATTCTAATTTGCCGACTAATGATACTAAAAGGAACTCAATTCGCTGACTAATTTTTGTAAAAATTCATTGCAGCTTCCTCCCTTCGTTTTGGTATTAGTCTCGAAATTTAAAGTATTGGTTTTGCTATTGAGCCCGAATGCAGGGCCGCCAAGAGCTGTCTCGGCGCCTGGGACAGTAATCCTGATTGGCGCCCTTATTTAGCAAATTTTCCTTATCTTATATATGAAGGGCTTTTTTATTTCCTTATTTATAAACATTTTATAATGCTTTTGCTTTTACAAATTTTACAAGTTTAATAAATAGAATTTAAATGAAATTTAAGAACGAAAGTAGCTAAGAGAAGACAGAAGTCTTGTCAAAACTTGATGACAAAGCTTGATGACAAAACTTTAGTAAGCGTAAAGTTTTTTTACAAATTTCTCATTATACAATTTACAAATACTCATTATATAAAACAAATCTTAAGGCTATATTTAAGATATTTCTAAGATATAGTTGTTCAGCTATATCTTAGATATATCTTAGTTATCATAACTATATCATAACAAACATAGGAAAGTTCTGGTAATAAAGATTTATGATATATAAAATAAGTATCATTTTTGTTATCATATACATAGGTACGTGAGTATCGCGTTTTACGGAACCGAATTTTGTGCTAAAATTTAGTTAATACATAGTTTCAATAAAGTATGATAAATTGCAACAATAAAATAAATAGATAAAGTAAGAAATATTACAATTTTTTTTTTTTTTTTTTTGAACTTAAAAATACAAAAATATGTTTGAGATAATACCTTTTATATTTTCAAAACTATGATCTATAGACGAGGTCCTCTATAAGAAATTGTGTTATCGGATTTTAGAAACATGTCATTTTGATATTGTTTTAAATCATATAACATGAATAACTAGTTTTAGAATAGTTTTAGCTCATAGACATTAGGATCTTTAATTTCCCTTAAAGAAAAATATGTATTTGTATAATACGCCCACTCCAAACCCTTTATAAAGGGTTTGGAGTGGGCGTATTATGCAAATACATATTTTTCAACGCTAAAGGGCAAGTACTTGCCTAAGAATTATTACAATACCTAGTGTAGCTATGGATAAAAGAGTAATATAAATTTACTAAACTTTTTTTACTTAGTAGATGTTGTGTTTTACGCATAATGCCTGTAGTTTTAGAAATTTTGTTTTTAATTAGCGTATTATGATTTTTCCAATTTAGATCAAATATTATTCCTGAGACTTTAAGTGATGAAACTTTGTTTACTTTGTTATTTATAGTTAGCTGAGAAAGTTGCAGAGACAAATCATGATGAAGACTGGTGATGAAATAACAAATACTATTACTGATATTCAAAGAGATTTTTTTTAATTTGAACTAATCATTAAAGTTTTCCAGCTCTCGATTTATTTTCTCCCAAAAATTTACCGCTCTGGGTGACATTAAACTTAGCGGCGCCACTGCTTTTTAATAATTCTATTAATGATCTTTTGATTGAATACAGAGAGAATATACGCAAAAGATATCCAATGCCAATATTAAATTCGGTAACAGATGAAATGTATATTTTTTAAATATTTAGTTGGAAAATCACAAATTTTAATCAGATGGGGGACTGTACTGACACAGAGTATTTCTAACCTTTTGGAGTAACTGATGCTATTTTTCTCTACTATTTTCAATTTTGATTGGTGAAAAAAAGTTCTTTATATTAATTAATCCTGTTTATTTTTGCATTTTTTGGATGGCGCAGATGCTGATACAAAGATGATTGGTTAAAACATTAAAAAAAAAAAATATTTGTAACCAATCAAGATTGTAGAAATAAGAGAACGATTGCAAAATGAATGATTGGAAATTTAATGACAAAGTTTGTAGTTCACTAACTAATTAACAAAAAGATTGCTATTGCTCTTTTTGTTGATTTTTGTGAAAAAATTTTATTGATCACAATTTTTATAATTAACAAATAATCAAAAAGTATAAAAAAAAAAAAAATAAAAAAAAAAAACCTATGAAAAAAAACAGTGCAGCTAGACGTTTAGCCTTGAGCCACAATGTGCGACTACGCAATTATGTTCTGAGACGTCGACAGGAACCCTTGAAAAAGCTTTTATTTCTTATAACAATTGTATATTCTTTTTTTTTAAACAGCCTGACACAATAGAACATTGTAAAACTTTACCGTGAAATTAACGGTACTATACCTTGAATTACACGGTATTGCACCGTTAATGCGTTTAACGGTACAATACCGTTAATATACGGTATTATATATTTGTAGCTGGAGAAAGACCTTCAACAACACATTGTTGTGCAACTATAAGCATTATTATGAATGATATTCTTGCTGTTTGCTTACGCCATTAAAAAATATTTAGATGTAATTGCATCTTCTATGGTTGCCAAATATTCTTAATTGTTTATAGATGAATATGGTCCCACAGTAATTGGTAGGGGTTATAAACCATGTGCCACTGTTACTGGGTGTTTTAAATTTGGAATCCCAAGAGGGATCCCAATTATTAGTTGATGTCATAAAAAAAACTGATAGATATGGTTACTTAAACGACAAATAACTGATAGTTATGGTAACTTAATGATAAATAAATAGATATTTCATTTTTATAGAAATTCAATTTGATTTTGTAGAAGTTTATTTTATTTAGTTTTAGTATATCTACGTACTTAAATTGATTTTTTATATTTAGGTTGATGATTTGCTACATCGCTTTGATGTTTTGATGTGTGGAGTGAATGCTGGTGAACTCTTGATAAAAGCATTAGATGATGAAAAGTTAATGGTATGTTGAATTATAAGTTCGTATATGTTTTAAGTTTTCGAAAATCAAAAATTTGAAACATATTTTGTAAAAAAAGGATGAATTCTATCATTTTTCTTTATATATACTTAAGTGGATTTTTTTAGGTCAACTTGCATACTTTTTTTTAAGAAATTTGCTATTTACAGCAAATCGATTCATGCTGGTAATTGATTGCATTGTTGTGGTTGTAAAATGACCAATTTTGTCAAGTCATTTTGTTGTTTGTTTTCAAGTTTTTATATTTTCAATATACCATATCCAAAAAAGCGGTTTATTATGTTTATGTTATGTTGAATTAAATTTATTTAACTTTTTTAAAGTTTATATTGTATTTGATTTTAATGGTATTTTTTATTTGTTGATGAGAATGTTTTCAAACGTTAATTGCTTATACATATATTATTGACCATTCTAGTACATTTTTCGGCATTAATACTGAAAAAGGGAGCAAATCAAGGCAAACGAAGAAGACTTCATTAATAAGCTAAATTTTGCTGTCAATACTGCGAGATTTAATAATAATTGAATTTACCACGTAGTTAAACTTCTAAACATAACTTTGAAAAAATAATTTATTTTGTATTTATTTATATTTATTTATAAATTTTCAAATGTTTTACAATAATATCTTTTTTTTTTTTTTGAATTTGAGTTTGATTCGTTCTTAAACTCGAATATAAATATTTATATAACGTCATATTAATATGTCACATAATTTAAGTTTGCGTTTTTTTGTAACCTATTTACATTCCTTTAATTTATCTGAGTAACTATTTTTTATTTTTGTAATAATGTAAATAATGTTAACTGAAAAGACTTTTAAAAATATGATGTGATTTTGTCGCCATAAGCATATAAACAAGCATAAATGTGCGAAAACTTTTTAGAAAATAGTAAAAATATATTTTGTACCAATTTATGTTGCACAATATAAGTTGTACAATAAATGAACGGGGCATTTCTGTAAATTAATCACGGTACTATGCCGTAATTCACGCTGTTACCATCACAGAAAAATCACGGTATTCTACCGTAAAATTACGGAGTTTTACCGTGGTTTACTCACGGTGTTTTACCGTAAAATAATCACGGTACAATACCGGCACTTACGGGTAACGGTATAGTACCGTGATTTTCACGGTAAAGTTTTACAGTGAATCTTATTGGTTTGACAGTCGGTATATTTATGGTGAGTGCGTATGTTTAATTGAATAAATATACATAAATATTATACAATGAGCAACCAATTATTGATGAGAATTATTTCTAAGTTTTTTTTACGTAATGCGCTTTAAGCAGACTTTAAAAAATAACTGTACAAAACAAGTATATACATCACAGTCGTGGCTAGGTTACCCCACAACCCCCAACTGAGGAGAGTGGGGTCCAGCGAATTTAGGGGACCCAAATTTAGAAGTCTATTTGTAAATTTAAGGAGCTTTTCATAATTTTTAAAAAATACAATTTTTATCTAGTCAATAAACGCGTTAAAATATTTTTTTTTATTCCAGGGTGGTAATTGTGGACCATTTTTGGCATTATCGTCGAAGGCGTCACTTAAGAGGCTAAGAATAATGTGTATCAGTGCCGTGGCTAATGAGTCGGAAGCCCCTTCAAAAAACCTGGTATTAAGACCCAAATCTCTTAAATTTTCCACTAGGCTAAAAAAATTTTTTTTTTTTGTTAGATACTTTAACGCTTTAAGGTCAATCTAAGCCAAACAGTCCAATTTTCAAAATCTTCCCTATTCAAGATTGTTTATTATTTTGAGTTACTTCCCCAAAATCTTCCCCAATAAACAACTGTTTATTATTTTGGGCTTTGTGGTACTTTTTGTAAGGCTTACCCAAACTTAAATATCAGTTTGTAGCTAAAAATTGTGTTTTTGGGTCTCATATTTTTGTAATGAAAGAGTAATATATTTTAGAATCGTGGTTTCTTAGTAAACCAAAGGTGGAGATTACAAAAAAAATATTACAAGTTTCATATTATGCCAACATTTTAGTCTATGGTTTACCATAGACTAAAATTATCTATAATATATATGGTATATATATGGTTTACCATAGACTAAACTTATCAACATAATTTGAAAGTAACTTCAGCCGACAAAAATTTACCTAGTTCGAGTCAACAGTTGAATAATGCCAGAACCGACGAGAAGCCTCCTACGAAACGAAGAATAACGAGTTACTTTGCATCCGAAAAAAAACAACCTTAGACGAAACACTGGCTCGAATGACAGCTTTAGATGGGCTAAAATTTAATGTATTTATAAAATCAAAAAATTTAAGGCAATTACTGATTACCAGTGGTTTCGAAAATTTGCCCAAGTCAGCAAACTCAATTAAAAGGATAGTGGTGAGTTACAGCTTAAATATTAGACAGTTAATTTCCAAAGAAATTTATCAATATAAAGCTTTGGGAACACGATTTTCTCTGAGCTTTGATGAATGGACCTCTACAACAAATAAAAGATACATGAATATTAATGTACATATCCTAAATAAGCACTGGAATTTGGGTCTTATTCGTGTATATGGTTCTATGAATGCTGAGAAATGTATTGATGTTTTAAAAACACGTCTAAAGGATAATGTTAATATTGATACAGACATTGTTGCTATTGAGCATAATGTTAATATTGATACAGACATTGTTGCTATTGTTACGGATGGTCCAAATGTAATGGTTCGTGTGGGAAAAATTATTGAGGCTGAACACCAGTTGTGTTTAGTCCATGGAATTCACCTTGCAGTTTGTGATGCTCTTTATAAAAAAAGTTCTACGCCAATGTCCGACACCGAAGCACCATTGAAGGAAACTCAAGATATTGTTGATGAAACAGATGATCACGAAGATGAAGAAAATATCGTCGAGGAAATGGGATTAGGCTTTCTTCCCCCAACAAATGATGGGATAACAAATATGGATTTACTCACCAATGAACAAAATATCAATGAACTAGTGGAAAAAGCCCAAAAGGTAGTTGTTCTTTTTAAACGATCCCCGACAAAAAATGATGCAGTCTTGCAAAAATATGTCAAAGAAGAGAAAGGCAGCGAGCTTTCGCTCATTTTGGATTGCAAAACAAGATGGAACTCTCTTATATCAATGCTAGAGCGTTTCCTTGCTTTAAAAACATGTATACAGAAAGCTTTAATTGACTTAAACCACCCAGTTTCCTTAAACGAAAGTGATTTTGTGGTTCTTTCGGAAATAATAGAAGTACTTGCACCTGTCAAATTAGCAGTAGATGCGTTATGCAGACGAGATGCTAATCTATGCACTGCAGATGCAGTACTTATATTTTTATTCCAGCAGATTGCTCAAAAACAATCTCCCTTTGCTAATAAAATGTTCCAAGCTATAAAAACAAGAATGGAAAAAAGACGATGTGAAGAAATTTCTGGTGTTTTAAAATACCTTCAAAATCCAAAATATGATGCTGTGAATGATGAAACAAATGTCTGCAAAATTTTTGGAGTTCCTCTTAAAACCCTTATTAGGAAGCAGATAAAAAAACTTATTGAGAGACTAGCTGCTTTTAAAAATGATAATTTAGAAAAATCAAGTATTGATGTTGATGAAAATATAATGGCTGTCGTTAGAAATGAAGAATCACAAGTTCGAGCCTCCCTGTCTTTAAGAGAAAAGTTACAAGAACAAATTGCACAAAGCATGAAAGCCATTGAACCAGAAACACAAACTTCAAATTTAATGTCAATCATAAAGAAAGAAATGCATCTGTTTGAAAATGGTGGAAACCGGGGGCATAATTTGGAATTAGTATACCAATATTTGTTATCTATTCCACCGACGAGCATCGAACCTGAGAGGGCATTTTCTGCAGCTGGGTATTTGGGAAGTAAAATAAGGAGTAGGCTAAATGACCGAACCTTAAATGCTCTACTAATGCTCCGGGTATATTTTCAGACAAAAAAAGAAAGTTTGTAAATCAAATATGCATTTAATATGAATTGTTTTTTTGTTTTACATTTATTATTTAGCTACCATTTATTTATAAATATAAAATGAAGATTTTCTTTAATTTTTGTCTCTCAATATTAACAAACAAATTATTATGTTATTTTTTACAAAGTAGCTTGTTGCTACAGCAGCTACATCGGTACCCAAATTTAAGAAAATTTATGTTTACAAATTTATTTTGAAATTTTGATTGTTTAGTTACTTTAGTCAAATACACTTTAAATGTTCAAATGTTATTTACATATCCAATTATTTGATGAAGGTTATTCTGTAAAGTCTGTAATCTTAAAACATAATATGGAAGGTACCGTATATATATTTCTGCATTATTTTAAGATCTTTATATACACCTGCTGCCTGTTACACAATTAAAACAATTTAAGGCGCCGTAGAAAACTAATGTAAGTCATTAAAACATAATGAAATTAAATAAAGAATAGATAATATCAAAAAGTATATTCATATATGCAGTATTAAGTTTTGTTTTTTAGCAAATAACTCACGTTATATAAAATCCCGGGATCCCGGGATTTTATTTATTTCAATCCCGAAATCCCGGGATCGTAATTCATGTCCGGGATTGCAATCCCTAGACTTATTGTAAAAAATCAAATGTTTGACAGCTGCCGCGTCGTCATTAGCCTAATGACTCCCTAATGATTAGGGATAAACTTTTTTGGTACCATCTACCAAAATGAAGACCAACTTCTTTTATTATTTTTGACATTAATTTTTTTTTAAATGCATTGGTTTGGAAATGAAATAATTATATAATCAAAATACACAAAAATGAATTTATCAAAAAAAAACGCACTTGCAGTTTTTTTACTTAAATATTGTGATTCACATTTTGCTGATTTGTTTACACTTTTATGAAATAACTCAAGCAAATGTTGAAAAATATTTTTTGAACATAAAAATATTTTGATTTTTTGTACAACAAGGTTTGATTTTTGGTACATTAAGCTTTGATTTTTAGTACAACAAGCTTTGATTTTTGGTACATCAAGCTTTGATTTTTGGTACATCAAGCTTTGATTTTTGGTACATCAAGTTTTGATTTTTGGTACATCAAGCTTTGATTTTTGGTACATCAAGCTTTGATTTTGATGCAGTATAAATCTTTATGTTTAGAACAAAATCATAAAATTCAAATAATGTATATATTGACCAAGTTTTTTTTCTTCATAAGAAAGATCTTCTTAAAAATGATTTTTATTGTTTCTAGAAGTGTAAAATAAGCTTTTTCTAATGATGCAATTAAAAAAACAAAAAAATTTTGCTTACATTGGGTTTTAGGGGTTCAAACACATGTTATTTTAGGATATTCCACTTTTTTTGCCATATTGCTATTTATAGATATTTATAGAAAAGCTGATTGTAAACCGATATCAATATAATATCGATTTACAAATAATTCATCTAAGTTTGAGATGGTAGAGCGGGGACCTCTGGATCACTTGTCGTGGAGTGACCCTTTATTGACTATAGTCAATAAGTCTATAATTTATTGGTATAGTCAATATATCTATAATCTATAGATAAAGAATTGCATTTTTTAAAAATTATCTTATACGCTAAATCTTACCCTAAGTTGTCTTATCTACTTAATCTTATTTAATCTACTTATCTAATTAATCTTATCTACTCAAGTCAAACTTTTAAAGAAACTTGAATAAAACTATTAATATTTAGATATTTTTTTCTTTAATGAGTAAACGAAATTACTATATAACATTTGCAATATAACTATAGTGAACAATTATAAATTGCTTATAATATTAATCGTTGTTTACTTGAAAAAATTAAATTTTATTAAAAAAAAAAAATACTATTTATAACAGATTTAGTAAGTTTTTCAAAAGAGATTAAGAAGTAATGCAGGTTCGCATATTAGAAACCCTATACAGGTTCAGAATAGGCAGAGATTTGTGCAATCTGAGAGGCTAATTTTAAAAGAGAAGCTTTGGCACGTGTGTTAAAATCAAAAAAATGTCAAGAAGCTTACTGAATAATTATAGTGAATTAAATAATTGTATAAAAAATCGGATAAAAACAAAAATGGTATGATTTTTCTGCCAAATTTTGTACAATACAGCACTTATACTTTGCAACTCAAAACATTCATTATTTCATAATACTTTTTTAAAAACTGAAGAAAAAAATTAAAAAGATTTAAAAATTTATTAAATTAAAATTTTCTAATGGTTTTTATAACTTTTTTATAAACAAAAATGAAAAAAAAAATTGTAACAAACTATAATTCAAATACTTGACTATGATGTGATTCTCATACGATAGATTTTTATAACTGTTTTTTCATAACAGTTGCATAATTTACCTCGTAAATTATGCAACTGTTATGAAAAAACAGTTATAATAATAGAATATTACTAACTTATAATTTATTTCACATTAAGTTCCCTTTTATCCAATCATTTAGCTAAAAAAATATTTTTTAAAATTTCCTGATTTCTTTTCGGAACTTTGCACTAATTACTTCCATATTTAAATTATATAACTTACTGAAACATTTTAAGCTTGAGAATACTGCTTATTGGTGGCCCAGGCAATTTGATTTATTAATCAAGATTCATTAATTAATATAATAATATTTATGCAATGATTGTTATTAAAAAATAAAAGAACGCGGGGAGGAAGAAATGTTCGAGTTAGCATTTATATATATTTACAATTTATAACGGAATAAAATATTCCGTTATAAATACAAGATGCGTTATATCTATTATATAGTTGTTAATGATACATCAATAATTTTTGTAAGTTCATCTTTAAATAAAAAAAGGAAGATCGCTAAAGAATAGCAGAAGTATAATGTTAAATGTTCCATTGTAAAAATGAGTTCTTATGCTTTCGTTTAAAAGAAAAGTAGTTTGATAAATAAAATCTTTTAAACTATTTTATTCCATAAGAATGGTATATATATATATATATATATATATATATATATATATATATATATATATATATATATATATATATATATATATATATATATATATATATATATATATATATATATATATATATATATATATATGTATATATATATATATATATATATATATATATATATATATATATATATATATATATATATGTATATATATATATATATATATATATATATATATATATATATATATATATATATATATATATATATATATATATATATACATATATATATATATATATATATATACACATATTTTTAGTTACATATTTTTTTATCTATCTGTCAGAAAGGAAAACAAAATAGAAACATCAAAAAATTATCGAGACAAACATAAAACTTTGTTAACAATGTATATACTATCCAAAAAAACCATGTTTTGCAGTAAAGAAAAAGTATATTACTAATTTATTTTATATAAATCTGAAGCAATGTGATGTAATAAAACATTTGATACTATTTTCTAAAACGTTTTATTTAGTTTTATTAGTATCATACTGCTATTATTTTATCATACTCCTATAAGTTTATTAAAAATGATTTTTTTGTGTAATTATTATTAATGTCAACAGAGGATTAATAAATTCATATTTACGTCAAATTATCTTGAGCAAAACTGATGACTAATGTTCTTATTTGCCCTCATTGTAAAATGTTTTAACACTGTACTATTGTACATTATTTATAACGTATATATATGTATATATATATATATATATATATATATATATATATATATATATATATATATATATATATATATATATATATATATATATATATATATATATATATATATATACACATATATAAGTAAGTAGACACATATATAAGTAAATATAAGTATACACACACATATATAAGTAAATATGTTTATAAATGGTTTTCATGACAAACTTACGTCTAAATTGATTTAAATTTCTATATGAAACAACTACAATTCCTGATTTGACCATTCATCGCTTTTTGATCACTTATACTTTATATATACTTTTGCTCTCTTTTTTTTAGACAAAGTTCAAAAACACATTTTGAATACTGTTGAACACGCTCAACATATTAGGCTTGTTTTGTTTTAAAATTATATCTGTTTTTTTTTACAAATAGTAACACGGTTATTCCTCAATCAGGCCACCATCATTAGTTCCATCAACAAAAGTCAATCTCGTATAATTTATCATTCAGCTAAATTGAAACCTTTTAATGTATGTAACAGATACAAAATGAATTTGATCAAAAAGAATAACCATTGCAAAATAAAATAAAAATTATTTAAATTTATATATACAAGTAAAGAACAAATTCTTATAAAGTCTTTACACTAATAGATTTTATGAGAACTTGTTCTTTACACTTTTTCCAAATGCCTACAGGGTTTTGCTTTTTTTTTTAAACAACCTCCCCGATGTTTTAGAAGCTACTGCAGTCAAGAAGACTATGCATTTTGTTCAGTTATATTTGAAACTCTCACTCATACTTAAACAAGAATCTTGTTAAACTTAAACGCCGCAAGGACAACAAATAAGTTAAGCATGATACTTCCAGAGGCATTAGGGGTATTTGAACCTAGAACCTTTGGATTGCGAGATTAAAGTTCTATTACTAGATTCTTATACATATATGTTGCAACCGAATGCATTTAAAATCCTTCCCATAAATCTTAATGCTCATTAGTTATGATAAACACTGTAATACTCATTAGTTATGATAAACGTTAGAACTAGACCAACGTCACGTTGGTCTAGTTCTAACGTTAGGCGATGTTTATCATAACTAATGAGTATTACAAAAAAAGCTTTACATGTTTGTACCTAATGTCGATTGTTCTATTTTATTAATTTTCGAATATGTGTAAAAGCCTTTTTATATTTTAATTAACTTGTTTCTGTATTATAATCTTATTTCCCAACTCTTGTTAAACTTTTACCGGATCTTCGAATGATGCCCTTTCTCTTTTAGAAAAGGTGCAGAAATGCATTGCAAACAAAGTTGGACCTACTCAAAGTTGGACTACTCTTGTAGCCAACCTCCAACCGTTATTACATTGTCATAATATACTTCTCTTTCTCTTTTTTATAAATACTATAATGGGCAATGCTCTAAGGAACTAGCGTCTTTTGTGCCATCTACTAAAATTCATTCCCATGTTACTCGTCATTCAATTAAGTCTAATCCTTTTACTGTGACTGTTCATAAATGCTTCAAAAATTCTTATTTGTTTAGTTTTTTCCTCAGACATCAGTTTTTTTAAATTCACTTTCTTCATCTTGCTTTTCTGATTTATATCACTTGCAATATTTTAAGTCTATCAATCGTTATCTTGCTCTATCAATCGTTTTTTTTTTCTTATTAACAAAAAACTCAAGTTCCTGTGACTTTTCAGTGATCCAATTATTGCAAATATTGCACAAATTCATACAGAAGATATATATTATCTTTTAAACGTCAAGATACGCTATCTGTCTCAAGTATCTTGAAAAAAGCTTGATTTACCCTGTTACCATCACAAACTATAGAAACACAGCCACCTGCTGCTTAATGGCTGAAAAAAGAAAGGTAGTTAGTTTCTCTTCCAGGAACTTCCAACTATAATAGTGGTTGCTTACAACCCTGTTAGATATAAAAATGTTGAAGAAAGAAGAAAAAAAAAAACAGAAAACAGCAGCTGTTGACTTTTGTTATTTAACACTAAGTTTTAAAATTTTTTTGTTTTGGTTCTTTGTCAGATCTTGAAGAACACAAATTACAATATTTTAAAAAATGTTTGATAGTATAACACCCTGTTATACTTACAAACACCCTGTTATACTTTTTTTCTGTTCATACTTTAATTGATAGAATTCTTCTACAAGCATCATTAGATTGCACAAAGAAGTTATGCATTTATTATTAGCTACTTCACATAACGTAATACCCAATAATACTGCCCACTGAGATAATAAATTACCAGCCCCAGTTAATCCTCCAAAATTTCCTTACTAAAATCTCAAAATTTCTCATAATAAAAATATAAGTCATCTGAGTCTTAGTCATTTTGGACAATCAGCTATGTAAATGTGAGTCATTTTGACATCTATAGATGATATACTTTTTAATTTTGGCTAATTATCAAATATTAAACATTTTTCTTTATTTAATTAAAAACACATCTTTCACAAGAATGTCTTGATGTAGGAAAATCAAGATTAACGCCATATTTGTCTAATTGCAAAAGTAGTTTTATTTTTATAGTACGAACTTTCACTAGTATTCGTTGAATAGTTATAAAATATGTACCTCTCGATCCTTGTCTCAGTTTACTAAACTGTTTATCTTTTTTCTTAAATATTTAATAAATTTATTCAATAAGATAGTTAAGATAAAAATCATTATACAATAAAAAATGTAACATAAAAAAAAATACAGTTATAAAAAAACAAACAAAAAAAACAAGGAGACTCGCAGAAGACATTCTGGTTTTATCATCAAAAACCGCTCGTGAAAATTAAGTACATTAAATTACCATGAAATATAAAATTAAAACAAAAACAAATAATGTTGTATTAATAATTAGTGAGAACATAAATTTCGTAAAAATAAAAAAAACAATGGTATAAATATTTCTAAAGGACCTGTTGTAAATGTTTCAAGCAAAACATACTTATGACTTGTAAACAAAAGGAACTTTGACAACTTCAAAAGACCATCACAAGTAGAACTTTTAGATACCAGTATAAGTATGATGATACTTTGAGAAATATTTTTTGAAGAATTTTTTGAACTTTTTGAAGATTTTTTTGAATTTTTTGCTTTTAAAACAAACTTTTTGAGAAGAACACATTTTTTTAGCCATGTTTCCAAATTCAAATAGCTTTTGAAGATTAAAATCATCAAAAGAGAAAATAGCAGCCCCATTTTGATTACGCATAAGTACATTTGCATAAAGGCTACAAAGATCAGCAGTTCTTCGAAATTTAATTATTATTGAAATAAAAGAAATAGTACTTTTTAACTCTGGGTGACATTTTAAAGCACAGTGTTTCTTTGAAAAACACTTTTAGACGAGTTGAAACTTTTTGTCTTTTAAATAGTTTTGGAAGCACAGCAACATCTGTAAACTTTGATATTTAATCATTTGATTTGATTCTAACTTATACAATGCTACTATGTGAGACCGTTTTTTTTCTTATTAACAAAAAACTCAAGTTCCTGTGACTTTTCAGTGATCCAATTATTGCAAATATTGCACAAATTCATACAGAAGATATATATTATCTTTTAAACGTCAAGATACGCTATCTGTCTCAAGTATCTTGAAAAAAGCTTGATTTACCCTGTTACCATCACAAACTATAGAAACACAGCCACCTGCTGCTTAATGGCTGAAAAAAGAAAGGTAGTTTGTTCAAAAAGAAAATTTTAATTATTTTACGCACAGGAAGCATTTCTATAAAAATTTAAGTCCATCAAACATTGTAATAGCCATAAAAATTAATTTGCATTTAGATTGTTAATTGATTTTCCAAAAATTGTTCCCTTATGGTACTGCAACATAGTCTTAACATAAACTTCATCTAATAAAAAAAAATGCAGTATTTATGTCTAATGTTTTTGCTAAGCTTGAAAAAACCTTTTTGAGATAAATATCTTCATGAATAGATTTTACTTTTGATATTAGTCTTGATAATGTTGTAATGCTAGGAAGTTTAAAGTCTTCTCGGAGATAATTATTTATAGCACGTGACAATGCAAAGAATTCGAATTCTCGTATCAATGTTCCAACACAGTACTTTTTATCTATAACAGGTTTATCACCCATTCAAAAAATTTGCTGTTCAATAACTTTTTTTTACTGTTTTTCAAATGTGAATTTAAAAATCAAACTGATTCTTCGATATGCGACCATCTATTCAATATGGTAATTCTGTTCTGTAAGAGTATTTTTATTAGGCATTTGACTTCAAAAGAAAAAAGATGCAGACTGAAAATTGTTATTTATTTTTAGAACAAACAATTACACTCAATGTGCTATGAACAACTCTAACGATTGAATCAAAATTTGATTTTCTGGTTTAGTATTAAATATACCATTTCCATTAAATTTATAGTTTCCTATGTTTATTTTCAAATCATTGAAAGATTTTGAAAGATCTTTAAAATTGAAATTAGGGTTGAACATTTCTAGTTACTGCGTGTGATCTTAAAGTTGTTCTGGAACAACCAGATTGTTTAATAGGTAGGGTGACATTAAATTTTTTTAAAATAATATTGAATAATATTATTTTAAAAATTGCTATGTGACATTATGTGACATTAAATTTTTAAATTAATCAAACATTAGATTGTTATATATCATTGGTAAGACCTTGAAAATAGTATTTTAATGAGGAACATATTATTATAATCGAACAATTCTACTAAAAGTTATAGCATTTTAAGTACTTAATTTTTGATATGTGGTTTTGTTGAAGAAACCGTGACCAAATTTGAGGTTTTTCTTAACTTAAAATATCATAACTTTGTCAATTCTTATCATAATTTATAAAAATTGGTATTAAAAGAAAGATCTTAAAAAGGAGAATAAGGATATATAAAAGACGTATGCAGAGAAGAAGAAAAAGAAGAAGAAAAAGAAGAAAAAGAAGAAGAGGAAGAAGAAGGGGGGCATCTATAACACCCTTTAATATATTCAAAATCTAAGTTTTTTAAAATAAAATTTTTATTTTTTATTGAAATTTTGAACTTTTTTTTACTTTTTTTATATTTTATATATGCTATTCAATATTATTTTATATCATAAACATTTAAAAATTATTAATGTTTAAATGTTTATTATGATACGCCCTCACCCAACTACCCGTGTGTATAACGGAACTTAAGCCAAAAATAGGTATTTAATTTTGACTTAAGTTCCGAGGGTGTCTGGGGTGCTTTTTATTCATGAAATTTGGCAGCTAGCAAAAAAAAATATTTTTGATGATGTCTGAATATATTAGAAAAAAGTCTCAGCATTCCTTCAATACATCCCTGCTGCAGAAACAACTAGGAAGTTTTAAACAACAATAAATTCATTATAAACAAAATTTTACATTAAAATATTTCTTTGCATAATTAAAGTTAAACTCTTCTAATACAAAAAACAATCTATGCTGATACAAATTTCCAAAAAAATAACACAAAAAAACATGTTCATATCAAACTACTCTCGAAAATACTGAAAAAAAGGTGGTACAAAATTTGTAAAGTGTAATTATATTTTATGATTTTTAACGATGGATTTGCGTTAACTGTAGATAATTGTATATAATATAAAGTCATAGTTGTAAATACCAAGAGAATATGATTGTATATATGACTGTATTTTGCGTCATAGTTGTAAATACCAAGAGAATATGATTGTATATAAATTATGTTGAATTGCATTAGAAAATATGAGGCGTTTAACGCTAAACTTATAAAGTCGATTTTGATGTGAAACAAAAAGCTATTTCGGCAAAAACGTCGACCAAAATTGATTTAAAGTTGATTCCAGAGTTTAGTGAAAACGATCAACAATCAGTTGCAGAATGCCTGGAAAAAGTGGAACTAGTATGCAAAATAATTGATGTAACTGATCTGGCGAGTGTTGTTCTCCTCCGTCTTACAAATGGTGCATTTGCAGTATATCAACAGTTTGCAGAAAGTGATAAAGAAGATTTTGACCGGATAAAAAACGCGTTGCTAAAAGCTTTTGCCGTTGATGCATTTACAGCTTACGAACAATAAGTTACAAGAAAGTTAAAGCATGGAGAGGCAGTTGATGTTTATTTGGCGGAACTGCGGAGACTATCTACGCTGATAGGGGTGGTCTACCCGACAGAGCTATTGAATGTGCCTTCGTTTCTGGGCTTCCTGAGGAAATTAGATGGATGCTGAGATCAAGTTTTCGTATGGATGACCATTCGGCGAATTTTATATGCCAAAGTTTTTAAATAAAATCCTCTTTCGCGGTGACAGTAATTGCGATTAGGAATGATACTACCATACAAATAGTTGCGCGAGCAAGAGCACTCATGGTTGAAGAACGGTACAATGGAACGAATGAAAACTTTGCTGCTGCTGCAACAAAAAGACGTGCTGAGTTGAGGTTGCTTGAAGATTAAACACAACCAGTTTGTTATGAATGTAAACTCCCCAATCATTTTGCAAGAGATTGTCATCTACGAAGACATAGCAATCGAAGCAAGTTGGGTCGGAGAAGGGAGACAAGCGATGGTTTGTGTTACTCGTGTCAATCAATAATGGCTTTACCTACCATACGCTTGTAAATAAACGGCGCTCTTCGTGATGTGTTGATTGACTCTGGATGGACCTGCTGTATCATTTATAAAAAATGTGCACCAAAAATTACGAAGAAAGTAGTTAGCACGGTAACTGTAAATGGACAACAACAACAGTGCGAAGGCGTTAGCCGAACTCGAATCGTCACGCCAAATGGGAATGAAGTTTTTGTAGAAGCACTTGTAGTTGATTTCAAACCACTTGGTTATTGTTTTTTGATGGGTATGGATGGAATAGTAGCTTTTGGTGGAGTATCAATATCTGCAACTTTTGATGTTTATTTTATGGGACGAAAAGAATCATGTTTACTTGGAATAAGAAGTGATATGCCAAAAGATGTCAGTAATTTGAATATAACAGCTCGAAATTTCACAGCTTCGTTTGAAAAACAAAATCGATAATGGACAATTGCGTGGAAATGGAATAATAATTCTTAACCTGAAACTTTAGTGAACAAGATTGCTGAATACACATCCCTGTTGGCATAAAACACAATTACGAAAAAGAAATTAAAGGATGGATAAAGAAAAAATGGCTGCAAAAGTACGATTTGAAGAAACACGGTCTAATAAAAGGTTTGGTTCCTCTCATGGCAGTCGTGCAGCGAAATAAAGGAAAAGTACGACCAGTATTGGACTTCAGGGAGTTGAACACGTTTATTGAAGCATTCACTGCGAACACAGATGCGTGTGCTGACAAACTTTGAGATTGGAGACGGTTTGGAGAAAATATTTTAATAATTGATTTATATTCAGTTTACATGCAACTAAAAATTGATGAGAAACTTTGGGCTTACCAAACTGTTGTGTTCCGTGGAAAAAGATTTTGTTTAACACGTTTGGGATTCGGACTAAACGTTGCGCCAGTCATAATGAAATCGGTGTTGGACGAAGTGTTATCGCAAGACGAAACAATCTGGAAAGGAACGTCATTATACATTGATGATATTTTTGTGAATGAAGACATAATATCTGTTCGTCGCGTACTTAATCATTTAAAAAACTATGGGCTTCATTGCAAGCCGGTGGTCCACGTATCCGAAGGAGCAAGAATTCGTGGTTTACAAGTCGGAATGGATAATAAAAAGTTGTGTTGGAGAAGAGATAATGATTTTGTTGAAATTCCGAAATCACTAAGAAGACGTTACATCTTTTTTTGTGCGGAAAAATGACGGGAAATCTTCCAGTTTGTGGTTGGTAGCGTGTAGCCTTGTTATATGTTAAAAGAATAGCAAATGAGAGCCCCTGAACGATTCGAGTCGATTTTGATGTGAAACAACAGTTTATGCGTACCCAGGTTTAGGTATTAAACTTAGTTTTAGGCACTTACACACAAATGGAGGATCAAAAGGACTTTTTTTTTCATAATCTTTTGTTGAAACGTATACAACAGACCAGTACTTTTCACAAACAACGGTGTCTTTCTTATCTGGTATAACAGCCAACCACATTTTTTCTTTCTTCTGGTGTTCGACGAAGGCGAAAAGCTAAAATAAAGTATGTATAAATCAAGTCCATTTCGGACGTACTTGTAACTTTTCTGTGTTTACGTTTTATATGTAAATATATAAGATGGCAGCTCATATGGATCGTATTAAATTGCTTGTGTTGGGAGATTCTGGTATAGATTTTAAACAGTATGTTACTATTTGGAGTAAAATTTATCATTAAATTTTATAGCATTTTAGTTTTTAAAAGCGAGTCTGAATAATCATCAGAATATCTAAATAAAAAATATTTAAAAAACAAACAACAGGTTATCTGTAAAGAATATCTAGATACAAAAATAAATGGATTAAATGAGATCTATCCTCCAATACAAATGGTTTACACATAGTATTGATATGCTTAATGAATTGAATTGGCTATCAGTCAAAGAAATTATTACAGTAAAAGTTCTAACATTCATATATAATGTTATCAAATTGAAATCATGAAAATGAAATTATGCATAGTCATTACACCAGAATATCTATGAATATCATATTTCACAATACTAATATTGGACGGAGTTTTCTGAAAAAGAATTAAATTGTATCATGGTTTGTCTCTTGATATATCAATATAAACAATTAAGCAACATATATATATATATATGTATATATATATATATATATATATATATATATATATATATATATATATATATATATATATATATACATATATATATATATATATATATATATATATATATATATATATATATATATATATATATATATATATATATAAAATTCCATTCTGACTTGTAATATATATATATATATATATATATATATATATATGTATATATATATATATATATATATATATATATATATATATATATATATATATATATATATATATATATATTACAAATCGGAATGGTATTTTATATATATATATATATATATATATATATATATATATATATATATATATATATGTATATATATATATATATATATATATATATATATATATATATATATTACAAGTTGGAATGGTATTTTATATATATATATATATATATATATATATATATATATATATATATATATATATATGTATATATATATATATATATATATATATATATATATATATATATATATATATATATATATATATATATATATATATATATATATATATATATATATATATATATATATATATATATATATATATATATATATATATATATATATATATATATATATATATATATATATACAATTGCTAACCATATCACAAAAAAAAAAATAAAAAAAAATAGCAAATGTTCATTCATTAATAATAATTTATTTATAAGCCCTCAGAAAATAAAAAAAGAGGTTAGCAATAAATTGCCAACCTTAAACTGTTAGAGGTTTGGCTTCAGGTTGGCAAAAAAAAAAATTTGACACAAAGGAGTTACCATAAAAAAAAAATGAGGTTGACAATTTTTTGCCAACTTGAAACACTTTTAGGTTAGCATTGTTGAATGCTTTATTTATATATATTGTCAGATGTGGTAGTATGGCCACATTTTGACAGATTTTTTTTCTCAATAATTTGCTAAATGCAAGAGCTATAGATTTTATTCAATAATTATTTCTACAAATGGCACACTGTATGCGAAAATCAGCTATGTAGCTTTAAAACTCTAACAACAACTTATTGATAAAAATTTTATTTAAGTAGTTAGGCCATTTAGAGTAGTTAGACCAAAATTAAAGGAAGTATTATTCAAATCTTTAAACTAGATTATTAAAATGAAAATTCAAATTACAAAGACAATTAAATACAAAAATTCCTAAAAAATTGCTAAGGTATTTAAGTCTTTATGATTTTATTTAGGTAAATCATTTTCTTGGAGCCAGGGTTGTTGCTAAGATTAGTCTTATCATAAAATTCATTAGAAGGACAATGTCCCTGATCAGGCTGGCAGATTGTTAAAAGAAAATAATATGTTCTTCACTTACAATTGCACAGTTCCTTAAAATATTCTAACCAGTTCTTTGTAAAATTAAGTTGTGTCTTTTTAAAAATCTGTAAGCCTAATCTTGCCTAGAAAAGTTCTCTTTTGTTTATCAAGGATTTGATGTCTTAGCAAAGCCAGATCCCAAGCAAATCCAATATGTTTGTTTTACCGCATTGATAATTTCAAAGAGTTGATCTGGAAACTTTGTAGGTCTCAGAGGCCCTTTTAACTGGAATACCAGCAGCTATGGCCTTCATAGTTTTGTCCATTTGCTATCTGGGGTAGTTACTGCATGCCTCCTTTTGGTTTGTATGTGCCATTGTAGAATGGTGGTTTCATGCAGAGATGTAATCTGAACAAAAAAGAGTGAATAGAAATAATAAAACTTTTGAATTAATGAAATAACTGTAAGATGTTTTAATACAATTAAGTATTTATTAATTGCAAAGAAAATATTGTAACAGTAGAGCAAGCTTTCTTTGTATTTGTTCTTATAAATATTTTGTAATTACAGATACTTTAAAAGAGTTTTATGAAATGGAATTTTCTTCTAATTTTTTTTTTTTTTTTTTTTTTTTTTTTGATTTTAATTCACCTCCTCAAGGCCGGGAAGGCCACTACAGACGAGGAGGCTACTTATTTGTGGCTATAACCCTCTCTCAACTCTATAACTCCGAAACACGAACCTTGACGAACAAAGCCGCTGCGCTGAGAAACGAGTTGAGCGCGGTACTACCAGGAACGTGGTAATTTTGGTGGTGTCCCTGCCTAAGATTACTTAAAGGGTTGGTTTTTAGTCAAATGTTATGGATTATAAGTTGCAAAAAATAGATTGTTTCAGTTAAATAAAATAAAAAGTTTTGTAATTAATAATAATAATAATAATAATAATAATAATAATAGCAATAATAATAATAATAATAATAATAATAATAAAGTAAATGAGGTAAAATATAAAGAGAGAAAAAGATTAATAAAAAGATTATTAGTGTGTTATGGTCTAATTACAATTGTTAATTATAAAAAAAGAACTTTTTGTGAGTATTTAGGGTAAAATATTTAGTTAAAATTGGAGGTTTTAGAATTCGACTCTACATTCTATGGTTTTTAATTGAAAAAGATTTTGTTTGAATTATTATTTTTTAAATAAAAGCAGGTTGCAATTTAGAAAGTGTTTTGGAAATAGTTATGTATAGATTGTGTTTGACCACAATACAGTTTTAAAACATAATAATATATTTTAGCTTAATTCTTTTAGCATTAATTTCTCTTTTTATGAATCTTTTTAGAGTTATAATTTTTTGGTATGCTTAAAATTCTAATTGTGTTAAAAAATGATGATCATAAAAAAATTTTAATCTCATATTTGTTTATAAGGTGTTGGTAAGTCTACATTTGTCAACAGCCTTGTTTCACAAAGCCCTTGTTATAACTGTTCTTCAACAATTGGTGCAAGCATTGAAGTATTAGTAAGATTTGATTTCTTATTATCTTTTTCATTACCTTTAAATTACTACAAAGTTTAACATAAAATGTTTAAAATGAGATATAAAAAAACATTTTTTCAGTATGGCCTTAGCATTTTGAAATAACAAAACGTTTTCAAATTATTGGTTTTAAATGTTTTGTTTAGTTTAAATTTGATTAAAACAGGTGAGAAAAAACAAATATACTAATAGTTTCCTAGTCAAATGATTTGGTTGCAATTCATATGTTAGTATGTTCTTAATATTTAGTTAATTAAATATGTTAGTAAGTATGAGGACCAAATGGGTATTTAAAAAATATTACTTTTAGTCAAAGATGCATAAGTAATTAAAATTTGAAAATTAGAAGTATCCTACTAAACTCCATATTTTTTAATTTCTTCATACATTCACTTGAATGAAGCTCATTTATTCCATGTAATGGACATGTTTTTATTCTTATATTTTCATTTGTTTGTGCATATTTTCAATATAAAATAAAATCTAAATTGAATATAAAAATATAATATTGTTTTAGTCTGAGTTACAAACAGTTTTTTTTGATTTTGTGTAGCAGTGTATGACATTAGTAAATAATACCTTTAAACAACTGTAGTGGTTTAATATATATATATATATATATATATATATATATATATATATATATATATATATATATATATATATATATATATATATATATATATATATACATATATATATATATATATATATATATATATATATATATATATATATATATATATATATATATATTTATATATATATATATATATATATATATATATATATATATATATATATATATATATATATATATATATATATATATATATATATATATACAGGGTGTTTAAATAAATTTGACATATTTATTACTGATTATATTTTTCTGTAAGTTAGAAAGTATAACACATATTACTCATCATTTAAAGTCTGGAGTCTTCTTCATTCATATAAAAAATGTCAGAGAGGATGAATGACTGGAACCCACCTGAATTGTGGAAGAGAATAACTTGCATCATGATAATTTGTGTTGGCTATTAAAATAAGGATATTATGACTGCTGCTCAATGCTCCCTGAACGCAGAAAATCAATCAGGCATGAACTAGAGACTTGCAATAGTGACTATGAGGCTGTAGCAAGATGAAAGTTCCATAACAGACAATCTGTTTGCGTTCATACAGCAGAATTCCTCAAAGATCTTCAGAAGAAGGTGTTGAAAAACCTTGGCATTGGAATTCAAAATTTGTCACATGAAATGAATTTTCATCCTCCACTATGTATGGCTTGCATACAGTCCAAAGGCTATTCATCATGTAATGCAGACTAAATTTCCTCAAACTGATGGTTTTTCGGATGTGTGTCCTCTGAGTGCAATGTAATGCCTCTGGATTTTTTCAGAGATAAAGATACCATACAGTGTTAGTTTAGATGACCTTAAAGTTGCAGATAACAAATTTGTTTTTGTGGCAACATTTTGATATCAGTTCATTTTATTTATTCAATAGTTTCAAAGATAATAAACAATATAAAATAAACAATGGTTACACAACTTTCCTCCAGGTTTAAATGGTTTTGCCCTATCAATAATCCTCCACATAAGAATAGGATTTGAAATGACCTTTTTTTTATTTTCTCAGATATATTTAGAAAGTCCTGTGGTATTAGCTTTACTCTTGTATTTTTTTTTCCTTATTTATTTAGCCGTACAAATATTTACAAGTTCTGTGTTTTATAATATATATATAAAAATGGCAAGGACGAGAAGAAGACAGGTTTGCCTTATCACCAAGTCCCTTGTTTTTTCAAGATATTTATATAAATACGTTGTAACTAATATTAAAAGAAAACATGAAAAATATATACATACGCATGTATGTATATATGTATACATATACACACTTGCGCACGCATACATATACACATACACACACATTCGTACATAAATGCTGTAAATCCATAGTTATTTTTTTATAATATAATTGACAGTAATGTATATATAATTAAAGACTTTATTCCTTTCCAGACAAATAAAGTATGCACTAATAGATAATTTTCAAATATAATATTTTTAAAAATAGATTTAAAAATAATTCTCTGTTTGATTGTTATTTAAAAGCAATATTATTAGCTTTTGTTTAAACTGTTCAAAAGTTGTAAGTGTTTTGATATCATTACTAATTAACTTCCATACATTAGGTCCTCTAATAGTTATTGAGAACTTGGTGGACTCATATATAATTTTGGGCTGAACAAAGTTGTTATTTGAATATTTAGTCATGTATTTGTGTTAAATTTTATTAAATAATAGTTTGAAGATATTTGGTATTGTATTATTATTAGTTTTATACATAAAAATTTGCAGATGATATATATTTAATTGGTACACATTTAATATTTCTAGATTGTTGAACAATGGTCTAGAATGTGAGAGGTGGTGTGCGTTTGATAATAATCTGATTGCATGTTTTTGTTTGCTAAATAGCTTTTTTGTCTTTGTTTTATTGGTGCTGTATTAAGCAACGTTTGCATAATTAAGATAGGAATGAATAAATGAGTAATATATGTATTTCAAACATGATTGATCTAAGTATGGTTTTGCTTTATAGAGTAATCCGATATTTTTAGAAATTTTGTTTTCAATCATGTTTATGTGGTCTTTCCAATTTATGCTTTCATCTAGTATTACACCAAGAAATTTCGTTGAACATTCTCTTTTTACGTTGTATTCTCCAATAATAAGTTTTGGAAGTGCAATAGGGATTTTATCTTTTTTATGGAGGCGATGAAAGATAGTATATTTGGTTTTAGTTAAATTAATTAAAAGTTTATTCATATTTAACCATTCAGTTAGTTTTAGAAGTTCAATGTTGACCGATTTAAATAATGTTGTTAAATCACTATGAGAATAAAATAAATTTGTATCATCAGCAAATAATATAGAACCTAGAATATTAGAAGCTTTGCTTAAATAATTAATATAGATTAAAAATAAAAGTGGTCCTAATATCGATCCTTAAGAAACATCGCAAGTAATTGTCATATTGTTAGTTTTTTCATTGCCAAATGAAATATATTGTTTTCTATTAGATAAGTAGCTTTTGAACCAAGCCATGTTTATATTTTTGATTCCATTTTTTGGAAAGATTTCTTGTTTAAACAAAAGATTAAATATATGCAGAAGAACTTTTTTAATATAGAAAATACATTTAGTTACAAAATTACTACTAACGCTATCAACTCCTAGTGCTTTGTTTAATTTTAATGAATGCACAGCATCTACTAATTCTTTCTCTGTTAACTCAGCATTTTCCGTTATTAATTTGCTAGGAGCCAAGTATTTCTTTTTGTTAAACTCACTGTGTTTTAATTTTGATGCTAAATTTAAACCTGCATGGACAAACACCTCATTAAATGTTTTAGCAATTATAGATTTATTTGTAATATCTTGATGATAATAATTTAGTTTTTTTGGAAGACCATTTAGCTTAAGTGTTTTTTTTTCCAATTACTTCTTTAATGACTTGCCACGCTTTTTGAGTATCGCCTTTAAATTTTATCATTTTATTTGAATAGTTTAACTTTTTTGAAAGTTTTATAGTTGATTCAAAGTGACCTTTATATTTTTATACCTTAATTCATTTTCATAAGTTCTTTTTTTCAGAAACACTTCATACAATTGTTTTTTTTTGATGATTTTATTATTCCTGAAGAAAACTGTTATAAGCAGTATCTGTGTTTTGAGTTTGCAAAATTTCGTCCCAGTTTTCAGAAAATAGAGAATTATTAAAAAGTTCCATAGAAATGTCATTATATATTCGATTTGTAATAATAACTTTTTTTTGAGGTGTGTGTTCAACAACCTTATGTGCGATTATAAATATTGGGAAATGATCCGATATATCAGATATTATTATTCCAGTTTTTATTTTGTTTTTTGTATATTTATTAATTAATATTTGATCAATTGAGGTTGCGCTATTCCTAGTAATTCGTGTTGGTTTATTTATTGTTGGAATGAAACCATTTTAAAATATAATGTTCATAAAATTTTTTACATTTTTATTTGTGTCGTAATCGAGCACATTATAATTAAAATCCCCCACAAAAAAGACACGTTTGCCATATAAAATTTTATTTTTAATTAAATTTTCAAAGTGTTTTTCAAAAAACTTGATATTGCCAGATGGCTGTCTGTACACAACATGTACAATGATGTTTTTAGTGATTTTATTTATAACTTCAATCGTTAGTGATTCGCAATCATACTATATTACTCTAAATTTGGTTAGCGGTTTAAAATTTAAAGAATTGTGAATAAAAATACATACTCTTCCACCTATTGTCTCAGAATTTCTAACTTGATGAATAACTTTATAGTTTTGTAGTTAAAAATTTGAATCTTTTTCAACCTGTTTATCTCGACACCACGTCTCTGTCAGACAAATAATTTTAAAATTAATTTCAACACTATATAAAAAATCTTTAAATTTATCAAAATGTTTTTGGAGGCTCCTAATATTTAAGTGTAAAATAGAGAACTCATTAATATCTATATCAGCAGAAAGATTAGAAATATCGAAATTATAATAAGAAGGGCATATCTTGCTAATTATTTCATCAGTGTTAAAAAAATTAACATCTGGATCTGAATGACTCTCTAAAAGTATATTTTTATTTGTCTGAAAACTTAATTCTTAAAACTTAATTCACAAAAATTCATATCTTCCATAACAACAAGAAAGGTTATACTAACAAAGTATTTAAAGTATAAAATATTTAAAGTTTAGTAGGTAATTTCCTGAATTCTTTTACTATTAATTTATTGTAAATTACAACCAAAAACTTACCATTTTTCCTATGTACCTTCATTTGCTTGAGTAGTTTTTTCCTGATAGATGCAGTTTCCATTGAATAATCCTCATTGATATATATTCCAGACCCTTTTAGTTTATTCACTTTTTAAAACTTTTACTTTATCCTTGTAATTTAACAGTTTCATTACTATTGATCTCGGTCTACCTGCTTCAATTTTTCCTGACCTGTGAGCTCGTTCAATTACAATTCCTTTTAAATTAAGTTTTTCTTCAAAAATATTTAATACCTTCAGTTCGGTGTCATCCTAATTTTCTTTTTAATTTTCCGATAAACCCTCTATTCGAAGATTATTCTTCCTTTGTCTATCTTCAAGCTGCCTTAGTTTATTATCTTCCGTATCTCTGCTTTCTGATTTTGAAATGATTTTTTTTTCTAATTCGAGATTTTTTTTTTCTTGCATGTCTTGTGTAAAGTTCAGACTTTCTTCTATGTCTTTTTGTACAATTTCATTTTTGTTTAATCTTTTAACATTATTTTTTTGTTCCTCTTTAATCAATATGTTTTTTTTGTCGCACTCTCGTATTAAAATGAGTTTTTATGATTGTACCAATGATCATTAAAGGTGTGTTCGGCTAAACCAATATAATTAAAACCACTATCCTGCAGGGATGTTTTTATTTTGAAGACGTAAATTATATTTTTACTAAGACACATACCTTGCAAAGGACATTGTGAAGGTTGCTAGTAGTTACACGTTAGAGCAATTGTGTTGGAAACATTAGATTATACTTTTTTATTGTATGAAATAATAATATTGGTGACATTAGGAAGACAGCTACAACTTACTTCTAAGTTATTCTTATTAAACGTTTTGCAAAACTTATGCGTTTTGCAAAACTTATGCATTTTTGGAAAATACTTTTAAATAAGATTTAAAATATTTTTTGCAACATTGGTTTTTACAATTTGCAAAAACGGAGGATTAAACCAAATAATGTTTTGTGATCATGATTTTGGTTTTGATGAGGCATGATTTTTTTGGAAAGTAATTTTTTCATTATACCCATACTTTTTTAACGAGAAAATATTTTTTAGCCTTACACATATTCTGGACAGCATGGACATTCACGTGATGTATTTCTTGAATTCTGGGATGTTGGAGGTTCATCCGGAAACAAGCATAGTCGTGGTATTTTTTATTCAAATATTAATGGTAAGATTACTTTTTAAATTTTTTATCTCTAAATTTGAACCTTATGTTAACTTATTTATTATTATTATTTATTTTGTTATTTGTGTTATTAATATGTTTTAATTTATTTACAACTTATTTAATTTCATATTCATTATTAATTATGTCATATTATTTATTTTATATTAAAAAAGATTTATAATTTTAACTCTAGTTTTTTGTTTTCTTCCAAATTGAACTAAGATACAGTTTTATTTCAAATTTACAATTATTTCTTTTCATTTTTTTTCCCCAAAACTAACTATGATCAACAGATACTTTTAAAACTTTTTATAAAGAGTTGTTTTTGTCTAGGTTTGATTCTTGTTCATGATCTCTCAAATCGTAAATCATTTACAAATCTTCAATTTTGGTTAAAGGAAGTTTTGAATGCTGGAAGGCAGGAAATGACTGGTTTATAATTTATTACTTTTTTTTTTTTTTTCTTTGCTATTTAGGTGCCCTAAGAAGTCCTTACGGTCTTGTCACAGAGCACTGCGGAAGTGCAATTAACCAGGAAGTTTACACCTCCTTTGTTACCGTGATGCAAAATATGTCTAAAGCTCGTTTCGAACCTGGATCTCCTGCTTATAAAGCAAGTGCTTTAACCACTGCGCCATGTCCGCATAATCAAAGTTAAATTAAAAGATATAAAACAAAACATCAACTCTGAATTTATGTTTTTAAGAGCTGCTTTTTATTTCAAGTCAAAATTAAAAGCTTGAAATAGTTGAGTTCTTGGATTTTCTTGGAATGGAGAGGAAGCACTGAATTTTTTTGATCCAGTTTGAAGCCATTTTGTAGACATGTAATTAAAAATTAGGTTTTTAGCAAGCCTACAACAATTGAGTTTCTTTAAAGCTGAAATTTAATCTTTAAAACACTGCTCAAAACCTTGCCAGCTTTTAAAAAAAAATTTATGCTTTTACAAGCAATAACTCAATACTATTGCCAACAAGCTATTAAAGTATAGTTTTTTAAAAATAGTTTAAATTCTTTAAATAAATTAAAAGATTTTGTTTTGTTACTTTTTTTTGTTTTTAAATGTTTTAATAAAAAATTCTGCACTGAATAATATAAACTTAGTTTTTTAAAACCATTTTCATGTTTTTAAAGTGACAGCAAAAAATATCTTGGAAAAGCAATCATAAACTAATATGAAAAGATTAATAACTAGTTTTCTTATTCTTTCTCAGTGTCTGGCTAGCTGTACAGAATTCACAGAGTAGCATGTTTCTAAATCATGGCCAGAATAGAAGGATTTCATTCACACACCTGATTTAGTGTCTCCAGAATCTACCATAAAAAAAAAACCTTAATGTTGTTGTAGATAACTTTACAAATATTCGGAAAAAATAAACACAAAAAGATGAATATTTCAAGAAGAGATTAATGTTTACTCTATTTATTGATTTATCAAGTTTTTTACAATTTTTATAACTTTTAGTTAAAATGCTAGGCGCTACTGTTTATGGAAGAAATTGTTTTCAAAGGTACACATTTGGTTCTGCCAGGAGCTCCTAAATTAAAAAATTAAAACAACAGATTTACTTGTAAAAAGTTGTATCTAGATCTTAAAAAAAATTCTTCCTAAATTACATGATTTTTTTTACTTTTTTTACTGTATTCATTTTTTACTATTTTTAATGTATTCATGAGTTGTTTGTACTGTATTTACTTACTCAAAAGCCAAGAGAGGGCTTTTCTCTTTTTTTTGTTCCTTTATCCACTGTAACTCCTCAGTAACATGATCCACTCTAACTCATTTAGTAACATGATAGTAAGAGAACAAGGCTGCTGCACAGAGAAATAAGTTCTACTCAGTATTACCAGGTGGGGATCAAACTTAGAACATCTTTCATTTAAAGCATTTGCTATAAAAGGAGGTAACTTTACCATTATCCTGTGACTAATGTCTGTGATAATGACTGCGATAATGCTTATGAGACAAGTTGCTTTAATTAATGGACATCAATGAGTATGTTTTAATGGGTATGTTATATTTTTTATTAGGTATGTTATATTTCTTAATACTAACTGTAACTAAGCTTTTTTAAATTATTGAGTTAGCCAGTATACAATTTGATTATAAGCAATCAAGTTTGAAGCAATAGTTTATATATATTTGGCATGCCTAGTTCAGTCATTTTCGAAAAGATGGAAAGCTTATTGCTGCATTTAAAACATTCAATGCAGTCAGACAGATATACTTTATGAAAGTCTTTAACTTCTCTTATATAGATTCTAGAATTATTTTTCAGAGAGCGTATAAAGCTCTTTGACTGTTAACTACACCTAAAGTCTATGCTATTATTAAGCACAATTTGGGTAGTTTTTCTGTTTTAAAGTTCCACATAGGTTAGTAATTTTTCAAATTAATTTAGTTTAGGTCATGTCTAGGTCATATTCCACTTTCAATGGTTTTGATGACTTTATTAATTTGCCAAACAATAAACTAATAAGGGATAAATGTAGTGAGTGAACATATATCAACTGAGGGATAGTCGTAGTAGAGTGTAAATTAGAGTTATGACAAAAAAAAAGTTTTTTTGCCTGTAGTAGGAATAAATGAATATTTTAATACTAATTAAGATAATCACATTTATTTTGTTCAGTTCATAAAAAGGTTCCTGCACCAAGACACCTGACAACATGTTGGGTGCCATGTTATATTTGTCTCTCCAAAAATATATCAAGTTGGGTCTCAAAGAAGAAATTTCATAGAAAGTTTGAAAAATTTAAACCTTTTAAATAAAAATCAATTTTTCAAATTTATTTTAAAAAAAGAACATTTTCAAATAAAAAAATTGAAAAAAATCACTTTTTAAGATGTTTTTAAACATCATCTTTTTTAAGAAAGTTACATTTGATATTGTTCTTTGTAAAATCTCTATAAAATTTCCCTTCGTTTGAGGTCAACATGATATACTTAGGGAGAAAAATGTTTTTGGTAAAATTTGACACTTACCATATTGTCAGGTGTCTTGGTGCAAGAACATTTTTTAGAACTAGCTCTAACAATAATTTGTAAATATTCAGGTCACAAAATTTCATTGTTTGTGACAACAGGAGATAAAAATTTTTTAGTCATAACCCTATTGTACATACAAAAACTGATTTAGGGAGAGGTGCCATGGAATGAACACATATTGACTGAGGGTTTCGGTTTGGAGAGGCAGTCTGCCAGTCCACAATGTTCTTGTTTGACAAAATACTAAAATAAAATTTTTTGTAATATGATCTAGACACAACCCTTAATTAAGATTGGAACTTCTGTATTTCAAGAGCTTTGCGCACTATTCGATCAAATTTTTTTGATTCAACTTTAATTGTTTTTACGTTTTCCCACTTTATTTCTTGTGAGCAAAACTTATTATGAGTGGCTATTGCAGACTGATAATGTTTCCCCTTGTTTAAACATTTTAGATGTTGCTGAATTCAAGTCCTAATTTGTTTAGTTTAGTTTCGCCTATGTATCTCTTTGAGCATTTGCATTCAATCAAATAAGTTCCGGGTTGACTATTATGTGGAAATTTAGTTGTTTTTTTTTGACATAATAGTTAATCCAGAATTTATTTGATTGAATGCAAATGCTCAAAGAGATAAGTAGGTGAAACTAAACTTCAAGTTAGGACTCGAACTCAGCAACATCTAAAAAGTTCCAATGAGGTTCCAATTTTCACATTTACAAGGCCGTTTTCAGCACTACTTAGTAATGAAAATACAAAAACCAAACGCGTCCAAAATACAAAAACCAAACGCGTCCAAAATACAAAAACCAAACGCGTCCAAAATACAAAAACCAAACGCGTCCAAAAAATTCTTTTGATTTTATTTGTAAAGCAAATTCATGGAAGATTAGCAAAAACAAGGTTTAAGTTTTATTTGATGTAATAAACTTGTATCCATCAATACCACTAAAGGAAGCTACTTTGATTCTTATAGACCAATAAAATAAAGATGATTCCTACAAATATTCTACCAAGCTTACTATATCTGAAGCAAGACAACTCATAGAGCTTTGTTTACACTGTTGTTATTTCCTGTGGAACAACTTAATCAATGACCTTGAGAATTCTGGTCCTAAAGGCCTTTCATTCATGGTTGTACTTGCAGAATCATTTTAACAACATCATGAACAAAACTCTTTCAAAATTACAATGGCAGTAAATCCTCCTATTGACCTAAAATCCTATCTAAGATATGTCGGCGATAGTCACACTAGATTTTCTAACACTCAAGAAGCAGAGCAGTTCCTAATTATCTTAAACAAACATCACTCTGTGATACAATATATGATCGAAACTGAAAGCGAAAATAGAACTTCCTTGATTTAACTATAATTAATAACAACAAAGAAAAATACGAGTTAAAGTCTACAGAAAGAAAGCCATTACTAATATCCAAATTTGACCTCAATTAAATCATGCCTCTAAGATTCTAAATGCAATAATTAAAGGTTACGCTCACAGGGTTTATTCTATATGCAGTAATTTACATTTACAAGATGAGATTAATTTCCTTATTCAAATGTTAAACGAAAATGGGTACATCATATGCCAAGTTAAACGGATTGCAAACTTAATTGGAAACAAACAGTCCCTAAAATTCAACAAAATTCAATCAGACTCTCTTAACCTCCCTACTGTATCGTTACTGTGGATTCCACTATCCCCAAAATCACTATCCCTGAAACTAAGGAAAAGATTTCGGAAAGCTGGCTATAGAGTAGTATTTAAATCAAATCCAAATTTAAGAAAATTACTAACATCAAAAAACAAAACAAAATTTCCTCAACCAGAACTTGAGTCATAACTTCAAGTTAGGACTAGAACTCAACAACATCTAAAAAGTTCCAATAATATGCTTTTCAATAATTATATATATATATATTTTTTTTTATTATTATTTTTTTTTTTTTGCTGTTTTCATTTCTCATTTTGATTAACATTTTTGAAATGACTTTTGGAAACCAGGTCAGTATTAAAATTAGAATTTAAATTTTTCTTTGGAAAGTGTTGGAAAGGGTTCAAAAGAGTTGAGGAACCATGGTTCAAAGTTTAAAATAGCTTGAATGGTTTGGTGTGGAATTTTGTACCAAGATTAGCAAATGCTCACTTTTTTTTGCCTTATTTATTCCATAAGGCTTTTTCAGAAAAAATAAAGATTGCTGCACCAGCTTTAACCTTTAGTTAATGTAGTGGCACTCCCTTGCATGTTTTACTTGTTTGTCAGTCTATGTATATACTCAGTATTATGTCAGACTGCTTACTTAAACACACAATACATACATACATACATACATACAAAAGAGAACTTTGCCATTAATATTTTGAATTGGGATTCATTTAAATAACACACATAAAAAAAATATATATATATAAAAACTCTTATGAACATCTTAGTTACATTGTTACAATAAACAACTAAACATAAAACATAAATTGTAAATATTCAGGTCACAAAAGTTCATTGTTTGTGACAACAGGAGATAAAAATTAAAAAAAAAAAATTTTTTTTTCTTAAACAATAAGAAAGTATCTTATATGATTGTATATAAATATTTTATATACAATAAAATCATGTGTAATTCATTAATTATTATCTTGGAGTATGCCCTTCACAGGATTTGGAGCAAATCTTGTAGACGACTAAAAGTTACATAGATACATTGCATTTTCTGTTAAGCTATGTCCACCATTTATGATTTAAGGTGGTACCTGCCAATATTCGTTCTATAAATATCCATTTATTTAACCAAATATTGAAAATTGATAATTTTTATAATTTTACAAAATTAGGATAAGTGTCATTCATAGTTAAAAACTAGTTATTGAAGAGACAGTAAAATAAAATAAACAAACAAAAAATTTAACAGCATCATTAATAAGTAAAAGCATGCGTAAGTTAGATCGATTTAAAAAAAATGATTAAGCTATAATAAATTAAATAAAAAGACAAAAAAATATGAAAACACTCAATAACAACAATGAAAATAATTAGCAACATCAGCACAAATAATAACAAACAAAAAAGCAAGCACAAAAACTACAAAATGAAAACAAAAATTACATAACGAAAAAGACAAGCACAAAACCTTCTACAAAATAAAATGAATTATATTTGTGATTTTTAACAGAAACAGAAAAGCGTAGAAAAATTTCTAGCAAGTTATTTTTGTTTTAGTTAGCTCTTTTTATTATTTTTTTGAACATTTTTTTTGAACTTCTTTTTTTCAACTTGTTATTTTGCTTTTGATTGTTTTTGTTTTATTTTATTAAATCTATTTGTTTGTTTTACTTTTTTGTTCATTTTCTTGTTTTATTTTTTCTTTGATCTTTTAGTTCGTTTATACCTTTTAATATTTTTTTTTATTTTACTTTATTTTTAACTTATCTTTTTTATTCATTAAAATAATTTATTTTATTTTTCTATTTCTCCCTTTTCATTGTTAAATAAATGCTTTCACCATTTGCGATGTCATTGCAAATGATCTTCAAAGTACTTGTTTACACCTTTCTCAATAAAAGGATATTCTGTGAATTATTTGAAAATTTTGAAGAACAAAGTTTCTAAATGGTTTAAAATCAGAGAGTTTGATGTTTTTATGGTCATAGGTGTCATAAATTAACGCCCAAATATTGTGAGTCTCTTGTTGCCTTGATGCTGCAAATAATAGAGGCTGTTCTAAAAGTTCAAAAAGTCCTTACAAAGTACCAAGTCATGTTTTATACTGTGACTTTTCTATTATTTTTTGTCCATATTGTTTTTGAATTTAAATGTTTTTTAGTAGTAAATGCGTACAGTATACAGTAATACAGGTTTGTTGCTATAATTTTTGGATCTTTTTGACCGCGTATACACAGGCGCACATCATATTTATAGTTAATTTACATTAGAATTATATATGTTTTAATCCTATTTTTATTTGAGTTATCCAGTTGCCAGCATTTTTTTTATTTGGTTATTTAGGTGTAAGCATAAGTGGAACTAAAGAAAGAAATTCAAAGTAATCTTTATTTTCTTTTATTCTTTTTAAACTTTAAAGTTAAATTTTATTTAATTTTTATTACTGTTTTTATTTATTTATTTCAAATATCATTTAACATGGTTAAATGCATTTTTAATATCATTTAATGTCGTTGATTGCATTTTTGGTGTTAATATATCATCATTTAGTTTGATTTAATAGCTGATAGTCTCAGCTATTCCTGTTTCAAACTTTATTTATTCTTGGATAATATTACTAATGTATACCATTCTTAATTTATAAAATTTTTATATAAATTAAAATTAAATAGTAGTAAATTTGAAATTGCTAGTTTTATTATTATAAAAATAATAGACAAAACATTTAGGATTTTTTGTGGGTGATTTTAGGAAATCATATAAAAAAATCAGTAAAGCTAACTGAACATGAAGAAGAATTACCCTCTTATAAATAAAGACACAAGTGTTGTGCATGTACCAACAATTGAGTTTCATTGGACAGCCCACCTCTCTTTATTTGCACAGCCCACTTCTCTTTACTTGCATTGCCCACCTCTCTTTACTTGCACAGTCCACCTCTCTTTACTTGCACAGTCCACTTCTTTTATTGTACAGTCCACTTCTTTAAAGCGGACTGATAACCACCGTGTTAAATTCTGTATCTTCAAAATTAATTGTGCTTTAGTTAGAAAATAGACCACTGTTAAATTTATTTCTAAAAAGTTTAATTTTGACGACAAAAGTAATATTTTTACTTTTACAAGGAACCTCAGATATTTAATATTTTTTTGAGTTGAGTAGTTTTGCTTATGCCATTTTGTAATTAAACTATTCACCTCTTGTGTGGTTGCTTTTGGTAAGCTATAGAAGTATCTAGTATGACAAAAAAAGAATTTTTTTAAACATGGAGCGAGTTAGCACCCTTGATCCTAATGCGTTTATGCACCTTTGATGCTATGATCAGCGGTGCATACACACACACACAAAATGTAAAAGCAATAAAGTAACATGTAAAATATGTCATATTGTTTTTAAATAATTTTATTTTTCCAAAATATAGTCTTAAAATGAAAGTTTTATACTATTTTGTGTTTTTTTTTAAATCCTTATAATACTTTTATATAATATAATTGTATTGTATTCATATATACTAGCTGAGATCGGAACGGTAAAATTCGGGTAGCTGTAAATATATTCCAAACTGAACTTTTCTATACTTTTTCCTTATACCCTAGCTTTCCGGATCCGTAAAATACGGGTCTTTACTAAACCTACCATTTTTATACATATCTATTACTGATTATTTATATACCTATTCCTTATTTTCTTCAATATTTTTTAGTAAAGTAATTTATTCTGAAAAAAACTTCTGGAGCAAAAAACTTGCGCACCTTTTCCGCCGACATAGAGCTTATAAGAGACTTATAATTAGGTTTTTTTTTTTTCTAAATGCATTTTATTAATAGCTCAGTGGTTAAGTACGCTGTCATCAGTGTTGTTTTGGGGGGTTTAGAATCTCCTCTTAGCGTAATAAGTTTTGAAATTTTTTTAATCTTGCTTATATATTTATAGCAAAATAATAATATAGCAAAAAAGATTTCTAAAATTAAAAATAAAATTTTAAGTTTTCTCAATTTATAGATATATTATACACAATTATTCCATATAATGCCTGCAAACTCAACATATGCTAAAGACGTTTTCACTTACAGATGTTTGTACGTAATGCAATACAAATGAAACTAAGAAGATCTTAGACCACTAAAACATACTCTTAAAAAAATAATTTATTCTTATGATTATGATTAAAAATAAAAGAATATTGATAAATGCTAATCTAAAAGTTAGGCCAAATTTTTGCGGATTGACATCAGTTTGTGGCAAAAGAAACCTTTATGTGTCAAGTTTCCTTTTGCATTTATCAACAATTTTTGATTTATTTTAATTACGTTACATACAATTGCACAAATATAAAACTGGTACAGATATATCATTTTACTGATAAGAGTTTGTATTTATGACAATAGTAATAAATAAATAGTTTTGTATTAGAATATATACCATAAAAATATAATCCATACATCTTTGATAGAAGAAGTTTTCCTAAAAAATTTAAATAAAAATCTTATTTCTAGTTTGTTTTTCTAGTTTTTTTGCCACAAAGTGATATCGCATACGAAAAAAAGATTGTGGTTTCAATAAGTAACGAAAAAGTCGCATCTATTATTTTTAATGGTCTAAGAAGCATAGTTTTAGCAATCAAAAAATTTTAAGTGGGGCGAATCTAAAATAGAAGTTTCAAATTTTCCACTTGGATGTCAATATGTTTTGTATTTTTTCAATATTGTCAATTTCTTAAATATAATAATATACATACAAAAATTCAAAACAAAACAGCTTGAGCAAAAAAGACTTGTAATTATTAGAAAAGTTTACTTATATTACATACAATCCTGAATAAAATATTATATAAGTAGATTTTTTAAATTTTATAAATAATATATATAAATAAATAACATATTTGTTTATATAAATATTGTTTATATAGGGTTGGTTTAGATGTCTACAAACGTTATTGAATATGTATTTTTAAAGAGTTCTGAAAAAAATCCTTAAAAATTATTTGTTTCAAAAAACGTTTTACAAAGAGTTTCTCTTAATAATTTTTTTGAATTGCATTTTTCTTGAAATACATACTAAGCAGATTAAGGCATTTTCAAAAATGGCTGCAACAAAAAAAAAAAAATGTAGCAAAAAAAAACTTATAATTTTCAAAAGACTAGCTACAGGCTTTTTTTTTTTTTTGCCTCCACAGCAGCACCTTCTGGGATACCAGGACTGTCTTATTAAGTTTTTTCTTTATTAACTTTCAATCAATTTTTTTTTTCCGACCATCCGCAGCTTATTAGGACTAATTACCTGAGCACATTAATAACATACGTATCTCAATCATGATACATACACAACAAATATTTTCTCCCGGTGTTTTGATGTTTTTAGAATTTCTAGCTTTTACCTTGTTTGCAATGGCTGCTAAGGATTCCGTGTTAAACATGCTCAAAAGGGCACTGGTAACAGCACTACTATTAAGTTTAGCAATAATATATAGAGATTAGTTCTACCTGAAAGTTCTGTCTGCTTTTGAAACAAAATAAAATACAAACTTTTGATATCACCTATAAACTTTATTGAATAATATAATTGCCATTATTTTCAATGACATCTTGTCAGCGAGATGGTAATTTGTTTATTCCATTTTTGAAAAACATTTTATTGTATGATTCAAAAAATTAAACCAGTGCTTGTTTGATATCTTCTTCTTTTTCGAATTTTCCCCATTCAAGAAATTTTGTAAGGACAAACAGGAGGGCGCTAAGTCCCGGAAATATGGTGGATGTGACAAAATTTCTTTGCCTAGTTCTGCAAATTTTTATTGAGTCTCTAAACCAGAATGCGGCCTGGCATTATCATAATGAAATACGATGTCCTTCCTATTAAATGTCGCTGGGCTTTTTCTTGGATTTTTGTCTTTAAATTATCCAGTTGCTGACAGTACTTCTCCCAACTAAGCTTTTCGTTTGGTTCTAAAAGCTCATAATATATTGGTCCTTGAATCTCCCACTAAATACACAACATTCTTATTTAGAGTCAAATGTGGTTTAGATATGGTTTTCCTGGTTCACAATATTCTTACATTAGTTTTCTGGTTCACAATATTCTTTCCTAGTTCACAATTTTATTACGATGTTTTTGTAAGTAATTTATTTCTCATCCCCAGTTATTATCCTGTTCAGAAATTGCTTGGTTCTGTTCTGAGCAATTTTAGGTGTGCATATAGCAACTCGATCATCCAAATTCTTCTGACTTAATTCATATGGCACCCATCTTGAATATTTCCATACTTATTCTATCTTTTGAATATAGTCCGAAAAATTGCTGAGCTGATTTAAGTGTTTCTGCAATCTCGGATATTGTCAGAAAAGGATCTTGTTCCAACATGTTCCTAATAATGTCATCATCAATCAAAGATGGGCGCCCAGAATGTGACTGATCAGAAAGGTTGAAAACACTAGTTTAAAATTTTTGTAACTTAGCACGGAAAATAACAACTGGTCAAGAGTCAACAATCGCCTGAAATGACTGAAATTGCTATTTTGACCTCCCAAAATGAATTCTTGCCGGACATTATTGACCAGTTGAAAAAAAATCAGAGTTTAGAAAAACAATTTTTTAAAAATAATCATGATGTAAAAATTTGAAAAATGCGTATACTTAAATGTTATAAAATCATTTAAATTTTAAATAAGCATTTAAAATATTTTTATTGTGTACAGTGTGCTGCTTTAATTTGCTTTGTTGACATAAGCTATATCTTTTTCCCAATACTTTTATCAACTCCTCATCTCTGTCTGTTAATCTGTTTGTTAACATCAAATCTTGCAAATCAATTTTTTCAGGAGTCACCTCCTGATGATAGATTTTATTCAAATTTTGCCTTCATACTCTTGTTTGATGACAATACAGTATTCATCAATTAGTTTTGCAATAAGTCAATTAATTTAGTTAATTTTAATTAAGTTTATTTTTTATATGGGAAGAAGAAAAATTTTTATATGCAATTAGAAAAACTTCATGAAAAATAAATTTAACCATAATGGCTTAATAAAATAAATTAGTAATATCAGAAAAAATTGATTGCAAAATTTGTGTTTTACATAACATTAACATATAAAAGCATCGGGTTTTAAAAATTCGTTTTTTTTACTTGTTATAATTTTTATTTTTTTGCTTTAATTAAATTACTTTTATTTTACTGGTGATTAAAAACCTCTTTTTCATGAGTAATTGAAGCTCATATTTTATTATTGTTTTAATGAAAATATTTATTAAATTATTATTATAATAGTATAAAAATATATAATAATCACTGTATTTAACTGGGAACATTTTTGCTTTTAAATGCTTTTAAAATCTTTTTATTTATTTACTCAAACTTTTTTGCTGTAAATGTAATAAATGAATGAATAATTAATAGGTCAACTTAAAATTTTTATGATAGGATTCTAAAAAATATATGTTTAGTAAAATCTCTTTTTATATAACACTAGTAATTTTTGTAGTAGTGTTTCATAAAACAATTGTCTTCTAAGTATTAAGTTTAAATAGTACAAAGTTTGTGCACAATTGTTAATAAAGTTATAAATATGTAATTTTTACAGTCTTTCAAATGAGCGGAGATAAAAAAATATTTTATACCTCTGCTTATTAAATTCAGAGATGAAATTATTATTTAAAGTTTAACAATAATTTAATAAAAAAGATGAAATTATTGTTTAAAATCTTTGTATGTAACATTTGAACATTGAAAAACATGAACATTTTCTCTAAAAGTAACTGTACTTTTTTTTTTTTATTTTTTTTTATTTTTTTTTTATAGCTTATTCCCGCCTATTATTAAGTTGTAATATAAAACTCAAATGTCAACCCGTCTTAATAAAGGCGAATAAAACGAGACAAATAACGCTTTCATTTTTCATTAGCATTCATAAAACGAATTCTTTTAATATATAATATAACATCAAATGAATCTTTTAGTATTAAGTTAAAATTTTATAGATATTGTATAAAAGTCATTTTGATATTAAAAAAAATTCAACATTAGATTAATTGGATATTATCAAATTTTTTTTTAATTGAATGAAAATCTGTGCAAGCGAGCATATTTTTAATAAATTTAGCAAGTAATTTGAATGTTAGTTATTTGCGAGTTTAAATTTAAAAAATACATTAATTTTATTTAAAATTATTATCTAAAAAAGAATATGCTCTTTGGAACCATCTTCTACATCAGAAACAGTAATTTTATCACTTTCAATAAATTTCTACATGCTTCTATAGCATTTCTTTCTTGTTGAAATTTGTATAAAACGCAGTGATGTAAATGAACTTTATCAGTAGCCATGTTTACAATATCACTTTATAGTAAAGACAAATGCAAAATAAATTTGTTTGAGTTAATTTGTTATATCTGTATGAATAATTTAAAATATAAAAATAATGAGCCGAACATGCTCATTATTTTTATATTTTAAATTATTCATACAGATATAACAAATTAACTCAAACAAATGACTTAGAACTACAAGAGATGTCTTGTAGTTCTAAGTCAGGGAATAGTAAAAAGCAGTTTCAAACTTTACCAATTGGAGAAATATTGAGCCTCAGTAAAAAATAACATTTTTTTCATTGATTTTTTCTTCTAATAAGAAAGATAAATTGGTAGTAAAATTAATAATAACTTTATTGGTTTTTATTATTGACATAGTTTTGATGACTTTAAAATAACTCTTAGACATTCATAGTATAAATATGAACTCGGATCAAGTATACATGCATAGGATTAAGGGTGCATATAGGTATGATCAAGGGAGCATACTGGGAGCATACACCCTTGATCCTAATTAAGTATTTTTAGTTTTAATTGTTTAAAATTTACTTTAGATATTCTGGTAAAAAAAAAGATTATTAAATTATAATAAGGTATAAAGTTATTATGTTACTTTAGAGATTGAAATGAAACAATATTATTCAAAAACTTTGGCATATAAAATTCGCCAAATAATCACACGAGCAGTGAATGCCTAAGGGAAGAAATGAAGTACATTAAAATAAAGGAGAATTATTTATTGAACAAAGCATATTTTGACAGTTGTCAAGACAAAAATAAAGATTAATAGAAGAATTTTTCAAAATAAATAACACAGAATATACAGCCAAAACAGTACTCAACAACAATAATAACAATAGGAAAAAAAAAATTGTTTTATAAACACCAATTTGAACGAAGATATACAACAAGTACATTACCAGACAAAAAACTTATAAAACAAAAAACTGATCATAAAATAAAAAGTATGCTAACAACAATGGAAGGCCTCAGAATGGAAAAAAAAACATTAATGCTAATGTGTAAACATAATTTGTGTAGTGATTAAGTAATAAACCATCTATCACGTTACTTTAGAGATTGAAGTGAAACAATATGTTCAGTAAATTGGCCTGACATATCTTTAGGATCATTGTTGCATATCTTCCCTACTCAACTTTTTATTAAACTGTTTTACACAAATAAATCAAGGAAACTAATAAAAAAACTATAGTATGATAATATAGTACAAATTTTAGAATGTAAAAAAGTATTAATTAGAACATAAGTAATAAATTTATTAAAAGTAAATTCATTATCCAGTGTATGGAAAAAAAAAGACACATTTTACTATCTTGCTTAAAAAAATGTTAAAATACATAACTTATCAAACAATGTTTAACAAAAAGTGTATATATATATATATATATATATATATATATATATATATATATATATATATATATATATATATATATATATATATATATATATATATATATATATATATATATATATATATATGTATATATATATAACATGTGATAACTAAAAATCTGGACAAAGTTTGAGTAAATATTAAAATATGAAGGAATAATTTCATATACTTGCAATCACTTCTGTTTTGTTACAAATTTAATTTTTTAATGAAGTATTAAAAAAATTTATTTAGTAATAATTAAAAATGAAAAAAAAGACTTGTAACGAAGACTCCCTTAGAAAATGAGTGTACGCATTTTTGGATTTGCATCCAGATAACAATAAAAGCTTTATTGTAAATAATTTTTGAATGGAGAACATACCAAAATCTACTACTTATAATATACTTCAAACAAAGGAGAATAATATAGGACCAGAAAGAAAAGTTGGAAGTGGTCGCTACGCAAAATAGATGTCTGCAAAAGAGAGAAAAGTGTCTTAAAAAATCGATTGATCAAAAGGATGGTATTTCACAGCGTGGTCTTGCAAAACAATTCTGTGTATCACTATAGTACATATGCAAAATTCACAAAAAACTAGTATTCTTTATCTTAAAAAAAAACTAAAACACCTAAAAGTACACTGACTCAAAAAGCAGCTATATGTTCAAAGTGCCATAGATTGGTTTTATTTTTAGGAAAAAAGTAGTTATTATTGACAATGAATCATATTTTTATTTGAGCATCACCAATATTTCCGGAAATGCTATATTCTATTCTTCTGACATAAATGCAGCATTAAATAATGTAAAGTTAAATAGAAAAGACAAATTTGAGCTAAAATTACTTGTTTGGATTGTATTCTCGACAAAAGAAACCTCTCAGCAGTACATTGCTTCGTCAGGTCAATGAAGATGTGTATATTTCAAAATGTCTTGTTAGATTAGAGAAATTCATTGAAAAATATCATAAAAATGACAATATTGTCTTTTGGCCTGATCTAGCTTTGTCACATTATTCGCGTAAAGTGCAAGCTTATCTAAAAGCTAAAAATATTGAATTTGTACCGAAAGAGCATAACCCTGCTAATGTGCCAGAATTACGTCCAGTTAAAGAATTGTGGTCTGAACTTAAGAATAAGTGTATAATAAAATCTGGCAAGCTGAAAATCTAAGTAAACTTAAAAAGTGGATTGAATTTTCAATTAAGAAAATTAACATAGAATGTGTACATCGGCTAGCTGCCGCAACATTTACAAGAGTAGACACCGTTCATTGTCATGGCATGAAAATCTTATTATTTTTTTTTAATTTTATTATTTAGATATTTTTTGTGATTATACTTTTTAAATTATTAAAATTGATCATTCTGTTAAAAAATTATACAATTTTTAATTTTATCCAGATTTGTAGTTATCACATGTTATATATATATATATATATATATATATATATATATATATATATATATATATATATATATATATATATATATATATATATATATATATATATATATATATATATATATATATATATATATATATATATATATATATATATATATATATATATATAAATTATCTAGTGTATTGAAAAAAAGACACAACTTGCTAAACTTGCTGAAGAAAATGATAAAATACATAAGATATCAAATAATAATTTACAAATATATATATATATATATATAATATATATATATATATATATATATATACACACAAATAGTATTGCCTACTATTGTAAGCAATCTGACATCATACTGAAATAGCCTGCTGCTGGGGGCTTCAGTACATACATCGACTGACAAATAGCCTGACTCGCAGTGGAGTGCTTCTACATCAACTAAGGGTTTGGGATGGGGAAGCAATCGTTTCATTCATCATTCTTCGTTTTTCTGTTTCGAAAAAAAACGGTATAGCTTAAGGTAATCAGAAAAAGAGAGCAAATGCTTATCAAAACACGCTTTAGTAAGTGTATATATATGTATGTATATATATATATATATATATATATATATATATATATATATATATATATACAATTGCTTTACAATTGTGAAGTATGAACTACCACAGTATAAAACAGTTTTATACAGTAAAGTATAAAACAACACAACAAAGTTAGAGAAACTCAATTAGAAAAAAAACAACTCAAATTTATGGAAATAGGTAAGGATTTATGCTAATTACCATTATGCTAATAAGAAAATTTAAAAAAAAATTATAAAAGTGAAGCAAATAAAATATAAAAAAAAATTGAAAATAAAATGAAATAAGGAGACAGACCCCTTTTGGTATGGTATCCGTGGAAGTCAGATACAAAAATTAAAAAAAAAACCTATTGAAGTTAGGCAGTAAGGCTAATTGTCTGTTATCTATGAATAATATTGAAAAAATAAGTTGCATGTACCTTAATGCCACATCTCTTGACAACAAATTTGATGAATTTAAATTAGTAGTTGCAACTTACAATCCTAAAATTATTAGCATTACTGAAACATGGTTCAAACCTAATTCTCTCTGCAATTTGGAGGGTTATTGTTTATATAAAAAAGATAGATGTGATGGTCGTCGAGGTGGAGGTGTATGTATTTATATTGATGCTAAAATTACTTCTTATGAACTTAACGATAATGCATTTACATTAAGTCAAATAGAACATATCTGGGCTGTAATCCAATTTGTATTTATAGACCTTATGATTTCACGGATATGACAGATATTAAAAATGTATTTAAAAATGCAAGAGAATATCTTGACCAAAAAGGTTTCAAAGATCTTATTATAGTTGGTGATTTTAACTTTCCTGGGATAAGTTGGTCCAATGGTTCTATAAACTCTATTAAAGGATCATCAGATATTGAGCATGTTTTCTATCAAATAATAAAAGACAATTACCTATATCAGCATGTAAACTTACCAACCTTTCAAACAACAAATAAATCTGCTGTAAACATTTTAGATTTAATATTCACTACTCAGTCTGCAAATATAACTGCCATCGATAATAAATTTGTTTTAGGAAACTTATCCAGAGGTCATTTAATAATGTGTTTTGATTTTATTCTTAAAAACAAAACAATGAATGTAAATACAGAGGGAAATAAATTTTTATATAGAAAAGCAGATTATAATAGTATTAGTGCTTTCCTTACAAGTGTTGATTGGCTTCTATGTTTTCATGCCAAAAATGTTCAAGAAATGTATGACAAGTTAATTCATTACACTGAAGAAGCATGTAACTTATATGTACCTATAAACACTTTGTTTGTAAATTTGTCATCAAAGAACCCGTGGCTTACCAAAGAATTAATTTCACTCATTAGAGAAAAACGAAACTTAAGATACAGAAATTGTTCGAGTAAATGAAAAAACTCAAATCTTTGTAAACAATATAAAGAATTATCAAAAAGAGTTTCATTTGAAATTTCCATAGCAAGACGAAAGTATGAGTTAATGGTTGTTGATAAAGCTAAAAAGAACCCAAAACTATTATATAGATATATGAATTCACAACAATATGTTAAAGACTCTATAAAAGCTCTGAGACAACCAAACGGTGAAATAACTCAAGATTCAGAAAAGATTGCTGATCTACTGAACATAAATTTTCAAAACATTTTTGTCAAAGAAAATAATAAGTGCACTCCATTATTTAAAAATAGAATCAATGATAACATCTATCTTCTGAAGATATCCATTATGATGATGTCCTTGAAAAGCTAAATAATCTTGATCAAAACAAAGCGTATGGAGTTGACAAGTTACATCCATCTATATTGAAAAACTGTGCTATTGCCTTCGCTCTTCCTCTTACAATAATTTTTATGGAATCAATAGAAAAAAGTCAACTACCAAATCAATTTAATTCAGCAAATATAACTGCACTATATAAAAAAGGTGACAACACTGATTCTGGAAATTATAGACCTATATCACTACCTTGTATTACTTTTAAAATACTTCAAGGCATAATAAAAAGAAAGTTAGAAAAATATCTTTATGAAAATAATATTATAGCTAATCAACAGCATGGGTTTGTTAAAAACAGGTCATGTACGACAAATTTATTTGAAACTTTAGATTATATTACAAGAAATGTTGATCAAGGAATTCCTGTTGATGTAGTTTTACTTGATTTTAAAAAAGCGTTTGATAGCGTTCCCCATCAAAGGCTTATCTCAAAACTTAAAGCATATGGTGTTAGTGGCTTGGCACTTGATTGGTTTTGAGCTTTCTTATCTAATAGAAGGCAGAGAGTCGTTATAGGAGATTATGTTTCAACTTGGGCTGAGGTGCACAGCGGAGTTCTCCAAGGCTCAGTATTGGGTCCACTACTTTTTATACTCTATATAAATGATCTTCCAGAGTCTCTGAAAAATATTTCAAAATTTTATGCTGATGACACAAAAATCATGTCAATTAGTTCTTCTGATGAGTTACATAATAAACTACAGTGCGATTTAAACTCTGCATATGCTTGGACACAAGACTGGCTGCTTAGTTTTAATATTGAAAAGTGTCTAGTTATGCACTATGGCTATAAAAATAAGAGATATCCAATTTATATAAATGGTTGTAAACTCAATACATCAGATTCAGAAAGGGACCTAGGAGTGGTTTTTTCAGATAACTTGAAGTGGAAAAATCAAGTATTATCGAGTGCAAGCAAAGCTAACCGCATGTTGGGCATAATAAAAAAATCTTTTGTTCGATTTGATGCTGAACTGCTTAAATCCCTATATCTTTCATATGTTCGACTGCTACTTGAGTTTGCCATACCAGTATGGGCTCCTTATAAAAAACAAGATATAATCATTTTAGAAAAAGTACAGCGTCGTGCCACTAAACTAATACCTCAAATAAGTAAATTATGCTATGAAGATTGACTTGCTTATCTTAAAATGCCCTCACTTATTAAAAGAAGACAACGAGGAGACATACAACTATATAGAATTTTCAAAGGTTATGATTAAGTTGAATTTAAAGAAATTTATTCATTTAAATCAAATTGTACTCATGGCCATAGCCTGAAATATTCTAAAGAATTTTCAGTACATAAGTATAGAAAAAATATTTTGCTTAATCGAGCTGCAAATTATTGGAATGCACTGCCGGAAAATATTGTCAGGGCTACTTCAACGAATTCATTCAAAGCAAAACTTGATTGATGGGAGTCAAACCATCACTGGATTCAGCTGTCTTAGTGTGCTTAAAACCACACTCACTGGTATCAATAGCAGTCACAGCATAAACTAATACTAATACTAAAATAAATCTTTACCAATAGAAAAAATTTTAATACTAAGATATTTGGTGTATATTTTAAAAATATAAAGTTTTATATTTAAATTAAAGGTCAAATTTTAAAATAATTTAATCCGAAAGTTTTATGCTGTCTATGGAACTAAAAGTATTGCAGATAGAAACATTGTTGTTAAATCCTTAATTATATAAATGTTTTTTTTCTTTAAACATTAACAAGCAAATACTAAGTTTATAAAGGTATATAAAGTGAAATAAACTTTTAAAAGCAACCAATTCTTCCTTTATTGTTATTTTGATCTAAATATATACAAATAAACAAATACAGATGCTAACTTTATTATTCTTTAATGTTTCAAATTAACTATTGCTTTTTTAAATATAAAGAAAAAAAAGCTTTTTAAAAAAATAATTGATGTTTCCTTTTTTACTTTTTATCTAAATAATAATACTAAACTGATTTATTCAGTTAAAAACAAAAACCTCCTGAAAAAAATGTTAGGGGGACACTCTAAAACCTAAGGGTGACTTATAGTAAAGTTACTTAATATGAGTATAAGGAATACTCAAAAGAACATCATCACTAAAACAATTAGTACTTAGTGATAACTTATCATTGCTAAGTACTAATTTGTGAAACTTGGTACAATTAGTACTAAGTTCCACAAAATTCAACCAATGTATTAATACATTATCTTCAAAAAAGATTTGTGTATGAAGTTTTTATAGAAAACATTTTAACAGCCAAAGGCTAAAAAAATTTCTGACATTTTTTTATTTTATTTTAGTTTTTTTTTTTTATTTGCATTCACTCCCAACAAGGCTGCAAGCAACTACTATTAAGTTGGAAGTTACTAGGAAAAAAAAGAACAGAGTTATAGAGCAAGGAAACGGTTGACAGAAGACTTGAAAAGTTGAAGGTTGTATGAGTCAGGGAAACATGAAGATGGGAGAGAGTTCCAAAGGATTGAAGTGCAGGGAAAAAAACTAGATGAATAAAAGTTTTTAGAGCATGCAGGGACAGATACAGTAAACAAATGAGACTTAGCTGAATGACGAGTAAAAAGAGAATGAATTTTAGTTGATGGAACTAGAGGTGATAGCTCCTTTGAGCAGTGACCATGATAGTATTTGTAAAAAAGAGAAAGAGATGCAGCTTTACGACGATGGGAAAGAGGTTCAAGCGTAGCAGATAGTCCAGGTCCAACAACATTTACAATGCGTTTTTGGACCTTGTCAAGAGAGATGACAATAGTATTCCATACAGGGACGAATAAGAGATTTGTAGAGGTAGAGAATGGAATCAGAAGTAAGGAAATGGCGAGCACAATAAAGAGAAGCAACCTTAGCAGAAGCTAATTTAGCAATCGATTGTATATATGGTTTCCATGAAAGGTCAGTAGTAAGCGATAATCCAAGAAGGGGTAAAGAGGAGGACTCAGTAAGAGGATTGCCATTCATTAATATAGGAATGTTGACCATATTACGGTAGTTGTTTGCAGTAAGCAACTGGGTTTTTTTAGAGTTGAAATTCACAAGCCACTGTGAACCCCAATCTATTACTGAAGTGAGATCGGATTCAAGATCAGCTGCTTGTTCTAGGCGATCGAAAAGAGAAGACTTTTTGTCAAGACAGGAGTATAAAGTTGAGTCATCAGCAAAAAGAGCTACTTTAGATGAAAGGTTGTAAGGAAGATCATTTATGTAGATAAGAAACAAAACAGGGCTCAGGATGGAACCTTGGGGAACCCCAGAAGTTACTGGAAATAAAGAAGAGTGTCGGTCTTCAAGGATGACTTTAATAAACCGGTTAGAAAGAAATGATTTGATAATCTCAAAAACTTTCCCAGAAACACCATATGAAGCAAGCTTATGGAGAAGACCAGCATGCCAAACTTTGTCGAAAGCTTTAGATATGTCGAGAGCAATAGCCCTAGCCTCACCGCCTCCATCTAATGCACGATAAAATCTTTCAGTTACAGCAGTTAGCAAGTCGGCCGTAGAGCGAGAGGATCGAAAACCGTATTGATTGTCTGACAGTAGTTTATTTGACTCAAGATGAGATGTGAGGAATTTGTTGATCAAAGACTCAAAGACCTTGCTAATAACAGAAAGAAGGCTGATCGGATGATAATTGCAGGGGTCAGAATTTTCTCCAGAGTTTTTGAATATTGGAACCACAGATGCCATTTTCCAACAAGCAGGAAAACAAGACTCAGTCAAACACCTGTTAAATAGTTTAGAGAGAATTGAAGAAAGTTCTGGAGAACAATTCTGCAAGACTGTGACAGGAATGTTGTCTGGACCACAAGCTGTAGACGAGTTTAATTGAGATATGACTTTAGCAACAGAAGTCGGAGTGATTTGAATGTCTAACAATGGGTCAACCTGTTTGACTGGAATGGAAGGAAGAGAATGTCCATAAGATTCAAGAGTGGAATTAGAAAAAAAGTTCTTTGCAAATAGTTCTGCCTTATCCTTGGGAGAGGTAATAAGATCAGTCCCATGAATGAGAGATGGAATGTTAGATCTACCCTTGTTAATAATGCTGTTGAAGATTTTCCAAAAGTCTTTAGGGCCTAACTTCTGCGATAAGATGCGAGATTTAGTGAACTGAGAATAATGGAGTTTAGCATCAGAAAGCACCTTTTTACATCGATTTCTTGCAATAATAAATAGCCGTTTGTTTTCAAGAGAGTTGTTCTTTTGAAAAAGATGAAAAAAATGATTACAATTGGATATAGCAGCCGCACAAGAAGGAGAAAACCATGGAGTAGAATGAGGCTTGACTTGAAACTGACGCAAAAGAATAAAAGCTTCCATTCTAGCCTGAATCCAGGAGGTTACGTAGGAGGCGCATTTGTCAGCTGAGAGAGAAAAAACATCAGCCCAAGGACCATCACGAAGAAAATCACGAAAGGAATCCCAGTCAGCTTTAGGGTAGTAGTAGGTGGTGCGATGATAAGGTGAACCCAAAAAAGAAGTATGAGAAGAAAGATTTATAGAGATCATTGCATGGTCAGAATCACCTAAGGGAGAAAAGGGAGAAACTGAACATAAGCTAGGGTCAGAGACAAGACATAAGTCAAGGAGTGAAGGTAAATGATTAGGGTTGTCAGGAAAACGAGTCACAAAGTTAACTATCTAAGTAAGAGATTGGGAAATGCAGAAGTTAAAGGCTTTAGTGCCAGCAGGATCAGTGGTGTTAGAGCCAAGCCATTCAGTGTGATGGGCATTAAAATCACCAACAACAACAATATTGGCAGAGTGGTAAAGAGAGAGGGCATGGTCAATTTGAATAGAGATAACATCTAAGAGAGTGCAATCATGGGAAGAAGGAGAACGATAAAGAACAAAGAGAAAGGTGATAGAGTGAAGAGGTGCTAGGCAAAAGCACATAAAAGAATGGTCAAAGGATTTGAACCTGATTTCACGACAAATAGGGGAATTAATGCGTATGTATACCCCTAAACCTAGCATGTGACTATTTGAGTCTTTACGAATCAAAGGATAGTACCCATCAAGATTGACATCTGAAGAAGGAATTGCAGAATTTAAATTTGTTTCACTAAGTGCAAGCAAGTCTGGTGAATTTTGCAGGAGGTAAGACTCAACTGATGGAAAGTTGCTTCGTAGACCGCGAATATTTGTAAAAGATATATTAAAATATTTAGGTGGTGGGGATTGGTTTATTAGGTTTTAAATTTTTGGTTACTTTGGTCATGATTGGGTTTAATGAGAACTTGACTCATTCATAGATAGAGCACAGCCTCCTAATCAATGAGCTGTGCAGTTGTCTCAGTCCTGTTAATTAACCCTAAGCCGTGGCATAGGGCTCCTTATGTGGCCTTGACAATGCACACCAAATGCATTAACAGGGACACCATCCATGTGCAACATGGCACTGTTAATACTCTGATATTTTTCAGCTGTTGATGGAATCAGCCTCTCTCTGAGAGCTACCACTAAGTTCGGGAAACCTTACTACCAGCCGGCCTCAGAACCATTTAACTGAGTTTTAGAGCTGTAAACTCATATGGAGATAACAGGAAGAGTTGCATAGCCATTATCAAGACGGCATAAGCAAAATTCTATGAGTAGAGTCAAGGAGATCCAGCATTCATCATCCTAGGCAGGAAACAATGTAACACAGGTTACATCTACGCCAGCCTAATAAATGAAGAAGGGGTTCGAGGCTGGTTAGCAGAATTTTTCTGCTTAGCCCTAAAGTCTTTGCCTAGGAGGCCTTCAACAAGACAGTAGCTGGATGCAGTTAACATCTGCCCAAGATGAGTATTTTTATCAAGACACCATCTCTAGCTGTTACTCAACCAAGAGCCCCAAGGCAGGGGATGTTTAGCTGGATGCAGTTAACATCTGCCCAAGATGAGTGTTTTATCAAGACACCATCTCTAGCCTTTATTCAACCAAGAGCCCCAAGGCAGGGGAATTTTTAGTCGGAGTTTATTTCTCCTAGCCTTTGCCTAAGAAGAGCACACTCTGCAAGGCAGCAGGGCTTGTGACAGGTGGTACTGGGTTACGTGATACCAGTAGCAAGATTGATCTCGATTATCCTGACCTGACCTGGAGTAGTTAAAAGGAGTTACTTCCCGCAACAGTACTTTGAGAAAACCAGGCATGATATTTTGGAAGTGCATTAGGAAAAACACTGCATCTAACAAAATACAGGAGTCTAAGGTGAGTGTAGGTTTTGTAGTTAGAGTAAGTAGTTAGTTACTGAGCTCACGCTGCATTAGAGTATAAACAGAACACAAACAAACATAAATTACAAATAATAAATTACATATAAAATAATATAACATAATAATATAATATAATAATATAACATAATAATATAAAATAACATAAATTACAAATAAATGAACAAAAAAAAGTTTTCTATAAAAAAAAAAATTATCTATCAATCAAATCAGACAGGTTATATGATTGCAATAATTACCATCATAAACAGGTTTAAATCTAAAAACATTAGACAGATTTATACAAATTAATTTCAAAAGTACCCTAGATTTAAGAGTTTCAAGAGTACCTCACCATATGGTTAAAAATATAAAAGAATATAAGGCCAGGAGTGATAAACCTTAAAAAACTGTGTCTAAACATTCATAAATAAGAAACAGCAGCATTTAGCTCTTCATTAAAATATTATAGGGTAGGATAAGGATATTATAAGATTATGCTAACTCATTATATATTCCTACAGATCCAGATTCAAAAAAAAGTTTATACATATACATATATATATGAATATGTATATGTATATATATATATATATATATATATATATATATATATATATATATGTATGTATATATATATATATATACATATATATATATATATATATATATATATATATATATATATATATATATATATATATATATATATATATATATATATATATATATATATATATATATATATATATATATATATATATATATATATATATATATATATATTATATATATATATATATATATATATATATATATATATATATATATATATATATATATATATATATATATATATATATATATATATATATATATATATATATATATATATATATATATATATATATATATATATATATATATATATATATATATATAGATCCCAAAAAGGTCAGATGAAAGTTTAATTATATTGTGTTGACATAACAAAAAAAAATTAAAAAACAAGATCAGAAGTTTTAATAAAATTAATTAAAAGATTGCTTGTCCTACCCAAAACCCTCAGTCAATTTCTCTCGCATCCTTGCATGTTTTACCTATTTGCTAGTCAATGTGGCAGCACTCCTTGCATATTTTACTTATTTCTCAGTTGATGTAGCAACACTCCTCGCATGTTTTACCTAATTCTCAACTTGTTTCTCTGTACAGCGGCCTTGTTCGTCAAGGTTCGTGTTTTGGAGTTATAGAGTTGAGAGAGGGTTGTAAGCACAAAAGTAACCTCCTTGACTATAGTGGCCTTCTTGGCCTTGGGGAGGTGAATAGTTCAATAAAAAATTTGTCAATCAATTTAGCAACACTCCTTGCATGCTTTACCTATTTGTCAGTCGATGTAGCAGCACTTCTTGCATGTTCTACTTATTTTTCAGTCAATCAACACCAAAAAAATAAATAATAATAAAACAAAATATTTTTAAAAATAAAAACAAAAAAAACAAAAATATAAAACTTGAAAAAAAATAAAAAGAAACAAATTCTGCATTAATAAAATAATTCTAAGCAATTAAATTTTTGTTTTTGCAGTAATTTAAAAAATGATTATTGTGCAATTAATTTAATGGTTTTAGATAACACAGAAGTGTTGGACAAAAGTCAAAAAGTTTGTGTGTGTCCGCACCACATCCCTGGTAGTGCCATGCTCAACTTGTTTGCATGAAAAATAAGGCATACTGCTGACAAGCAGTTAGCCGATATATATATACACACACATATATATATATATATATATATATATATATATATATATATATATATATATATATATATATATATATATATATATATATATATATATATATATATATATATATATATATATATATATATAATATTAATTAATAAAAATATCTATATTAATTATATTTTAATTTGTCATACTATTTAAAAAGTTCCATACCTTTTGATTTAGTTATTTTGAAGAAAATATAACACGCTTTCCTATATTGGTACTTGGATTAAAAGAGGTTTTGATTAATGTGTAAATTATTTATTTTTATTTATGTTTTGCAAAAACCACAATTCTAATTGTTTGTATAATGAAGTAGTCAATATAGTTTTATTGTTAATTTTAATTAATATCAAATTAATTTTTTTGAGATTTATTTTTAATTTTTAATAGTTAAGTTTGTTAAGACCAATAATAGTCAGGTTTGCATAGGCCAATAGTAATGTTGGGTAAATAATACTGGCACCAAGACACTTTTTATACATTAGGTTTTTTAAAAATAATTGTTTTGATTCTCATTTCAATAAAACCTACAGTTACTAACCATTTTAAAAGATAACTCAGTGAATCTTAACAATAACTGGAAAAAATTGAAACTTAAGTTTGTTTATGAACAAATGAATTAATACGAACAGCCATAATTTTATAAATAAAATTGATATGTACCTAAAAGGATACCTAAACATTTCTTTATAAGCATCAATTTATATTTTGTATATTTTATACATTAATATTAATTTACATAGATTTCAGAATTGTATTTATTATAGGATTTTTTAAATCAAGACTCCATATTTGGCATTCAAGGTTCCATATTTGGCATTCAAGATTCCATATTTGCTGCTAATAAACTAATGATGCATTTTGTTTTAGGGTCAAACATTGCAAGATCAAAGTTATAAAACTACTTGTCATATTGGATTAACAGATGATGCAGAAGTATTTTTTGTAGACATGGTAATTTTTTCTTTTTTTAAATGTCATATGTTTGCATGTTACAAGTTTTTTTATAGTTTTTGCTTACATTTTGCAAATTTCGTGAATTATATTGAAATTAATATGTGCATTAAAATTTTACCATGGTAATTGTTTGATAATCATGTAAATATAGTTATAATATATTTGAGTATATCTGTAAGGCAGGTAAGGCTCATTTGCTGTGGTGGAGGCAACTTATTTGCGGGATATTTATATATATGTGTGTGTGAGCGTGTTTGTGTATGTTATTTATATTACATGTATCAATGCTGTATGATATGTATATATATATGTGTATGTCAGTGTGTGTGTAATATATATTACCTGTAACATTGCTTTGAAAATTTAGAACTGTTTTCAAGAAAGCCAACTACTTACAACAAGCAATAAATGGAATGCTCTCAGTAGCTATTTTGAAAAAGTAATAAATTTTGTTTAACTATTTTTTTAAGTAAGATTTTAAAATGTTTAAAATAATAAATAAATAATTTTTCATTGTTAAACTTAAAAACTTCTAGGGTTGCCTATTTATAACATATGTCAGTACTTTGCAAGGCAAGTAAAAACTCTGAATGAATACAGCCCAGTTCGTATATTTTTTGGGTTTTAATCATCATAAATTAACACAGGGTGTCTGCCAGATCAGGAAATGAGGGAAAACAGGGAAAAGTCAGAGAATTCAAATGTCTATAAAAAAATCAGGGAAATTGGGTTTGACTTTGAAAAATTAGGGAGAAATCAGGAAAATAAATCTTCTTCAAACTTAAGTGACTTATGTCAGTTGAATCCCATAATCCTAATTAAAAATTTATTTGGGAAATAGAATTTTAAATTACAATTTATATTTTTATATAAATGTTAATACAAAGCACATTCAAAGTATTAAGGTTTTTTTGATACTTTCTATTTGTATTATCTTGATACGTATTCACTATTTCCTTAATTTGAATTTGCTTTGTATTAATGTTTATATATTTGAAATGAAAAATCTTTTTTTTTTTGAAAAAAACTTTTTTTTCTGAAGAATTAAGTTTGAGTAACTTTAACTTAAATTAGCGAAAACACATGAAGATATCAGATATGTTATAAGATATTATTATAAAAAAAGTACTATCATAAATATACTATTAGAAGATACTATATTAAGATAAGATAATCTATTGAACAATAAATAAAAAAGAATAAGAGGAAAATCTGGGAAGTATTACACTGTTAAAAAAACATCGCATTTTTTATGGAAATTTCCAGCAGCAGATTTTCCAGAAAGTTTCCATTATTTTACAGAAAAATAAAGTGTTGAAGAAACTTTCCATATAAATTACGGAAAATATCTATCATCATAATAACAGATATTTCCGTATTTTAACGGATATTTCCGTCAACAAGTGACTGATTTTTCTGTAAAATAACGGAAAATTTCTGGAAAATCTGCTGCCGGAAATTTCCTTAGAAAGCACAAAATTTACTTAACAAAAAAACTCCTATTCTAAAAAAGTATTCCTTAAACAATAAAAAAAAAATTTACAAGAAAAAATTAATGACATAAATATATTAATCAATTAATAATTAAATAAATTGTTGCACTAAATATTGCATAAAAAAACTTAAATAAAAATTTATATATATATATAATATATATAAATATTATATATATGCTTTTAGAGCTAATAACTGTTACTTTCTTTCTTTTTGCGTTTTTTCTTGCATTCTCTTGATTATAGCCAACCATATACCTAACAACACAAATATAAATGTTTTAATACAAATGAATAAAAATACAAATAAAAATATAAATACAGCAAAATTATGAATAAAAATGAAAATATGAATACAGCAAAATTGTAAACCTTTGTCCGTAGTTTAAGACATTCAATTCTTAAAACAAGAAACATATTGCTTGTTTTAAGAAATAAATTTTCCATCCAGCAATTTATTTCTTAAAACAAGAAATATATTTCTTAAACTATAAACACTAGATTAACAATATTTCTGTATATTACTAATAAGTAAAGTATATTACTAATAAGTAAATATTCTTTACTATTACACTAGATTAAGAATATTGCTGTAAATCTTAAAACAAAATAAAAATTCTTATACTGTAATTATTTCTTAGAACAAGAAATATTTTTCTTGTTTTAAGAAACAAATTGGGGGATAGAAAATTTATTTCTTAGAACAGGAAATATATTTCTTGTTTTAAAAAACAAATTGGGGGGTAGAAAATTTATTTCTTAGAACAAGAAATATATTTCTTGTTTTAAGAAACAAATTGGGGGATAGAAAATTTATTTCTTAGAACAAGAAATATATTTTTTGTTTTAAGAACTAAATGTCTTAAACTACGGACTAAGATTTAGGATTTTGCTTTGAAGAAATTATACTTGTAATATTTTTCATAAATTAAAGATTTATTATTCAAGATTTATTAGTTAAATCTTATGAATTACTTGGCATTAATTAGCAACTGTTTTAAAATATCTTTTTTCTACTTAATTTTTTTTTTTTTTTCGCATTACTTTGCCAGAACTTCAATGACGTAAAAACATTTTTTTCTAAAAAGAAAATATATATTTTTATCTCTTTTTCTTTACGTATGAATGTATCTACATATAGAGTATGCAGTGACTCCTACATCAGTACAACTTGCTCATTTCCAATTAACTCTATATGATTCCATAGGTGATCATATATCCTGCAATTGAAGTGCCCACAGATGGTTTCAGAAAATAGAGAGTGTGATCCCACATATATTGCTATCAGATCTAGAAAATATTGTTTTATTTTACGTTGCAAATTTAAAATTATTTTAAGATATTGTTGAAAACATTTCATATTTTTAACTTTTGCTTAATTATATGTTTAACTATAAATACTAATATATAAATAATTGTGCAATTTAATTAAATTTTTCTGATAAATCATCTAAAACACTACAATATTAAATAAGAAAGAAAATTAAGATGCAATTTTGAGATAAAAGGTTAGACATTCCCAAACTTTATTTATATAAAAAAAACATTGTTTATACACACACATATAATATATGTGTGTATAAACTTTTTTAATATAAATACATATGTATATATACTTATATTATATGTGTATATATATATATATATATATATATATATATATATATATATATATATATATATATATGTATATATATATATATATATATATATATATATATATATATATATATATATATATATATATATATATATATATATATTTATATACAAAAGGTTAGCAATCTATTTTCCATTCGCGTTATTTAAAAAAAGAAGTTGAAAAAGAAAGAAAGATGAAAATAAATTTATCCTTCCTTAACTGAAACTCTTATATGAGTTATCAATTCCCTTGCAAGTTCTTCCAAAATCAGTCTATGTATCGCCTCGCCCCTAAATCAGTTTGACATCATAGCGCTAAAGTATGCATTACTATGTATATATGTATATACTTATATACTTTCCTAAAAATAAGCCATATTTACCAAAAACCACACAGTATTATCTGAAAAAACATAATTTTTTGAGAAAAAACAATGATTTTAGTAATAAAAAAAAAACGTCTAATTGTGGTCAGCGCTGTCAAAAACAGCCTAGAATAACCCCTGATATATATATATATATATATATATATATATATATATATATATATATATATATATATATATATATATATATATATATATATATATATATATATATACATATATATATATATATATATATATATATATATATATATATATATATATATATATATATATATATATATATATATATATATATATATATATATATATATATATATATATATATATATGCAGAAAATACAAAATCGTGCTAAGATCTTTGGATGATGTTTACATATGATAAGTTCTACAAAAATAAATGTACTATAAAACCACCATTTAAAGTAATGAACCTAAAAATCACTTTAGTAACTAAATAAATACTTCATAAGCATTTACTCTATAAGAGATATGCATACTAAAATACCAAGAACATTTAAGCCTTACACCTACAACTTAAATTTATTATATTATATATTAAATGACTAAATATTTTACTAACTAAAAATACATCAAATTTTCATTTCTGGAAGTTATTCTGATACAGCGAAGCACTTGAATTTTGAGAAAAATATGAAATAGAAATCCAGAATGATTTAATAACAATGGACAAAGTAAACAATACCTTTAAAGCAATAACTTAAGCCCTTCACTTTTTATTTATTTGTAAGAAAATACCATTTTTATTTTTAATCCATACTATAGAGCATCACTTGATTCTATAGTATCAACAATAACTTTCTACATATAGTGTTTTTGCAATGTTGAGCTGCTAGAAATAAGTAATTATGTAAATTTGTATGACTTGGTATTACATAAAAACTGATTTAGTATTACATACAATTTTTAAAATCTTTTTATGAACTGATCAAAATTTCTCTAAAAACAATCAGAAACATTAAAGAAAAATGATAGCAGATGTATTTATTTTATATACAATTTTACTATCTTGCATGACCATCCTGCACGAATATTTTAATCAAATAAGTTTAGTAATGTATTCTAATCACACTTGCAATTTCTGGGGTAATCTTTATAAATTTGTTTTTAAATTTATTTTTTTTAATGTTTACTTGTAGATAACCTAAATATTTTATTTATTAAATTATTCTAATTAAATAATAATAAAAATGTAAATTGTTATAAAAAGTTTTTTAAACAATCAAAAATTCATTGTTCTTATCATAAAGAAGCACTAGTGCTTAAATACTGCAATTCTAAAATTTACTATTTTTAAGCTACATGTTTTAACATGTGAATTTTTTTCCTGGCTTTGAAGTGATCAATTTTATATATAACATGTTATGTGAGTGCACTTAAATAAACTTAAAATCACTCAAAATTAAAATTAGAATGCACAAGTCTTGTGTCAAGAATCCTACTAAACATAATCTCGTTCTTGTTCATAATCTTTAATCCAGATACCAAATAAAGTTTATGTAGTTTTAAAATTAAAAAGAACAGAACAGTTTATAGTAAAATATCTGGTGAACTTTCTTCGCCTTGCAGGTGAAATTTCAGAACTTCTTTTTGGAAATAAATGTGTACATAAAAATAACTTAAAAAAAATCTTCACTAATGGCAGTTCAACATGTTATATCTATTTTCTGTTATAAATACAACGGGAATTTCCGTATTTGAAAATTTAGCTACAAAGACGGAAAATTTCTGTACATAAAGAATGGATACATCCATAACATGGACATACGGATACTTTCCGTTGAAATAACGGAATAAATTTCTATTTTTGTAACGGAAATTTTTAACAGTGTAGGGAGATATAACATCTATGATAATTAAAAACATTTAACAGTTTATTTTTAAACAAATTATTCAGGGGTGGATCCTAACCGTCTCAATAAGGAAGGATGATTTTTACGTGTTTTTTTTTTTTTTTTTTTTTGATTCTGTGGATCCAGGTTAGCTATTAAGGAAAGGTAGAGGGGAAATTGTTAGGTTTTTTTAGATTCAATAATGCCGGGCTATCTGGTTAATTGGTGTGGGTGGGGTAGCAATTTTTAGGTTTAATGATTTGTGAGCCCGCAAATCATAAAACCTTTTTAGTTAACTTTTCTTATAATATTAGTTTTACATTGTCTTAAGACAAATTGTATATTTTAAATCGGATAATTAAAATTTATACCACACGATTTTATTAAAATTTGATATTACTTTTAAATGGCCGATAGTTTACTTTCTAATTTACTTCCATTTTCAAACAACATTTTATGTTAAGTATATAAGTTAACCAAAATAAATTCTTTTTGAAATATCAAAAGAGAGGAGGGGAGCGATTGTCCCCCCTTATGGACCCGACCTTGGTATCAATACTATTGTTTGAACTTGAATTACAAAATTTTAATAAAAATTTAAAATAAAATCAGAGATAATTTTTTGATGCAAAAAGTCACTAACTGTTAACAAGAAGTAGTTTTTATTATTTTGTTAAAGTTTTAAAAATAGTTATCATTTTAGTATCCTTGTTTCTATGCTTGTATGAGTTGTTTCTCACAATATATCTTCTTGACAAACCTTATTCTTTAACTGAAAGTTAGGTGATACCCTAACATTTTTACAGTCTACCTGCTAAACTACCTTAATGTTCCCTGACACATCCTTTTAAATACACACACTGTTCTTAATTTGTGATCATTGTTCTTAATCTTTGTGATCATTGCTTTTTTTCTTATCTTTTAGAGTCATGCATTCATTTGATAATCATTCTTAGGTGTTTCAAGACGCTGGACATTATCAACCTTAATTTCTCATGTTTTACTGACATAATTTATAGTATTCTATTGCATTTGATGTATAGTTTTCCTTTAATCCTTAATGAAACATCTCTTGCTGTTAGAAGCATTTTACTATTGTTCTCAGTATTTTCCACCTGCTAATTCTTGACTTTACAATTCAGGTAATTTGTTTTTATTTATGTTTATCTCAAGTCCTTAGCCTCTTCTCCAACTTTTAACTCTAAAATGTTTTAATATATTTTCTTTTGTCTCTGGATTCAAGCATACATTATCTGGATAGAATAGCTCACATGGTAAACAAGCACTAAAAAAACTAAACAAACACTCTTTAGAAAGAGCCTTCAAATCAGAATTAAAAAGCAAAGGACGGAGCAGTGAATTTGATGTACACCAATCTTTACACCAACTCTCTCCATTTTTCTATTTAAATTTTATTTTGTTAATTTTTTTATTGCTGTTGCAACTTTTTTCTGCAAAGCTGAGCAAAGGAAATATTTTTTATAACCATACAATATATATATAGATATAAAATAACATGTCGTGTGATACCATCAAACAAGGATGCTAATTTTTTGGATTTTGCTGAAAGTAAATTAACAATAATTAAAACTGCTGATTAGGAGGAGGATCATGAACTTGCAGTTCTCAGGCAATCCATTTAGTAAAAAAAAACAAAAACAAAGGATATTTATTGATCCACCTACTTATCCCGCCGAACACACAATACTAATTATGTTATGAACTAAATCAAAATGGCCAAATGAAAAATCTTGTAAAATATTTCAAAAAATGGTTTTGTAATTGATTTTCTGCATATAGGTAATAGAGAACAGATTCTATCCAAGTGGAAGAAACTTTACTCAGGTAAATAGATTTGGAAGCAATTTTTTTTTTCGTGTTAAACGTTTTTTTATTTTTTAATTGTATTTTATTACAGGAAAATGAATATTGGCGTGGCAGAAAAAAAGTATTCTGATGGTTAAAAACTTTTTCATAAGACAAGTATTATCAAATGAGCAAATTGACAAGTTTGTTTCAAAATTCATTAATTGAAGGTTGTTTTTTTTTACTATCAAAATTGAAAGGAAGCGTATACAAACTATTAAAGACTAAAAGGAAGTGACAAACTATTATTTTTGAACAGTTTATATATATATATATATATATATATATATATATATATATATATATATATATATATATATATATATATATATATATATATATATATATATATATATATATATATATATATATAAATATATATATATATATATATATATATATATATATATATATATATATATATATATATATATATATATATATATATATATATATATAAGAAATATAAGTCAAATTAAAGAAAAAATTAACTTTGACTCAATATTCTTTTATTCACAGATTACAAAAACCTCTAATTAAATATTAAGTATTAATAATTTGGCATTAGGCAATAAAAATAAGCAATTGCTTTTTCTCAGTAATTGGTCAGCTTTACGTGAATAAAAACTGAAGTAAAATTCCTCAAGTTTTTATTCACGTAAAGCTGACCAATTATTGAGTAAAAGTAATTGCTCATTTTTATTTACCTGACCTATTATGTCTACCAAATAAATAGTTTTTTCCGTAACAACGCCATAGCAACCGATAAATAAATAAAAAACATTTGTAAAAAGTTTGCGAAACGATTACTTTATGAATAAATATGCAAAAGAGCTGATATTTAGACATTTTGTTTTTAATAGTGGTAAAGTTCATTTGAGAAAAGGTTTTTGTTCAACGCATTTTAGTTCTTGAAATTTTATCATATTAATAAAGATTAATTTTTTAGAGCTTAGTTTTTTATGCACCATTTCTAAAATATTATTTTATTCTCAGTTATTTTTATTTTTTAAATTAATTTTGTAATATGTTCAAAATATATTTCAAATTTCATGATAAGATGACTGGTACATTTTAAGTAATTAATTTACAAAAATTTAGTTATTTTTTTACATTGGGTTATTGAGGTAAAGAATTTCAAATAAGAAAAAATATATATTTTTTAATTATAACGATGTATTAATGCTTTAAAAATGAAGCTTTTACTATTACTATAATTTCAATGAAGTTTTTTTAAATTTCTTTGGAGTACCACCCCAAGAAATATTCATAAATAGAGCTTTTATTATTTAAATATGCGTTAATTAATCAACAAATTGTCAGCTCGGAATACAAGTGTCGTATCAAAAGTTTAATAAAGTTAGTTATAAATATGTAATTATCTAATTTATGTAAGTTTAAAGCAATCTAAATGTAAAAAATTATTTTTATGTAACGTTGCAATATAACGTTATACAAAAAGAATTTTTCTTTCTACCTGTACTACTTTTAAAATAAAATAAAAGTTTCTAATAGTGTCAAACCAGGTGTAACCTATTGTTCTATGCCCAAAATAGCAGTAATTATAAATTTTTTTCTATCAACCAATCAAATTGAGTATATATTCACATGAGGGTTTATTTCCTCCAATTTAATTTTGAAATGGCGGAAGAAAGTAATTTATTTTTTGAAGTAATAAACAAAAATATAGGTATTTGCTATTTATTCTTTATTATTTGTATTGCTAATCAACTTTTCTTAGTTAGTAAACAATGCACAGTCCGCACATTTTTTTATTAGGGTATTTATCATCTTACACACGGATACTGTTGTATAAGTGTAATGATAATAAAGACTCATTATAATATAATGACTATATATATATATATATATATATATATATATATATATATATATATATATATATATATATATATATATATATATATATATATATATATATATATATATATATATATACATATATATATATATATACATATATATATATATATATATATATATATATATATATATATATATATATATATATATATATATATATATATATATATATATATATATATATATATATATATACTCATTATAATATAATGACTATATATATATATATATATATATATATATATATATATATATATATATATATATATATATATATATATATATACACACACACAGTATCCGTGTGTAAGATGATAAATATTATTATAATATATATTATATATAATACATATAACTTATACGTAACTGGCAGGGTTCTAAATGTACAATTAATCGTCTCGTCTATTCAATATAGAATAAATTATTTTCTTGTTACTTATTTGCATTTTATAATTTTTTTTGTGTTTAATTTATTTTTTATTTTATTTTTCCAAATAATCTTATTTTAACAAAATGGGGAAAACATTTTGTTGAAAATGGGGAAAACATTTTGTTAACAAAATGGGGAAAACATTTTGTTGAAGCAGGATTAAGTTTTTGAACTGATTGAACAGAGTATAGAAAACCATATCAACTTGTTACCACGAGTTGAGTCACATTATTATCGAAGAATTTTCTGCAAATAATACTTTGATGGCTGGTTAAATTTGAAAAAGCTTTATATGAGTTTTTTTTAACGTATTGTAAGGATAGTATGTACTGCTATGTTTTTAATACCAAATTCAATATTAAATTTGAAACATCTTTTACAAAACAAAACTCAGTTGTTATAGTTTAGCTGAACAAAAAAACATATTTTATGTTATAGCATGAAAGTACGTCTGGTTGTTCTGGTAACGACATTGCCAGTGCTGTGGTATGTATGCTAAATAAAATTTACATTTGATTGATTCTAATATTCTACAGAATAATGATAAGAAACTGTCATATGGCCGCAGCATTGCATGAGTTTCTTATTGATCGTCCAAATATTGAAATCATTGAGTAAAAGTATTGTGAGCCTGGGCATAGCTCTATTCCGGAATGTGATAGTATACATAGTCAGATCGAGAAATATTCAGCTCTCCTGAGTTAGTGAAAGCAATGTTGAATGTTAACTAACGTAAACCATTTTTTTTCTACCAAATGCAAAAAGCGACGTTTAAATTTTTTTCCTAATTGCCAATCTTTTGAATTACAAGAAGGTTCCATATTTTAATGTTAAAAGACTTGTATATAGCTCTAATGCACCTGGCCACTTGTATTTCAAGACTCGTTTTACAGCTATTTATAAAGGGCACGACTGTTTATGCCAAAAAAAAAAAAGCGTCAGAAAGTAATCTTGAAGAACCATCGATTCCATTTGCGTCTTGTTTTTGATATTATGTTGAAATTTCTAGTGAGAAAGTAAAAGACATTGCTTCTTTCATTGTACCCATACATGCAAGTTGTAAATTTTTATTTCTATAAAACCTTATTTCAGTAGTATTTGATCAGCTCTGCATCTGTAAATAAATGTAATTTTAATTATCTAATTTATATACTTAATTAAGTATATAAATAAGATAATTAAAATTATTTAATTATCTAATTTATATACTTAATTAAGTATATAAATTAGATAATTAATATTATTTAATTATCTAATTTATATTATTAATTAAGTATATAAATTAGATAATTAACATTATTTAATTATCCAATTTATATACTTAATTAAGTATATAAATTACATAATTAAAATTATTTAATTATCTAATTTATATACTTAATTAAGTATATAAATTAGATAATAAAAATTATTTAATTATCTAATTTATATACTTAATTAAGTATATAAATAAGATAATTAAAATTATTTAATTATCTAATTTATATACTTAATTAAAATAATTTATATATAATATAAATTAGATAATTAAAATTATTTAATTATCTAATTTATATACTTAATTAAGCATATAAATTAGATAATTAAAATTATTTAATTATCTAATTTATATACTTAAATTATATAATTAAAACCTCACAAAACTGAATGGTACATAACATAACTTAAGTTATGTTATGTACCATTCAGTTTTGTGAGGTTCATCTTAACTTAAAAAGAAATCGTTCAATGACTTTGAACAAAGTTTTCATGTTATTAGTGTTATAAATTTGCTTGTCTACTTTCAATTAATCTTTTTCGATAAAAGTGATTTTCCTATAAATGATAAAGCTTTGGTAAAATTCAATTTGTTTTAATTGAAACTGTCCATCCTTCCGATGGAGCTGTCCATCCTTCCTTCCATCCATCCTTCCGATGGAATTCTCATTAAAATCTCAATGACAAAAAAGTTTCTTAAAACTATTTCTATACAAGTTTGCAAATTAAGTTTTTTAGGTTTCTATATTCGCTCGTAAATCCCTAATTTAAAAGTAATTTCTTGCATTACATTAACTTATCGCAAAACGTTTAAATTTGATATATTAAATTTAGGACCTTAATAGCAAATTTGAAGAATTTTTTTTTTTTAATCAAAACAAATATTTTTAGTATATAGCCAAGTATTGAAAAACGTTTTAATAACAAATGTAATGTATTGTCACTTCTTCTGCATTGCAGTGGAAAACTTTAACTTGATTTATCTCAGTTTAAGCAAATGGAGAGTTAAAATTAAATAAAAAAACTTTATTTATTTTGAGAAGTGAAGTGAAGCCGGGAAAGCTAAAGAAATATATATTACGCATACTTAATAAATATTAAATTCTAGACTTTTTAGCAACCATTTACGCATATAAATTTTATTTCAGAGTTAATAATGTCGGCTGGCGGCAAAGTAAGTGTTCCGAAAGGCCGACGTTTTAGGGAGGCGCCTGCTACCAAAATTAATTTAGAAGTAAAATGTTCCGGCTTCAGCATTTATTGGTTTCCGTCTCTTAATTGACGTCCGTAGCAAGAGTTTTTTTTTTTTTTGGAGGCAAAATGTTTTGGAGGCCAACGTCAATAGAGGGGCAGAAGCAATTGGTGGCTGCCTTCAGAGAATATTCAAAAAGTCAAAAGATCTGGAGGCCACCTCCAGACCCCTCCAAAAACATTTTTACGTCTGTTTATAAGTTAACGAGCAAATGTTAAAAACTTGACATCAAAGTTTCGTTTTATATGATTTAATGCAAAAGTTTTGTCTATTGAAAAAATTTCTGATTTTTTTTTTTTAATTATTGAATAAATTTAATATTGAAAACAAAAGTTAAAAATTGGAAATTTTACTTTCATGCCATTATCTAAAAAATCAATTAAATTGTCAGACTTTGATCAAGGTTTTTTTTTAACAAACCAGCAGTTTTTTATGTTCCAATTTACCATAACGCTATATTCTTATTTTTAATTATTAGATATCGTAAAAGTTATTGAAAAAATATCTTTTAATATTTAATGAAAATATGCAACCACGTTGTATTTTCTAATAGTTTTGACAAATTACAGCAATAACAAAAAAATGTAAATAAAATTCATAATCTTTAAAACGTTTAGGAGTCTCTACTTGTTTAAAACGTTTAAAATGAGTTTAAAAAGTTAAAAATACGTATTTAAACGTTTTAATTGTTTCAGTGATGTTTTGGTTTTGTACATCTCCGACATATGAAATGCCTAAGGGCATTATTTGTATATATATATCCATATTTATGTCAGTCAATGTATGTATTATACCATGCGACTACGGCCATATAAGTCTTATATCTTGGATAGCGCGTATCTTTGATCATTGCACTGTGTGTCAAAGTGTGGCAAGAACATAAAAAAAGTTTCTCAAAATTTGAAAATCTCAAAATATTTAATTATGCATTGATGCATTTATGAAAATGATGCACTTTATGAAACTTTGAAATATAAAAATAATAAATAAAATTTTGAATAAACAACAATTATAGGAAAATGGCAATCCTACCTCATAAGGTAAACTTTTTGACATTCGAGGAGCCATCCTTAATTCAGAAACGCTTCTGATTAATTTTATTTAATGTTAGTTTTATTCGCTGCAGCCATCCAAAATCTTAAGAAAATTTTCTCGTCAAAAGTTTATTTTTTTTTTATTGTTCACTTTTTTTAAAATTCTGACTCGCTCATTTATTAAAAATCCCCCATTTACTTGGCAGTTGAAAATGTTAATCTATTCGTTGCATTTTGAAATTAATAACTCAGAAAGTCATTAGATCTAAAATAATGTTAATATAAAAGCCGTTTCAATATAAACCGTATTAAAAACCGATAAAAAGATAATTTTATAAACCCTTTGGATTATGACGTCTATAAAATTGATTCTGTTTTTTAAAATTTTCTCTTAAAGTGGTGTCCAACTTATGCCCCTTGTATTATACCATTTTCCCTTTTTAAAAGTGCTACTGTTTTTGTTTTTTTTAATCTTTATTTACTGTTGTTGTTTTTTTTTAATCTTTATTTTTCTAAGTTAGACGAGAACATTAGAATCTAACTTTCCCATTTATTAAAATTTCTCTATTTATTAGATTATTATTTATACTTTTGACTTCATCAGAAGTAAAAGAATGCCCTTAATAAAATAAAAGCTGTTTCAACATAATATATTAAAAATATATATATATATATATATATATATGTTCATATAACTTTTCCCTTAAGTATTTAATTCTACATAAAGCTTAAATCTTTGTAAATAAGTGCTTTTTGTAACCTCTATTATAGAACCTGTTCGTAATAAGGAATTTTTTTTTTTTTTAAGTAAACTTTAAAAAAAAAAAAATCATTCTTATTAGTTGAGGCGAATAACGTCTTTTGTAATTGATAAAGATTCTGTAATAATGTGCTATGTAGTTAATACATAAGTATAGAATCCATATAACAACATAGTCATTATACGATTAACTATCAATTAAGATTATTTTAAAATCACTTATAGTTGCATGTAGAATATGACATGGTTTGTAAACGGTATATCATAATATTTACAGTATAGGGGAAAGTTACGTAAGTTGAGCATGTTTTCAGTGTATTGTATTTTGCTCCCAAAAGATTACAAAAAGAGATATATTTTTTTAAGAATGGTGATAATTTTTCCGTTCAAAGAATATAAATGAATAGTTCATTTAAAAATCAAAAATGCCAAAAATTGCGTTTTCTTCAACACACCCAATCATTTCATCTTAGGAAACCAGTTTCCTAAGATGAGCTTTTTTTAAAGAAACTCAAAAAGACTCAAAATGACAAAAAAAAATTAAAAAAAAAATTAAATTAAATTGTATATATAGGACTATACTTAAATAAAAAGTAGTTATCTCAACCATAAAAAAAAAAAAAAAAAAAAAAACCTTTTCTATCGTTAAAAAGTTAACGATACTATTTTTTAAAAAAACTTTCGCTCTTAAAATACAAAATAAAGCTCCATGGGCTTTAAAAAAACGCGCTTTTCTTAATAAAAAACTGCATCTCATCTTGAGCGTCTAAAAACGTCTTAAGTATCGTATCGTCTTAAGTATCGTATCGTCTTAAGCAACTTCATCATAATTTAAATAGTATGACAACAGCTTATGTATTATCTCATGTAACCCATGGAATTAGCAGTAGATAAGCATAAAGTAATGAGAATGTAATAAATATTTGCCGATCTTGTTTTGTTCTGACATAATTACAAAATATTGAATAATAAAAACTTACAACGGGGATAGTAAATTTTTTTAACAGTAAAACAAAAAAAGAATATTAACTATACAACCGAAAAATGAAAATAAATAATACCGTCGAACTTGTATAAATACCCTTAAGGTAGCAGATCCCCATAAAAATCAAAAAAATTTTTTTAGTCAATTTTAATGATGAACTTAACAGAGATTAGTTGTGTAAAAAAGGTTTGTTGACAAAAATTATGAAGAAGGGACATCATATTTTGCAAGTGACTTTTAGCATTATAACAATTATATGACTTTTTTTATTACGCAATCTTTTTAAGCGTTTTTCTCGCGTTTTATCTTTTAAATACTTTGCAACACATAAAACATATTTTCTCAAATTCTAATAAAGATTTTGATTTGAATTTTTCAGGAAATGTTCGATGTTATGTTGTCTGGGGTTTGTACCTCAATGAAAGTTCAATTTTTATTTTAAGTATATTTTTAAATCTTTTTGGGTACATCATTTTATTACTTTTTGAAAAAAATTACTTTTTGAAAAACTTAAAAAAAAATTATACGCTTTTTACATACGTGGTAGAAACCCCAGTTAATAGTACTCTAGACATACACTGAAAATTTGGATTTACTAGCATTTGTAAAACTTTTACAACCATGTTTGAAATTTTTTTAAAATGGCAGCTTAAATGTGTAACTAGTAATTAATTACTTCTTTTTTTTAAATTTTATAAATAAAAAACAGAATTTAGTTAATTTAAAATAAAATTTAATTGCAATTAATGTTCCATAACAAAAATTTAAGCAACTTTATTTTATGGGGATCTGCTCTCTTAAACAAAAAAGTTCGCAAAAAATCATTAGTCGACTCGTAAAAGAGGTTATACCATCTTAGGAACCTGCTCATCTTACGCAACCTTACCCTATCAACTATTTAATTCGCAAAAAAAGGTTTTAAGTGAACACTGTTAAACATTTTAAAGATTGTGGCTTGTTTCAACCTGATCAGAAAAACCTTGTTTGTAACCAGGTTGTCATTTGTCAATACTATTAAGTCAATAATATGGACAAAATACAACGTGGTCACAAAATACAATTTAAAGTAAGGAGTAAAAATCTCATAACAGTAAAAATTTTATTACAAGACTTTTAAAAATGAATAAAAAATTAATATGAAATTTTTTACTGAGTAATAAAAATTTATTATAAAAAACGTAGTCGTAAAAATCTCTTACAAAACCAGAATAATTATTCTAAGGTGTGACTATGACAAAAAAAAACGTAGTCGTAAAAATCTCTTACAAAACCAGAATAATTATTCTAAGGTGTGACTATGACAAAAAAAAACGTAGTCGTAAAAATCTCTTACAAAACCAGAATAATTATTCTAAGGTGTGACTATGACAAAAAAAAACAAAAAAAAACGTAGTCGTAAAAATCTCTTACAAAACCAGAATAATTATTCTGGTTTTGTGACAGATTTAATTATTTATTATAAACCATTTATTTATTTATTTATGATAAACTTTTTTTTTCAAAATGATTATTTGCCTAAGGAAATAAATGATGGAAATTGGCTTGCGAAATTTCCAACTTTTAGCATTCGTTTTAAATATGAAATTACAAATTCATTCAATAGTTTTTTTTCAATTTTTTTCGCATTTATTCGATAAACAACTACTCGTACAAAATTTAATTGATAAACAAACACTCCGACAAAATTTTATTCAATAAATAACCACTCCAATAAAATTTTATTCCAAAAACAACCACTCCGATAAAATTTAATTCGATAAACAACCACTCCGACAAAATTATTACTTTAATTAAATAGTCATAAGTTCAGCAATAAATCATATGAAATACAACTTTGATGTCAAATTTTTAGTATTTGCTGTTTATTATTATTTAAATTGGTCGTTAACTTAAAAACAAATGTGAAATGTTTATCATTACTTGATTCATCGGGAGGCAAAACTACTGCTCCAATTTGGCGGCTGCAATCAGATGAATCTGCTAAAGAAGTTAAAGGAAGCAGGAGTCACAGGAGGCGTACTGAATTAGGGTGTTTCAAAAATAGGACATGTCTTAATTTTTAAAAGGGCCGTAGCTTATGATCTATCATGACCCCAATTAGTACTAAAAAAAAAAAAATTGCTTGGGGAAGCACATACAAGACAAAGTTAATGTCCCTTTATTGACGATAAAAACATGCCTCTAGAATAATACATCATAAGAACAAACTGACCCACGCTAAACCCCTATTAAAAGAAATAAAAACCCTAAATATTTACCAAATTAATATCTATGCTTATATATTGTTCATGCTAAAATACAAATTAGGATTATTTTCAAACCGATTTACAGAAAATTTCTTTCAATCTAATATCAATAAATTTAACACAAGAGCAATTGGTAACTTTATTGCACCCCGGAAAAGACAAAAAAATTCTCAATTTTCTATTTTTTATCGCAGTCCTTATTTATATAACAAATTAATTTCGAATTATACCTCAATTTTTCTTGCTGACAATATAACTTCTTTAAAGTCAAAACTAAAAAATCATGTTCTCAATACAGATAATTACTTAGAAATGTTTTAGTTCTAATGATAAATTAATATTGAAGCTCCCATTCAAACAAACAGCTATCAATGCGTTACGTATAATATATATATATATATATATATATATATATATATATATATATATATATATATATATATATATATATATATATATATATATATATATATATATATATATATATATATATATATATATATATATATATATTTCGTCAATAAACAATCATTTTACAATATTTTTTGTAAAAATTAAATCTTTACATTCTGACAGGAGCAAGTAGAAGACAACCCAGCGGGCACGGCAACGTCCATATGACGTCGAAAGGACGTCTTTTTAGGACGTCCAGAACTGGTTCTAAATGACAACGCCAGATGGCGTCTTTTTAAGACGTAATTAGGACGTCTTTTTAGAACGGAATAAAGACGTGTTTTGAGACGTCTAAAAGACGTGAATTTAGGACGTTCAGAACTAGTGCTAAATGGAAACGCCGAATGACGTCTTTTAATTTAGACGTTCTTATTTCGACGTCTAAAATACGTGTTCTAACATGGCTTTACTTAAACGTAAAGTTCAAATTTATGTTTTCACAGAAATTCTTGAGAATAAGAAAAAAAATAATAAATCATTTAAATTTTTTAATAGTATAAGTGTGCTGAGTTTCATAAATTACAACTTTGTAAACTTCTTCCACTTGTTAATTTCCAAGAATCGAATTTTCGAACAGTTGACGTCATTCACCTTCTTTTTGATCAGATGCACTCTTTAAAATATTGCCACCAGCATTTTAAAGTTTTTTTTGCTGTAGGAATCAGGGAAGCAGTCTTAACCTTAAAAAAATATTGTTAAGATAAGTATGTAAAAATAAAGGGGAAAGAAATAAATAACACACACACACACACGCACACATATATATAATTATTATTTTATAAACATAACATCAAACATCAAAAAATACGATTTTCTCAACACTAAATTTATTTTTTTAAAGAAATTTTTGACTGGATTGTTGTGACCAGCGTATATATTTATGTATATCAAGTATGCAATATAATTGCGGTATTAAAAATGCTCTTTTTATAGTAAAATTTTACTTACTTTGAAAGCATGCCCTTCTCAAATGCACTGCATGATGAGCCACCAACATTTAATAACTTCTCTTTCTAAATTCAAAAGATAACACTAGTGTAATTGATATGGGACAATTTAGTGTAAGTTATATTGGGCAGAGGAGCAATTCATTAGTGTTTTATTCAATTCAAAAATTTTGTGTAAGTTATGTTTATTTGAAAAGTGAGCATTATGTATACAATTACAGATCAAAATTTTTTATGTAATTTACCCTTATAAAAAAAAACTAAACATTTAACCATAATAAAAAATATACTAGTAGTTGCAACATTAGTATCGAGAAATGATTGATCACATTCAAGAAACTTGGTGTTTAATTAATTTTGCAATGGATTTGGTACGCGGTTTAAAAGAAAAATCAGAAGTAAAAGTTAATCCTAGAAGATGAAGGGTAGATGACTCATCTAGTACATTACCATTCATAAATATAGAAAGATCTAAATTATTGCAATAATGATTGGCCGAAAAAAATTGAGTTTTATCTGAAATAAAGTTCACCAGCCATTGTGAGCCCCATGCTGTAGCAGAGGTGAGATCCTTTTCAAGCTCAGATACCCCCTCCAAGCAAGCAGAGAGTGTAGGCTTCTTATCATGACAAGAATAAATAGTAGTGTCGTCAGCGAACAATGCCACCTTACATGTGATAATATCTGGAAGATCGTTAATGTAAATTAAAAAGAGTATAGGGCCAAGGATTATACCTTGAAGAACCCCTGACGTTACAGGATATGAAGAAGATATATATATATATATATATATATATATATATATATATATATATATATATATATATATATATATATATATATATATCAGGCTTGGTTGGGAAGCGGGAGCGATCGCTCTCGATTGCTGACCACGTAAATAATATTTAGTTGCGAAAAGCTGGCCAGATTTTTTAGTCGTTTTAAGAACATTTTAGAAAGCAAAAAAAAAAAGCGACAAAGATTAATTGGACCGATGAGAGACATATACAAAAGAAAAAAAAAGTAGGCAAATAAAGTATCTTTAAACGCGAAAAAACTTTAAGCTAAATAAATTACATTTAGAATAAATATTTACGAAACATCGCTTTTTATAAATTTTTTTATAAAATTAAGCGATGTTTTTTATATAAAGTAACAACTTACGATTGTTTAAAATGGAAACAAATATTCTTTATTTAACTAAGTTTGCAAGTTTTAGTTTTACTTAAGCTTAATTTATTTTATAAATGAAAAAGTTAATTTTTTTAATAACTATTTTATGTTTCGCGTAGTTTGAAAAGTTTAACATATTTAAAGCGATTCTTCTTAGTAAGATAAACAAATGAAATAATTAAATCATTGAATTAATATAGGAATTAAATTATCAAGATAGAAATCAACTAAAAAGGTTAAAAATACATAATGACCAGGAAGCGAAACTGCTTCACAATATCACTTATGATGTTTAGTGAGTGGGTTTTTAATTTTAATTAGTATTTAAAGCAGAAAAAAGTATAACAAGTTTTAAGAATGGCAACTTAAGCGAAAATAATTAGAGTTAGTAAACCAATATCTAGAAACTTTCCTTTATATCTAATTATTTGCTATTGTGACCTCAGG
>NC_061158.1:43157518-43160018 GCF_022113875.1 Hydra vulgaris | reverse complement strand
GATATCGTATCGATAAGCCAGGATATCATTGAGATACAGAATCTAAATCAAAAAATAAAACTTGTATCATTATCAATCTGAAAGCAAATGTTTAAAAAATGTTATTGAATTAGTATGATTATTATTAAATTTAAAAAGTAAAAATAAATGTATATATATATATATATTTATATATATATATATATATATATATATATATATATATATATATATATATATATATATATATATATATATATATATATATTGTGATTGTCGTAATAGCATAAAATATGTAAATATTTTTAAAAATAACACAACGTTTTTTATTCTTGAATTGTTTTGTAGTAAACAACCGGGGGTTGGACTGGGGTCGGAGCCGGGTTTGATAAAATATCGCCGGGGCCAGGGCCGGGTTTGAAACCAGGCTGCATAAACATTTATACATCCTAAAGTATATTTTTTAAATTTAAAATTCATGCTATATTTTGTATATATATGCATATATGAACATCATTGTGATCAACATGATCATCATAATCATCATAACCATCATCATCATCATCATTATCATCATCATCATCATCATCATCATCATCATCATCATCATCATCATCATCAGTATGTTGAAATTTTCAATGAATTTTCGGTAATGCAACTTGCGCTTTCATTCCAATTTAACGGCGCGCAGCATTACCGAAATTTGATATTGTGTTATAGTTCATTAGAAAAATTAGGGTGATGGTGAAATTGTTCTTCTGATATGATTTTAAACATTATTAGGAGTCAATCACCCCTAAAAGTGTGATGATCCCCTTTATAATATAATCCGAAATATGAAATTTATCATGAAGTTTTTTTTTCGTTAAACCATTTATATATTGTAACTAATTATACTTGAGTTATAACTTACTTGATTTCATGATAAAACTCAAAACAACAAAAAAGTTATTTTGTAATGGAGTGATAATGGAAATGGGTGATGGTCTCCTTTTTATTTGGTATGAAAGATATTGAAATAATTTACTTTGAAAAAGACGTACACTTTTAACTGTGTAATGGAAATGCTCATAAGGTTGCATTACCGAGAACTTAAAGGTTGCAATACCGATTACTAAAAAAACATAATTTTATGTTTATTTCAATTCAAAATTTTTGAAAAAAATCTTATCTAAATGATAATCTAGTAGTATTTTATTAGAAAAATGAATCATTCTCAAAATCTAAATTTTGCTTCGAAGTTTTAGCTAAAATATTCCGAAAAACAAGTTTGTTCTAAACGAAAAACACCTGTTTGAAGGTTGTTTAACTTTATTTACTTTTTTATAAATCAGTTATACACTTTAAATTATTTTTTAAAATTGCAACAGAATATTAAGATATATAATAATAACCCATCTTGCGTGTTTGTGCCAAGAATGTTGAATAGACGCTGGGGTTTGCAATAGTGCTTCCACAACCAGGGGCGCTGACTTACTAAGACCTAGATGCAATTTGAAGGATTTAGTTTTTTGGATCTTATAAGAATGTAAGGACAGATTTGAGCTTAGCAGCAATATTTTTCAGATGCTAAAACCTTTAGCGCAAACATTTGTGCACATTGTACAGCCAGTGAATTAGAAACAGTAAGAGGGCAGTTTGTTTTTTTCTAAAGGCTTAAGGGTGGTGTCAACTTTTTTAAAAAAAAGTTTTTATATAAAACTTAGTATGTGCGCACCAGATTAGATTCGTAAAATAAATGTTGGTGAAATAAGTCAGAAAAATTTAGAAATATTGAAAGTTTATTTAGTAGTATTCAAAAAATTTTTACAGCCGCCCCTCTAACTATGTATTAACAACTTATTAAATGAATATTTTAGTTATATATCGGATACAAATATAGTTTACTACATAAAATGTAAGAGAACTGTAACCTTCTTTACAAACCGCCTCAAAAAGAGGTTGACGTGCCCGGTTAAGCAGAGATTTGATCTCAAGCATCGCACTACGTCATAAGTCAAAATGTAAAACCAGTGTAAGTGTTATAAATATAATAAGCAAAAAAAATTAACTATTAAATAACTTTTTAAAAAGTAAATAAATTGTTTTGCCTTATATTTCTCAGAATTTAATTTAAATCAAATTTAAATTCAAATTATTAGATCAAGTCATCATTTCTGACAGAATTTCTCCCAAGTCGAGATGTAATTATCAAGAGTTTTTTTTTTAAAGATTTAATGCAATTAATTATAATATAAATAATTATATAAGAATTTGTAATTTTTTTACTTATGAGATCTATCGTTTTTAAATATCGTTATAAAGTTTTTACTCTTTATAATTTCCTTACTAACGCGATGAAACTTATTTAAATTGTAAATAAGGGATCGTCCATAAATTACGTAACGCAAAATTTCACAATAAACAAAACAAAAAAAGATCAAAAGTGTTCCCTCGCAGAATCTTAATTTAAATAAATAATCAAAATAGGAAACTAAGTTAAATGAAAATCGCTGCGTAAAAGAGCTTAATATCTCCTACT
>NC_061158.1:43112542-43156520 GCF_022113875.1 Hydra vulgaris | reverse complement strand
TATATATATATATATATATATATATATATATATATATATATATATATATATATATATATATATATATATATATATATATATATATATATATATATATATATATATATATATATATATATATATATATATATATATATATATATATATATAAAACTATTGTTATTATATTGTTAAGAATTATGTATATGAAAGAAACACTAACCTTTAAGAACTATTACATCCATGAATTAATACAATAACCCACTGTAAAATCAATAAAGTTAACAAAATAAAGACCACGTAATAAAGCAATTTTAAGTAACAAACAATAATATATGGCACGTGTGTTGTGTTGTTAATAATATCGCTCCGCAAATTTTTTTAAATGTTGTTCGGCAAAATACGCAAGTAAAAATTAATCGTTCCGAATGGGATATGATCTAAACACAACCGATGTGATGATGATGATGATGATGATGATGATGATGATGATGATGATGATGATGATGATGATGATGATGATGATGATGATGATGATGATGATGATGATGATGATGATGATGATGATGATGATGATGATGATGATGATGATGATGATGATGATGATGATGATGATGATGATGATGATGATGATGATGATGATGATGATGATGACGATGATGATGATGATTATAAAAATATGATTATAAATTAAAATACTAACAGCTTTTTTAAATAAAATAGATAAGTAAATAACTTATTTACTTATTTATTTTATACAATATTATGAATTGGTAAAAGTGCAATATTATTAATTTTTTGGTGTATAACTTTATAGTATTTTAAGTAGTATTAAAACTTTATAATATTATAGATGCATAACTTTATAGTATCTGAAATGATTGCTACACAAACATTCCTTTTTGACATTTTTTAATGATTTATATAAAGCTGTCAACCTAAGCCAAAGAATAGGTGATACAAGAGAAACAACAAATAACTTGCCATTATATATGTTATATAATTAAATAAGTTTTTTACTCTTTTTGAAATAATAACAATAAAAACATTACAAAAATACTTTATAGGTATATTAGTACTATAGCTATAATGATAATAATAAATTAGTGTTGAATATAAATTATTTATTAGATTTGCAGTCGGTATGAACTGCTTTTCTAAACTAAGTATACATTTTAAATTATTCTCATTTATTTTTGTACTGTAAAAATTTTTTTAGCAACAATTATGCCTAGAGAATTAGATCAAGTCTGGAATGGTCACTTTAAAAAAAAAATATGTCAATATGGGAAAACAGCATTTATTTGCACATATTGCAATGCAAAATTTTGCACACAAAACTCTACACGAGCTAAAAAACATTTAGTTACAGATTGTACTAAATCTCCAAAAGCTGTAAAATAAAAGTTTGCAACAGATGTTATGAAACAAAGTTTTGCTCCTAAAACAAAAAACGGAATATTATTAGTTAAATCTTTAATTGAACTCAACACAAATACAACAAATAATGCAGGTGTGTCAGATTTAATAATAGAAAATGATTGTTTTATTGATTGCTGTGACAACAATTATGCCATCTTTAAGAGAAAGTCAGGAACCAGTTCCTCAATGAATGTGGCTAATAACGAATTACATTCTGATTTACAAGAATGTTCTTTAGCAAATATTTTAGAAGAAAAAAAGGCTTTCTGTTCAACTTCTATATATACTAGCAATCAAAAATCAATATCATATTTTTTTGATAAAGTTTCAACACAAGAGTGTGATGAAATAAATATACAATATGCAAGAGCAATTTATGCAACAGCCAGCCCTTTCAGAATGTCGGAAAATCCATTCTGGACTAATTTTTTTAAAAAGATTCGACCAGGTTGGTCACCTCCCAATTGTTATGCCCTGAGTCATAATCTTTTAGACACAGTATATAACCAAGTAAATAAATTCATACAAGATTTAAAATCCCAGTCAGAAACTTTTGTTCTGATGACAGATGGTTGGTCTTGTATAAGTAATGATTCACGTATACAGGTTATGTTAGCTACTCCAACTCCAATATACATCAGAAGTATTCATCCAAAAGAAAACTCCCACACTGGACAATACGTATTCAATCAAATTGTTGAGATTATTGAAGATAAAAATGTTATAACAAACAAAAGAAAAATAAAAGCTTTTTGCACTGACAATGCAGCTAACATGGTAGCAGTTTGGAAATTAATAGAAAATAAATATGATTGGATGTCAGCATATGGCTGTTTTTCTCATGGTCTAAATTTATTAGCTTGTGATCTTGCAAATAAGAACAAAATAATTTCGGAAACACTGAAGCAAAATAAACAACTAGTTAAGTTTTTTAAAAGTAAGCACAGTCTAAAAAGTATTGTTGAGCGTTGTAGCCTACACTCCTTGAATAAAAGTTTTATTTTAATTCTTCCTGTAGTAACAAGATGGTCATCACAATTTTATATGTTACAACACAATATTCTACTCTGTGATTCATTGCGACTGGCAGTAACTGATGAAAAAGCACAAAAGTATCTTGACAAACAAAATTAAAAAAAATGGAATTAACTTAAAGGAATTAGTATTGAATGAAACCTTTTGGAAAAAGACGGATTTAATTTTCAAACTTCTGAAACCTATATCAGAAGCCATTTTGGAATCAGAGAGTGATGCAGCGTCAGTATCTATTGTTCCACAAGTCTTTTTTTATGTAATAACTGAGATATCTGATGTGTTGCAAAACTCAACACTTTTTACTTTACATCAAAAAGAGGATATCATTACTTGCATTAAAAAGCGTGAAGACTTTGTTGTAAGACCGATACACTTTGCAGCAAATTTACTTGATCCAAGATTTGTTGGTCAAAAGTTAAATCATTCAGAAATGCTTTTAGCTGAGCAGCATGTATTCAGAACAGCTGAAAATGAAACACTAGCCACTGATATAATATTGGATGAATTAATGAGTTTCAAAGCTCGTAGTGGAATATTTAGCCAGGATAATTGCAGCTATATTTGGAAGCTTAATGAAGATTGTAATCCAGTCACATGGTGGAAAGCATATGCACCAACAACATTATTAAATAGAATTGCATTAATATTATTGTCTTGTAACTGCAGCATTGCATCTGTTGAGCGTGCAAAAAAAAAGTTTTCATTGCAAAAATCTAAAGTAAGAAATCGCCTAACCGATACAAGAGCATCAAAGCTTTTATTTATTGCTTATAATTTGAAAATGCAGAATAAATTGGCTAAACGTAATTCTAAAAAGATAAAACATTCATGTTTAAAAACAAAAAACATTGATGAAAAAAGCCAAAAAAATCACAGCTGCTTATCAATCGATAATGATGATGATGATGATAACGAATACAATAGTGAGTATTCAAGTGAAGATAGTATTGACTTTCACATACCATGAAAATGGCTAAGCATTAACATTTGCAAAAACATGCTATTTTTTTATAATAGTCTAGTTGGGGAGTTTAAATAAAATATATATATAAAATTATTTTTTTATTTTTATTTATTAGTTAAAAACCCACTATACAAGTAAGCTAAATTAAAGTTTAGTTCAGGATAAATGAAAAATCTTAAAGTTTTTTTTTTTTTTTTATTAAGATTTTCATTCAAACATGATCATCTAGAAATTTTTTTTTTCAAGAATGTCCTTGAAGATTGTTTTTTTGTTCCTTTGAGTTCCAGAACTCAACTGCTCATTTTAGAGTTTTAAGATCCGTTTCAGGAATTACATCTATTAAGTCAATGATTTTTTTTTTTTACTTTGCATTATTTTCTCTAGATTTAGTTCACGACTATTGCACAAACCTTTGACACTACCTAAAAAAGGTTCTGAAGCTATTTTGTTTTTCAGCTGCTACTTTACAATATTAAATGTCATTTTATTGCTCTTCAGGTGAATAAATAAGTTTAGCTTGTTTTGTTGTGTAATTATTGATGCATACTCAATAAAAAATAAGGGATGAATAAAATTTATGCAATGTTTTAAAACGTTAAGGAGTGACTTCAGTGCGTTTCTTCCAACTATATCAAGCTTTTGCATTAATATTTTTTTATTTTCACAAAGCTTAGATCATAAGGTAGTGGAACAACCAAAGTTTTATATAACTGGACAAAGGAATTTGGGTGAACAAAACGGATTCCAGATTGAATTAAAGTTTGGATTACTGCCCGGATTTTAAGAAAGGTGTCCCATATAAAGCCTAGATGACTTAATTTATCGTGAAGTTTTATTTGTTCGATATTGTGCGGTTTTTAATTTACTTTTTTCCGGTAAGTATGTATTTTATGCATATATAAGTATATATTTTATGCAGTTTTTGTGTATATATTACAGGTATTAATAAGCTTTTGTAAAAAAATTCCAACCCTATTAAATACTTAAAGAAAGATGTATATATATATAAAAAAAGATGTTGTGCCTATAGAGGTAGCATGTTTTTAATAAATTTCTTTTTTTATTAGATTTTAAACGACTTAGAAATTTTAAATAAACTTAAAATTTAAATTTTCTCCGAAACGTCTTGTGGTTTTTAGTTTTTATGTATTTAAGCAAAAAAAAAAAAAAGAAAGTTATCTCATTTTTAAGAGATTTGATGCTTAATTCTTTGCAATTTCTTTAATACATAGTAGTAAATTGAAAATTAAAAAAAAAAAAAAAATCAAAATTTCCGGAAATTTTAAGCAAATTTTCCCGGAAAATTTCCAGAAAATTTCCTGAAATTTTCCGGAAATTTTCAACCCTATAGCCGTATATGTTTTTCTATAAAGGCAATGTTTTTTTTTTTATATAGAACTCATATATACATATTAGTATACTATAAATTTAAGTTTAGTATTTTTCAGTTTTTAAACTGTCTTTTCCTAAAAGGTTTCCACATATTCTACATATGTAGATTTTACTTTCATTACTTATTACACTCATTACATATAACATTTTTTTTTATAGTATCATACTTTTATATTTTACTATACATACATACATACAATATAACAGAAAATTTTTCAGTGCAGGATTAAGGCGCGGACTTTATTTGTTTTGAAATTTTAAGTTTTGAAATTTATTTTTTTGGTTAATACCTTAAATTTTGCATGGATTTTAATGAAAGGTTTTCTTCATTTTAACATATTTCTTTTTAAAATCATCGGTTTAAGTTTTTGACCAGTGCACTGGTTAAAAACTTAATACATTTATTAACAAATACATACATGTATGTATTTATATTTTATTTTTATGTATTTATATTTTAAAGCTATATTTAAAATATATATTTATTGCAACTAACCTATTTTAATGCTTTTTGTTCAATGTTTTTTTGTATTATAGATGGTTATAGATGTTATAGATTATAATTGATTAAAAAATGCTACATGCTAAAGCTACGTAATCATTAGATACTTTAGAAAAGAAGCCATAAAAGATATATCCTAGTTATAAAAGTTTAATAAATTTTTTCTGGTTCTTGTTAGTTCATAGTTAATGCTTACTTATTGTGCTAAATAATTTGTATGCATCTTCAAGTATATAGACTTTATACGCATCGACATCTGGTACCAGTGGTAATGTCACAAGCATCTTTTAACTACAAGTATATTTTCCATATATTTCGAAGGGGTTGTCTGCTTGTTTTCTTTTTGTATTTGTATTTGTTAGTGACATCAACATCTGGTAGCAATGGTAACGTTCTAAAGTATCTTTTCGAAATAGCTGTATATAACCAATCAAATGATTTTATGTACTTTGTTTTTCCTATGATAATCTTACAGATTATATCTTTTTTAATTCATTATAAATCACATTCTAAAGATGTTTTTTTCTTTTTATGCATTGCATTTTGTAATCTTTAATGGCATCTGGTAGCAATGGTAAGTTTGTATCTTTTCAAAATGGTTAATAATGACTTAGTAAAAGAAGATGTTTTTTTAAATTATTGTTTATTTTGAAGTATATAGGGGCAACAGCATTTAGTACCAGTGGTTGAGTTATATGTATTTTTTTCGTTTTGTAGTCTTTAATGATATTGATATCTGGTAACCTTGGTAAGGTTGTATTTTTTCAAAATGATTATATTAACTGATAAAGAGGTTATATGTTTATTATTCTTTTTATTTTGAATTCCTAAGGTACATCCAAACTTAAAAGCAATGGTAAAGTTATATCTTTTCAAAATGATTGTAAAAGACCTTTTCATAAGGCTATTATATATTTTAATTTTTAAGATGTCGTTTGATAACTATGTTTTATGTTTTCCATTTTTTAGCGGCATCACCATCTATTAGCAATGGTAATGGTATATCTTTTCAAAATGACTGTAAATGATCGATATCATATAAACATAATTATTATTTCCAAACATTTTAATTTTTTTTCAATATTATGTTTATTAATGTTGGATTAGTAAAAAAAATATAACAGCAAATATAACGCTTCAACCATTAGTTTATTTTTTCTCAATATAACACCAATATAACGGCACTTCTGCCGTTATATTTAGTGTTATATTTGCTCAACTCGAGTTGATGTTAACGTCAAATCTGGCGTTATATACTTTTTGTTATTTTGGCGTTAGTTTTTTTACAATGTGTCTTTTATTACGATCGGCCTAATTGTTTTATTTTAGATCTATCAGGAGCAGTTTAAAATGCGAGAAAGATTGCGTTAAAATGTGAAGTAGAAGATTATTGATAGTTAGCACCATAATGACGAATAAATGACGGTTCAAGAAATGATGGCCAAGCTTTTACTCATCTTAAACCTTTATATGAATATGAATTGTATTTTAGTTAACTTTTATTGAAATGTAAAAAATTTATCAATATATAACGTATTGCAAAAACGGTGGACATAATTTTCTAGATTCCATTTTATAATATTTTGAAATATCTCATCAATTATATGTTTTCGCGTATACCTTTTTTGAGTTAGGTAAACATTAACTTATTTTTCCACCGACAATTTATTACGTCTTTGAGCAAAGGAAGAACGAGGAATTCCTCTTAATTTAAACTCTTTTATGTGCTAAGTATTAGTTATAAATAAAATAAACAAATAATAATAATAAAGCAAAATTAACAGATATGAGCAATAGCTATGCAACTGATAAACGCAGGTTAAAAGTTAAAAATAAATAAAACAAATAAAAAATGAACCAAAACTAACATAAAAATGAGCACTGGCAAAGCAACGGCTAAACGCTGGTCGAAAAACGGCTGCCATGCATGGGCCATGCATTAAACGGTGAGCAACACTTGGCTTGGGCCATGCTTGTCGGCCGATGGTGGGCCAGTCATGGCACCGATGGTGGGCCATGCATGGAGCAAGCATGGCAAGTTTGCTGGGATATTCTAGATAATTTTTGTTGAAGATTACTCGCCATATTGTACGCAGTTATTTTCATGAAAACTGTCCTATTCAAAAACATTATATTTTTTTATAAAAAAATGACTGGTAAAAGGGACAGCGTTTTTTAAAAAGATAAAAAGGAGGAATATTATTAAAAACTTACCAAAATTCATACAAAAATTTTACTTCTTCTATAATATAAATGAATATAATGTGTTATTTTGCAATCACAGTGAAGCAAGCTTACTACTTCAAAATCTATTAAATCTTATACTTAACCAAGTTAATTTATGACCGGTTTCGCTTAATTTCACAAAATATAGTAAACCAAGAACAAAAAAAAAACAAGCAAATTGGTAAGCAATTTTTAATGAAAGCTTAATACGGTTAATCAAAATAATATTTATTTATTTGAAGCTAACGCATGCGCATAATAAAATCCCAAGTTTTAATAAGTATTTAATCACCGTGTCACCGCCTCATATGGACGTTCATAAAACCAATAAAAAACGTTTTTTGTAGGTCCATTTAAAAACGTTCACAAAACGTTATTTAAAAAAACGTCCCGTTCACCGTTTCATATGGACGTTTAAAAAACCATTAAAAAACGTTTTTACAGGACCATTAAAAAACATTCGCAAAACGTTCTTGTGCCCACTGGGATTGTTAAATAATTTTTGCCGTTTTTTCACCTTTCTGACTCACTGTGCAGCGGTACGCATATTTTGAAACCCTATACAGGCTCAGAATAGGCAGAGATATGCGCAATCTGATTCGTCAATTTTAAAAGAGAGGCTTTTGCGCTTGAGTTTAAATCAAAACAAATGTCAAAAAACGTATTGAATAATAAAAGAAAAATAGAGTAATTGCTAAATAATGACAAAAGAAAAAAAGATTTTTCTATCCAATTTTGTACAATATAGTACATTTATTTTCTTAAAAATAACGATTTAAAAAAATTAGTTTGTTTTCCTTACGGTTTTTATAACTCTAAAATATAAAAATAACAACGATTGTAACAAACTATAAACAAGATGGTAAAACTTTAATATGCTGTGATAAGTTTTTTCAAATTAAGTTCCCATTAATCCTATCATTTAGCAAGAAAAATATTTTTCAAAAAATACCTTATTTTTTTAAGAATATTTACACTTCTTACTCCCATTTATAAATTGTATACATCACTAACACATTTTAAGTTTGAGAATATTGGCTTTGGTATTTATTTTACATCACATACTCCTGAAGAAAAAAAAATGCCTCCTCTGAAAAATTTAAAAAAAACAACATATTTTTCATTTTTCTAGGCAGAAATATTTATCTTTCATATTTCCAAATTTTATGAATAGTTTTTATATGTAATCTTTGGAATAACCAATAAAATCAAGTGTGCTTTTTTTGAATTTCTGTGAATACCTCTTGTATAATAATTTTAAAATAGAGATGTGTTATGTTTTATCTTGAAATAATATTGTTAATTTATAATTAACTGAAAACTTGCTTCTTCAAATTTAAAAACTTGTTTTGATCAAGTTCTTTTTATTACAATAATTGCCATAATTCACCTTAATTAGATTTATATGGAATATGTAAGCTAGTTTGGTAACATATCTGTAATTTTTTTTAAATTTAAATGTTTAACTATTTCTAATTAACAAGACGGTGTAAAGATGCAGTAACGAGCTTAGAACATCCTCTTTCTCAGTTGAAAGCTGAAAATTTATACTTTGCATACTTTAAGTACATTACCATTAGTTTGGTGCAACTGTATATAAACTTTGTATTGACCATGCTTTATAGAACATAGACATTACATTTGACGAAAAACACACTTAGAAATCTTGCAAAATTGCACACATGCAAATTCAAGTTAAATATTTCAAGAGTTTATTATTACAAAACACATTTTATTATAACAAAAATAATCGTAGCATGACAACTGATTTTGTTATTTTTTTTATTTGGTAAACATATTTGACTTTAATACTTTTTCTTGCTTTTAATTTCATTGTTTAAATGTAACTGCACAAAAAATTACTGTTGAGTAGACAAACATATAAATTTCACTTCTGTTGTTAAATTTTCAAATAATACTTTATACATACAGTTAATATAGCCTGCCAAAATTTTTCTAAATTTTTAAAAAAATGTTCAATGGTTTAAGATGATGTTTTATTAGAGTTATGCAATTAAAAATAAATCAGTCTCCTCCAAACAATAATTGAAACAAAACATGAAAACAAATCCTCCTTAAAGCTCATATATTGACATGGTACATGTAAACTACTTTTGCAATCAGTACAAATTTTCTTTATTTAAAAACTCTAATGTTCAACTCTTTATAATTAACGTATAAATCAATTTATAAATAAAGTTCTTCATCAGTAGTCTGGTAAAACTGCATATAATCTTTATATGCAAAAGTACTTCACAAGTAGTCTTGTACAACTGTATATAATCTTTGTATTTGAGTATGCTTTAAGGCCAAAAACATATTTTGCGAGATATACATTTATAGATCTGTAGTGTAGTAAATTAAATAGTCTATAATTAATTCTCAACCAACATAGAAGGCTTTATTCTTCATATAATAATATGTAAACTAAAATATACAAACAGGTTAGTTTTAGTATACACATAATTAAACTCAACAAGGATAATAATAATTATAAAAATCAGCACAAGATCTTTTCGAATTACACTTTTTTCCATTTCTTTAAATTAACAACAGTTAAAACCTCCGTCACCAAGATATTGATAAATAGATTTTGATACCTTTTAAATATTCTAAAGAATAATAAAATAAAACAAATTTTCTATGTTGATAGTAACACAAGACTTGTATTGATAAACTTAGTTTATCTTTACTATGAAATATATTTCAAATTCTGTTTAGATTTTAAATATATTTTTAAATAAAGCGTACTTGCCTCTCTTTCAAAATTAGCGAATCAGATTGCTCATATTTCTGACTATTCTGAGCCTGTATAGGGTTTCAAAATATGCCAGCGGTACCTTCTCGTTCGTTTCCGCTAAAGTTCCGGCGAACCTTAGCGGAAAACCGGTGTAGTATGAGATTTTTACTCCCGTGATTTTTTTACTCCCGGCAGTAAAAAAATCACGGGAGTAAAAATTTACTCCGCGGTAAAAACTTCATACGATATTTTTACTGGGGATCCCCAGTACAAATATCGTATGAAGTTTTTACCGCGGAGTAAAAAAAGCATATGAGATTTTTACTCTCACTATTTTATTTTTACTCCTAAGTTGTTATTAGCGTAATTGCATATCAAGTTGCTATTAGCGGCATTGCATACCGTCAACCGGGGTGACTTCGGACAGCGGGGTGACTCCGGACAGAGCATTACTTATTATTCTACTTCAGTTTCTTTTAGTGATGGCGCGAAACTACAAACGTAAACTAAACTTAAAAGTGTTGTATGGAACAAGCTCTAAAGAAGATATAAAAAAAGCTATAGAAGATCACAGTAAAGGCATGAGTATTCGAAAAGCTGCTGATTAGCATAAAGTCAAAAAATCAACATGCATGGTCACATTAGAAAACCCACCTTAAAGAAGGTTGGAGGCCAGACAATTATAAGCAAAGCAGATGAGGTACTCATTGCTCAAATGCTAGAAGCTGTTGCCGATTGGGGCTTTCCTATTGGAAGATTAGAAGTCAGAATGATGGCTTTTGATTTCCTCAAAAATCGCAATGGGTCAAACAGTTTCAATTTGCAGATACCTGGAAATGACTGCTTAAATTCTTTTATGAAACGAAACAATATTTCTGGGAGAAATGCTTCAAATATTAAACGATCGAGATCAAATTTAGGAGTAGAAATGATAAATGATTTTTTTGATGAATTTGAAAGAACTTATGAATCTCTTGGTGGTATTCAACCTCCAAACATATTTAACTTCGATGAGACAAATCTTTCAGATGATCCTGGAAAAAAGTTTGTTTTAGTTCGAAGAGGAAGACGACGAGTGGAAAACGTTCAAGAACATAGTAAAACTTCTATATCTCTTATGTGGTGTGGCTCTGCTTCAGGAGTACTACAACCACCTATGGTAGTTTATAGAGCATCGAACGTTTATAAAGGTTGGATAACAGGAGGGCCACAGGAAACAATATACAGTTGCACAAAATCAGGTTGGTTTGATATGGAGACATTTGCCAAGTGGTTTGAAAAATGCTTCTTGCCGAACGTTCAGAATTTAAACGGACCCAAGCTTCTTTTAGGAGATAACTTGGCCTCTCATTTTAATCCAGACGTTATTAAACTTGCTAAGGAGCATAATGTTTACTTTGCTATGTTGCCACCAAATGCCACACATTTAATGCAGTCATTAGATGTATCTGTCTTTGGTCCAATGAAGCGTTGTTGGAAACATGTATTATATGAGTGGAGAAAACAAAGCAGAAAAACTGGATGCTTTCCCAAAGAACATTTTCCAGCTCTATTAAAAAGTTTATCACTTAAGTTGCAAGACACAGTGTGTCAGAATTTGGTTTCTGGCTTTATTACATGCGGACTTTATCCAATAAACCGTATAAAGGTTTTAAAAAGAATTCCTGAATACAAGGAACCTGGTACATCAACAGCATCCCTTTTAAACGATTCGGTTACAACTTTGCTAATGTATCATCGTGGTGCATGTGAAACAAAAAAACCCAGGGGCAATAAGTTGAACATTGCATCTGGGGCAGTTTTAAATGTCGTTGAAGATATTGAAACTGATCTTTGTTTCATCTGTGGAAAAGATGATAATGACGAAAACGATGAAATCAATGAAGAAAAAGAAGAAATTTTAATTGATTGGACTGGTTGTGAACGTTGTGGTCGTTGGTATCATTCAAAGTGTTTGGAAAATGCCATGTCGACTAATTGCATTGTATGCCCAAAACTATAAATTTTATTAAATTTTTTTAAAAGATAATGATTTGTATATGATTTACTTTTACAGTTGTCAATAATTTAAACAAAATAAGAAAGATTAGTAAGTAATTCTTCATAATTAATCATTGTAGTTGTATCATTATTATATGTATATTTGAAATAGTTTATCAATAGTTGTTGTTTTTTGTTTTGTTATTTGAAATAAAAAATTAATTGCTTAATTAAAAATTAAAAAAATTTAATTAAGCAGCTTTTTTACATAGTTATACATTCATTTTAAAACTCTTGTTGTTGAAATTTCAACTTTTAAAATCTCAAGCTTCAAGTGTCCGGAGTCACCCCATTTCCCGATTTTGATTTTTTGATTTTTAAACCGTTTTTTTATGCTAATTACATATTGGAAAGCTGAAAGCCAAAATTTCTTCACGTTCTTTATAATTACAGTGGTACGTTCCACAAAAATATTTCCATTTTGTATTGATTTTAATGAAACAGTTTAATATTTTCTTCGAAAATTGTCCGGAGTCACCCCGGTTGACGGTATCAATTAGACATGCACTCCAGATTTGCAGATATTTCTAGTTACTAAAAATGCAAAATACATCCAAAATAAGTTTTAAATAAAGGCAATTTTAGAAGACAAACTAAGCCATTTATAGTTGATAATAATGAGTTATATCATATAAATAAAGCTGCAAAGGTATGCTATTATTTTAAAATGTTGTAATAGTTTTGTCATTTTACAACTAGAATCTAGTCACCAAACAAACACTATTTTTTACAAATAATTTATTTAATAAATAATGAAAATTAATTTAGTTTTGATTCTCATTGTATTGATGGTTTACAGCTTCTCTTTTTTTAGAGAAAAGATATTTGGAGTAGTATGAACAACAAAACATAATAAAGTTTGTTTATGAAGGAAACGATGTCTCTGTTGAGTCCAAAGCTTTATCTGGTCATACAGGTATTAATAACACAACCTATCACATTCAAAGTAGATTTTTCTGGTATGGAATGATAAAAGATATTACAACTTATGTTTCCAAATGTGTTCAATGCCAAAAGTTAAAGAACAGAAAACTTCAGTCGAAACCATTGCTGCAAAATATTTCAATTCCTAAAGGCAATATGAAGCAGGTAGGAATCGATTTAACACAGCTACCAGTTAACGGTTGCAAATATCTGGTTGTATTAATCGACTACTTTAGTAAATGGGTTGAAGCAGAAGCACTTACCAATAAAACTGCTAAAGCTGTGGCTTTTTTTTTTGTATAAAAAGATATGTCGACATGGCTGTTTTGAAATTCAAATAAATGACCAGGGTCGTGAGTTTGTAAATAAAATTTCTAAAGAACTTTACTCAAAAACAGGAACAATTCAAAGAATTACGAGTGCATATCATCCTTAAGCTAATGGATTAGTAGAGAGACAAAATCAAACAGTTAAACGTATATTAGTAAAACTACTTGATTAGGCTGCTCTGGAATGGCCATACATTATTGATTGTGTTTTGTTTTCTTTAAGAGTTAGAAAGCATAAGTCTACTGGGTTTTCACCGTTTGCATTGCTTTACCAAAGGGAAGCAGTTCTTTCGATTGATTTAGATAGCAATTTAATTGACTTTAATGATGATAACGCTCTTAGCAATGATGATTTCTCTAACAAAAAATAGTTTCAGATACCTTTTATGCAATGGATAAAATGAAGAATAAAATTTTTGACGATGCTTATAAAAATATTGAAAATCTCAAAAAAGACAAAAACTTGATTACGACAAGAGAATTGCACCAAATAATGAAATTAGCATAAATAAAAAAGTGTTACTAAGAAATAGCAGACGTGATGATAGAAAAGATGGTAAACTTGTAAAGTCTTGGACTGGACCATACATTGTAACTTCTATTTCTAGCACAAATAACTGCACTTTGAAAAATCTAAAGGGTCAAATTTTGAAAACAAAGTACAACTTGACAAAGTTATGTTTATATAATGAAAAAATAACTAATGATGAACAAGAAATCACATTTGATGAAATTAATATGCAAATCTCAAATAATAAGATCGGAAAATATGCAACTATTGAAATGAAAACTTCTATTTCTGAAAAATTTGGAATTGGTATTACCAAAAATATTTTTATTGCAGATATTAATCTAATTTCGCGTCCGAAACAAATACACAAAACCATAGGCGATGGTAATTGCTTTTTTAGGGCAATATTGTATATCATTACAGGCAGTGAATGCAGTTATGAAATTATAAGAGAAAAAGTTGTTAAACATATGTGTACTCATATTAATGATGAAATGACTTTATATATGAATCAATCAATAATAACGTATCTAAATGAAAGTGGTATGAGTGATAACACAACTTAGGCAACTGATGCAGAAATAATTGGGTGTGCCTCGTTCATGGGTATTGATATAAAAGTATATAGCAAATATGGAGAGAAATTGAAATGGCTGACTTACCCATGTAGTTTAACACTTACACAGCTTAGTGAACATGCTATATTCCTTGACAATTTAACTGCAAGTCACTATAATGTTGTACTGTTGTAAAATATAAAAAATTATAAAAAAAAAAAAATAATTTAAAATCACCTTCTTTTCATAATTATTAGACTTTTTTTAAATATATTTTTATTTTAAGTCTGTAAACAAATGTTTTAAAAACTTAAAAATAAGCGAATTTACAACGGTATATAGGAGAAGGAATAAAAATATTTGTTTTTTTAAATTTGATGGAAATACTTTTTTATACGCCTGACTGATTCCACATTAGTAAAGCGAAAGCAAAGAATCCAGAAATAAACCCATATAACAATATATGTTTAGTTTTAAAAAAATCCTAACCCTATCTGATACATAGGGTAACCTACGAGAATTTTTTTTTTTGCAGATCGTTAAATAAAAAAGTCAGAAAGAAATAAAAAGCTGCGATTTTCAGATTCTGCAGGTTAGCAAGGTAAACTTGTTGTTTAGAAAATTCCTTTTCTAACAAGTTTGTAACAAGTACGATAGCCTAATAGTAAAATTAAACAATTTTGGATATTCCCCTTCATTTTTTAATTATACAAGTACACATTTTGATCAAACAACTACTTGCATGCTCCATGATCCTTAAGTTTAAAAAAGATTATCCGTAAAATTTATATTTTCACCGTTTATTTAAAATAATATAAGAAAATTTACTCTATAGTTAAAAAAAGTTATTATTAAAAGTTTAACTTTTATTAAATATATTAAGCACTATATTAATATAACCGTAAATATATTAATTAAGCACTATAATAACATAACGGTAAAAACATCTAATGAGAGTAAAAATCTCATAAAGGGAGTAAAAATTTCATTCGCATTTTTTACTCCGCGGCACAAATTTCATATCAAATTTTTATAGGGAAGTAAAAAAAAATGGAGGGGTAAAAATCTTACACCACACTGGCGTTTTTTTGCGAAAAAAACAATATTTGCCGTAAAAACGTAAAAAAAACGTAAAAGAAAAGCTCCTCAAATTTTAATTTAGGCGGGTTTTTATTTGTTTTATTTTTAATATTATGTTTTATAAGAAATCTCAACTTTGTAATAATGCACTCAAATATTTTTTTTTTTTTTTTTTGTCTAACTTTAAAGGGTCTCAGTCTTTTTTCACCAATATGAAAGGAATAAAAATAGATTAGTAAAGAAATTCGATACTTGAGGAAGTATAATTTAAATGTCTCTTTAAATTTAGAGCCTTTACAGAAATGTAAAAAATTTTATTATTTTAGTTCTATTCTACACACTCTTTATATAATAAATTTGAAAACAGCCTGAAGATTTAAGGCAAATTTATTTTCTTAATTATTACTAGATTTCAGGTGCGGCCGTGGTGCAGTGGTTAGAGCGCTTGCTTTAGTAGCAGGAGATCAAAACGAGCTTTGGACATATTTTCGCGACACGGTAAGGAAGGAGGCGTGAACTTCTTGGTTAAATGCACTTCCGCGGTGCTCTGTGACAAGACCGTTAGGTCTTCTTAGGGCACCTAAATAACAAAAAAAAAAAAAAAAAAAAAAAGACTTAAGAAACCTTATAAAAAAAATGTTTCTGGAGTTAATCTATCGCTATAACTAGAATCTGATCTACAAGTTCCCCAAGAACAGGACCTTTGCTCTTCATGTTTATCAAATTGTTTGTCCACAATCACTTACGCCACATTAAGTAGTTCTATTTTTAGAACACAAACGGTACGCTATTGATTCGAAAGCCATTATGTTAGTTTAAAAACTTTTTAATTACAAGAATTGCGGGTTTACAGCTCGTCGATTTCTTATTTGCGAAATTCTTTAACGAATATTTATCCAAATAAGTACTTATTTGAATCTTAACTATTAGTTATTATTTAATAACTTTATTATGTATTACTTTATTATTTATACTTGAATAGTTATTTATTTACTTACATTTAATTTATTTACTTACATTTAATTTATTTAGTTACATTTATTAGATGCTTATATTTAAACATTTACTTTTAGATTAACATAAAATAATCATAGTTTATAATAGCTTTTACCTTTTTATGTTTATAATTTTTTTTTTAACTTTTAAAAATGTATTTAAAAAACTGTATTTTTCATTATAACATTTGATTGTCATTTTTTTTTTGGTTATCTACGAATATGTGCATTTTTTCAGGAAAGACAATGTGCAAGAATAAGCAGTTTTCTGATTGATAGTAAATTTTTCTGTTATATGCTTTAAATTGTTCTGCATAAAAACTACCGGTGTGAACCAATGTTGTGGATTACGTCTTCCACGATAAGTAGCAAATATTAGCGGTTGAATCTTAATATAAACATTAATATATTTGCAATGATGCGGTCTTCTTAAAGATATTGGAAAATTACGCCAACGTAATTTTAAACTTAAAAATATAATATTTTGTGGTTTTGAATTTTATATAAAAAATGGATGATATTTGTAAATAATAGATTCCCAGTCATATGTAAAAAAAACAACTATAAACAAACCTATTGCACCTCCTAACATTGAGTGCAATCCTCTCCGCTTTCTTTATGCTATCTTTCTAACACGACTACTTCTGTCTTTCACTCTAACATATCTTCGTTCTTCCTAAACTCACTTTACTCTTCGTCCGTAGAGCGGGTTATGATGCTCCTTGGGGAGCTGAACCTGTCTTTGCGGGCCTTGGTAATGTGGCCTCTATATGGCAATTAGCCGGAGGAGGATAAACCACTATACAAACAAACAAGTGAATTCATTAATGTCACTGGGAAACGTTTAATAATTTTGCACACCAAGGAGGTTCCTTTTTCTGTTCACACCAAAAAGGTTATTAACCTTCTTGGTGTGAGCAGAAAGAAACTTTGACGTGGTTTGTATGCTTTAAACAAACAACTTTGGTCTCATGCTTTTTATGCTTAGGGAAGAGAGCTTTCAGCCCTTTATTTGAACTAATACATAATAAATCAAAATTAATACAATTCATTTCAAAAACTGTAGTTGGCTATACTACTTAATTAACAAGAACTTTTGTTTATAAAAGTTTTTATCTTAGTTAAGATCATTTAAAGCGCACTTTTTAATTTCAAAAAGTAAATATATAGTCTTTATTTAACCTAAATTTAAGCATATTTTCTATGTAAAATAGAATGATTTAGTTTAGATTTCTAACAAACATAGTAAAATATTTTTGTTACAGCCAGTTACATTGCTGTGCCTAAGAGTTTATGGGATTAAGGTTAAAGAGGTAGGAAATGCTGACAAAAATATATTTTCCAAAGGAAAAAAAATTTTGAAACTTTGTATTTCGATATTTATAAATGAGATTGATAGGTAATAATCAAATAAATTTTATTTAACCAATTCAATATTCGACAACAAAAATTTCCAAATTGATCAACATTGCTTCACTTTTTTGCAAACTCCTCCACAATTCTTCCATTCGTCTGATGGAAGAGGAACGCCATTACAACATATTTCGTTAGTAAAGTGGAAACACGTATTTCCACATTCTCCGTATTCATTGTTTTTTCTTGGTTTTCCATCGCAGCAGCGGTAATCCGTCAAATGAATACATTCGTCTCCGCATTTTTTTTCGTCGTATGAACCTAGAAAAATAAACATTTGAAACACATGTTATTTGACTTAGTTGTGTAATAGATTTAATTTTTGCATTAAACAACCCACTTTCATAAAATAAGACAATTAACCTCAATTAATCATCTTTTACTTTAGACTTCTTCATATCAATCTTTCATACGCTAATATTGTATTGGTACTCACAAAATGTACATTAAACATTTTGTAAGTTTTTATTTTATAAAATGATTCTTACATTCCGTTATATTAGATATAACAACAGTTTAAGAACACTATGAAACGGTTGTTTTGGTGTATACTTTTTTTGACTATCTTTTTGTTTATATTATTACTTAAAATAAAAACAAATTAAGTTTGTAATTGTTATAAAATTTTATATTTTACTTTTATTGTATGAGACTCGTTATTGTTTTTTTTTATATAGTTTATTGTATAAACTCAAATTTAAGAAAAATAAAAAATAGTTTAATAAATTAAAAGTATTAAAGACTTACATTCTTTAGCATCAACATAATAAATAGCCATTATTACAACAGCAAGAAGTAAGACGAATTTCATTTTTGCTTTGTGTTGTTCTATAAGAGAGACAAAAAGTGTATATATAAATATTAAGGTATTAAATATTCCATTATTATCATTACTATACTTATTTAATTTTTAACTCTAAGCAGGTTAAGCAGGAAAATTAAGCAGGAAGAAAGGACACCTAGTCTTGAGAGCAGAAAGAAGAAGCGGCAATTTGGATGTTTTTTTTTTTGGTGGGTGGGCACGTGTCTCCTCCCCCAATTTTTTTGTGTTTGAACAGCAAACTTACGAAGTTTGCTGTTCAAACACAAAAGAACTAAACTAAAATGCGAGGAACACCTAATAGTCTAAATTTTGAGTTTTTTTTTTTTTGGTTTTTATTTTTTGTCTCTTTCAATCTAATAACTCCTAATACAATTTTTATTAAAAAGGAACTCGGTAACTGTCAAAAGCTACAATAGAAAACTTTCTTTTATCTTTTGTATTTAAGTTTTCATAATATCCGTGACATTGTGATTACCAAGTATTAAAACTATCACATACAGGCTATTTAAAATATTTTTATTTATAAAAAATTTATTTATAAAAAATTTATTTATATTATAAATTTATTTATATTATAAATTTATTTATATTATAAAAAATTTATTTATAAAAAATATTTATAGTTAATATAAACTTACTTAAAATCTATTTTGCATTATAAGTTTCCGGTTCTGCAATTATTTTTCAGAACCGAAACTTGTAATGCATTCGGTTTATTTTTCCCTTTCAAAAAAAAAAATACGATAAATCTATTTATACTTTGATGAAAAGGTGCTGCACTAGGCCCCTCTATGCTGACAAAAAGAAAAACACAGACGCCACAGACAAACCAGCAACATTGTCTCTAAAAGTTACTGTTGTGCTGTACCAAACTCTATTTGAAAAAAAAAAATGTTGTTCTTTACAATTTCGTACTACATGGCGTTTTAGTTTTTGGTTATGCCCAAAAAATATACTTGGTTTTACTGTTTGAAAGTTTTTGTGGGACAAAAAAACTGACAAGTTCGTGTTGACCTGTGTTTTAAATTGCTTCATAAGGTCTCCTTTTTTACGTTGAAACATTTTTAGGAAAAAAAGTACTAAACTTTTAAATAGTAAATTCTACAAATCTAAAAACTGGTAGATTACTAAAAAACTTTTAAATAGTGTATCACCTTAAGACTATTGACGCTTAGGGGCATTTAAAAGTACACACAAAGTATTAAAAAATTCAAATTTTTTTTAAAAAGGAAAAGTATTACCTTTTTCATAAAGACAAAAAGATTTAACATCATTAAGTATCCTAAAAATCTCAATTTTGATTATAAATTATCTATTAATTATGTTTGCTTTAAAATAATTTTTAATCTTTTCAATGATACTTTTAAAATGAATTTTAAAGTCCAAAATAATCTTTTGTTTATTTTTCCAACTTCTTCGCAAAACTTTTTATTTTCATTTTCATTTTCTTTTAAATTAAATAGATGTCCACATCTTTAATTTCCGTTTTGAAATTTCTATTCCGTCGAGAAAAAGACTATATATATATATATATATATATATATATATATATATATATATATATATATATATATATATATATATATATATATATATATATATATATATATATATATATATATATATATACACACATATATATATATATATATATTTATATATATATATATATATATATATATCAGGGGCGGATCCAGGAAATTATTTGGGTACATCTGATTTTTTTACGAGCAACATTTCATTCTCCCCCCTCCCCCCCCTCAACTATTCCGGAGTAAGAGGGGATATATTACAGGGCTGTCCCGAAGAAAAAAAAGGAGGAGGGGGGGGGGGGAGGGCAGAAGGTGACGTATGATTCTCGTTTACTGACATATGCCGACTATAGTTCCAAACTTGCAGACTACAAGTCCAAATTTGCCGACTAATTTTTCAACAAAGTTTTGGTAAGGGGTTAGACACCCTCTCCTAGTGACGGCCCTGTTATATATATATATATATATATATATATATATATATATATATATATATATATATATATATATATATATATATATATATATATATATATAGGCCTAAAAATACGCAGGGATATCGCTTGGGCACCTTACCATAGTAAAATTATGTTTACATAATATTTACAAACTTATTATGACAAACTAGATTTATATTTACACATTTCATTATTAAATTATAAACTTACACATTTTATATTTTTATTGTAAATAATTATATAATTTGTTTATATTGTAACAAATATAAATAACAGAAATAACTATATATTATAATAATCAAAGTTGAATTATATATACAGAAATTGCCACAATCTTAGTATTTTATTTTGCATAGCAAAAGTAGATTTTAAAATCTTAATTCTATTGATGCTTGCAAAATATATAAAATCTGAAAAAATCAGTTCAAAAGATAAAAACATTTACAATATAATCATTTCAACATAGCATAAAAAAAACGATATACCTGAAACCAACATGTATGCAACTCAATGTATGTTAATAATTCCTTTATGCCAAATAATGTTTTATAAAAGTGTGTGGCTATGAAAATAGCCGTTTTTTTTACCATTGGCAAAAGAAGCTGACTTTTTTTGCACTGTTTTTTTTTAGTATTTTGCATTTTTTTTATTAAAAAAAAAATTTTTTTTAATATATTTTATATTTATTTGAAAGTTAATCTACGATTATTAGTGGCAAATTTATCAATGACTTTATTGATATCTATAACTATTTCTGAATGAATATTCATTAATGCTAAACCATTTAGACGGTCCTGAACCATGGTGCTTCGCATATAATTTTTTAGGCGCCGAAGTGAAGAAAATGTCCGCTCACACTCACATGAAGTTAATGGAAAGGTAGCAAGTAACTTAAGACAAACTTTTATGTTTTCAAAACCAGGAAAATTTATCGCTTTTAACGTCTCGGAAATATTAGAAGGGACATCTCCTTCAAAATTTAACCAGAAGGCTTCCCATAAATCAAGCTCACCAGACAAAGCAAGCGGATTCGGTAAGTCTGTTGCGTAAAAGTCACTGAAAGATATGATGGAGTCTTTCCAACTGGTGTCATGAGAACATTGCACTACTGAAATCATTTTTGTAGGAACTAGCATTTGGTTGGCCTATATATATATATATATTATATATAAACCAACCAATCCAAGCTAAAAATACGGATATAGTGCTTTATAACATTTTAAGGTAGTATCATCAAACCTTGTGTCTAGTTCAACACTTAGATGGTCTAATAAAGGAATTGTGATAACTAACTCAAAATAATCAGAAATAGATTCAGAAGGAGTATTATCTCTGTTTTTGGAAATAAATGAAGTTCTTGGCTTTGCTTCAGCTACATTAATACTTTGTGCAATTTTTAAAGCCTGTTCATAGCACATTTTATGGTGTTGATCAACGATATTTCTAAGTGAAATCACAACATCTTTTAACGCCTGAATAAGATTCAAACCATCATAAATATCATTACTCTTTGACTTCAACATTCGCGTTATGGGAAGAGTTAAGTCAAACACATTTCTTGTTATGCACATAGCAACAATAAAATCAAAACCTGTAATTAGTTTCAGAAGGGATGATGCACTAGAAGCTGTTGAATGATTAAAACTCTTATTGGCATTTAAAGACATTTCTTCAAGACAAGAGACCAAAGGAATAAAAAGTTCTTGAAAAGTATCTAAACCATTTACTTTTTCCACCCAACGTGTTCTGCAAACATCTTTTAATTTTTTTTTAACAGCTATTGAAACAGTACATTCAATGTGTTCCTCTAACTTTGGTTGTCTGGTAGGTGAAAGATTGAAAAAATATGATACCTCTTTAACATATGCCAGAAGATTCTTGACATATTGCACATTGCACGAGCCACAAATAACTAAATTAAGCCTATGGCTATAGCAATGAACAAATGTAGCTTTTTCATTTAGAATTAAAATACGAGAGGACAATCCTTTGGTGTGACCAACCATTGCTCCAGCACCATCATATGACTGTCCTCTGCAATTCATGACATCTAAAGAAAAATCTGAAATACTTTTTAACAAAATATCAAATAATCCTTGACCAGTAACACCATTTGTGCAATGTAAAAAACTGATAAATTCTTCTCTTATATTAACTTTGAATCAACAAACCGTATAACTAATGATAGCTGTTCTTTGTTTGAACTGTCAGAAGCTTCATCAGCAATAATAGAAAAATATTTAGAATTTTTAATTTCTCCTATTATTGTGTCAGTAATAACTTCTCCACAACACCTTATTAACTGATTTTGTGATGTCTTAGATATGTAAGAAGCATTTTGTTGATGATATTTAAGATGATCTTCAAGAACTTTATCACCAGCTTTAACACGAAAATGTAATAATTCAATAAAATTTCCAACAGTATGATTAAAAGACTCACTATTTTCAGGATGAAACTCTGAATCGTCTCTATGGCCTCGTAAAGAAAGACCAAGACGTCCACAGAGAATAATTGTTTCAATAATTGGTTGTAATAACTTTCGATTTTTAGAAACCTGTGATTGAACTATTTTTTGAGATGTAATATCTATTGATTCTGTTTTAGAAGACCAAATCGACGACAATGAAAATAAAACTTCAACAGTTTTTACATGTAAGCCTTTATTTCTGCAGACAGACTTATTATTGTTTTTGCCAAATGCATGTTTCTGAAAGTAACGAGAAGCATCATTCCAGCGATCAAAAGGCTTACAAAATAATCTTTCGACTAAACTACATTCAGATGGAAAATTACACCCAAAAAGTACACACGGCAAACAAAAGGCTCCATCGAATATTTTCGAATATGTGAGCCATGGAAATTTTTCTATCCACATAAATTGAAAACTTCGCCCATTTTTAGGAAAAGAAAATGTTTTACAAGGTACAAAAACATCTTTAACTAAATGTTGAAGTTCATAATTACTCAAGGCTTTTGCAATACTTGAATAACTAGTATAGTTAGAAACCAAATAACCAATATCATAATTATTGGAAGGTAAAGAAAATGATTCGCAACATGTAATTTTACTAAAATTTGATAATGATAATGGGGGTTGACTAGAGACTTCCATTGGTTTACTTTTTAAATTGTCTAACGAATAGTTATTATCTTGATGTTTGGTCTCAAAATAAAATTTTATTTTAGTCTGCGACATTTTGCAGCTTTTGTTTAAATTTTTTCGTTTTAAGTTTTCTTTTATTATCACAGGGGTATAATGGTTGTGTTGAAAAGGAGCGGAAAAATCATTTAATACACCTTCATAACAAAAAAGGAGATGTAAAGACTCAATAGTGTTTAAGGAAGTTATACGAGGTAAAATAGTTGAGCTGAATAAAATTTTATACTTCTGTAGACCAAAATCTGGATACAAACATTCTATTTTCTTGTTGCAAACACTTGATAATGCAAGAATACAAAGAAAAGAAGACCAGTTTTCATTGTTACAATTGTTAATAGCTTCTTCTTGAACTAAATCTTTACTTTTTTTTCCAGAATCCAAAGAATTTAGTGATACTGATAAAGGAAGAATGTTATCATAGCAAAGAAAAGAGCTAGTATTGTTAATAAAAGCATAATGAAAAGTTGGATGGTTAGAATAAAACTCGGCATTTAAGAATAGCTCAATTGAGGTCTGTAATCTTAAATCGTTAACTATACAGTTATTTCCAGTAAGACGTAAGGAGATAGAACTGTACAGACAGTTTCCAATTGATTGAGACCTGAGATATACATAAAATATAATAATTTATGAACTTATATAAAAAATTTATAAGTATTTTTAACTAGCTTACAGTCAATATAACATTACAACTAACCAAAAAGTTATTAAAAAAATCATGGAATTTGAATAAATACCTTTACCTTAAAACAACATAACTGCCATTATGTTTTTCTTTAAAACTCTTTGGCAGATAGATTTCAAAATTTTTAAGAGTTTTTTCTTCTTCGTAAGAGTCGACAAGAATCGTATTATTACAACAACTAATATTTTTTTGTAATATATCTTTCAAAGCGATCAATTTTGTTTCATCATTTTGTAGCATAATGTTTTTAACTTCTTGATTGAGTGACATTTTAAATTAATACTCGAACACACTAATAAATGCTTGAATTTTTAACATTAAACAACATTTTAAATATTAGGAATAAGGCATGTATTTCAGGGTGTATTAACTAAAGGACGTCCGGCAGTGTTTTTTTATAAAAGAAATCGAGTATTTAGAAATTAAATATTGAAAACTAAATTAAATATAAAGATAAATAATAAAATAAAATAATATTGGGGACGTCTATTGGTGTATCTTATTATTTATAGGATATTATCATTAGTTTTACCTCCTGATCGTCACAAAACAAAAGATTTTGACAATATTTTAATAAGGGTGTACCAATTCGGGGACGTCCAAAAATAATTATCAGTAAAGATATTATTTATTTATTGTTTTAACAAACCAAATACAAACTTAAAATAATTTTTTATTTTATAATAAAATAAAATTGGGGACGTCCATTCGTTTATTTAATTAAATGTTATTTATCAAGAATTGCTTAAACCTCCGGCAAAGACAGATACCTTTTTAACAAGAACTTTAAACAAGAACCGTTCGTATTTCTTGTTTTACAAGTGCCTATAAAATTAAATCTTATTTGAGCTGACAGTTAACCAAAAAAGTTATTTTTATAATTGAAACGTAAATTAATTTTTTTTTTTATTATTTAATTTTTTTTTGGGTACATCTTAAGACGTACTAGACGTACCCTAGATCCGCCCCTGTATATATATATATATATATATATATATATATATATATATATATATATATATATATATATATATATATATATATATATATATATATATATATATATATATATATATATATATATATATATATATTTTTATAACGGATTCTTCATTAAAAAAAAAAGTATTTTGTTTTTACCAATTAACTATGAGAAGACAATAAATACAAGACGTCTAGAACGCGTCTTGTTTAAATAGGAAACTTGGTATTGATAAAACGCGTCTTGTGTTCAATAGATAATTTGGTTTTAATAAAAAATTGTTGTGAACTTGTGATGTAACACTATTTCACTATCTAAAAATTTATTAAAAATTACTTTAAAGCAGTCCTTTTTCATTTTGAAAAAGGAAGCCAATTATTTTGAGCTAAATAAACATTTTTCCTAATTTTGTTATCCTAGTATTTTTACTTATTTTTTTTCTTACTTTAGAAGAGCTTGACCGATTTAGACTTTTGATGCATATATTTTCATTTTACTTTTATGGTTTAGAGTTATATAAAAGCTTAATAACTATATGTAATAACAGTAATAACACCTACCTTAACTCTGAAAATTGTTTTTCAAGTAAGATCTTTGTTTTTGCACAAATATTGACAAGCATGTTTCTTGAATCACGCTTTTTAAGGCAAAAAAAGGTGAACAAAGTACATGTAAACAGAAACTAATAGTAACAATAGAGTCAGAATTCTGTTCAACTTTTTGTTTCGATGAAAGCAATATTTACATATAATCTTAATTCATTTAAAAACAATAGATTCTTTTTATAAATTACTATTAAATAAAAATGTTTAGTAAATTTTAGCTTTCAGTTTACAACAAATTTTGAAACCAATTTTAAAAAATTTAAGATGTGACCCTATAATGTTAAAAAACTAAAAATCCTATAAACTACCCGATAAATTAATAGAAAAAAACTAAAATACGAACTTTTACAATCGAAATTTGAAAGCTACTTTGTTTTAAACCCAGTTCATGTTCTTTTGAAAAATATTAGTTTTATTGTTAGGGATCGTCCGTAAACGACGCAACGCAAAATTTAACTAATAGACAAAACAAAAAAGATCAAAAGCTTTCCTCGAAGAGCCTTTTATTACACCAAAAATTAAAATAGCACTTTAAGTTCAATAAAACCGCCGCGCAAAAAAGCAAATAATCTCCAGCTTCTATTTTTTAAATAAGGTTAGCGTTGAGTAATTTATGGACGATGCTTTACTGCAATCAGACATAAACAAATAAGTCGAATAATAAAAATTAAATAAAAATAAGGGAAATCAAAGTTAATAAATATTCACAGTTTATGTTTATAAAATTATAAAAATGTTTGAAAACTATTTACAAAAAGTTTAAATGTTATACATCATCGTATAATAAAATGATAAAAAAAAAGATGACACCAAGAGCAATTCTCTCTCAAAACTCTCAACTTTGAATAATAATAATAATAATAATTATTATTATTATTATTATTATTATTATTATTATTATTATTATTATTATTATTATTATTATTATTATCAGTTAAATAATGTTGAGAAACATGCTCTCATGGAAAAAATATTATTATTCAAAGGTCTTCGTAATGTAGAGTAGCTGATATTATTAATCTGAGAGTAGTACTTCCTATTCACCGAAATTTTAGAAAGTTTTGGTACAGATCAGTTCTTTTCTACTTCTCTTCTATTACTTTTTGAGGCTAAAGGTCCTGATAAAAAAAATAGTCTTAAAAAACGTTATAAAATTGCAGTGTTTCTAGATAGCATGTATTTGATGCCGATAAATTAATAGAAAAACAGTTTCATAAAATTTTATATAAATTTTTAGCTTGTTGCAAACAAAACAGCCAACAATCACACCAATATCTAGATGCGAATTTGCCGTCGACCTTAAATGAACTTGTTGATTGTGTAAAAACAATTTCATCAGAAAGCAAAAAAGTTAGAAACGAATAACATGAACCGATGAGAATCAAAATAATTTATGGCAACGTTTTCTCAGATTGAGGTTTTAAAGGTTTTATTAGATTTACTGTTGATAAAAGCAAACTACTTCAAACTAAAAAAGTTGCCAGTTTCTTTGCATTGCACTTTGCCAGTTTGACAAAAAAATGCCAGTTTCTTTGCAGTGTACTTTACACCAGTCTCAAATTTAACAGGAAAAAAAAAAAAAAACGAAATAAATTAAGTCAGTCTACCAAAAACAATAATGTCATTGAAAGAAAAGATCAAGAAAAAACTTTTAATTTTTGTTTAGTGAATAAATTGTTTATATGTATATTTTTATTAACATATATATATATATATATATATATATATATATATATATATATATATATATATATATATATATATATATATATATATATATATATATATATATATATATATATATATATATATAGAGGTACTTCATGGCTGATGATTGCCGATAGGCATGAAACTTTAAGTTCCATTATAAGTTGTTTTTTCTATATTTAAGTATATATATATATATATATATATATATATATATATATATATATATATATATATATGTATATATATATATATATATATATATATATATATATATATATATATATATATATATGTATATATATATATATATATATATATATATATATATTTATATATATATATATATATGTCGTGTATTTTTGTGTATGCATTTAATGCATTTTTTACTTTTATTAACCTTAATTTTATGTAAAATAAGTGTTTTTTTGTTTATATTTTCTTTATTTGTTTATTATACTTACAATACATTTTTGTTACTGTATTATAAATACTAAAATTATTATACTTATTGAGTCTTTTTAGTCTTTTATCAATAATCATTTTTATGTCATCGTTATTTGTTACATTTTGTCAGTTTATTATTGTTTGTAACTGTTGTATAGAAGATTGTATTGATTTAATTCTTTTAGTTACTGGTTTTTATAATTTTTGTTGACGTAATTAATGAACAGCCTTTTATTAAATATTTATTTAACAATTCCGTTATATATGTATTGTATTTATTATTATCATGTTTTTATTTTAATCATTATTATTGCGTGTTACTTATACTAACTGGTAATATTATTATTGTTATTCTTATTATTATACAGTTATTTATTTCTATTATTGTTGTTATTGTTAATTTATTGCTATTTTTATTATTATTATAACTATATGTGTCTATAATATGGTTTATATCATCAAAGAGGTTTTTACTTTATATTCGTTTTTATAACTATCTGTAAACGACTGTGGAAGTTAGATCTTTTTTCCAAAATATATAACTGATTGATTGCATAAAAAAAAAAAATTATAATCTTAAATATTGACTTAACTCAATTGTTAAAGTTTATTTTTTGACTTACACCATGTTGATTCTCACCAGCTCATTTATTAAAAAAAAAAATGAATTACAGCAAAAGCACAGTGGAGTATTTGTATAAAGAGTGCCTATTTGCACGTTTTTTACGTGCGAATAAACTATATTTAACTATAGTAAATTTGCACGTTCAATAATAAAAAAAAAGTTCTCCTGTTTACTGAAAATTGAAAAAATTCAAATTTTTTATATTTGACATTTAGATTTAATAATAGTCAAATGGTGGAATGTACATTCGTCAGCTGACTATTTAGGAATAGACGCAGTAGAGTCTAAATACATAAAAAAGAGTTTTGGCTTGGGCAGGCAATCTTATAATTTAAAAAAGTTTTCTTTTTTTGTGGTTATTGAGGCGCTCCCAGAAGTTCTTAGGGTCTTATCACAGAGCACCACGGAAGAGCATTCAATTTGGAAGTTCACACCTCCTTCCTTACCAATGTTACTTATTAGGCTAGAGCCAACGTCTTACTTTAAACTATATTTGAATATATATATATATATATATATTGAATAAATATACAAATGGATAGATTCTTTGTAGCTTGAAACTAGTAGTAGTCAGTGGCGTGGCAAGTGGGTCTGGGGCCTCCCAAAACTTGTCATTTGGGCCCTTATTTTTAAATATTTTTTTTATAAAGTGAATAAAATTTACAGATTACTTCGAAACATCTGGCTTCTTAACATATTTTAACGTCGCCGTTCATAAGACTAAAAACAATCAAATTAACGCTTTAATTCAATTAGATATTTTTTTATAATTGTTAAATTGATACAGAGTTTATTAGTCTAGAGTTTCTTTAACTAATGTAAATGTATTATCCAGATAATACAAGTCGCAAATTATCAAAAAAAGGGTTTGCGATGTGTTTTCATGCTTGCAAACTCATTTATTATGCCTTCATTATTTAATTTTCTTGCAACCTCGTTTTCAATCGACAGCATTGCTAAGGAAGACAAACGTTCATCGACCATTGTTGACCTATTTAAAGATACAATGAAATATAGCTACATGTATTTATGTATAATTAAGCAAGATTATTTATACTAACCTATGAAATGTTTTAATTAGTTTTAACTTGCTGAAGCTACGTTCTGCACTTGCAACAGTGACTAGTAAAGTAAGAATGATTCGTAACGCAATAACTAGATTAGGATAAGTTTCTTGCAACTCTTCTTTGTAGATGTAGTTAGGAAATCATGTCCAGATTTTAGAAAAGCATTTTTTTCCTCCTTTATAACAATGGCAAATCGTTTTAACTCCATTTCTAAATCCTCAGAATCTACATCATTAAGCTTTATTTGTAAACTTTTGCAATATACAGACAGAGAATTTTCATTGCAAGCTTTGATAAGACTCTCGGATCAGTAAAGAAAGTCAAAAAGCTTTGTGACAATGCTGATCTGTTCAAAACGCTCTTTTACTAATGCAATTGACATATCAATTAGTGGCAAAAAGAAATCTGCTTTATACTGATATTCAGGTTGCCGAGTGTGATCAACGCACTCGTATGAATAAATTGATTTTTTTTTTCGTGAACGCTCTATTGTCAATGCCCAATAATTCTGCGATTTCTGACGCCTTAATACATGCGTCAGAAAATCCATTTTCACGATACTCATAAAGAAATGAATTTGTTGCCTTTATTTCACAAGCTAAGATGTTGAGAGATACTGCAGGAGACTGAAACAGCTTACTTGATTTGTTGATTTGAAATAAAACGTCATACCAAATAATGATTGATAATAAGAAAGGCCATGTTCTAATATATTCTGTCAGCAATCGTACTTCTGTGGCTGTTGCCCTATCTCTCTTTTCTAAGGCATGTTCTTTCAATCTTTCAAGTGCCTCTAAGATTTCTTTTAAATAATAGCGAAGTGGTTTAACACAGTTTATTCTACTTTCCCATCTGGTATCTGATTGTGGTTTGACAGAAATTGCCGTGCATGATTTTAAAATTTCCAATCGAGGAGGAGACGATGAAAAGAGTGTATATAACCTTGAAAGAACACCAAAAAAAGAAGTTGCACTGATGGACGGCAGTGCACCATCAACAATAACAAGATTGAGTGAATGGTTTGCACAAGGAACATATAAGGCCTTTTTCATTTCCAGAAACCTTGCTTGAACACCTTTTACTTTTCCTTTCATATTAGCACCTTTATCATAAGATTGACCTCAACAGTCTAAATTATTTAAATCCCAATCTATTGCCTGATTTAAAAATGCATCAAAAAGCCCTATTCCAGTGGTTTCATTTACTGTGAGATATCCAAAAAAATTTTCGGAAATGTCAATACCTACTCCAAGCGTACATGTTACTGATCGCAGAATAATGCTCATTTGTTCTTTGTGCGAAATGTCTGGCGTACAATCTAAAATAATTGAATAGTACTTTTCCTTTTTTACCCTAGATAGGTTTTTGAATTCAATCTCCTTGGCTAAAAGTCTAATCAACTCGTTCTGTGTGCCATTGCTCAAATAGTGCTCCTTGGTATCTTTGTCCTGAATTCTGTGCATAAGCTCAATGAGAACGGTATCGTACTCAGCCAGTAATTCAAACACCCCAAGAAAGTTTCCATTGCTCTTAGAACCAATGGTTGTGTCTGAACCACGGAATGCAATATTTCTTGGAGAAAGAAATAAGGTAATGTCAAGTATTCTTTCTAACACAGCTCTCCAAAATGTCCGCTCTTTATGAAGCAACTTTTGTTGTTGCTCGTCTATGGTAGCTTGATTTGCTATACCTGCATTACCAAAATTGAGGAAAAAAATTAAATGAGAATAAAAAAAGTAACAAAACAATAAATTAAAAGAAACATCAGTTAACCTTTTCGTAAAGTCATCCATTGTTCAAAGCACTTGAAATGTGCACTGCATGGTTCATGTTCTTTAAGTTTTTTTGATAAGCCTTCCCAAGTGTTCATTCCTTGTCGGAATGGTGAAGAGGTTATCCCAAAATGTTTGCAACAAAAACAAAACACTTATTGCTATTCAAAGAATATATGAGCCATGTCCGTTCGAAGATTTCTCCATTCTTCATCTTACGATTATAATAATTTATTGAAAATCGTCTTCTTTCTAAATTGTATGGAAAATCAACTTCAACTTTTTTGAAACCCCGTTTTAAAAAAATGTCACACCTTTGTGCGTTGGAAACATTATCTGGCCACTCAGAAGGTCAGAAGGATCATCACTGAGAAAAATAGGCGGAATTGTTATGCTATTTGATGTAGACTCGCATACCAACCTATTTGACTCTACTCTGGTATTCAAATAATGACAATCAGAATTATTTGTAGTTTCTGTTGGTATCGAAACACTTCCTGGCTGAACTGCTGGTTTCAAAAAATGTGTTAGTTTGGGGTACTTTGTGATTTTCTCCCTGGCTGCAGCTTTTTCTCTTCTTTTACCTTTCTTTTTACTTTTTTCTTACCAATAATTAAGTTGTGAAAAACTAACGAAAGATAATTATAAATTTTTGGAAACCTTCTTTCATTGTTTTTTATGATATAAAAAAACTAACAACGCATAATACTAATAAAAAATTAGTATGATTAAGACCATATAATAAAATTAATATTATTAAACACTACAAAATGTTGTTAGTCAAGTTTAAGAATATATAAATCATACTACATGAATACAAAATTTTAAAAATGTGTTTACTAATATTAACTTTTTGTATAATAGTTGGAAAAGCATGATGCTGCTTTTCCAATTATCATACCACACACCTTTCTTGAGCATTAACCTTTTGTTATCATTTTTAATAACCATTCATCAAATATATCTTTTCATTATTGACTCATTAAATGTATAATTTTCTTTCTTTTCGTGAGTAAATATTTACTTTTTGATAACTATTTTTGCATTGAGATAACTTCCTTATATGCATTTAAAATTAAAGTGAATTATTGAACAAAAACTCTGTAACTATGTAGTAACAAATTTTGTGACAAGTAGACGAATAATTACTGATGAACAAGAAGGAAATATAAGGAGATGCATAAAACCGTAATAAAAACGGCATGGGCATTTGGGAACCACTTTTATTTTGCGTAATATTACGGCATGGACATTAAGAAACCACTTTAAGTTTGCGTAATATTACGGTTTGGACTGGTATCGAGTTCAACTTTTTTTTCTTTTTCTTTTGCATGAAAAATATTATTGCTTTTATAACGCTTACATAATTTAGGTAATATCGTGATTAAAAGGCCAAGTTTTTTGTTAATAGTTACAGTAACAATATATATTTCAATATTTTTATTATAAAAAATACAAAAAAAAAAAAAAAATTTAACTTTCGATAAGGGCCCTAAAATGCTGCCCCCCCCCCATTGGGGTGTGTGGGGGAGCCTAGTCACGGCTCTGGTAGAATTCTGTGTCAAACAGGCTCGTAAGGGCAATACTACTACTACTACTACTACTACTACTACTACTACTACTACTACTACTACTACTACTACTACTACTACTACTACTACTACTACTACTACTACTATTAAGTTCTTTACTATTACATAGATTTTTTTCCAGATCTTTATTTCCTACATCTGAAAAAATTGTATATGTAATTACATCTGGTTAAAATAACGCATTGTAAGTTAATAATTTAACAAAACTCTGTAGCTATTTTTAATATAATTTAAAAGATGTTACTACATCTGTAGAATTTACAGATTTAGTTGTACAAAATAGTTATTCTTAACTTGATTTAGAAGATGTAACTACATCTGTAAAATCTCCAGATGTAGTTGCACAGATGTTATTATACTTAGATAACTGAAAAGAGGTAGTTATATCTGTAGTAATTATATACATTTTACGCAAATTTTATTATACATCAATGAAATTTCAGATGTTTTCGGACAGATGTTATTATACCACAGAAATTATAAGATTCTATAAAGAAATTCTCAAATAAAAAGAATTACTGACCAATTTAAAAAACACACATACAGATTTTTAAAGTATTATTTTACAAAATTAATTGCAATTCAAGCAGATTACAAGCGCTTTAGAATTTAAATGTAATCTTAAAAACTTTGAAAATACCAAACATTGAGTTTAGGGTGACAAAACGTTTATAAAATATTTCAAGAATGTTTTCGAAGCATCGGCATGTCTTCATATATTTTAAAATAAGTGTTTCAAAAACTACGAATCTGAAAAATCCTTTTCTTTTTTATAACAGAGCAATTCCACTCTTTATTAAAAGCTTAAGTGCTTTTGAAAACTAGCCAGAATTATAACGTGGCCAGAATTATGACGTGGCCAGAATTAGGACGTGGTCATAATTAGGATGAGGTCAGAATTATGACGTGGCCAGAAATAAGTCTGGTTACCCTTTCTCGTATCTCGTGAAAAGTCATAAAAAGGTTCTTGCGTTCCGATATCAAAATTTTTTCTACATAAATAAGCTACATAAATAAATAAAAATTATCTACATAAATAACAACATAAATAAGTACGATTAATTTAAATAAATAGATAATAAATAGATATAATCTTAAATAGATACTATGTTAAGTTTCTATATTATAAAACCTGAAAAAAATAAATATTTTTTATTTGTATTTTTTACGACACCGTAATGAATTACCCAAGTGACCAGCAAGTAGCTATCAGTTGATGAGATGACGTTTGGAACCAGATCGAGTAAGTGCATTTCAGGAAATACTGAGCAAAAATGAATAAAAAATTACTACAAGGCTTACCAGAGCTAAGATATACCAAAAAGTATTTAACTGTAATTCAAAAAACTTTTTTATTTAAGTATATATTTTGTTGTTTTTGTAATATAAAAATTAAATAAATGTTTATGTTACACGAGGGAAAGTTTATGTCACATGAAGATCGTATATACAAACAGGTGTTCAAAAAATATACGGATGACTGATGTTACCAAAAGCCTTTTTAACAAAAACAGTAAAGGCCTTATGGCTTTAACAAGTTTAAAAATATATATATTTTATGAAAAATTTTACGTACAAAATAAATTAAAAATCCGTTACAACATAAATATTAAAATATAGGAGTATAGAATTATAAGTAACAGTCAGGGGCGGATTAAGAGTACTTTGGGCCGGAGGCACAAATAATTTAGGGGCAATTTTGACTTAAGAAAAAGTTATAGGCATGTAGCATTTAATATTTAAGTCATGTATTTAAAAACCCAAATCTGTTGGCCACATCTGAATATGCGGCAGATCTGTGAGCCAATACTGCTTTAAATTGATCAATTGTAGCAATCAGCACATTATTTCAAAATTCATTTTTTGCAAGAAAGAGAACTTTATTAAAAGTGCCTTTATTGAACTGTAGCTTTCTTTTTCTGATTCTTTTGTTTTCTTTTTTATATACTTCACATTTGGACAACTCTTTTCCATATTTCTCAAGTTTATCCAATTCTGTCTTCCATCTCGACGATTGAACATAATTGGACAATGAATGCAATAAATCAACAGCTTTATTCAAATCTAAAGTGGCACCTTATAAAGCTAGTCCTGTTTTATTTAACCTTTTCTGTTTTATGTCCCAAAAGAAAGTCAAAGTATCAGTTTCCAATTCACCTAAACGTTTTGCTAGTCCAAGCGCCTCCTGTAGAGTGTCACCCTTTTGCACGTTCATCAGTTGCAATTGTATCTAGAGCTTATTGATTATTCTTGTACCTCTTACGCAAAGCTACGTGTGTCTGATTTTTTAGGTACTGGTGTCTTGTCTTTGGCTAAAACTTTTATCAGGGTTGTGCTTTAATGAGTGGAAGCGCTAAAGAATGTGTAGACCCGTTGCCCAAAATTAAAAAAAACCAACTGCAGCACTACAACAACCAACATCATTTTTGCAAACTAAAATTAATGAATAAGCAAAGCAAGTTGTGTAAAAAGCATCCGCCATAGCGGAAGTTACTACAGCGAATTTCAACTCTCAACTGAGTCAACTCATGGTGGTTACGGAGTTTTGTAACTGTTGCTGTGTCTTAAAAGGAACATATATATTATTAAGGAAATCGTTATTGTTTTCTTGTTCTTTCTTTCCAACGGCATATGATCAGAAAATACATTTAGCAGCAAAATAACTTGCTACCAAATATATTTTCTGATATTTTTTTTGCTCAGATAATAAAAAAACTTATACCATACCAAAAGTAACTAAAAAAAGGTTAATTTTAAAATTGTTATAACTGATGACAAAAAGAAAAAAGTTATGAAGCCAAATCCAAGGTTTTCCCAGCCCATGTGGTCTTTAACTCAATATCGAAAGAGGATCTGTATGTCCACAACTGCGAAAATAAATACAAACAATTCGCCCAACTTATTGAAACTTCTGAAATTTTTGCCGACAATACTAAACTTTTTTCTAAAACTTTATTGCAGACTAATTTCGTTGTTATGCAGGATTGTCTACGCTTAGTACCCAAGTGATCAAACACTTAGTTACTTAAATTAAAAATTTTTAAATGCTGTGTTATTCATTATGGTAAATTCAATAATATATACAGTTACTTTTTCCAAAATGATAAAGGTATAAATGAAAGCATAGAAAGCTCTACTAAAGAGCGTGATTTAAGAATCATTTTTACATCTAACTTTAAGTGGAGCTCACATATTTAATCAGTTGTCTCCAAATCTCTATATATTTTTGGTATGCTAAAAAAGACATTCACCATCATTGATGAAAAAATGGCTTTCAAATTATATAAAGTGTTAATAAGACGCACCTTGAATATGCAGTGTCCCCGTATTTAAAAACTGACGTAGCTTTGGTTGAACCTGTTCAACGTAAAGCAATAAAATCGGCTTTAAGCTTAAGAAATCTTCAATACTACAAAAGACTAAAAAGACTAAATATACCATCACTTGATTTTCGGGGCCTACAATGCAATTATCTAAATCTTTAAACTAATACACTGAGTTGATGTAATTAATAAAATCTGTATACTAAAATTTATTAACTCCTTGTCGCGTGGCCATTATCTTAAAATAAGGCGTGAAAATGTTCCAAACTGTCTTCCAAGACGCAACCAACTATATAATAGATTTGCAAAATACCCGAGTAAATAACTTTCTACTCAAAAGTACTTTCTTTTAAAATTAAAAGAGATCACTTGGTTGGGAATAAAATTCGAAACAATTATACATAAAACTGGTTGTTTATAGTAGGGTGTTTTCCCTGCCTTTTATATGTATATATTGTATGTATATTTTACGGCTGCAAGAATAATAATAATAATAATAATTTTATTTTATAAATAGGATAAGTTGTCTGGAGCTATTCTTCAAACGTGTGTCCGGTACACGTTCGTACCTCTTAAAATATTTTTGTTATCCTGATGACAAGAAACAAAATCTTGCACTCCTATATGAGAATGCACAATATCTAGAACGATTGAATATCAAATTGTTCTGGAACATTCGGGCAGTTATTTTGCATGTCTTATAATCACTAAAGGAATTTTTTTTTATGTTTGTTTTATGTTCAAAATCTTTAGTTTTAACTGCACACCAAGTGTCGGCGACTACCTGTTTTCCAAAACAATCCAACTTTTCCCTAATTTATCAAAGTTGCCCTAGATTCGGTTAAAATTAAGATTGTAACTCCAATTGATTTATTTAAAACCTATTTAAATTCTTCTGATAAAAATTCTTCGGTAAAAGATATCGTGGATGCTTTCTCGTCTTTAAAAATAAATAAATCTCCGGGTCTTGATAAATAGTAATTTTGATAAATAGAATTTCAAACAAAAAACATCAGCAAACCTTTGTATTTTTTCATTTAGTTATAAAGGTGTTCCAAGAAGACCAAACAGTCTTGTCATAGAGCATCGTGGAGGAAAATTTAATCAGGAAATTCATGCCTCCTTCCTTAGCAAGCTAGAACAACAAAGCTCTTAGTTTCAGAAAAAAATATTATTAGTTTTCAAGTTCTTATTGGTTTTCAAGTTTTAGAATATAACTGCCGTTATATTCTAAAATTTGAATCAATTTATATTTCCTGATAGATTAAAAGTAGCTAATTTACCCAATTTATAAAAGAAATGATAGTTCCAATATCTCTAATTTATATACCTTTAGTCGTATTAACCATTTTCTCAAAAATATTTGATTAAGCTGTATATAATAAAAATTTATGCCCATTTTCCAAAAAAGTAAACTCTTCTACCCAAAACAGTTTGCTCTCCGAAAGAATATTTCAACGGAGCATGCAGTTATTACATCAGTTGACCAAATAACCAAAAAAAGGGTTTAAAAAATTAGTTTACATTAGTAGTGTATATAAATCTATCAAAAACAATCGACACAGTAGATTACTTTATATTTTTAAAAAATTAAATTTTTATGGTGTAACTAACAAAATATTTTGTTGGATTAAAAGTTACCTTACTGATCAAAAATTAATTAGTTAATCAGAATTTTGGTGTATTAAAGATTTTTTGTGGAGCTTCACAAGATTCAATCCTCGGCCTTCTTTTAATTTATATAAACAACTTTTGTAATATATCTGCAAAATTAATTTAAAAGTAAAAAAATGCTAGCAGAATTATATACCAAATAAATAGATTTAAGCATGCAAAGCCATTAATTAGGGAATGAAAATGATGAATGCATATATGATAAATAGATTTCAACACATGGTCTATATGTATAATCGATTTAAAAATCTTACACCAAAAAGCTAAAAATTAAAAGTAAATCAAAACAATAACTATTATCTGAGATCAAATGATTGGCTTACATACACACTGCCTCGTAAGTTAACTTAATATAAAGAATACAGCATAACAGATATAGAGGGTCTAAGATATGAAACAAATTTAAAAATAATCATTTCAATATGTCAAAATCATTATATTCATCAAAGGTTCATATAAAAATAGAAGTTTTGAAATCAAATAAAAGCTTTGAAATTAAATATATACACTACTTTATTAAACCTAATTTCTTATATATTTAAAGAATATTATTGCATTTATTTTCTTCAATTCTAAATATATACAGGAGGTATTTATTTTTTTCATATTTCAACGGAGTTTAATATAATTTTTATAGCAACTATTTTTATTTATCCTACAATTTTAACTTCCTTAAGTCTTCTTTATTCTTTTTTTTTTTTTCAAAAACACATTTCTTTGTATTTTATTTTTTTAATTGTATAAACAGCAAAATATATGTTAAAAAGAAGAAAAAGTACTAATAAAACTATAAAACAGTTTTCTTAGATTATTCTAAATATCAGACCATTAAAATATGATTGGAAGTTATTAAGTAAAGTTATTTTATCATCACTATATTTATAAGTTATTTTATCATCACTATATTTATAAGTTATTTTATCATCACTATATTTATAAGTTACTTTATCATCACTATATTTATAAGTCATTTAACTAGGTCCAGTTGAATTTTTCGATTGATGTATAATTATTTTATATAAATGTTTACTTTGGTTTAGTTGAAAATTAATAAGTTGTTGGAGGTGTTTTTTTTTTAGTATGAATATAGAGCCATTTTGATTGATAAATATTTCCTAGTTACCGTTAAGTTCCAGATACTTAGCTTTTCAATAATCAGTTAACAATGCGAATGCAAATTAAACGAAATTGTGCAATTTCGTAGATTTTTTGATTTTGACTTTGATTGAGGAGCAAAGTAAAGTTGGAATCACTGTGGGATTACGTGAGACTTTTCTTTATAGCTAATTTAAAAGGAGAAGTTGATTAAAAAACCCTCATTTCATAAAATTTTTGTTTTACTAGATATAAAAGGTTCCTTGAATATTGATAGTTTTAAGGCCTTAACAGCATTTTAAAATAAAATTGTCGCAAAATTCACGAAACTTTACCTTTTGTAAATTATGCGCACTGAAATCCTTACTTAACCCTTAATTCAATAAAGTTACTATTCCAATACCCTATTACTAATACATGTCTGAGACCACGAAAAAAAAGATTTAAAAAAATCATATTTTAAAATTGAGAGTTTTTGCCACCTTACCATCTGAGGCATAGTGCGCCCGTGATCACCTTTTTTATTAACTGTGTACACGAAATGGCTGTGATAGTAGAAAAACTTCTAAAATAAGGTACTTATCAATTTTTATTTAAAATCAAATAATAATTTTAATACATTAATATAAGAAGATAAAATATTTCAAAAAAAAAATGAATTTATTTCTGTAGACATCTAATAAAATTTTCTTCCGTGAAAACTTTTGCTTCCGTGGTACCAATAAGCTTGCGCTTAAAATAACAATCATAACTATTTGATGCTTTTTGATGACAGTTTCAAGTCTTTTAAATGAAATTTTCAAATATTAGGCACTTCTACATAGTTTTTTCAATTTTTTTATTTTTTGTTCAATATATGCCCAGAACTTTTCAATAATTCTCATTTTTGGGCAGTTTGGAGGATTTGCTGTTTTAGGTACAACTCTCAGGTCATTTTGTTTACAACATTTCATCGCCAGTTTACTATAATGACTTTAAGGGATCGTTCATAATTTACGTAACGCAAAATTTCACAATAATCAAAACAAAAAAAGATCAAAAGTTTTCCCTCGCAGAGTCTTAATTTAAATAAATAATCAAAATAGGAAATTAAGTTAAATAAAAATCGCCACGTATAAGAGCTTAGCATCTCCTACTCCTGTTCTTAAAATATTTTTTGCGTTGCGTAATTTATGGACAATCCCTAAGGTAAATCAGGTCTATATCAGGTCAGAACACATGTCTACATTAGATCAGAACACATGTCTGCTATCATGTGAGAAGCAAAAAAGATTTTTGTAAACACTCTTTAGCATATACTTTATCAGAAAATATGTGGTTTTTTACCACTCCTGCAAATAGCTTGCCAAACCAAGGCTTTTATAGCAAACTTATGTTTTACGTTTTTAAATATCTTATCTGCTTTCCCTCTATATTTAACAATATATTAGGTAGTACCAGGAATTTGATGACATTTGTAATTAATATAAGTTTCGTCATCTTTTATAATACAGTATTTATCTTCAATAATAATAATAATGAATACTTCAATAGTAATACTATTGAAGTATTCATTATTATTAGTCATAAAACTTTTGGCAGCCGGTTCTTAGACTTTTTTTTTTACTTTAAGAATGATTGGACACTTTTTGTGATTTGAAAGAATGAAGACCATGTTTATTTCGAACTTTTTCAACAAAAATGTGAGAAAACTCGCATCTTATCGCGCGTTCCCTAATTTAGAGGCTTGGATTATACTTAAAACAGTTAAACAGTTTTATATTTTGAAAAACTTTCTTTCTTCCACCACCAAACTTGCGTTTTATCAATTTTGTTTGGGAAAACGTTGAATAAAACGACTAACGGTGTAGAGATGTAGTTGCAACTTTTTTGCTATTTTTTTCTAAGCATTTATGCATAACTTTTTCTCTAATGTCTTCTTTTTTTGTCATTTCTAAAACTTATTATAAGTTTAATGGAAAAATATTTTATTGAAACAGCAGCAAGTTGTAAACAAAATAAAAAAAAAATTAAAAATATATTAATACAACCACTGAAAAAAATGGCGCATTTATTCTTTCACATTTATTTTGTGTACACGCTGTATATATTTTTTTTTATATTGTTTATATTGAGAATTTTGTTTATATTGAGATCAATGGTATAAAAACTGTTTAAATAGTAATTTATTAAATTTAAAATTAAGGTTAATTTACTCATTTGAAATCATACAATATTTAAATACTGTGCGATTTACAAATTATTCGAATTCTTTTATTTGAAATGAAGCATGAAATTTGAAGCATGATTTTATCAGCTTATTATGTCCAAACATAGTCATCAAAGTCTAGACAGTTTAAGAGCGCTTTTGTTTATCTTATTGTTAGCTTTTCTTTAGAACCCCAGCCTACCAATGAGTGCACACATTTTGTAAACAAATGCGCATTAAGAAGAATATTTACAAAAAGATTATTGATTTATCCTTGATTTTTGCAAATGCCTCGTCTTAATTGTTGCATTTTTGGTTTTGGATCTTCTTGAAGAAGTATAAATGTTTTTCTATTTGAAATATTTTCTTCCGATGATGTTTATAACAAAGAATCAAAAAGAAAAGTTTTACAAATTATAAATAAAAATACATCTTGAGTTATAATATATTATAACTAAAATATGATATCAGATAATTTTCAAAAAATAATAGATTATTGCATGAAATTTGAAATTTGATGAATATAAACTTAGATAAAAATACTAAAGAAAATATATTATAAACTTATTGTTTCCACGTTAAGGGCTGGATGGATCCAAAAATTGGGGTTTTTTTGTCCCCAAGCTCCAATCACAGCTACTCTTTGCAAAACATTCTCATTTGACATGACCTACAAAAGATTGGAGTTTGTACAATGCATGTAAGTGTCAAAACTCAAATATCTAAAAATCCAGTATCCACCACTGATATATAAATGTATATATATGTATATATATACATTATGTATATGTATAATACATATATATATATATATATATATATATATATATATATATATATATATATATATATATATATATATATATATATATATATATATATATATATATATATATATATATATATATATATATATATATATATAAGTCTTGATAATATTATATAAGTCTTCATAATATTTCTAAATTTTATAAATAAAATCCCGAAAAAATTATTAAACTACTTTAAATAGTTAAACCAATTGCTTTATTCATTACATTATATGATATTATTATTTAAAATAAAACAGTTATACAACTTTATCTGATTTCACTTTATTATTGCATCTTTCAATGCTAATATATATTTTTTGGTTATCAAAATAGCCTTTATTAAATGTCTAATATTTATTCGACGGAGTTTAAAAACCCTTTCTAGATTTCTTTTTCCCAAACAAATTTGTTCTTTTCAATATAGAATTGATTTTATGCAAATTAACAGCTCCTGTTTTATGCAAGTTTATAGCTCCTTTGAGTACGATAATGAGTGAACACAAAAATGAAGTGGTAAAAGATGGTCTTGAAAATTGATAGCCACTTTTTTAAACATCTCGGTAAATCAAAATAACAATTTTATTGAAAAATAAGATAAACCTCAACTTTTTAAAGCAATTCTGCCATCAATTGGCAGCTTATTTTTACATAAAAGTTTTGGTTGACTTCCTAAAAGCTAACTCTTCTAGTAGTAAAAAAAGCATCAGATAATACAGACCAAAGATCATCTAAATTTTTTAAATTACTACATTTTTTATCACTATTATAATTTCACTCTTCAATCTCAAAAACCTTGATTTATTCGTCAACTTTTTCCGCCAACAATTAAGTCAATTTTGCCAACTTTTTGACTAAAGTATTTTTCGATAAAAAGCACAACATATGTATCAACCAAAATGTCGCACCAATTTTTTTTCTGTTTTCTGTTTTCTAAATATGATTAGCAAGGTTATATCCTACAAGAGGTGAGGATCTGTGAAAAAAATTCCTTCTAATCTGCAACTATAAATTTTGGTTCAACTTCAGTATAAATAGCTTTTATAACTTTTTTCTATTTACTTGAATGATAGATTCGTATCATCTTTTAAAAATATGTTCTTTGAAAGCTAATCTCTGATATATGAAAGGTAGCAAAGATCGTTACCCAGTAAGCACATGAACGTTTTTAAAACGTTTTTTTAACTAAGAAAAAAAACGTTTTTTAAACGTTCTGAATGGCAATACCTAAAAAACGTTTTTAAAAAATCGTTTAAAAAACGTTCTAAAAAAGTTGTTTAAAAAACGTTCTAAAAAAACGTTTAAAAAACGTTCTCAAATAA
>NC_061158.1:43077093-43106544 GCF_022113875.1 Hydra vulgaris | reverse complement strand
TTTTTCAAATTTTTATATAATTTCGATTTATTTGAGTACCACGTTGACATATTTTTAAAAAACTTTTTTTTTGAAAATATTAGGAAGCCATTAAATATTTGAGGGTCTTGAGGGTCCCCTTAAAATATTTTTTATTCAAAAAAATTTTAAACCTAGTGTTTTTTGATTTTGATAAAAAACATTTAGGGGGTGGGAGCAGGTTTTTATCAAAAAAGTTGTTATAAGGGCCACCCTAATATATATATATATATATATATATATATATATATATATATATATATATATATATATATATATATATATATATATATATAATATATATATATATATATATATATATATAATATATATATATATATATATAATATATATATATAAATATATATATTATATATATATATATATATATATATATATATATATATATATATATATATATATATATATATATATATATATATATAGGGTATAGTAATTTTGATAACAAAAAAAAGTTAAAAAATAAATTTTCCTTTATTTTTTAACTTTTTCCTTTATTTTTTAACGAGACACGAATTGATGTCTATTATTCATAAGAACAAAGTAAAAAAAAAATGTTTTTTGATTTTGATGATATCTTTAGGTTCCTCTATGGATTCTAAATTCTTGACTGGTCCTAATGTTTTTGATTGTTTTTTTCTAAATCATATCAATCTTAAAAAAACAGTAAAGCTTATGGTAAGCAGAAAAAGTGAGCAAATTATTATCAAAACACGTTTTAGTAAGTGTATGTATATATATATATATATAATATATATATATATATATATATATATATATATATATATATATATATATATATATATATATATATATATATATATATATATATAGTATATATATATATATATACATAAACATACCTTTTATTAAGTTGTATAGCTTGGTTAGGCTAAAAAGATCCTTTGCCTTTTCCAGCTGCCATATTAGATTTGGCGAATGAGCGAATTTGTCATAAAACTAAAAATAATAAATTCTAATAATATTATATCTTATAATTTATGAAGTTATAATTAACTACTGTATTTAAAACTTTTTTCTTTTTTTTTCATAAAATCTAAATGTAATTAAACATTTAGATTTTAATTTAACGATACAGTTTATCTATTAATTAAATCTAATCTATTATTTAAAAAATAGCACACTAACCATTAATGTAGTCCAGATCATAAGTGTACACTAACCATTAGTGTAGTCATATATATGAATATTATCTGGGTTAAAAAAATTATTTGGACTAAAATTTAAAGCTATAGGATAACCTATAGCTTTAAACTTGCAAACTGGAAAAAGTGTAAATTGGCATTAGTGCGCCAAAGAGGTTAGCAAACATTACGAATAGGCATAAGTGCAAAATTTGATTAAGTACAAAACAGTTACAAAAACAGGCAGAAGTGTGAACTGACATAAGCCCGTGTAATAAATTTGCAGTTTGGGATTATGCTAAATTTTGCAAATTTATTTGGCACACTTATGCCTGTTTGCATTTATGTTGTTTGCACTTTTGCGAGTTTTTGCAACTGCTTCACACTTATACCAGTTACTTATGGCAATTGGCACTTATGCGAATGTTTGAAAATCTGTTCAGCGTACTTATACCAATTTACACATATGCCAGTTTGCACTTATGCCAATGTTTAGAATTCTTTTTGTGCAGTTATGCCCATTTGCACTTATGCCATTTGGCATTGTGCCAGTTTTTGTAACTGCTTCGCACATGTGCTAGTTTGCGCTTGTGAAATTCACGGTTATTCAGTCATCCCATTATGGTAAAACGGCTAACGTAGAGCCATGCATGGGATTTGTATAATGGATTGTAAGATGGGAGTAATATCATTATAAAATTAAACAGAGTATTTATAGGAATGCACTTTTAATTTACTAACCTCTTCATCATAGCAATCACAAGTTTTTGACAGTTCTTACCACTAATATTTTAAACTCTTTGTTTCTAATAGAAAGAAATAATGGAAATCTGACAATTCCTAATTAAGTAGTAAAAATTATACATTGTAAAGAAAATTAAAAAAAAAAAGAAAAATCTGTCAAATCAGTATTTAGCAATTTACAACTGCAGAGATACTCCAGAGTTACTAGATGAAACATTGTCAAGTGTTGAGTCAAACTTATCAAATTCTATTATGCTGTTTATTTTAGTTACTACTTCTTCTTTACACTATTTTATATTAAGTTTTTTGCATCCTTGGGTTTTTATCTCATTTAAGAGAAGCAACACATAATATTGAAAGTCCAAACAAATTTACACTAATTAAATTTTACATTGTCTTAACTAAACTACAGGTAGGTACACCTTAAAAACACAAACACCTTAAAAACTACAAAGTCATAATTTATGTTCTTGTCAAGCACTGTATGAGCTTTAACGCATAAAATTATTTGTTTTGAAACTCCATATAAATACTCTCTACAAAAAAATACAAGTTTGACTATTTTCTTATTAATAAAATGTGAAAAAAGCAATTTAAAAATAAAAAATAAATTAATTTTAAACTAAAAAAACACGGTTTTTGGCATGGGTAAGCATCAATTTGAAAATAAGATTGCAATTCCTTTTTTTTTAGATAACTATATTGTTGCTACAAATAAAAAAAAAAAAAGTTTTCACAATATCCTTCTCAGATTGATAAAATAAGCTTTTTACTAGCAGTAGAGACGCTTGTAGTTTTTAAGGGGTACAAAGAGTAATACAAACATTGAGACACAAAGTCAAAATTTCTTTCCGGAATCAAAAAGTTACATTTCAAATCAACATAAAACATTTCCCCAATTGATGTTATCGCTTTCCACGTCACTTAAATTGTCTTTATATTTAGCATTTGTTTTGGTTGATGTGGCTAGTTTAATCATTATTGGCTTCATTCCATCAACTCGACAAGAAATTTTGCTGCATACTGATTTCTTTATCTCGTGGCAGACTGGGCACTCTTTAAAACCCTTTACTGCACAAATACCATTGCAAACACATTTTAATTTACATTTATAAAATTGTTCTTTTTCGTTATCTTTTTCTTTCTTTTTTTTCTCCTTTTGATCTTTTTTTTTCCTTTTTCTAATTTCAATCAACTCAACCTGTTCAATGATGTTTTGGGCTTCCATTGACCCATGTATGTTTGTGACACGTATATTTTTTGTTTTATTCATGTCTTTTGGCTTTACCTTGTTTACTGTAAGCAAACCTGGTATATCTTCTAGAATTAAACTTTTTTCATAACTTTCTTTCATAATCATCTGTGACTGCTCGAACATAAATTTCCAATAATTAGCTGATCCATAACGATGATTTGTTTTTGCTAATTTGGGAAATGAATGTGGAGTAATTGGTGTTAACAAAACATTTGCTGATGAACGTGTGCATATTTTCTTTGGTGTACTTAGAACAAGATTGCTAGAAGGCTCTTGTTCTTGATTTTGAACCATACAGTTTGCAGCCTGGTGAAATTTATCTTGCTGCATATTATTTACACTTAAACCTTCTTTAGATATGCCAACTCTCTTTGCAGCATTAATTATGGTATCCCTTGAAGCCCATTTATCCCACATTTCTCCTAGAATTGTCATGAAGCCTTCTCGGTTTATTGTTTGGAAAGTTGTAAAAAGTTCATCTCTTTTTTTGTCATATTGACGATGCATGTTTTGATTAGGACTTTGATCCAACAGTTGAGTAACCCCAGTTGTATCAGGACGACTTATAAACAAGTTAATTTTTTTTTCATGGAGGAAATGTAGAACATTGTAGTCAAATCTTGAACTGTGTCCATCTGCTAGCATTACAACAGGTCGTTGTATATTTTCTTCTGACAAATATATATCAAACTTTTTGTGTAGATCCAATAAAGAATGGTTATCCTGGCTTCCTTTTTCAGTAGATGATATAATTAAATTTTTTATATTTTTGACAGCTGTTTTTGGGGCCATATGACTTGTGATACCTTTACCAGCAAAAATAACTTGTGAAACAACAATTTCGCTCTGCTTCCCATCTCTGCCAAAACGACTGGCCAAGCCTATAATAAATTTGAAACTTGTGTTTATAATAAAGATATGTTAGAATTATATGGAATAGTGTTAAAAAACAAATAACTAGTGTACTAGTGTAAAGAAACTTTCATTATAATTTATTAAGTAACTAAACACTCTACTTACTTTCCTGTCTTAACAACATGTTTTGCATTATCAGATAGTTTACCAAAATTGCGACCGCCTTGATTCGTGGTGTTGCAATAGTCTCTAATTTTTAAAACATCAATAATTAGACTTGTGACTTGCTTCCTCGATATTCCTTGATGGCACCTGTTTTTATTTTTAATGAATTCTACAATCGAGTGTTCTTCTTCAGCTGTCAAAATTCGTAGATGTTGCTTTTTTATATTAGCAGTTTTTCCATCTAATCTCCGATCAATGGTTCCTCGATCTTTGATAAAAGAAAACATACCAGTTTGCAAAGCAGCATAGCCTCTTTTTTTGTGCTCTATGCACCAAGACACAGCTTGTTGAATCTGAAGTTCTTTCATATTTATTTTTTTCCTCTGGACTTTTGCCTCTGCCTTTGAATTTGGTTTTCCAACAACAAAAGGTTCTTTTCTCACTTTAAAATAAATTTTGGTTTCCCCATTGCAAAATTACTTATTATATTTTTATCTATAAAATACATATGGTATAAAACAATTGTGTGCATAAATAAACTTAAGTAATATTCCTATTAAATAAAAATATAATATCTGAGTGAAAAATATAATATGTTAAACTATCTACAAATTTTAATTAACAGTAATCCCCTAATTACAGTATATTAGTATTTAGTTGTAATTTGTAAGGATTTATTTTGTAATTTTAAGGAGTTTTGGGGTTGTTTATGTCTTTTCGTTTATAATAGATTTAGAATAATGTGTGTACCAATACTATGGCCCAAAAACAAAATGTTTACAAAATTTTGAGGGAACCTGATCAACGGCTCTAAAATTATAAGCAAAAAACCTGATTGCGGTTTTTAAGGGGTAACAATCAAAAAAGGCGACTTTTCTTTTAATCACAAAACTTTACTAAAAACTATAGATTAAAAAATAAGGCCAGGGAAGACATTCATTTAAAGTAGTTTTTAAGTATAGAAAGTTTCAGCACTTCAGAAGTTTCCAATATTCAGTTATAGGGTACCACTTTTTTTTGTAGTTTTTAAGGTGTACCTACCTGTATGTAAATAAATTTAAAATATATAAATTTAACAATTTAACAACTTTACTGGTCTAACCCTAAATCAGAGAAAAACTAATAGCCAGTAAAATACCTAATAGTGGCAATGCTATATTATATATATTAGCATTTTTCTCAGATTTTGTATTAGACAAGAAAGATTGTTCCATAGATTTATAGTTTTGATAATATTGAAATAATAGATTTCATGAAGGTGATTATTTAAAGTTAAAATTGGAACATCATCATTTTAATGATGTTTTTTAATATTGACAGTCATGTTAACATTTTACAACAAACATTAAAATATTATTTTTAACTAAAGACTTACTTGCTTGAGATAATGGAAATCCATAATGTTTATCCTTTTTATTCAAAGATGATGAAGATTGATGTGTCTTAAAATGAATCTCTTGGTCATCTTTGTTTATTATTTTTTGATATACACAACACAAACATAGAAAATATTTGAATTTCATCTAACAACTTGTCTTCTTATGTAGCAATTTTACAATTAAAATATTTTTACAAATTACTTTACAGATTATTAACTTTATAAGTAAAATAGGGTATATAGTATGGTATATAATATTATAGGTTTCATACTGCTAAACATTTGGTAATTACACCAGAATATCATTAAAGAATAAAAATTTTAAAATGACATTTTGAAGTAAGTCACTCCCATTCTTGAAACAAATCATCATATTTTTTCCTTTCAGCCTTTTTTAACTATAGTAATTCCCTTATAAAAACCACTGATATTATTATTTTTAATTTTTAGAGTTAAAGAAGAAAAATTCTGAGAATGTTGTTCCCTTTTCTCAAATCCAAATAGATTTTTTTGCGTTAAAAGCAGTTGATAATTAAGTAAAATTAAAAACTTAATCTAGTTTTTTTAAGCATTCAAGTTTACTCAACAATTAAGTTATTTATTAGAGTAAAATAATCTAGCTAACCACACCATTAAAACTTTATTAATCATATCTATTTGATTCAAGTAGAAATACAAACACAACCAAGTTTCAAAGAAGGCATACAACTTTAAACTAAAAATACTCCAATATATTTTCAAATTTAATTCTACAAAAAAACAATGCAAACACTTGGTTGATTTAAATATATACTAATTTATATAATTTTTACTTAAATAAGTCAATTCGCCTAATCGAAGGTCACGCCATTATTTGCGTAAACATACTCTTTTAAAAAAAGTTTTTTTATCACGTTAAAAAAACGTTCATAAGCTAACTGAGAAATTTCGTAAGTTAATAATAAAAATTAAACGTTTAAAAAACGCTAATAAAACGTTTAAATTAACATTAAAAAAAAACGTTTGCAAAAAAACGTTTTAAAAACGATTGTATTGGTTCTTTTAACGTCCGACCGTAAATTGAACGGAATTAAAACGTTTTAAAAACGTCCTGTGCTTACTGGGTACGATTAAAAAAAGCTTTTTTATCACGTTAAAAAAACGTTTTAAAAACGTTTATAAGCTAACTGAGAAATTTCGTAAGTTAATAAAAAAAATAAAACGTTTAAAAAACGCTAAAAAAACGTTTAAATTAACATTAAAATAAACGTTTGCAAAAAAACGTTTTAATAACGATTGTATTGGTTCTTTTAACGTCCGACCGTAAATTGAACGGAATTAAAACGTTTTAAAAACGTCCTGTGCTTACTGGGTAATAACAATAAGGATGTTTTTTAAAACAAAATTGATGAACTTCTTTGCAGAGCACGTTGCAGTAAAGATTGTTTGTAACAATAAGAATATTTTTTTAAACAAAACTTTTTTTTAAACAAAAATGAATATTTTTATAGAAAAAACCCAGACGAATAAATTAAAAAAAAAAAGATACGTTAACCGAACTAAAAGCATTTACTTTGTCATGCGAATTGTTATTATTTTATGGCATTTTTAGAGTGATAATTTACCACTTTCAATAATGTTTAACCCATGACGTATATTCTAATCGTAATTTATACCTTAATAGTATGACAAGAAACATATTTTTAAGAAAGAGCTTTTTTTAGGTCATCAATCAATATCAAATAAAATAGTCATTTCACAAGGAAGTTTATTATATTCCTAAATAATTTAACTGTGCATTTTAGCAAAATGTTTCACGTCAAATTATTTATCTTTATCCCTTAAACCTATCAATTGTAAAATTTGTAGTTGCTACTTGATTCTACGCAGATAAATAGTAACAAAAGTATTCTGATGTTATCGAAGAAAAAAGAAGAGAATTTATTAATTTGTGTCAGGCTTTTTTTTGTGTGTTAATGGAGGCTGCTTTATTTCTGGTTACATCTCTCTCACAACTCTTTAACTACGAAACACAAACCATGACGAACAAGACCGCTACGCGGAGAAACAAGTTGAGCGCCGTAGTACCAGGGACGTGGTGGTGATCGAACTAAGAAATTCTTGATTAAGAGGCGAGAGCTCTACCACTACACCACTACTGTACTACCGTTGAATAACAACCTAGACGCGTATTATTCAATGATTTTAGCGGTTTTATGCATGTATAGCACAATATAAATAAAATATGACCTAAACTTAGTTTACTATTTCTTACTATGTGAATGTTTTAAATAAAAACGACATTAACCCTTTAAGGGCCGAATTATGAAATTGACTTTAAAAAATTATTTAATAATATTTTCACAACAGTTATGGGTCAAATTATTAGAAAATATAAAGTTTTTTTTTTGCTGACGTCAGCAAGTTCCTAAAAACAATTGGCCTTCCATAGTAAAATAGATTAAAAAAAATTTTTTTTTCAATATATTACTTTTTCATAATTGTATATAGAATACCATAATGATGAAAAACCTTCATTATGTCATTAACATAATTAGAGAACACCTCTAAGATTAAGCTATTAACATGATAGGTTTGACTATGCAGAGGCAGTACCGATATAGTTTTTAAGCAAAAAAAGTAAAATTTAGTGAAATTATAGTAACCAAATTAAAACATATTGCATATACATATTAGAAAAACACAAAAATAGCAAAAATATTCCTGGCATAGATTATTTCTAATAAATAATAGGTAATGTAATTTTACCACTCTAAATACACGAAAAAGTTATTTTTTGTGAAACCCATAGAAACAATTTTTGTTCTGAGTCAGGCAAAGAGCTATTTTGCATTTTGTACAATATACCCGACTAAATCCAGTCTTGCAGAATCGACATCTGTTTTTTGATTCTTTACACTTTGGCCAATGATCTATGCTATCATAACAAACGTCCACACAAGGGTTTGGTACTAAAGGTTTACAACCACGTTTACTTGTACTTTCATCAGCATCAATCGATCTCTTTGATGATCTGCCAACTGACCTTGAAGGTAATTCTTTTCCAGCAGATATAAGAGCTTCAGCAACACTGGAAATAAATTTTAACAGTGAATACTGACTTTTTTGGGGTAAATTTAATTGGCTAGCATAACCACGATAAAGAAGCCATCCATTAACTTTACTAATATCTACACAATGAAATATCACCTTCAAATACCACCTCTTTGTTTTTATTGGGGTGCGATAAAGGGATATTAGCATGTCAGCTAAGTCAACTCCTCCCATAGACTTGTTATACTCCTTTACAATTTCAGGACAGGAAACACTGACATTTGAACACATTTGTTGTCAAACCATCTCACCAAAACCAACCCTGAATTGACATCTGTGAAATAGCAACTGCTGCCACGCCCTTTTTTTTTAGTTCTTTCTCTGTTGAGAGTGGACATTTTTTTATTCTGTTTGATCTAATTGTTGCTGTGGTTAAAATTCCATCAATTTTTAGCTTCAAACACAGATCCAAAGATGTAAACCAATTGTCAAAAAACAGTTTATGATTAACACTTTTTGGAAGCGTTTCGCAAAGCTTTCTTACAAGTCGAGGAATGTTTTCGAATAAAAACCAGTTTTTATAGCATTAAAAAAATTGACATTCCAAAAATTAAAAATTAATTATTAAGAAGTGAAAAAATATTAAGCTATTATAATAGTCATTGCTTCAGGAATAGTTATGGAGAAAGAATTAAAAAAGAATGTAAGAAAGCGCTTTTTTTCATTAGCAAAGGACATTACAAAAAGCATAAAAAGTATTTAAAAGTTAAAAAGTCTAAGGGACTTAAAAAAAATATAAAAAAAGCAACAGAAAATTTTAATAAACTTTATTAAATAAAGTATTTTAAATAGTAATTTAGAATAAATATTATACCAGATAAATATAAATGTAGTTATAAATATGTAATTAAATTATTTTATGACACAGAAATTAATGAAATATTATTTCTTTCAAAATGAGTGGTTGTTTTTAATTTTTGGTAAATATGTATGTAAAAGTATAGTTAAAAAAAATACTATATATTTAAAATCTAAAATTATAAATCAGTTGTATATAATAAAATAATTTAATCACACAATATTATAACTGGTAAGTCTATTTTCTAAATTGAATCAATAATGCACAAAAATTACTTTTTCCAATTTCTTTAGCATGTTTTTTAAAAACAGTCCTTTCTAGATTTTTTAGTTTTTTCTAGGAGAGTGTACTGTGAATTTTCAATATTTTTTTACAAAATTTAAAATCTGTTGATAAATTAAAATTAAGTTTAAGACTACATCAGTGCCTTAACATTTGAGCAGGAGGGGGGGACAAGTACTTTGAGGCTTTTTTGATCTCAGGACTCTGCCATCCCAAATTTTTGCAAGGCCTTCTCAGTTGCCATAGGTAAAAACTTTTTTTTAAGTTTAGACTTTGCACAATGTGTGAAAGTGTCCTATCCGAAACATTAAAAAAAAAGGCGGCGCCCATGTATCTATATATCTATATATATATATATATATATATATATATATATATATATATATATATATATATATATATATATATATATATATATATATATATATTAATTTAATTCACCTCCTTAAGGCCAAGAAGGCCACTACAGACGAGGAGGCTACTTATTTGTGGTTATAACCCTCTCTCAACTCTATAACTCCGAAACACGAACCTTGATGAACAAGGCCGCTGCGCGGAGAAACGAGTTAAGCGCGGTACTACCAGGAACGTGATGGGGATCGAACTCCGAACCACTTGTTTATGAAGCGAGCGCTCTACCACTACACCACTTCCACACACATATAAATATATATATATATATATATATATATATATATATATATATATATATATATATATATATATATATATATATATATATATATATATTGATATTGTATATATTATATATATACTACTATTGATATTGTATATTATATATATACTACTATTGATATTATATATTGTATATATTATATATACTACTACTGATTTTGTATATTATATATATTATATATACTACTTTTGATTTTGTATATTGTATATATTATATATAAACTACTATTAATATTGTATATTGTAATATGATTTGCATATGAGTTTTGTTTACTTGAAAAAGTTATTTATTTTTTTTGTATCAACTCATCATGTGCCTCTAGTGTTACCTGTTACAGGAACAACTGACCTTTGCATTCTAATAGCATTAGACTGATAACCAAATTGATAAACGTTTGGATTTTCGTTTCTGTGACCCATACTTCGGTGTCGTCCAAAATATTCTTCAACAACATCTTGGTTAAACTTATCTGTTTAAACAAATGTTAAAACATACCAGCAGTTAATAAAAACTGTGTGGCTTCAATAACTGATTTGGAGGCGATCTTCAAACCTTCAAACGATTTATGATGATATAAACATTTTTTCTTTTTCACTATCGGATAAAATTTATATACATAACACTGCATGTAACAGCAAATCAGGAAAATTTATGTTTCTAAAACCATCACATATATTATAAAACAAAAGTTCTTGCAGAAGCAAAGAAATATTTTTTAGAGATCTTGAATGTAATTTATATTGTTCAGTGCAGATTGGTAAAGACCAACCAAAAACAATGCATAAATAATCTAAACTTGTGTCAACAAACACATCAAACTTTGATAATAAAAACAGATTTTCTATGTGCTTAAACGGAACTACATCATTAAAAATACTAATTTCCCATTCATTCAACTTTAAGTTTCGAATACGGATTTTAAATTTTTCATAAGTATTGTATACAGGCTTGTTGGCATTTTTATTTATAGTTATTATATCTTTAACTATATTTAAGTGCTTTCTTTCAGATGGTTTAGTAGTTGGATTGCGATTTAACAGGTAAATTTAAGGTAGGCACAACACCATGTCTTAATGTTTTTCTTTCAGTGTCTAAAAAGAGACAGCAGTACAGTTAAGTTTTTTTACACAAGTAATTTTAACTCAATGGTGTAAATGACTAATTGTCATTTACACCATTGAGTTAAAAATAATTATATACATATATATATATATATATATATATATATATATATATATATATATATATATATATATATATATATATATACATATATGTATATATATATATATATATATATATATATATATATATATATATATATATATATATATATATATATATATATATATATATATATATATATATCCCGGTGCGAAGTCGGCTAGCGAATAGCTAGCTATAATCGTTACGATAAAGACAGCGATTTGGCCACGAGGATCGCTAGCTTTTTTAAGTTAGCGAAAAGCTATCGATTTTTGTAAAGATAAAGACAGCGATTTGGCAACGAGGACAGCTAGCTTAACAAGCTGAAGATCCACTGGCTATAGTACCTAGCGTCATATCGTAATAAAACCGTTGTCTAAAAATTTTTGATATGTAGCTATCAACCAGGTATAGATTTGTAGATATTTTGTAGCTAGCTACAAAGCTACGATATGTAGCTAGCGACACATTGCTACAAAATCGCAATGTTTAAAGTTCAATTATTTTCATAGTTATAATAGACTCAACACTAAAAATCGAATTTTTAAAGATGTTAAAGACATTTGCAAAAAATAAAATAAGAAAAAAAAAATCGCTAGAAAATCGCTATAGAGCTAGCTAGTCGCTAGCTAGTCGCTAGCTCATTTCCCACCGGGATATATATATATATATATATATATATATATATATATATATATATATATATATATATATATATATATATATATATATATATATATATATATATATATATATATATATATATATATATATATATATATATATATATATATATATATATATATATATATATATATATATATATATATATATATATATATATATATATATATATATATATATATATATATATATATATATATATACCAAAATTAATACAAAAGTTGCCTTGGCTATTTGGTTTATAAATTAGACATAAGACTTGTCTAAATTATTTAACGAAGTGCACCAACGAAAAGGTAAGCCATAGGACTTTGCACTCCATTTCTAAAATGATAGACATTTTAACTATAATGATCATTATAATTGCAATGCAATACCATTATATATTACTCATGTAAAATAATATTAAATATTACTTGCCATGAAAGTTATGCACTCACTTGTAAATTCTATATCTTCTGGAAAAGTGTTTCTCACAAAAATAAACATTTCCTTTGGTTATTCTTTCTTTTAATAATCCATCTAATAGATTATTACCTTTTCCTCCAAATGGTATGATATTCATCTTTTCCTTGTGTTTATTTGCATCAGAGACTGTGCACTGTGGAAGACAGCAATTTCTACCTGGCATTGCTTTTTTTTTACAAGTACGATTACTTTAGTTCTAATGTAGTTCTAAAAAGTACTGTTTAATTAAAATTTAAGTGAAAATTCCTTGAAATGTCTTTTAACATTCACTAACTGGAATTGCCTTGAATATTTTAGTTATATGTAGTTCTACAAAGGACTGTTTAAATAAATTATAAATAAATTATAATTAAAGATTCTTTGATATATCTTTTAAAATTCACTTCAACGGCTGATTTGTTTTGCAACTACATTGATCACGTGACCGAAAAATAATAAAACAATAGCTTCAACAAATAGCTTCAACAAATAGCTTCAACAAATAGCAAATAGCTTCAACAAATAGCTTCAACAATTAGCTTCCAGACCAGGGTATATTTCTATAGACTATGATTTAACGATCAACTTGTTTAACGCAGTCAAGTGTTCTTCAACTGAGAATTTATTTTAAAACCTGGCACTCTAATAATAAATAGAAAAGATTTTATAGATTTGAATCTTAAAAAAAAAAATACTACATTATAAAACTAAATTCCCTCCCTCCGCCTGAAACAAATCATCGCTAACCCTACTCACTCTCTCCACCTTATTGCGTGACAATTTGTGGACGACACCTCAGCTAGTCACCAACATTGTTCTTTCAGACTATATCATTTAAATATAAGAAAAACTAATAAAAAATTTAAATTTTAATAATAATAGAATTGCCAAGCGGATGTTTCAACATCCGCTTGGCAATTCAACTATTATTAAAATATTAAGAGTATTATTCTAGTTATGGAGCTTAAAAGAACATTTTTTTAAAACTTGGATGGAAGAGAATGTTTCGAAAACACTAAACCAATTAAGTGTGGAAAACATTCTATCTAGTTGCTAGTACTTAAGGCTAAAAACTTTGAAAACCGAGTTGTTTTACAGGTTGTAATTTTATGTGACTTTAATATAGTGTATTTTACCTGTAATTTCATCTAGTGGGTGGAAAAAAGAAAATATATATAATAAAAAAGAAGTAGCTAATGGTTTTAGTTTTTAGATTTTGTAGAATTTAGTAAGAAAAATTCCATGTTTTGATGTTGCACTGAGCGTTACTCGGCAAAATCACCCTACTAAAATAAATATGCTTTATTAGGTCTTTTTATTTTTTTTTGTAAGAAGATATATATATATATATATATATATATATATATATATATATATATATATATATATATATATATATATATATATATATATACATATATATATATATATATATATATATATATATATATATATATATATATATATATATATATATATATATATATGTATATATATATATATATATATATATATATATATATATATATATATATATATTTTGCCTTTGTGACCAAAGTGGTTAGCGTGCTAAGCTACTGAAGTCCATCGAGGGGTTCAAACTTTTTCCCTCGCACATTTAATCATTTTTTTAATCTTTTTCAATTTTCTAAAATACAAAATAAAACATTTTTAAAGTTCTACAGATATTATATACATATCAAATATAAAAACTTTAAATTTCTATAAAAAGTAAAATAGTGGAAATATCTTTTTGCGTTTATGTCACGATAGAGATACTTATTAGGGTGTGTCATACTTTTTTTTTTCGAATTTTGACTGGCATAATTTAAAAAAGAGAGAGGTATAATATTACAAGTTTAGAACCGTCAACAAAAAAAAAAAAAAGTTTTAGCTACCAGGGAACCAGAGACATTATTTTACCAAAAACCCTTGGGGAGGGGAGGTATGAACTTTAAAAATTGAAGTATTTTTTAAAAAAAAACTTACAAAACGCAAAAAAACGTCATCTCTATTTAAAAAAAAATAAAATTATTTGTATAAAAATAACTAGAGTGGTTTGCCCCACTCCCACTACCTCCCGCTAAAACTGTAAAATTAGGTTGTTTTGGAATTAAAAATAAAACTTTCATATAGATCCACAAAACATCTGGCACATTAGAATAAAGTACAATAAAGATTAATTCTTAAACATTGTCAAGCCAATAAGGTTTTGTTTAGATAGATTTCGTGACATCAACTTCTGTGACAACTCTTGTCCTTTAATCCAACCATCTCTTCTATCTTCTGTAAAAACATTTTCGCAAGCCTGGTTAACTTTTTTTACACATCTTTCGACAGCTTGAGTGTGGCAACACCAATTTTGTACAATCATTGGTTTGAAAAAAATACTCTCCGATGTCTCCAGTCGTTACGCAACAAGTCAAAGGTGATTCAAAAGCTTCATTCCAATCAATAAGATCCTTGAGAAAAATTGCTTTAGTATTGATATCTGGTGTCCTTCTTGGTCTGACAGATAGACTCAAGTTGTACATTTTCATCACCTTCTCTTCTTATTTCAAGAATTTTGTTTACACTGAAATCTATGTCCTCTTTATTTTCAGAACAAAGCATAGTTTGAAGAATAGATTCAGAGAAGGCATACCAAGCAGATCGCTTAATAGTTGGAATGACCATATTTTGAATACCTAGTGACTGGTGTTGAAGCAACTTAAGCTGGTAAAAAACAAGTTTTGGTCCTTCTGTTCAACTATATTTAACTTTGATTTTAAACCAGACAGTAAAGTACACTCCTACAATAAACTCGACTAGTTTAAGAAGGTTTTGGGCTGCATCGCCTTGAAGACCATGATGAGATACCCAAATTCTACATACTCTATTGGCTGTTGTTAGCCATCTGGCCATGTTAACAGGGCCAATTTCCAGAAGTCCTAGTTGCTGAGGAACATGACCACTGCGTATAGCTTTAACTATTTGATAGCCAAAACACTGATCTGTTGAAAGGTCTTTAACCACATCATTACTCAAGTCAATTAGAGACTCACCAGTTTCCACTTTAATAAAAAAAGGTTAATTTCAAGGTTGGTTGCTTCATCAAGTAAGCTTCCAATAGGTCCACTCCATTTTGTACCGCTTTTAGATTCTCCGTCTAACAATTTGATTAAACGTTTGAGTAGTAATTCATTGGTATGTAGAGCGCAGAAAATCCAATTTAACTTTCGCCCTAATTTCCCCCAGTGTTTACATCGGTAGAGTCTCCGCCAATTGCTTTTAAGTAAGTACTAATGTTTCTCATTGCAGTATACTCAATAATCATATCTGCTATAATTTCAGCATGGTTCATTTTTGCTTCTTTAGCTGGAGTGAAATGAAATAAATTCTTACCATCACCAGAACAAACAGTGTAATGTTCTTCTTTAACTTTAGCCGGATACTGTCTGTCTGATCCAACTACAGTTAAAAATACTTTAGTAAGATCTTTTCGCCCATCAAAAAATATGCAGTCAATAATCTCTTTATCACGATAATTATCAAACTGAACAGCAACATCATTCATGACTTTATACCTAGCTCTCCGAACTTTACTGTGATCTATTATTAATCTAGTGTCACTTTGGGATACAGTCCTCCATCTACCCATGCTGCAGTAGCTATGGCTGCGGTTGCTCTTAAACCAACACCATATTATATACTGGCCAATGCAATATTAGAGATATCTTCATAATTTCTAGATTTTTTTAAATATTTTGTACAATGCTTTTAAATAGAAAAAATCTCATTTTCATTAGATTTCTCTTCATAATTTTCATGTTCATTATCTTGTTCATATTGCGTATTATTTTCTTTTTGATTAGTGTGTTTTTTTTCTCTCATTTGTTTTTCTTCTTCTCTTCTTTATTTGCAACTTTGTACTTTTTTGAACTTTTTGACTCCATCAAATCAGCAGGCCCAAGTTGATATGAACTTAAAGATCCAATCTTTTCTCGTTGGGCTAAAAAAAATGTGACAACAATTTGCTTACAACCAGACAAATTAAAATAAAATTTTCTTTTTAAAATAATCAAAGAAATCAGTATAGTATAATAAAATTTAGTTTTCTGCTTTACTAACACTTTTATTGTGACTTTCATATATTCACTCATACCTTTTATATAAACCAGTTCATTTATTGGTATTTTTCTCTCCCTAGGACATATGCAGGTAATGTGGGCACCAACTTTACAGTCAGGAGAACAGCATTGCTCAGAACAAAAAGATCTTTTACAGTTACATCCCACCAAATCAAATCAGTTTTTCAATAACTAAATTAAACTTTTGTTTTATAAATTTACTTGCTCTATTTTGAGAAATCAAGTTAGCTTTGTTCCATGCAACTTTAAGTCTTGTTACCAAATTATGTTTTAAACTAATTACCGGGGGCACAAATAAACAACTGGCCATTTGCCATTTTTCTGAAAATTTATTATAAATATCCTGGATCAAATCAGAATTACTATAGTTTCTTCTGTTTAGTTTGCTTGTTTCTCTTAAAAAAATACCATATCTAAGGACATCTCTCAGTGTTGGCAGTTCAGCTGTTGGCTACTCTTTTCCAGATCCAAAATATTGACGTAGACAAGAATCATTTTTCCATCTTGTTCCAGCAGCTATTTTAAATTTAATTATAATTTGTATCTAGTAATTTTGAAAGTTAGAAATATGTATATAAATAATAAATACATATATGTATATATATATATATATATATATATATATATATATATATATATATATATATATATATATATATATATATATATATTTAGCACTTTTGGTATCTAATTTCTGTTTTTCCGATTTTTTTTAGCGGATTCCCGTCTCATTTTTTTGAGTAGGATTAGGCAAACGATTTTATGTTGGGTTTTTTTCAGAAACATATACACACATAGTATATTTTCAGAAAGAAGAAGAGTTAGGCTTGTTTTTTATGTTATTTTTTTATATGATTGTTAACCTTTTTTTTGACTATTTTGCTCATGAAAATTATGTTGATGTTTACTTGTCAAATTATTGTTAAAGGAATCTATATTTCGCTTTTTGATTTTTTAAATAAGATTCTACATGCATTTCCTTTGCACCTGCCAAATTTCATGAAAAAATAATATTTTGCAATTAGTTAATTGAGTTAAACACTTTTGGTACCTAATTTCTGTTTTCAAAAATAGCCGAGGTGGGGCTGAGGGGAGAGAGATATTTTTTGGTTAATTACATCCTTTTCACAAATAGTAAGTTTAAAGAATCTTTCTAAAATTTTAAAGCTTGATGAACTTATCTACTTATCAAACTGTGTACTTGTATGGGACATTGTCTACAATAATATGCCCAGCTGCTTCACTAGCTATTTTAAATTCACAAATGATATTCATAGTTATAATCTTAGGTCTGTATCTTATTGTTGTTTCTCTAAGCCTTTAAAACTAACACATAAGTATGGCATAAAATCAATCAAGTATAAATCAATTCACTGTTGGAACTCTCTTTCTGTCGAAACTAAAAAAATATTATCCAAAATGACAAATAGAAATGCCTTCATAACCCATGTAAAAAAGTTTCTCCTCAATAAAGATAATCAATGAACTATCATTTATGTAATCACCTCCTAGTTATTCTCTATAACTAAGGTTTTAATAAAATAAAAGTATAAAACTCACAAATAAATATATAAAACCGATAAAATAGAAATGAAAATACAAAACTCATAAAATAAAAATAGAAATATAAAGTTCTAAAAATAAATATACAAAACTCTAAAAGTAATACATGAAAATATATAAACGTCATCTAGTCGCAATCAAATACCCTAATCTTTATCATACTATATAGTGTATATGGCTCTAAAAGATTGTGTTATTGTTATTAAACCATCTAACGTGTAATAAATATACAATAAACTATTTCCGATGCAATCGCCCCTGCTTAATTCTCTTCAACCATTTTTTTTTTTTTTCCTAATTTTATTTATTTTACTTTAATGCATATTCAATATTTCTATCTTCTTCTAAAGTTCTATGATTAAAAATTCTGTTTCACAAAGAACTTCTCCTACTTCGTCTCTTTTTTCCTAGTCGTTAAACTATCCATTTTTTTCTACTTTTTATCTGTTCTATTTTTTGTTATTGATATTATTATGATTGTTATATTTTTATTTTGCATTATTATTAATGATAATCACGGTTTGCTACAAATGTTTTATTTTGGTTTGTTATTATTTATACCATTATAAGTCTTTACACGTCATCAGTTTATAACTGTGTGTAAATGTCCCGCACGATTGTATATATATACAGTATTATTAAAGTAAAATATACTGATTTGATTTGATTTGATAAAAACTAATTATTAATCAGCAGTGTTTTGATTTTCCTAAAAAAATGCGCTCGCTTTGTAAGCGAGAGGTTCGGAGTTTGACTCTCACCACGTCTCTAATGTATAAATTGAATAAATTTAACAATCATAAAGAAATATTATAAAAATATTTCTTTATGATTGTTCTTCGTTTTTGAAAAACTTTAATGCTTATTTATATTTTATAAAAGTATTTTATTTTAAATAAGGAAATTCTAAATAAAAGTTTTTAATTTTTTTTTTGTAAGAGTTAATATAAAATGTTTCATAATGCTTTCAAATCTTAACTATCAGTGAAAAGATGAATTTATACAAACACTATCTGATGTCTGAAAGAATTGTTGGCAGAAAACTCTGTCATGAATGATATGATACTGACTCATCAAAGTCTATCATTTATGATGGTAGACTAGAAATTGTAAGCAAGAGACAAAATGATAGAATTTACACTATTTCTTACTGGAAACAAGATAAAGCTGATATTGAAGCTGTTGAGCATAAGATAAAAAAAATCCAACTAGCTGCTGATGTTGTATTAGATTAGATAAAATTTTCTTAGTTTGAATATGAAATAATCTAAAAATGCTTGAAAAAAAAGTTGTGCAAGTTTTGTAGCTTGCAAACAAGTACTTGCCTGCATAGACGGCTTCTGGCGAATGCATATTTTAATGTTTTAAAGCAGATAAAAAATTATCATTGTTTAACCATGGGCAGGAACGGTTGAATGACTTGCTATGCTGAATATAAATTGCGATTTTGTACGAAAACTGGATTTTTCATATATTAATGCTGCATTTTCAGAATAAAAAGCAAGAACGGCGTTTGTAAACATTAAATAAAATTAAGTCATTCTGTTTTAATTACATTAAGTGAATTTTTTTAAATTTCATTTTCAAAATGTGACCATAATTTAACTATAAATTTATAGTGATTTGCAAATAATTACCTAATGAAAAAAACAATAAATAAAAATCAATGAATAATTGTTTATGTATGAATCATACATTTGTGAAATCTGAATTGTAACATTCACAATAAAGTAACAGTGTAACACTCCACTCGTACGGTCGTGTTAGTTAGAAGAGTAGCGCATTTCTTGGCTAGTGGGCTTGATAAAAAGTACAAAAAACGCAACATCTGTGAGTGACGGTCTGTCTAATTTATTGCATTTATTCTGAAAGTTACACATTTATCTGGTCCTGAATTATCTGTAGACTTGAATGGCTTTGCATTAACTTACGTCGCGTTTTGCACAAATATTGCGCAAATCTTCCTTTTGGGGCCTCTGATTTATAACTGGCCCAAACCTCTCCAAATCTCTGAAAAGGACATATATATATATATATATAAATATATATATATATATATATATATATATATATATATATATATATATATATATATATATATATACATGTATATATATATATATATATATATATATATACATGTATATATATATCTATATATATATATATATACATATATATATGTATATATATATAAATATATATTATTTATTTATATATACATATATTTATTTTATATATATATACATATATATATATGTATATATATATAAATATTTTATTTAAATTACAAAAATGCTAGTAAAAAGTTCACTCATGACCACTTTAAAGTTAAGTATATACCTAAAAGTACTATCTACAAGATAATTAAACGTGCTAAAAGTGAATCTGGGTATCAAAGAGTTCAAGGAAGTGGAGTAAAAGTTAAAAAAAATGACCTGGACAAACATTGAAAGGCTCACACTCATGTTTTACCATAAAGACAGAGTTCCTCAATGACAGGCAGCTAAAAAGTTCAACTGTACTCAGCAACACATTATTCATCATTTTTTTTCATCGGTATTAAATCAAGAAAAAAAAATGATGACTCCAAAACGCTCTGATTGTGTCAGAAATTCAAAAATCAAAAAAACCAATCATTGACGATGAGTCTTAATTCACGTTAAATCACTCCAGTATCAATGGAAATGATATATTTTATACTAGTGATGTAAAATCTACTCCATCTACAGTTAAATACCAAACAAAAAAAAGTTAAAAAATAAATAACTTTTATGTATTGCTTTTTCTGAAAATGGAATTTCTCAATCTTATTTTGTACCAAGTTGACTGGCTGTAAATCAAAAAATCTATTTAAACAAATGTATTAAGAAGAGACTTATTTCATTTATCAATAAATATCATTTAGATGGTGCATTTGTATTCTTGCCAGATTTAGCATCATCTTACTATGCAAAAACTGTAATCATGTACCTTAACAAGGAAAACATACATTATGTTGAAAAAGCGGTAAGAGTTGAGTTTACCCCGCAATCTTGCCAGAATTTCGTCTTATCGGAAATTTTTGGAGTATTTTGAAAGACCTTGTCTACAAGAGTAATTGGCATGAAGAATATCTTAAAATCTACGTTCTAGAATCAAATATATATATATATATATATATATATATATATATATATATATATATATATATATATATATATATATATATATATATATATATATATATATATATATATATATATATGTATGGTAATCCTACAGCTGAGCGGCGCAAAATAATTTTATTTTTTCGCTTGTTGCGCTCTCGTCAGTAGAGGCTTTATAAACAATAGGAATATTAATTAAAATAATAAAAGAAAAAAGATAGCTACCCCATGCCAAACCCTCAGTCGAAGTAACAGCATTTCCTTGTAGCAGCAGGCTATATTATAGTCGATGTGCAAACACTCCCTCTTGCAACAAGCAAAAAATTAAAATTATTTTAGAATGCTTAACTGTAGCTTTACCATGATGAAAAATGAACGCGCATATTTGTTGATTTTTGGTTTGTGATATGTTATATCACAAACCAAAAATCATGTTTGTGATATACTCTGATTTTTGGAATCAGAGTAATTTTAACAAAAGTTTAAGACCAGGGATTTCTAGCATACGAGAGGTTGATAATATCCACAGTCAAATTGATAAAGCACTTGCTCCTGTTGAAATATTTAGTCCCCTTGGTTTGATCAGAGCTATTCCTGCTCTTAAAAAAAAAAAAATTTTCTGCCTACCAAATGATGAAATTGAATTTCAAACATTTTTTAGCTTTTGCAGGCTTTTATAACTTTAATCACTAAGCGTAATTTAATAACTAAATGAGCAGCCGTGGCGCAGTGGTTAGAGTTCTGGCTCAGAACCCAGAGGTCCGAGGTTCGATGCCAGCTCCAGCCCAACATGCGACATTGGTACGGAAGGAGGCGTGAACTACTTGTTAAATGCTCACCCGCGGTGCTCTATGATAAGACCGTAAGGACTTCTGGGAGCACCTAAATACATACCAAAAAAAAAAAAAAAAAAAAAAAAAAATCTTGTTCCCTATATCTAAATAAAGCATCTTGCATTCAGATCATGTATGCTACAGAAAATCATGTTTTAATCTTTCTTCAAAAGCATAAGTTAACAATCTACAATCTTATTCATGGCAGAGTTTCAAATGATAAAGCCAATCATCGGCTTCATCATTTGAAATTTGAACACCCATATTCAAAGCAGAAAACATTAGTACCTCTGCCATTAGCCCAATGTCCTCCAAATTCCATTGAAGTATATGCCTGCTGTAAATATTGCATATTTATAAGAGGATTTTAAAATGATTTATTGTATTGTCAAAATATATATGTTTTATATGTTACGTTGTTAAATGGGTTTCTTACTGAAATGTTATATTTTTAATGGCCTTACCAGAGGTGCTGGATAACTAATTATTCTTTAAGATATCTTTTTATTGTGCAAGGTATTTTAGATGTTATACTTTTAGAAATTATAACTAAAGTTTTATTTTGTTGCGAAGATCTTGGTACGTACTTTAGATTATATATTATTTATCTGCTCTGTTGAATTGAATTTTAGACAAAATAGCGTGTTTATATTATTTCTTCACTAGGGTAAAATAAGATTTTTTTTCTTATAAAACAGGTATGTACCTTACAGTACTTTAATTGCCAAAATATATAATCATCTTGCCACAATATATTTAAAAAATAATTGTTTGTGTTATATTTTTTAACAGAAAATGGAGATAGAACAAAATAACACTGTATTTTATAAAATAAGAGTGTGTTACATTGCTCTATCTCAAATCAGGGTGTATTAAATTAGACACCTTCACTTTAAATATTTTAATACAAATTCTTTAAAACTGTGGTAGCCTATTTAGGAAATTAATGCAAATTGGTTTTGTTTGAGTTTTTTATGTTATTTGGTCTGCAGGTCAAAGCTTAAGCTTGATTTTCTCGGTTCGGAAAAACATGGAGATAAAACAAAATAATTCTAACCTCGCGATATGTTGTTATAGAGATACTTATGTCCTCAAAAATTTTATGGTCTTAAACTTAATAAAAAAAATTAGTTAGCCCGTCATGGTGCTGCTGTAAAGGCAAAAAAAAAAAAATAATAATAAAAAAATAATTATAAACAAATAACCCGAAACTATTGAAATTATGCATGTAAGAGATTTTATAAATCTTATATAAGCTCTGCATTTTATTAATCTCTTATAAGCTCTACGCATGCGAAAAAGATGCGTATTTTAATTTTGTTTTGCTTTTAAAGTAGTTTTATTTAATGAATTATTTTTGTACTGTTTACTAAAAAATATTTCAGTAATAAGAAATAAGTATAAAAATGATTGGTGTGGAATAGATAAGTATAAAAATAGTCGGTTTGTTGTAGACCCGTATTTTTACGGGACCAGTCAGCTAGTCTTTTTTTTTTTTTGTGATAAAGAATAGTAACAACAAAAAATTTAGATTTTTTTATTTTCACATTAGGATGCTTTTTCATAATATATGCATTGATTCAGTTTTGATAATGTCTTTAACAATTTTTTTTTTATATATAAAACTTGATTTTTCTTGTATCAGGCTTTCCTCTCAGATTTCTTTGTTATTTTTTTTTAAACATAGCATTTTTAAGCATTGATCAATTCTTTAATTGGCAAAATTAAAAACTTATGAGTTTGAGCTTATGTATTTCAGAAACTAATAATATATGAATATATTACATTTATATATTTTCATGAGAAAATGCTACACCAGGCACTTCCATGCTGAAAGAAAAGACACTCGTGTGTCCGATTGTTCACCTATATTGAATTTCAATTTGTAAACTCTATCGTTGAATAAATTGACTGATTCAGCACTTATGGCGTCTAAATGTAGCGTATTCCATATATTAGCAATGCAGTTAGTGAAAAAATTAAATCGATATTTGCATTTTTTTACCCTTTAACGATCAAGTTGAATATAAGGTCCACGCAAATCGTATTTGGAAATTGATGGTGCGTAGACTTGAGGGTTCTCAAAAATGATTTTATAAATACCTTTTGAAGGTTTAAACTATTGAATCATATTACCTCGAATTCTCTTTTTTCTAAGTGTAGTTAAGCCAAGAAAACAGAGTCTTTCTTCATATGGCAAGTAGTTTAATTCCGTAATTATATTAGTGACTTTATGCTGTACTTGCTCTAGAATAGCAATGTCTTCTTCCTTGTGTGGTGACCAAGCCTGGATAGCAAACTCTAAATTGGGTCTTATAAAGGCTTCATTGAAAGTTAAAATTTCCTTTTTCTATTTCTTTGTAAAAACATTTTTTTCATATGATTAAGCAATATCTTATTTTCTATCTTTTGATTTTTATGCAAAGTTTTTACTTTTTATGCAAACTTGAAGTGATTTTTTATGCAAAAGTTTTACTTTCTATGCAAACTTGAAGTGATTTAGACTGAAAGAAAAAAGCAAATTTTTATTCTTTTATTTTTTTACGTTTTTATTTCTTCACTCTAAGATTTCAACTACAAGTAAAAAAAAATTGAAACCTATTTTTATTTCACCATTTTATTGCACAAAGAAAGAACATAAAATTAAACTATTATTATTCTATGTTTTTTCTTTTTATCTTTTTAAAATGTCAAACTTTTCTATTAACTTTAATGCGAATCGATATCATTAATTTTAAAGTCTTTAGTGAAAAAAATATGGGCTAAAATATTTGCTTTGCAGTTTGTTGACAATTTTTAGTTGCCTAGCATTTTTAGCTCTACAAATAAAAAACAATGCAGAAAACCTCATTTCTATCTATACTAATAAAATTGGCATTTCAACTAAATTTTTACACATTCTAACTTTATATTTTTAAAATTTTTGCAACTGTAAGAAGATAAAAAGATATTAAAAATATTGGTTTAAAAGATATTGATAATATTCAAAGTTATAACTTAAAAAATTGTTTACCAGAAAAAAAAAGGAAATAATCTCATATTATTTTACATATAATTTGTTTTCAATAATAAAGTCTATTGTTAAAGTCTATTGTTAAAAAAAGTAAAAATAAACTACATTACTTGAATAGCTTTTTTTGTTTAGGGAAATGTATAAATTTGAACAAATGGACTATGGCTATCTAAAAAATCTCCGATGTATATTGGATTTTGTCTGACTAAGGTGAAATTATTTTCATCTAAGTAGCTTTTAAAACTATGATTGTTCTTGCGGGCTTCATCCATAAAACCATTGGCAATACTCTGAGAGAACCGTACAGCTTTTGAGTTATGAGGAATAGCAATCGTCGGAGCCCATTCAAACAAAATTTTTTCAGGGTGGAATTGAACTCCGTAAAACGGCAATGTACGATCTACGGAATAAATCAAGCTCTATAAATTTATAAATCAAGCTTTATAAATTTATAATTAAATAAAAGTTTTATTAACTATTTTTTTTAATATTTTACTCTCATTAAAAATTTCTGTATTTGTTTGTGTTGCATACGTAAAGAAATCCATTTTATAAGTCAAGATTGAACTATGAGTATAAAATGAAAAAGTGAAATGAAAAAGTGAACTGAAACAAAAGTTGAAACGGTGAAATGATGCAATTTATTTGAATTAAAAGTAAGAAATGAAGCAAACGTAACTGACCTTGAATAATTGAAACAAATTCTTTTCCTTTTCTGTCTATACTTGTTGCAATTACATCAAAAGTTGTATTAATGCTTATTGTTGGTAAGAAACTATACTGGTGAAAATGTGAAGTAATGTTGTATAACTCAGTATCTTTTTTTATCAAATAAAATGAATTCCTAAATAATGGACTCTCCTTATGCCATTTTAAACTAGAAGTAAAATTTTGTGAGTCTGTAGGTACCATTAGTTCTTTTGAATGCTTAACTAATGCTTGCATTCCTCGACATATTCCAAGAATAGGAAAGTGTATCCCCTCATCATTTAACTTTGATGCCATTTCAGCTAACCTCTTAGTTAAATAATAATACTTAGAATCCACCAAATTCACGTTTCCTCCGGGAAACAGTAAGCCATTAATAGAGTTGAATATAGTGTTTAATTGATTATCTGAGAGATTTGGGGTTATTGCAACAGCCCTGGATCCTGCTAACTCAACAAACTTTACATATGAAGCAGCAATGTAGCTTTTACCTCGAAGCTCCGGTTTATGTTTTAATAGATTTTCATCAGTAATTTTCATCACAGGAATTCCAATTGAGAGTCTTTGTTCGTCATTTTCACTTTTACTAAATTTTATTAAAAAATTAAACAACAAAGAAACTAAACAAAAAAATATTTTCATTTTTTAAATAATAAACAAATTTGTTCAAACTAAGTCTGGCTCACTTTGAGGAATAATTTTCACACGCCATTGCGCATTTCAATCGCATTTAAATTTTTTAAAATTAATAGTAGAAGTAGAAAGAATTTTCTGCATAGTTTTTTTATAATCTCTTTTGGTTAATTTTTACCTCTTCAATTTTTATTTTTTTATTTTTTTTATAATTATTATTTATTTTAGGTGCCCCAAGAAGATCTTATGGTTTTATCACAGAGTACTGTGGAAGAGCATTTGAAAGGAAGTTCACACCTCCCTCCTTACCGACGTTATAAAACCCATAAATACCCAGAGGTGACGTAGACAAACATTTTAAATGCCTAGAGGTGACGTAGAACCACGGATCTGTAGCTTCCACTGCGCTACGGTTGCTCATTGTTTAAATATATATGTTATGTTTTTTTTAAATCTTATAAAAAAGTAACTAAAAATAATTAAATTATGAAACAAGCAGGCCCGTAGTAACCGGGTGGGCAGCAGGAGCAATTGCCCTCTTCCCCCCATAATTTTTCAAATGAATCATTTTGAAGAAGTTGACTGAAAAAATTGCTACAAAAAAAAAAAAAAAAAGGTCTTTATTATTATTATAGTTGTAGTCGTAAATTTACATTGAATGTACACATACAGCGAGCAGGGAAAACACCCCACTATAAACAACGAGTTTTATAAATATTTGCTCCAAACTTATTCCACAACCAGGAGTCTAGCCTATTTTTGAAGGAAAGTACAGTGGAGTACAAAGTTATTTGCTCTGGTAGTTCGTTCCAGTATTTTGCTGATCTATTATACAAATGATTTTATCTTGGAAGACAGTTTGAAACATACTCACGCCTTATTTTAGAATGGTGACCACGAGACATGGAGTTAATATATTTTGGTAGATATTTATCATTAACTATATCAAAACGATGTATTAATTTAAAAATTTGTATTAAATTGCATTGAAGGCGTCGAAACTCAAGTGATGGTAGATGTAATCTTTTTAGCCTTTCGCAGTATTGAAGATGCCTCAAGCTGTAAGCCCGTTTTGTTGCTTTGCGTTAAAATGATTCAACCAAAGCTATATCAGCTTTTAAATAAGGAGCCCAATGGACACTCCATATTTAAGATGTGGTCTTATAAATACTTTATATAATTTGAGAGCCATTTTTTCATCAATGAAAGTAAATGTCTTTTTCAGCATACCAAGAATTTGTAAGGACTTAGAGACAACTGTTTGAATCCACTTGAGGTTAGATGTAAAAATTACCCCTAAATCACGTTCTTTAGTAGAGCTTCTTAAACATTGGTTGATTCCTTGGTTATTTTGCAGAAAGTAATTGTAATGCGGGTTGTTTCGACCGTAAAGAATGACGCAGCATTTTGAGGTGTTTAACTTAAGTAACCAAGTGTTTGACCACTCGTATACCAAGCGTAGACGATCTTGCAGATCAACAAAATTAGATTGCGATAAGGTTTTAGAAAAAAGTTTAGTATCATTGGCAAATATCTCAGAAGTTTCAGTGAGTTTTGCAAGATCATTTGTGTAGAGAATGAAGAGGAGCAAGCCGAATTAAAACTGTTTTAACTGTTATAAAATAAAAGTGTTTAAAACTGTTTCGGGGTAGTACTGACCCCCCCCCCCATAAAATTTTTGTTCCTACGGCCCTGACAAGTATAATATAATAAAAAGAACACACAAAACCAAGTTTTAGAAATTTTATAGTTCCTAAAATTTGATGAATTAGGAAGATGCAATAACTGAGATCAGGCGCGGATCCAGGGAAATACATTACTATCGTCAGACCTCCAATTTTTTAATTTTTAATAAAAAACAATAACTACGGTTTATAATAGAATCAAAATTGAAAACTACAATTTTGATTCTATTATAAACCGTATTTACTTATATTAAAATGTGCCACAAAACTAATTATCCTCTGCCCTCTACCACCTACTAAACATATAGTTACTTTCCATCCCATCCCACCGAATCCTGAATCCGTCCTTGACTGGATCTAGGATTCAGTGGCGGGAGTTTCAATAAAAATAATGATGTAGTAAGTCAGCGAATTTATTAAAGTTCTTTGGATTGCCATATATTCTAAGAACTTTAAAATATACTTTTAGGCGAGAACCTATCCTGTTCCATTATCTTCTATTTTGCGTTAATTTCTATTAAAATTTTGAAAGTTAATATTTTATTAAAAAAATAATTATTTTTTAAAATAATTTCTAGAAAATTATCGGAAGTTAATTTTTTTGTTTAATAAATAAGGTTTCGTATTGAATGTGTTAGTCTAAAAATAACATAAAACATAATTATATTATATCAATGTTGCTTACAAGTTTATTTATCTCAAACGTAATTATTTACATTAAACATTAACCACTAAATTGGTTAAATTTAGTGGTTAAGTTTCTTTAACCAGTTTAGCTTGGTGGGAAATGTTTATTAAACGTTTGCCACCAAGCCAAACTGGTTAAAATCTAAATGATGAAAAGAGCGGCAACTGAAAAATGAGGAATAGCTTTAAAAAATCTATAAATATTAGTATTGATAATATATATATTTTTTATAAATTTATTCCTACTAATAATACTATTAA
>NC_061158.1:43057093-43074593 GCF_022113875.1 Hydra vulgaris | reverse complement strand
CTTTTTATTTTGATATCAAAATGCTTTTTTAATAATTGAAGTAAGTCCAAAATGCAACCTTGATAAACATAGCTTCATATCATTTCTTTTAACTCCATTGTAATTGAAGTTAAAAGAAGAAGAGATTTTAGCTGCTTTTTCTGATGCTCCTAAAAGCATACTCTCAATTTTTGACTTTATTAGTAATTTATTACTTTCAAAATAACATGCAATCAAAATTTTTGTCTAAATTTTTCATAAAGCAACTTCCAACATATAACAAGTCTTTTGACAAGCAATATAAATCTGTATCGTCAGCATATTTTATAATTTTTAATAATCATTGATATGTTAAATAGATAGTCAGTCAAGATAATAATACATTATCTTTATTGTATTAAATACCTTAGTTGTATCCTATAAACAAAGCTATTTTTCTATAATCATACTGATATTCAATTAGAAGGTTATGCACTATAATACTCTTTAGTTAACTGTTTATAATGCTCAAATTGATGTTCAAAATGATCTTTTCAATAAAAACTAACATAAGTTTAAAAGAAAAAGGGAAGTATGCAAAAATATAAAATGATTTTTAAGATCTATCAATAATTAATTTATTAAACAGAAATTATGTTCTCAAAAATATGGCAGAACTATTTTAATTGTTTAATACTTTCGTTTATTCTTGTCAATTTTTTATTTAGTTTTTTGTTAATTTTTCACTTTTATCAACTTCTAGAAGGCCTTACCTTTTGTATATTTACTTATATTATTGCATGGATAATATCATTTATGATATAAGTTTCAAATGTTATTTTTGTCCCTTAACAAGATTGCATTACTGATCAGGAAATGAAAAGCCATCCAAGAAACTTTGTTTCAATTCTATTATCATGGATTTAGTTTCAGTTTTCTTATCATGAATAATTTTAGTATATTAATATGGATTTAATTTCAGCCTAATATAGATTTAAATTTAATTTGGTTGTAAATTAGAGTTTAAATTGTTTTTGTTAAAATTTTCAAACTTAATTTGAATTATTAATTTTTTTTTAGTACGTAGTTATTGAAATGTCAATAGAAGAATTTGAACAAAAGTTAAAATTCCCGCACTGCACCATTCAGAAACAGGTATTTAGGTTATACTTTAGGTATTTAGGTTTTATTTTTTTAAATATAAATTATATAGGCACATAAGTACGGTGCTAATAGAAGTCAACATATAATAAAGATGTTGTCATTAAACTCAGCACCCCAACTTGACAGCATATCATTTTAAGGTCCAAAAAAGAATTCCTTAAACTTTTGCATTTTTCTTTGTTGGCTTTGTAAAAACATCAGCGTAGTTGTTGTTTGATAGTATATACTCTAATAGCATATTACCTTGTTGATAAAAATCCTGTACAAAATGATAACCTATGTATATATGTTTTATAGGAATTTTGACCTATGCAATGGCTCCTTGATTGTCGTTTCTAAGAGTCACAAGTTTAAAATTTATTAATAATAATTTTCTTACTAGTTTTAATAACTAGTTTCTTTGCAGGCTGAAATTATCGACATATATTCTGCTTCACAGGTGGACAGCGCAACACTTGATTGCTTCTTGATTTCCAACTTACGACTGGTCCATCTTTACACAAAAAAAAACAGTAACCTGATATACTATGTAAATCTTCTAAAGATAAAGCTTAATCCACATTAAAGCAAAAAACATTAACTCATTAACCTTTTAAAAAGTTCAACAATAATTTACAGTATGCCTAATATACCAAAATACATCCTTAATCATAATCAAATCACCACTATTTGGTTTTGATAAATGCCGAGATAATTTGGTAACAACATATAAAATAAATCTGGTCTCGTACTTGTTGTTACCTAAAGAGACTTCCAATTTGTAGAACATTCTGCAAGTAATGTGATAGATTCATTGTTACACAATTACTAGTCATGTTGAAATTGAATACCAAGTCAATGGTCCTAATTCTTTTATTTTAAATCATCTACTTAATTTCTTCTTAATTTTTATTAATAGTTCATTTGGCAGCTATAATAATATCATCAACTCATACTAGGATAATTGCTATTTTATTGTATTGTTATTTATTCTGTTGATTCTTTTAACAAAAACACAAGTATCTGAATTTGATTAAGCAAATTGTATTTATGTATTTGATGTATATATATTATTTGAGAAAGTCACTTAAAACTTGATTTATATATTATTTGAGAAAGTCACTTATGCCAATTTACGTTATTATTCACCAATGCCATAAAACATTATGCCAATTTCTGCCACTTTACTTTAAACGATAAAGTGAGTTATTTAATTTCTATACAAACTGTTTGTTGTTGTGGATTTTTTCATAACCAGGAAGTTAGTTGACATAAGTTTCTTGTTCTATAGGTGCATGTAGATAAACACTTTTAACATCCATTTGATATAAAATGAGCTCATATTATAATAGTGTTATTGTATGACATTAAATAACAATAATCTATATAATTAATTTTGTCTTTATTACCATTTGTCTTTGATTGTAACATGAAGAGTTTCTTGAGGTATATTTTGTTCATTATTAAGAGTGGATGGTTTAGGTGTAGGCTCTGTAGCTTTTGCTTCAACTTTTATAAGATCATCTGTATTTTAAGCATCTATTACAGATTCACATTTTTCTGTAAATTTTACAATTATATATTTTAGGACTAAATTAAGTTCTGGATAGTAATTTATGTGTATAATGGTTTGTCTTTATCATCTCTAACAAAATAACCTTTAATGCTTTGTGGTTGTAACCTTTTTGGCATTATACACAAATGAGTAACATACTGGTTCAAATAAGTGTAGTCCCTAAATGTTGGGCTTTAAACCAGTTACTAATCCATGTGGTGTACCTTTAGTTTGTTGCACAAAGCATTGATTTCTTATTTATGTTGCAGTGCTAACTGTATAAGTCTATAAATGTTTTGAAAGTTTTAATTTTGTAATTATGACTCTTGCATTGTCAAATAGTGAACACCAACTCCTTTCTGTGGTTCCATTCTGGTCTAGGGAATGAGGTGATGTAAATTCATGTTTAATGGTATGTTTTAGAAGTAGTTCTTTAAATTCTTTCAATAAATACTCACCTCCACCATCACTGCAAATACATTGTACATTACCTAATGAGGAAATATTGTTATAAAAACTAAACTTTTAAAATGGAGAAATATTTGCTATAGTTTCTCAGCAACTTTTGCAAAATCACTTTTTTGTTGTAAAAAATATGTAAACAAACAACATGAATAATTATCAACAAAATTTATAACATACTTAAATCCACCTATAGCTAAAGGTTCTATAGGTCCAGCTAAATCAGAATGTACAAGTTGGAATTGGTAGGTTGCCTTAGTATCAGGTTGTTGGTTACAAATGTTTACATTTTTAAATAGAATCATGTTTCACAATTAAATTTAGTAATATTGTTAATTTTCATTCCTTAAGCCACCTAATTTTATAATATCATTGGTATTACAATGTCCCAATATTTTGTGCCATGTTTCCAAACTTTCAGTTTGTGTTTCTTTAATTAAATTTTTGTAAAAGTAGTAATAACAACCATATTTACTCTGGCACCTTAAGCTGTTTGTACAGAAAAAATACACTGTGAATAAGTTGGTATATATAGAGTATTTTCAAGAGTGACAATTACCAGTTATAACTATACCTCTTTTTTTAACGTTATCATTTGTCCTTGTGCCATCAGCTAATTTTATAAAGTGCTCTTCAGAGTTAAAAGTCTTATCGATATATAAGTGAAATGTTCATCATTATTACTATGTGGGTGAAATTTCTGCTCTAATAATGCAATCTGTTGTAGACTTGTTAATAAACTTTTAAAAACTTGTTAATTTGTTATATAATGTTATAATTTGAAGTTTACTTGTACCAATGTAATGATCTTTTAGGATTTTAAAGGCTTCTTTTCCTCTGTTTTTAGTGTCTCTCATAATTAAAGCACTGGATCTTACATCCCAAAAACTGTATAAGCTCAACAAATGCTATTTCATTTTTGTCTTCATTGATTTCACCATTTCCAAATAAAATACCTTTTGAATTTTTTAACTTCATATATCCTACAAACTTCATTTCCAATATTTCAAATTTCCTACTGTCTCTATCAAAAATATGGTTTGCGACTGGTTACTGGGTCTTTACCCTGTTAATGTTCTGTAATCCCTCTAGATGGAGGAAATAATTTAAGATAACAATGTTTTTAAATATTATAAAAGTATACATAGCCCCATAGGAAATACTAAAAATATTATCATATATGGCACAAATGCAGTGTTGATAAAAGTCAAAATATGTTAAAGATGTGATAGATAAGATAAATATTGGAGATGTCAATATTGATCTTGGTGACTAGTGATTCTGAAAGTAATGTAGAATATATAAACAAAGAACTGCTACCCTTGTCTAATGATATAACAGCTCAAAATTTAGTTTTAATTTTACCATCAAAAAAGCCCCTAAAAATATCTTCAGTGATATTTATACATTTGAGGAGCAAACAGATAGTGACTGAGCAAACAGAGACTAAAGAAAAAAATTATGGAACTGTCTCTGATATGAATATTTATCATGAATCATCTTGTGATATGAATATGGAATATGATAGTGAAAAGGAAAATTATGAACTTCATCAACAAAACCTGTTGTATTTTGTCATTTGTGAGACATTTTTTAATAATAAACTTTATAACGCTGTTTTATATCCAAAAGATTACTTAATTTATCACAATGACTGTATTAAAATTAATAACTTGCTAATAATAAATAAGTCTAATAAGTTGCTATCGTCCAACTTTTTATACAATAACAAATGTTGCTTCTCTGTGTCTCAGATTATTATTGTTGTTGACTTTAACTTCCCTAAAGTGAATTTGCCAAGCAAGTCTTCCCAGGAAACGTGTGCAAGTTTTTGTCTTGTATGTCCACACATGAGTATTTTAGACAACTTGGTCACGGTTGTTTGCAAGTTTTTTTATATTAAGCCTTGTGCAAAAAAAACAATTTTTCAGTTATAAAAACAAACAAAGCAGAGCTAACAAAATAGGAAATTAAAATAATATTTATTATATTTAAATAAAGAGCAATAAATAAAAAAATAGTAATAATAATTAATAATAATAGTTTGTGTACTAATTTTATTTTTGGTTTCTTTAGAGTAAAGCAAAATTTTTACAACAAATTTTTATAAGGCAAAGCAAAAAAAAAAAACAGTTTTAAGTCAACATTGAAAACAATGATTTTCCTATATTTTATTCTTTTTTTTTTTTTTTTGAATGAGGAAAGCAAAAATATAAATTGCTATCTGTTTGTAAATATATTTATATAATTTTAATGTTATAAGTATATATTGTCCCTATATGAAAATGTCTATGTAATGCATGCGTATATTTTTATGTAAAATTTTTTTTATTATATTATATATACTTTTTTTATTATATGATTATATTTATTTGTGCATAAGTTTATGAACAATTAGTTTATTTAGATAAGACGTTAACTTCATATACGGTATGTCCGGGGTTTGAAGTTATACATAAAACTATATGCATGCATTAAATAGACATTTTCATATAGGGATAATATATACTTGTTACATTAAAAATAAAAAAATATATTTTACAAACAGATATCAACTTATATTTTTGCTTTCCACTTTAAATAAATAACATATTTGATAAATAAGAAACATGCTTGTTTTGTCAATTGTGGTCTAATAGAATGTTAATTAAAAGAACCTTCGTTGCAATATGCTTTTCTAAAATTAATTTAAATAAGCAACAAAGGTATTTAAATTAAAGACATGCTGCCCTCACCATACAAGGGCATTTTTAAGTTGCAAATTTAAATATCTAGTAAATTTTTTTATTTGTATATTAAAAAATTTTTGCATTTGTAAATAAATTAAAGTAAAATAAAATTATAAAAATTTATGTAAATTTAATTATCCTCTTTTATGTTTTACACAAATATAATATAAACAGCCCTCCAAGTTAGGAAAAATAAGGTCAGCAATAATTTGCCAACTTTAATCTGTTAGAGGTTGGCGAAAAAAATTTGATGTTTTACCATAAAACATAAATAACGAGGTTGGCCATTTTTTTGCCAACTCCTAACACTTTTAGGTTAGCAGTTAGATCGGCATTGCCAAAAGCCGACCCTAATTCTGAGGGCTGTATAAATAATATATTTCGTTGCAAGTTATATTTTTGATTTTTTTGTTGTTATTTTCAGTGTATTTTACCTGCAAATTTAGTTTACCAAAATTTTTTTTATTTCCTTAATAAAAAAACATCAATAACTTATTTTTAAGTATAATAATTATTATTCGTTAATATGCAAAGATTTTTGCAACTTTCCTAACTAAAGATAATCAGTAAAAATGTAAATAAAGAATTTTTGAATAACAAAAATAAATAAAAACAAATTATTAAACATTAAAAAATCTAAACTAGAGATAAACTGATGAAAAAACTTTTTTTTTAACTTTTGAATGAATGGTTTTATTTGATAATTACAACACTTTTTTTCACATTAAAATAAAAAAAACAATTTTCTTGATTAACTTAATTTCTTTTTTGTGCATACTAATTACGTTTTCTATGTGTCTAGCATAACACCAGCAAATCTGAGCCTGATATTTTTTTTTTTTTAATTTTATTTTTACTATGATTTTTTGAGTCTTTCAAAATTTTGAATCAATTGGAAATTCCGTATTATATGCGGTGCCATCAGGCAGGCTAACACCCTGAAAAAAGTACCAATTTTGCATAAGGAGGCATAGTTTGTTAATTTTCTTAAGAACCCCTGTATTTTTTCTGTATTAATGTCTGTAAAAACTTAAAAATATATTTTTTAAAAGGCTCCTAAAAAATTTGGTACAAAGTTTGGCAAATTAATGATATACCAACCTACAAATCTTTGGAACTTCATCAACAATTCATCAAAAAATAAAATAGGGTTCACAAGCACAATTTGGAGAATAAAACAAAAGTGCAAACTGATATTTAAACATTAAAGACATTTTAAAACTTCAGATTAAAATCATATTTAAAAATAAAAAACCATATTTTATAAATAAATATTAATTACTTTTCTTGCTTTCCTATATTTTGATAAAAAGCGTTAAGTTAAGCGAAATTTTAAAAAAAGAAAAAATTAAAATTTTTTCATGTATCTAGCATAATTAGATGTTATGTAAAGTATATCCTTAATATTCACGCTGATAAAAGTTGTGAATAAATAGCATATCAAAAAGTGTTTTTTATTTTTGTTCTTATCTGTTTTTCCCCTCAACTTTTATTAATTTTCTAAGTGGAAAATAACAACCACCCTAAGAAAAAAGAAAAAAAAAAACAGTAAAATAATAATAGTTTTTTTTTTTTGAAAAAAAATATTTCTTTTTTTTAATTTAAAAGTTTTTCTGATTTATTTATTTGAAATATTCTATTTCATCTTTGTTTTTAGTATCAGTTTTTTTTCTGTAGTTATATTTAGCTTTGTTTTGTGGTAAACTCTTAAAATGCCTAATATATAAAATACAAGCGACGCTGTCGAAAACAGTTTAGAATAACCCCTGCATACCACAACATTGCTTGATTGTGAATCCCTTCAGCATCCTGTTTCCCTCCTACAGGGTTACTAATTTTCAATCAGCACAGTTTTTTTGATTAATCATGACTTTATTTGAAGGCAAATGCATTTCCTTTGAGAAACAATGAAATTATCAGAGTATCAAATATAGAGTGATTCCTATCTTTTGCAGTTCTTTGGCCAGTTTAACTTAAGCATAATGCCATATCACCAGATCAGGTTTTCTAATCATTTTTGCCATAGATGTTATAATACAAAAATACTTTGTAATCCTGGCAGCTATATTTACTTTTTACACTCTGTGTGATTATATTTTATTTTACAATTTGTATACATTTTCATAATAAGCAAATATTAAATATTGCATAACTAATTTGCATAACTACAGCAATTAACTTTAATTTTTTGCAATAAGTTATAACAACAAGCTCTTACAACAAGAGGCTACTTAGAGGCTACTTGCTAACTCTTTAAAGTTAAAATATCAATATAAAAAAAAATGCATATTTTAAAGGAGACTATAGTCACTACAAAGCATCTTGTTTAATGGGAGATAAAAAGAAGAATTTTTTTCTAATTCTGATTCACTTCCAATAAGGCTGCAAGCAACTAGTGATTTCGCCGGTTATCTGTTTCAAAAACCAGATAACAGTTCTCATCAATTTGCGGTTAACTGACTATTCGGTAAATTTGTGACGCTTTCTGAATACAGAATCTTCTAAATTTTAACGAACGTAGCGTTTTAAACTAATTTTTCAAAAATTAATGTCAAAGTGTACATTTTCAAGACAGTTAGTGAATACAGTCCTATATTATATATTTATAGCAAAACATGGAAAAAGATATATATATATATTTTTTATATTATATTATACCTTTTTAATTATATAATTAAAAAAGGTAGGAATAATGTACAAGTATAGTTTAAATGTTTTAATATCAGCGGATGTTATAAAATCATTCTCTCATATAAAAACATTTGATTTGGAAAAATGAGATATTATGAAATAAATTTTTTTTAACATGTTTTTAAAAACTTATTGTTATGCAGACATAGATGGAAACATAAATTAACTTGAATGTTCTCAAAACAACATGTTGCGTAAAGATAATATAAAGAATATTTGCTAACACTAAAATACCGCCAAATCTACGAATAAGCAAATTCTATTGGTTCAAAATAGTTCTGTCTTATCCCTACAAGAGGTAGTAAAATCAAATAGTTCTGTCTTATCCCTAGGAGAGGTAGTAAAATCAGTCCCATGAATGAGAGATAGAATGTTGGACCTACCTTTGTTAACGACGCTGTTAAAGATTTTCAAAAACCCTCTAGAGCCTAATTTTTGAGACAAGGTATGAGATTTAGTGAACTGAGAATAATGGAGCTTTGCATCTGACAGCACCTTTTTACATTGAACTCTTGCAATAATAAATAGCTGTTTGTTCTCAAGAGAGTTGTTCTTTTGAAAAAGATGAAAAAAATGATTACAATTAGATATAGCAGCTGCTTAAGAGGATGAAAACCATAGAGTAGAGGCTTGACTTGAAGTAATAAAAGTTTCCACTCCTGCTTGAATCCAGGAGGTTATGTTGGAGGTGCCTTTTTTTGCTGAGAGGGAAAAGGCATCAGCCCAATGACTCATAGAAAATCACAAAAAGAATCCTAGTCAGCTTTAGGGTAGTAGAAGTAGTGTGATGATAGAGTGAGTCCAAAAAAGAAGTATGAGATAAAAGATTTAAAGAGATCATTGCATTGTCAAAACCACCTAAAGGAGAAAAAGAGAAACTTAACACAAGCTAGGATCAGAGACAAGACATAAATCAAGGAGTCAAGGTAAATGATTAGGGTTGTCAGGAAAATGAGTTACAAAGTTAACTATATGAGTAAGAGATTGAAAAATGCATAAATATAGGCTTTAGTGCTAGCAGCGTCAGTGGCGTTAGAGCCAAGCCATTCAGTGTGATGAGCATTAAAGTCACCAATAACAACAATATTGGCTGAGGGGTAAAGAGAGAGCATGGTCAATTTGATCAGAAATTATATCTAAAAGAGCGCAGTCTTGGGAAGAAAGAGAACAATAAAGATCAAAGAGAATGGTGATAGAATGAAGAGGTGCTAAGCGGAAGCACATAAAGGAATGGTCAAAAGATTCAAACCTGATTTCACGACAAATAGGTGAATTGATGTGTATGTATACCCCTATACCAAGCATGTGACTATTTAAGTCTTTGCGAATCAAAGGACAGTACCCATCAACATTGAGATCAGAAGAAGGAATAGCAGAATTTAAAATAGTCTCACTAAGAGCAAGCAAGTCTGGTAAATTTTACAAGAGGTAAGATTCAGCTGATGGAAGGTTGCTTTGCAGACTATGAATATTAGTTATATTATGACTATGAATATTAGTTTGGCGATGGTTTTTTATGTTATACAAGTAACAGAGTAATTCATGCTGTTTCATACAAATCTGCAGCATAGTGGTTGCATTAGTGTTGATAATACTTTATATTACAATTATTATCTGCCTCACCTTAAATCTGACAACTTTATGGTAATCAATTTTTTGCTTGTTCTACTTCTATATTAATAATATTAATATCTCATAGTTTATTTATACATCAAAAATGGGCTCTCAGCATAATAATAATGCTTGACAAAGTCTAGCATAATGTTTTCCTATTAGAAAACAGCGACACCTAACAATTTTTATAAAGTCTAGCAATTTATAAAAATGTTTTTGGGTAAATTGTGCTGACGTCCTGAAGCAAAGTAAATAATAATAAGGGATTGCTGTTAAAAATTAAATCATCCTACATCTGTTTTGTAATCTTTATTAAAACGAAGTTTTTGCTCAATCTTTGAAAAATAAAATTTAATAATCAAAGCTATTGATAATCAAGTAAACTGAAAAAAACAACTTTTTTTAAGATTATTTTTTCTTTTTTCTTCTCAAGTTGGTATTGTCTTTGAACAGTAATTGACTTAAGCTTTGCTATTTATTTAAAAGCGCCACATTAAGGTTTTTTAAAATCTATTTTGAAGAATTGTAGAATTGTATATGCATACATTTTAGGCTATAACGCAACTATATATAAAAGCAGAAGATTACTTTAAAAAGAATGGAAAGATAACTTCTGCTAACTCATCAGTAAGCTTGTTTATTAATTGTTATTTTTTTTATATATTTATACTAGGTGTATAAATAAATTTAGTGTAAGCTAATTTAAAAAATAAATTAAATCTATAATTTATGATTTTCCTTTTTTTGGGAATTGTTAATGTTGCCCATTAAAAAGTTATTATTTTAAGGATTGTGCAAGTATTGTTTATTTGTTAAAAAATGTTGGCAATATGAATGAATATATCAGCCGCCAATGTTGTGAATGCTTGTTATGCTTGGTAGTTGCTGGTCACCTTTGTGATAATTTGGTATTGGCTTCCTGTGTGACATCAAGTGCTCTTAAATGGTAAAAATCAGTTATCTTTATTATTTTTTATTCTCGTTTATGTGTGAGAGATAAAAAAGTAATTTAAAAATTGAAGAAGTTAAAAAATAGATTTAAGAAAGTAATATTTGCTGTTGTGTGACTATGAAAACAGAGCACAAACAATTTGTGTACAAAAGTGTGTGCATTCTTAAAAAATTTTCTGCTGAAAATATTTTTTTTTGATATATAATACATACATGTATGTATACACACACACACAACAAAGGGGCAATTAATGTAATCGCAAATTGCAATGTCTTGAAAATGTTTCTGGTCTTCAAATTCTCAGTTTTATAATACCCATTAAAGGCTGTGAACACTGTTTTAATGAAAGGATCAGTTTATCATATTGGAAAAATATGGAAAAACAAAACAATAAATTTATGACTGCAAAAATGATAACAGTCAAAAATAACATAATTTAATTTATTGTTTGTTTAAACATTTGTTAATTTACGTATTATAAATAAAAAACAAAGTTGAAGTAATAATCACTAAAGGTCCAATAATTATGTGCGAGAATCTTAAAATCGAGTCAAAATCATACTAAAGCTATTTGCTCATTGTACAAAATATTATAATCTGATTTGGTTAAATTAAATATCTGTGCTAGTGAGTTACAAGTATTATAGGTTGTATCGGATTTATAAGAAAATGTTAAATTTTTGATTTGAAATAGTATTAAATGAGATTTAAATAAGTAGTCAGGAAATTAAAAATATTTGATCATCACTAAATTCCATTAGATTGTTGTGATTAGTGGTTGTTCAATTTTTAATATTATATGGTACTGTATGTTTTATTTTTCTAGTTTTACCTGATGATTTTCCAAATGAATTAAAATAATGAAGTTCAAATCATAATTATTAATAACAATAATAACAATTAGGGTTAGGACTATTGTTATTTTTATTGTAAAAATTAAATACAATTACAATTTCAATACAATAAAATGTATTGTAATACCGGAGATGCAATTAAAACATTATTTATGGTTATTGTATTGCTGTGAATAAAAACAGTTACAATATGTATTATATTGTGTTTTTTTCTAACAATACATTGAAGCTCTAAAACTATTGTATTGAATTGCTGTGATGTAAAACAATTACAATAACTATTGTATTGTATTGCTGTGATGCAAAACAATTACAATAACTATTGTATTGTATTGCTGTGATGCAAAACAATTACAATAACTATTGTATTGTATTGCTGTGATGTAAAACAATTACAATAACTATTGTATTGTATTGCTGTGATGTAAAACAATTACAATAACTATTGTATTGTATTGCTGTGATGTAAAACAATTACAATAACTATTGTATTGTATTGCTGTGATGTAAAACAATTACAATAACTATTGTATTGTATTGCTGTGATGCAAAACAATTACAATAACTATTGTATTGTATTGCTGTGATTTAAGACAATTACAATAACTATTGTATTGTATTGCTGTGATGTAAAACAATTACAATAACTATTGTATTGTATTGCTGTGATGTAAAACAATTACAATAACTATTGTATTGTATTGCTGTGATTTAAGACAATTACAATAACTATTGTATTGTATTGCTGTGAATAAAAACAGTTACAATATGTATTATATTGTGTTTTTTTTCTAACAATACATTGAAGCTCTAAAACTATTGTATTGAATTGCTGTGATGTAAAACAATTACAATAACTATTGTATTGTATTGCTGTGATGCAAAACAATTACAATAACTATTGTATTGTATTGCTGTGATGCAAAACAATTACAATAACTATTGTATTGTATTGCTGTGATGTAAAACAATTACAATAACTATTGTATTGTATTGCTGTGATTTAAGACAATTACAATAACTATTGTATTGTATTGCTGTGATTTAAGACAATTACAATAACTATTGTATTGTATTGCTGTGATGTAAAACAATTACAATAACTATTGTATTGTATTGCTGTGATGTAAAACAATTACAATAACTATTGTATTGTATTGCTGTGATGCAAAACAATTACAATAACTATTGTATTGTATTGCTGTGATGTAAAACAATTACAATAACTATTGTATTGTATTGCTGTGATGTAAAACAATTACAATAACTATTGTATTGTATTGCTGTGATGCAAAACAATTACAATAACTATTGTATTGTATTGCTGTGATGTAAAACAATTACAATAACTATTGTATTGTATTGCTGTGATTTAAGACAATTACAATAACTATTGTATTGTATTGCTGTGATTTAAGACAATTACAATAACTATTGTATTGTATTGCTGTGATGTAAAACAATTACAATAACTATTGTATTGTATTGCTGTGATGTAAAACAATTACAATAACTATTGTATTGTATTGCTGTGATGCAAAACAATTACAATAACTATTGTATTGTATTGCTGTGATGTAAAACAATTACAATAACTATTGTATTGTATTGCTGTGATGCAAAACAATTACAATAACTATTGTATTGTATTGCTGTGATGTAAAACAATTACAATAACTATTGTATTGTATTGCTGTGATGTAAAACAATTACAATAACTATTGTATTGTATTGCTGTGATGTAAAACAATTACAATAACTATTGTATTGTATTGCTGGGATAAAAAATAATTACAATAAGTACTGTGATGTATTGTATTACTATTTCAAAGTCTAATAGCTATTGTATTTTATATTATTTAGATTCTTTTTTTACGCATTTATTATTATTTGGGCACTAGATAATTTAGCGGTGTCTGTAACGCTCATTTTCAGCAGTCATTTATATATATAAATTTTATTTATTTTGAGAAGTGAAATGAAGCCAGGAAAACCGAAGAAGTATATATATTATGTATACTTAATAAATATTAGGTTCAGGGGCGCACGTGGCACCCGTTTCTAGCAACCATTTACATATATAAATTTTATTTATTTTGAGTTCAATAATATAACTGTTTAAAAAATAGTTTATTTGGAATTAACATTAATAATATTCATTCAAAATCATACAATTATATAATTTGTCATATGCTTGTAATTAAATAATTATTTACTTTAAGAAGTGAAATTATTTATTTTTTTATAATTTTGTCTAAACTGATATTGACATACTTCACCGGATGATGTTGTCTAAACTAATTGGTTAACTACATTAAGCGTGTGAAAATAATTTTTTTTTCAATATATCTAACCGCTAATGTGTCATCAATTACATTGTTATGGAATCAGAGAACCATTGACCTGGGTAATTGTTGATTAGATTGTCTAAAAATGTGAACTACTTTTGTTTTGTTAAAAAGTTTTCTACATTTTCAGATTGTTCATCACCTATCAGATCGTACCAGTAAATTTTGTGTGGATCATTTTTGAAAAATAAGGCAGTTTAGAACACCAAATAAATATTGTTGTTGATTTATGTAACAAAACTCTTTTACAGCTTTGCAACTAGATGTCAAGTTATGCAACTAGATGTCAAGTTATGCAACTAGATGTCAAGTTATGCAACTAGATGTCAAGTTATGCAACTAGATGTCAAGTTATGCAACTAGATGTCAAGTTATGCAACTAGATGTCAAGTTATGCAACTAGATGTCAAGTTATGCAACTAGATGTCAAGTTATGCAACTAGATGTCAAGTTATGCAACTAGATGTCAAGTTATGCAACTAGATGTCAAGTTATGCAACTAGATGTCAAGTTATGCAACTAGATGTCAAGTTATGCAACTAGTTGTCAAGTTATGCAACTAGATGTCAAGTTATGCAACTAGATGTCAAGTTATGCAACTAGATGTCAAGTTATGCAACTAGATGTCAAGTTATGCAACTAGATGTCAAGTTATGCAACTAGTTGTCAAGTTATGCAACTAGATGTCAAGTTATGCAACTAGATGTCAAGTTATGCAACTAGATGTCAAGTTATGCAACTAGATGTCAAGTTACTTTATGAAACACATACAGCCATAAAGCCGAAGGGAAACAAAGACAAAGTTATATTAGATTAAGTGTGAGTTGATTAAGTTTTGAAACAAGTGGATAGGTGCCTAATGTAAAAGCAAATAACTTAGTCAAAGAAATGGTAGTAATTATTCATGTCTATTCCCAGCAGTAAAAGAAATACAGGCCCGATTAAACTTACTTTTATAGAGCTATATAAAGTTTGCAATGAGGACAAGTGATATTTAGTAAATAAAAAAGAAACAGAATCAATACTTATATATTAGTTGTACCCTATTTCAAGGTCACTTATCTCGGAGACTGTTAAAACAATTATTTAATTTTGATACTAAAATAATTTTTTTTTTATTACAATAACAATATATTGTTATTGTATTATAAACACAAATTACAATACAATATTGTTCTTGTGGTGGGTCATTACAATACATTTTTTTTCAGATATTGTTATTGTTTTATAAAGATGAATTGCAATACAATATTTATTGTTATTGTATTACAGTATAACAATAGTTATAAATCACAAGTATTGTTATTGTTTCTAAATTAAGTTAATACAATAACAATAGTTGTTACTGTTATTGTTTTCATTACAATTACAATAGTCCTAACCCTAACAATAATAAAATATAGTTTTATAATGAGAATATTTATCATAATTTCAAGATCAATGCACAAATAATTTTTATTGAATAGCAACAATTGAATTTTGCATTAAAAACATTGCTTATTGTTTTTAAAAAACTAAAAATTTAAAGACTAGAAGCATTTCCAGATATTGCAATTTCACTTAATTCACACACATGCACGCATATTTTTGTGTACTTAGCTAAGCAATATGACATCATACTAAAATAAAAACCTGTGAGAGCATTAGTACATACTAGGGTGTCCCAAAAAACAACATTTTTAAAAAATATATATGCTGCCACATCCTAAATGTGTTTTATATGATAAAAAAACACTGGTTTTAAATTTTTTTTGAATAAAAATATTATTATCGGTCTTGCAAGACTCTTGAACATATAACTAGTTCCTTATATTATAAAAAAAAGTTCTTCAAAAGTCTATCATGTTGGATTTGTATCATGGTAGCATATATTTTTCAAATATGTTGTTTTTTGGGGCACGCATCAAGCCTTCCCAGGAAAGGCGTGCGGTTTTTTGTCTTGTATGACCACACGCGAGTATATTTTTTTAGACAACTTGAACATGGCCGTTTGCAAGTTTTATAATAATGCTGAAAAAGTTTCAAAAACAAAAAAAACAAAACTAACAAAATATAAAGAGATTGGAATTAATAATTTAAATAATTTGTGTACTGTTTTTATTTTTGTTTCTTTTGAGTGGTTGTTACATTCAACAACAAAATTAGATAAGGCGAAGCAAAAAAAAAACAGTTTGAAGTCTACAATAAAAAGAATGATTTTCTTTTTCTTAATTTTTTTTATAAGAGGATAGCAAAAATACAAATTGCAATGTGTTTGTAAAATTTATTTGTATAATTTTAATGTAACAACAAGGGTTGAATTTAACAAATGCGAAATGCAAAATCATATATATATATATATATGTATATATATATATGTATATATATATATATATATATATATATATATATATATATATATATATATATATATATATATATATATATATATTTATATATATTTATATGATTTTGCGTTTGGCATTCGTTTAATTGTGACACTATAATGTGTGACGACTAAAAAACTAGACAATCTTTGTAGCTTCAGTTTATGTCTAACAATGTTTTATAATTTTATAATTCTTCTTATTTTGTTGGAATTTTATTCCTCTACAATATATCATAGTCTTTACAATATATCATAGTCATAGTCAATTTATCATAGTTTTTTCAAGAACCAAATTAAACATGTCTAAAAGATTGAAAAATCAAGAGGCCTTCCATAAATGAGTGTACGATTTGCATCCAGAAGAGAACAAAAGTTTTGTTGTTAATCATTTTTGCATGAAAAATGTTCCAAAATCAACCATGTACAATGTTCTGCGACAAAAGGAGATCAATGTAGGACCAGAAAGAAAAGTTGGAAGTGGTCAGTGGTCAGGGAGTGGTCGGACTGCAAAAAAAATGCCTCAGACACAGATTAAACTCCTAAAAAAATTGATTGATAAGAAGGACGGTGTTTCACAGCGTAATTTAGTTAAAAGATTTAATGTTTCCCAGCAATATATATCCAAAACTATCAACAAAAAGATTAGCATTCGATATCGTAAAAAAACTGAAGTGCCAAAAAGAACATTGGCTCAGAAGTCTGCTGTGCATCCTAAGTGCCGAAAATTAGTTGCACCTTTCCGGAAAAAATTTGTTTCAATTGACAACAAATCGTATTTCCGTTTGTGCAACACACAGCTCTCTGGCAACGCAGGATATTATACTTC
>NC_061158.1:42852093-43052093 GCF_022113875.1 Hydra vulgaris | reverse complement strand
CAGATCTCATTGGCTGTGCTCTAATCTTATCACAGATCTCATTGGCCGTGCTCTTATCTTATCACAGATCTCATTGGCTGTGCTCTTATCTTATCACAGATCTCATTAGCTGTACACTTATCTTATCACAGATCTCATTGGCTGTGCTCTTATCTTATTTTAAATTGTAGCTACATTACTACCTCACCACAATATTTCAAGTCCTTTTTTTTCAAAGTCTTATTTTTGCGTAGGTTCAACCTTTTCAGAGATATTTTTAGGTTAGTATAGGATGCACTTGGGATACACACACATGCATGTGCCACTACACACACACGCACATAGGGGTGCACCCTCATAGTCTGGTGGCACGAGATGACTCGTTTACTCATAGGGTAACTGAAAAAAAAAATGCATGTCAGTAGACTGGCAGAACGCGATCAGACAGTTTTTTTACTTACAAAAGATTGTTTATTAATAAAACCATATTTTTAATTATGAAGATTTTATTTTTGTTTATGAAGATTTATTATTCATTGTGATAAAAGAAACCTTTAAAAAGTATTTAAAGTAGCATACACTTTGTTTAATAATGAATACACTATGGTGCATTATGTAACTTTACTAAACGTAATAAAAAAGAAGCAATTTATTTCAAAGTGTAGCTGTACTGTTTTTTTTAATGTTCTTGCATTTTGAAGCATGTTGCTTCACAATTTTAAATATATTTTAAAATTACATTTTTTTTCAATTCGATATACTAATTTATCATTTTTAAACTTTCAAATTTTAAATTTACATTTTGAATCACGTGAATGGGCAGTTGAATCATTAATAACACTGATTATCTTTTTTTTTTTTCATTTATAAAATAATTTTTTTTTAACTTTGTCAAACAAAATAAATGTAATAAAAAACAATCTTAGGATGCACAGGAAATGCATTTAATGGTAATTTAGTTGTAAATAAAAAAAAAAAAAAGGTATAGGGATTGCTCATAAATTATACAGTGCTAAACATTTTTTTTTTTTTGAAACTTGAGATCTTAAGATCTTTTACGCGGCAAATTAAACTAAATTAAATTAAACTAAATTAAATTAAACTAAAATTTTGATTTTTTATTAAACTTAACACTCTACAAGAGAAAAGTTCTGATCGTTTTTGTTTTGTTTAACAGTGAAATTTAGTGTTGCGTAATTTATGGGCAGTCCCTTAGTATAATGAATTACAACAAAGACATGTTTTGAACATTCAACTTAATTAAATTTGTTTGAAGACTAAGAGAGAATAATATAATTTTTTTTTTTATATAAAACATTTCTTTGTGATTATTTTTTTTAACTTTTTCTCACCGTATAATAAAACCTTTGTTATGATTAACAAAAGGAAACAACATGAAACTATGACAAAAATGATTATTTTTTAAAGTTATTTCTTCACCAATATCTCTTTGTAACTAAAGCTACTTAACAATATTTTTAACATCTATGTTATTTAACAAAACATAATAAGTAATACAAAATTGTTTTTTTGTAAAACTTAGTATTAGAGGTCTAGTTTCAAGTTGAGTCATTTTCACAAATTTTTATTGGTATTTTTTTTAGTTTTCCATTTTATGATATAGCAAACTGTGTGCTTTGTTTTTTTTAACTGTGGTTTTTAAACTAGTTTTACAGTTAGTTAAACATAGGTAGTAAAACTTTAGGTAGTTAAACATGTCTAGCTGGACATGTTTTATTGGTCTTATATTGTGTTTGGATTTTGTGCTTCATTTATATTTCTGCAACATTATGATTGCATATAGTTGACCAACAGAGTTGTCCAATTAGCTAAACATGGGAGATATACTACTGAGATCATATTGTATAGAGTTGAAAATATCTAGATGCGTAGTGAGACTCAAATAAGTGAAAATTTTTTATATTAGATATGATTAATGTGACTCACCGTGTGAATTTTAATGGCCATGTGTGAAAAAATACACATCCTAATCAAAATGTATTTTAATTGATTAAATGTAAGCCTACAAAATATAAAGTAATTACAAAATGGATTTCAATATACACATTATCAAATGTATATTGTAAGGCCTTTGAATGAATGTGTGTGTAAGTGTCATTAGCATGGTCATTAGGTTTTAAGCCATAACCACATTCGAGCGGATAAACTAATGTCTATTTTGTCATAATAGTGTACATTCGAAGATTTTACGGCTCACAAGTCTTAAGTAATTTATTTGTATTGCGACACAAAAATTGCAAATAGTTGATCAATCAAGTTTTCTAGTCAAGTATATATAAGATGTTTTTTATGGTGCATATTATAAAGTTGAGAGTTTTTTTTAAATTGTATTATACTTATTTGTTTTAATATTATTTTATGCATAAGGTTGTTTTCACTTTAGTAATTGATTTTTCATTTGTCTTCAATTTTGTTTTTTCACTTTGTGATGTCAAAAAAGTCTTAAAGAGTGTAAAAGTTGTAAAGGTTTTCCAATAAATTTTGTTTGTTTGTGTCGATCTCCAAAAGCATTATTGTTTTTTTGTTTTTGTTTTTTTTGTTTTTTAGTGAATTAAATAATCAATAATTTATTTAATTATTTAAAGTCAATCAAACATGTTCTAATCATTTATTTTTAGGTTGTTGAAAGTGTTTGCATCTATTGAGCCCTTTTTAAAGTTTGTTTTATATGAAACTTGTTATGGTGTTGAGTTGATTGAGATCTTCTCTCAACTTTTATCATTTCAAAATTCAAATGAAAATTTCTCACTTTTTCAAAAAGTATTGGAGCTCTGTAAAAATAAGGTATTTTAAAATTGTTCTAAATTATATATATATATATATATATATATATATATATATATATATATATATATATATATATATATATATATATATATATATATATATATATATATATATATATATATATATATATATATATATACATATATAATATACATATATTAATATACATACATACATATATATAATATACATACATACATATATATATAATATACATACATACATATATATATATATATATATATATATATATATATATATATATATATATATATATATATATATATATATATATATATGTATATATATATATATATACATATATAATATACATATATTAATATACATACATACATATAATAATATACATACATACATATATATATAATATACATACATACATATATATATAATATACATACATACATATATATATATATATATATATATATAATATATATATATATATATATATATATATATATATATATATATATATATATATATATATATATATATATATATATATATATATATGTATATATATATATATATATATATATATATATATATATATATATATATATATATATATATATATATATATATATACATACATATTAATAATATATTGTAATAAAATTATATACAAAAATCTATTTCTCTCACTACCATTTCTTTTAGAAAATGGTAGATAATTCATCAAAAGACTTCTTATCAGTAAGCGTTCTTCTTGCTGTTTGGTATATAAATCATTTAGATTTAAAAGGTTTTATTTATGTTTTAAAACTTTGATCTGCATTTATTAATTTACAGCTCTTAATAAATTATTCATGTAAAATAACTAAATATGATAAGTTATTCAAAAGTTCATGTAAAGTTATTCTGGAGTTAGTTCATAATTTTTATTAATTTTTTTTTCCAATTAAATAAAGAAATGTGATTAAATAAATTAAATAAATGAATTAAATAAATAAGAAATTTAATTGTGTCAAATATATTTCTTAGCACAAATGGTAAATTATGTTCTCAAGTTTTATTCAACAGTTGTGCTATTTGAAATACTTTCAATTAGTATTTCCAATATTTTTTAGTATAAATATTTCTGGCACTAAATATTTTTAAATAGATTCCCAAGTTTTGCAACAAGTTTTGCTTATTTGATAAATAAACAGAAAATAAGTTATGTTCACTAAGTTTACAAATCAAATTATTAATCAAGATATTTACAAAATTTTGCATTTTTGTTTGTCTGCCATCTTATTTTTGTTTGTCTGTCATCTTATTTCCATTGCTTAAATTTAGGCTTGCGTTTATTTATGTTTTAAAACACTCACTCAACGCTTCAGTTTGTATTTAGTTATAACTTATGATGCTATTAAAAAACTTTTACAAAGCAAAACAAATGTAAAACTTTTAGAAAACAAAGCAAATGTAAAAGGTAATAAAAGTTTTTCTTAAAAGCCTTCTCTTTTTATTTAAAAAAAAATACTTTTTTTTAAAAAATCTAATTAACTTTCAATAAGACTGAAAAACAACTACTACTAAGTTAGCAGTTACTAGAAAACAAGAAATAAAGTAAAGCGAGAATAAGTTTTGGTTGATGGAACTATATATAATAGCTCCTTTGAGCAGTGACCATGATAGTATTTAAAGAAAAGAGGAAGAAATGGTTGCATCTCTGTTACATTGGGAGAGAGGTTCAAGCTTGGAAGATAGAACAGGTCCATCTAAAATGTGTTTTTGGATCTTATCTAGCCCAACCCAAATATGACATATTTGAATATCAATTACAGGGACGAATAAGAGACTTGTAGAGGTAGAGAATAGAATCAGCAGTAAGATTATGGCAAGTACAATAAAGTGAAAGCAACCTTTGCATAAGCTAACTTTGCAATCGATTTTATATATGATTTCCATGAGAGGTCAGTAGTAAATGATAATCCAATAAGACAAAAAGAACATGACTCATTGAGAGGTTTGCTATTCATTAATATTTATATGTCAACAGTATTGTGATAGTTGTTTGAAGTAAAAAACTTCAAACAAATATCACAGTATTGTTGGAGTTTTGTTGGACTTTTCACAAAGTTTCAAAATTCACAAGCCACTGCAAGCCTCAAGCTGTTACAGAAGAGAGATTAGGTTCAAGATTGGCTGCCTTTTCTATATGATTGAAAAGAGAAGACTTTTTGTCAAGACAGGAGTATAAAGTAAAGTCGTTAGCAAATAGAGCCACTTTATGTAAGATTGTCAGCAAAATCATTAAAGAAGATAAGAAACAATAAAAGACCAAGAATAGAGCCCTGAGATATCCCAGAAGTTATTGGAAATAAAGAAGAGTGTTGGCCTTTAAGGATGAATTTAGTATTGCGGTTAGATAGATATAATTTGATAATCTCAAAGATTTTCCCAGATTCACCATATGAAGCAAACTTTTGTTGAAGACCAGCATGCCAAAATTTATTGAAAGCTTTAGATATATCAAGAATAACAACCCTTGCCTTGCCTCTAGTGTTTTAGTTTATTATTAATGCTGTGACGATCTTTTAGTCACAGCAGTAATAATAAATTTTTAATCCTCACAGCACTTAGCAAGTCAGTTCTAGAAAAAAAAATTGAAATCATATTGATTGTCAGAGAGTAAGTTATTAAACTCAAGACTTACATAGTATTTTATTTTCACTACCAATCAGCAAGTCAAGTGTATTATTTTTTACCAAAAAATCCCAAAAATAAATTATTATTTCTGGTTTTTAGATTTTGTAAGATCTTATGTGTCATTCTTCTAGAGTTGCAAGTTCAAGAACCATGAGCCTGTTATTATAAGTATACTTTCTTAAAGCACAAGATTTTTGTTACCTTCTGTTGAATTTGTCAATTTTATTACATCTGTTTAGTTTAGGGACATCAGGCTGCAACTGCATACTCTAAATGCATTTGGATATAGAATGTGTAGAGCTTTTTTATTAAGTTATGTCTTGATCTGAAAGTCTTTTTCAAAATACCTACCAGCATGTTCGCTTTTGCAACAACTGAGGTGAAACATAGTGTATTATTTTTCTGGATTTATGTATTTTTATGTGCATTATTGTACATTTATTTACATTAAGGTGCATATCCCACTTTTTTTTCCATTCTACAATAAAGTTAATATCAGTAATGTGTTGTAGTCTTTTTCCTTGTGTCCAGATTGAAATAAGGCAAATAGTTTCATCAGTATAGAGTTTTTATCTTGATTTTAGATACATTGAAAAATCATTTATAAATATTGCAATGTTGCAAATGTTGAATATACCTCAGTGTTAAATATACGCTAATGTTGATTAAATCTTATTGTTAAATATACCTAATTTACTTATTATACTATATTAAGTAAACGCAATGCAACCTTATTGTGTGTTGTATAGAGCACCTTAGTGGCACTGTGGCAGTTTTTTTGGAACATGTCCAACTGGTTCTTAAAGGTGTTTAGGCTTTCAGCATTTACAATCTCATCTGGTAGGCGATTCCAGCTGTCAACAACTTGATTTGTGAAGAAGTTACTTCTATTTTTATTGGATTGAACTATCACCCTGTCCAGTTGACTTTTATGGCCATGGTAAGGTGCAAAACCAATTAGAGTGTGGTTCCAGTTAAGAGTTTTTTAATTAGATTCAATTTTAAAAAGCTGTTATAAGTCATTATTAGATTCAATTTTAAAAAGCTGTTATTTTTTATTAGATTCAATTTTAAAAAGCTGTTATTTTTTATTAGATTCAATTTTAAAAAGCTGTTAAATATAAATACAGACTATGCATTTTAGACCTGACTTAGTCAGGTCTAAAATGCATAGTCTATTTTTATAAGGTAGATGTAGTTTATACTATTTATGGGCTATCTCAGTTTCAGTCTTTGGATTCTCTCTAAGAAATTCATATCTTTAATTGTGTGTAGGCTCAACAAGCAGAGAATTTGTGATGAAGATGCACCTATGATATGTATAATTTTTTGATTATAATGAATTTTTCAATAAATATTTTTTAAACTTGGCTTCTTAAACAGAGCTTAAAATGATTTAAAAGTTAATATTTTAAAAAGACTACATTTTTTAAACATTAATTTTTGCAACCTTTTACAAAAAAATTTTATACAATTTAAAAATATTATGTATTTTTCTTTCAATAATTTAATTTCACTTTTCAATAATTTAAATAAAGTTTGTTCATTTATTAAGCAATCATTAGAAGTAATTTGTAAAAGCTTAACTTAGATAAAGCGTTTCAAAAAATAAGTTTTAAAGTAATTTATTTCAAATACGATCAAAAAAGTTAACAAAAAATAATTTTCGCTTCGAATTTTGTGTTTTTTGAGTTTTATTTTTAAGATTATATATTTTCTCTTTGATAAAGAATTGTTATTTTTTTATTCATTAGTTTTTTTCAAACATTGTTTTCCTAGTTTAAATTTAGCTTAGCGCATTTCTGAAAAGCTTAAATCATCAAACATCTAAACAGTCGTGGTCAAGCTGCCTACAAAAAAAAAATCATTTGTGTGGTCAGCATTAGTGTTCAAACGCACACCATTTTTGTACAAGCTTGATGCTGTTCTTGAGTAATCAAATTTTTGTCAACTAGATGCAATAGGATAGCTTGTCTAACTTCATTTTCCAGTAGTTTGCACATAGCGGAGGTGTGACTGATAGGTCCATAATTATCCGGGTCAGTGGTCAAGCTTTTTTTGAATATAGGAGTAATGCTTGTTACTTTCCATGCAGTAGGAACTTGCCTTGGTCAAGTGATTGCTGAAACAATATGGCTAAAGGTTTTGTCCACTTGAATGGACAGCTTTAATAAGTTGCTCGACTTGATTAGTATTAATGATAATATTGCTGATTTTATTGTTAGTTTTGCTAAAAGGTTTGCCGAGTGCTGGAATAAGTGCTGAATTAAAGATGCTTTCAAACTGTTTGTTAATAATGATTGCTTATTGTTGTTTGTTGATTGTTAAAACAGATGTTATTAGTGTTAAATATACCCTAATGTTAAATATACCATAATGTTGAATTATACATTAGTGTTAAATATATCCTAGTGTTGAATTATACATTAGTGTTAAATATATCCTTAAATATGCCATTTTCTAATAATATCATTATTGATTAAAAAAAAGTTAAGCAGACAATTTTAAGATTTTGTTTCTATAAAAAAAACCTTATAGAGAAATATAATTTATGGAAATCTCCATTTACAAAAGGGACATAAAGCACTGTTTAGACAATATGCTCTTTACTAAAATTTGGTATATCTTCTTCTTAATGCGAAAGAGTGCATTCATCTTTTTTGAAGCAAAAATGTTTTTCGTATTTTGTACAAAATCACTTTGCTCCCAGTTATTTTAGTACCAGTAATGTTAGTACCAGTAATGCTGTTGTTAACCAGTATTGTTAGTCCAAATAATGTTAGTGCAAGTAATGCTAGTAAAAGTAATGTTAATGCCATTAATGTTAATTAATGGCATTAACATTAATAAACAAGTAATGTCAGTACAAGTGATGTTGTCCATAAAATAAAAACACTTTATATACTGATAGGCTTTAATAGTTTTTCAGTTTTAATTTACATAAACACTATACTTTATTTACATTACCACTAAATTTTAATTACATAACCACTAATTTTAATTTGCATAACCACTAATTTTAATTTACAAAACCACTGATTTTAATTTACATAACCACTCATATTAATTTACATAACCACTGATTTTAATTTACATAACCACTAATTTTAATTTACATAACCACTAATTTTAATTTACATAACCACTAATTTTAATTAACATAACTACTAATTTTAATTTACATAACCACTAATTTTAATTTACATAACCACTAATTTTAATTAACATAACTACTAATTTTAATTTACATAACCACTAATTTTAATTTACATAACCACTAATTTTAATTTACATAAACACTAACTTTTAATTAACATAACCACTAATTTCAATTTACATAAGCATTAATTTTAATTTACATAACCACTAATTTTAATTTACATAACCATTAATTTTAATTTACATAACCACTAATTTTAATTTACATAACCAAAAACTGGGATAGAGATTAGGTTTTTTGGCTTTTGTAGTGTAGTCCTATTATATTGCAATATTGACTAGCATGACGTAGAGTGCAGACGGTGAGATCTGTTGCAAGGACACGCCCCTGATGAGTGGCATTAGTGCAGGTCTCTGGCTCTCCGAAACGTCATTGGTGATCGCAGTGCATTCCTGAGGAGGGGGATCACTATTTATCCACTACTTTATTCTAATTGGTTATTATGGCACCAACATTTTTACCTCTTACACCCATGAATTTTTGCACTTTGTGAGCTTTATATTATGAATTTGTTACATTAACGACATATATATATTTTTATGTTACACAGGTGATTATCAGTTCTCAATTTTTTATCTAGAGTTTAGAGCATATTTAGTACCACATTTATTAGACATTTGTATGGTGCGGTTATTTTAGTTATGAATACCCAGCGGATTTTTATTGACTTGTTTACTTATAGATCATTGTTTTATCATTTGCTAAAAGATGACTAGAGTGTGAGTTTTGGTTCCACTCTTCCTGAGTTGCTAACTTTTACTCCTACTAAATAGTCTTTACATTAATTTATGTTTTTTTACTTAAATGACATCATCTTCAATCTGTTTTTATTTTCACATCTCCCAGCTCTACCTAACTGGATGGCTCCGTTGGTCACTTTTTGCGATCATTGTGTCGCATAAGCAAAAAAATTTATTCTTTGTGGCTGGTGAGCCCCGACTTTTTCCAATGTAACCACAACGACAAAACGGACATTAGGCTATTACGCTGGATGTGGTTAGGGTGCTCAATAACCTAATGACTACGCTGACACTCACGCACACGTTCAGTCAGAAGTCATCGGACCAGCGCTCGCTGACTATGTGCTCGGATCAAAATGGTCAAAAGGATCAAAAGTTCCTAAATTTTAAAATTTAAAAGATTATTTATAATGAAGAATACTTATTGAATACGGATCTGAAATCTCACTCCATAGCACATCATTCCACACTAGCACGGGGCAGTAGCTCTTTTGGCTAAGAGTGATGGCTTATGGCCTACGGTGACTAATGTGTGCATTCGATCAATTGAAATCCATTCTGTAGGTCTTACGTCTGGCTCTGATGTGCTAGCCCATAAGCGCAAGAAGTGAGTGTGTTTAGCTTTCTATTCACCTGATTTAAAACTGAACGGAAACATAACGAGACCATACTAGATGACAAACGGTACTTACTAATGCATTACACCATCACACCTGTAGACATCAACAGTCTTCAAAATCAGTATATCAAATACTTGTTCTTTGTTACCTATGATCTACACTCAGAGTGACTAGAGTGTTAGTTGGTTCTCTGCCTGCTTCCGAGCATTTAACTTCGTTCTTCACCTTTACAAAAGTCTTATCACTCATTTTATATTTTCTTATGATTTTTATTTTTTATTCAATTACACCATCTTTTAACTGTTTTTATTATCACATCCCTACAAAACTGGACGGCTCCGTTGGTCACTTTTTGCGATCATTGTGTCGCATAAACAAAAAATTTACATAACCACTAATTTTATAAATTTTTATAAAAGCACTAATTATAGCTTAACATGATGCAAATTAAAAAAAATTTTTTTGAATAACTTAAAAATTAAAACTTATAAAAAGTTAAATAAATTTATTATTAATTTCTTTTTTTAATATTGCATTTTTTGTTTTTGTTAGATGTAATCTTAATAAATGACTTGATATGGATGTTGGTTACTGGAATATGGGAAAGTTTCAATGGTTTGTTGTGCTACTATATCCACCAAGCTTTATTTTTATTGCGTCAATTACTTTTTATATGTTTGCAAGATAAAAAAAAGGTTAAAGCAGAATTATAATAAGAATAACTTAAAATAATTAATTACATATAAGAAACTAAATAATAATTTTAACGAATAATTTAATAAACTGCTACAATAAAACTTCTTTAAATATATTAAATTTCAAATGTATAGATTTTTTTACAATTCAAAGAAGAACTTCTTCTGTTTTGTGCTTTAATCATGGCAAAATCTAATGAAGTGGAAGTGTTGAAGGAGATTTTGTTATTTGGTAATTTTCTTTTTTAGTGTTGATAAGGTGATAGAGCCTGACTGATGTAGGATTTTTTTTTTTTGTAAATAAATTTTTGTATAGTTTTTAGTCTTATACCAGAATGTCTTCGAGATCTTACAGTGGAACAATCTAAATCTTTAATTTCTGTCCTTGTCTTTCCAATGTTAAAGTTACTTAGTGACCAACATTCTTGTTTTGAGAAATCAGATATTCATAGGATGATTTTGGATTTTTTTGGAAATATTGAGAATATACTTATTTGCGATTCCAAAGTTAATGTAAGCATTTTTGAACCCAAATGTATGTTTTCTTGCTCTATCTACTTTTGTGTTTATATATTTATATTAATGTTATATGTTATATATATATATATATGTTATGTTTATATATTTAGTTAAATATATATGTGTAGTGTTAGTTACAAATTTGAAGCAAAATAAAGAAGACCTTATAATTTTAGATACCACTAAGAAGTTTAAACATTTCTATTCAATATAGTAAAATCTTTAACATTTGTCATTCATCACTGTCTATGTTGACATTACTACACAGGTATATTTTTATAAATTGTGGATTTTTTCAAACATGTATTTTTTCCTCCTGGGACCAACAAACTGGAGAAACTTTTTTTAAGCAGTAAAACTTGAATCTTGATAGACAAACAATTTTTTTTTATTCATATAAAAATATGTCAAAAACGATTTTTTATTTATAACTTACACAATCATGCATGATGTTATATAAAAATATGATTTGAAGTTAATTTTTTACAAGATTATTCAAGTATTATTTTATTTGAGAATGTTTTTTAGTGATAATGCAATGACTAGCTCATGGTTAACTGATATCAACTTCATGGTAAAAAGCAGGAATACTCTGCCTAAAGAAAACATTATTTTGATGCTTTCAACAGTTTTAGTTATGCACACCAATGAAGAATTATTCAGAAAGGCTCTTCAAACTATTCTTGTTGTATGTCAACATGATATTAGCATGGTAATTATTTTTTTTAGTTATGATTTTATATCTTTTTTTAATTTTTTTTATGTGTTAGCCTAAAATTTTCAAAACTGTATTTATTCCCAAAAGCTTTTGCATAAAATCTAACATTTACAAAAATACTACACAGTGTTATTATATATTAATATTACACATTATTATTATATTAAACATAAGATTTTTTTTACTTTTGAAAATAGATAGTTTAGTAGTGAGACCATGGAAGTATAAGAGATAAAAGTGCAACACTATTGAAATTCCTAAAACCATGCGTGAAATCTTTTTTTCATAATACAATATAAAGTCGTAAACAATTTCTACTAAGTCGTACTTCTGAAGTATGTAAATACTAAACTTGCTAACTCAAATTTTTTCGATAAATTCTCTAAAATCAATCAAATTTTTTCAATAAAAAGAAAATCAATAAAAAGAAAATCAATTAAAAAAATCAATAAAATAACTTTAAGGTTCACCTTGCAGATATTTATATTATGTTTTAATATTAAAAAAAAATTAATATAATAATGAAAATAACAATAATAATAATTGTTCTGTGCAATTTACGAAAAAATATTATTTATTTATAATTATGTATACATATATAAAAAGTTTTAAAAAGGGTTACGTATTTCTAAGAAAAAAGATTTTATAACTTATCTAGGATAATTAAAATAAGATATCTAGGACAATTAAAACAAGATATCTAGGATAATTAAAATAAGATATCTAGGATAATTAAAATAAGATAACTAGGATAATTAAAATAAGATATCTAGGATAATTAAATTTTTATAATTAAAGAGATTAAATTTTACTCTAATTATAAATCTAAGTTAATAATATAATAATTTAAAATAGGCCAAAACTATAATAAAAAAAAACAAATTTAAGTTAAAAACAAACTTATCAAAAAGTTTGTTTTTAACTAGAACCCCTTTTTTCTGTATTGCATAATTAAACTTTGTTTATTTTGTATCCAGAAATTATATTCTAAATTATTTAAGAACTATTTAAGTATTTAAAAATTTTGCTTTAGGAACCAGCTTATAAAGATGTACAATAAAAAAACAAGATAGAGAAAAATAAAAAGCAAAACTGAAAAATTCTGTTTAAATTTCTATACAAAATTTGTTTAACAAAAACTAACTTTAAAGTATACAAATAAAATTGTGGTATAAAATAGATAATTATAGCTCAATTCATAATTATTCAATTTTGATAATGAGCATATGGTCGTGGTTTTTTCCTTGGCAAAGTTTGTCAGTAGTATTAACTTTTCAAACCTTTTGAAATCAAGTCGATCACCAGTGATATTCAAACTTGAAAAATTCAAATATTAGGGTTATTAAAGAAAACATTTTTAACTTTTTTTGATTTAAAAAAGTATGCACCTTTACTTCTGCAGCTAAATTTAGAAGCAATTTTGACTGTGAATATATTGAATACGCTCTTCTCTGAGTTTATGCCCTATTTAAAGACCAACATCATCATAAAACATGCTAAGATCCCATTCATATACATTTAAAATTTATGACCACGTCATCACATGATCGTTAACCTAAAAAAGGTTTTAAAGACATATTTTTAAGATTCATAAAATCATATCTATTTAAGATAACAATAATAATGATCATCATCATCATGATTGTCATCACCACCATCATCATAATAATAATAATAATAATCATTGCCATCATCATCATTATCATTGTTGTTATCGTCAAACTTACCACTAGATTTCGAGAATTTTGGTTCCAATCAGAGTTTTCAAAATTATTTTGGGTAGTTTTGATTAAATGAGAGACATCACAAAGTAGTATAATTTGTGATTATGCGAACTAAAAATATTTATAAAAATATTTTTTTCTTTAACTTTTTTTTCAATAAAACTTTAATTTATATTAATTAACAAAATTATTTTTGTCCAAAATGTTGATGTTAAACAACAAAATTTATGAAGATTAAGAAAAAAAAAAGGAGTTGAATTATTAACCTAAACATATCTCTAATAAACACTACTATCCTTGTTAACTATCCTTGTTAACTATCCTTGACATTTTTGTAACTTTTATAATTCAACTTAACAAGATGAATTATTAAAACAATTTGTATAAACATTATTTGCTAGCATTGAGTAAAACATTAATTTAGAATAAGTTAGTAGTTTTAGTGGTCCCAATGCATATCAGAAGGATGAAAACATCCCTCTAATAAACTGTTACATATTTTGTCAAACTTTCAATTTTATTTTTAAACTCGCCAAAAGTGCCATTTAAAAATCCCATTTCAATTAGGTCAACGTTTTTAGTTGTATTAAATACAAGAAAACTCTTGACTTTCATCTTATCAAGCACAAAAGAAAAAATTTCTCATGGTCTTATAAATTTTTAATATTTCCATTTAAAGTTATTCCTAAAATAGCATCAGTGTTATACCACATCCTGGATTAATAAAGTTTATGTGCTTCAAAAAAGTACTTTTAAAAAGAAGACGCATAAATTCTGATTTGCTTAAGTGTTTGTATGTCTCCTGACATTTTAGGCAAATGCTTAAACACCGTCTTGAAGCTCTTGCTAAATAGGTTTTTCAAAAGACATTCCCTCAAAACTTTGTGAGTATCAACACCAAAGATCAGCTTATCTTTTTTAATCAGCTAATTTACACTATGATGGAGTTAATGATATTTGCTCACTAATTTTTTAAAAAATTTTTCTTAGAATCTTTACTTTAAAAATCAGCTCCTTTGTCTTTTTAACAAATAATTAGTTATATAATTTAACATATATATATATAGTTATATAATTTAACATATATATATATATATGCGTGTGTGTGTGTGTGTATGTATATATATATATATATATATATATATATATATATATATATATATATATATATATATATATATATACACACACACACATATATGTATGTTAAATTATATAACTATATATATATGTTAAATTATATAACTAATTATTTGTCAACATTCCAGGTAACTTCTAAGCTAATTTTTATTTATATAAGCATGAAGTATCTGTTTAAAACATAAAACTTAAAATTTCAATTAATGATGTAAATAATATGCCATTTTTTTAAAAGATCATTCATTTGCCGAATATTTATATTTTACGCATGGTTTTTGTGACAGTATTTGGAACCTTTGATGTGTTCAAGTGTTGCACTTTCATCTATAATACTTCCATGGTGAGACTGAGTTTATAGGCAATTTTCAAGCAATCGGAATAAAAAATCTTAGATCAATAATCAACACTTTGTAAACTTAAATGTTTGTTTTAAATCCTTTGTTTAGCTGAGCTTAAAAAAAATAGAGATTGGGTTCTTGTTCAATAGAGACGTTCTGTATTCAAGCTCCCATATCTATACTAAGCTATAAATATATATATATATATATATATATATATATATATATATATATATATATATATATATATATATATATATATATATATATATATATATATATATTCTGTATTCAAGCTCCCATATCTATACTAAGCTATAAATAAATATATATATATATATATATATATATATATATATATATTCTGTATTCAAGCTCCCATATCTATACTAAGCTATAAATATATATATATATATATATATATATATATATATATATATATATATATATATATATATATATATATATATATATATATATATGCTGACTTGAATACTTTAATTATAAACTAAGGATTTAAATTAAATCACAAGCAATCACTCTCTCTAGCAACCAAGCCTTTATAGCAATCAATTATTATTAAAAAATCATGCTCATAATTTTGTTATAGGTTATGAACTTTTTCCCTCTTTTACTCTATTGTCTGAGGAGTGACAGATTTAAAAAAGTCAAGTTAGATGTTTTGTATATTATACCAGAATTGGTGCTACATAAAGTAAGTAATTTCGCTTGTATTAATTTTTGTTAGTTTTAAATCTATCATGAAAAAAATAATAGCAAATAAAAAATAGTAAATACAGTTAAATAAAATGTAATTATTACTACAGTTGTTGATTTTTTTTTTAATGAGTTATAAAAATGTAAAGTCTAATTCACATTTTTCTAAAAGAAAGAGTAATCAAGAATTCCAAACCAAGTATTATTCATCATTCATTAACCTTTCTTTCTTCTGATCCATTTAAATATTATTTTTTACTTAAGTTGAGTATAAATGTTTTTGTTTAATGGAGTGTAATATCTAGACAAACAGTTAAAATCTAAAAACATTACTCTTTGTTTATTGCTTTAGTAAATAGCCTGTCAATGCTCCAGAGGATTAAGTTGAAAATTTATTTAAGACAATGCATTATTGTTATAGTTTTACAAATTATTGGGAATTTTTATTAAAATTATCCTTTTCAAAAAAAAAAAAAAAAAAATGTCATTGAATTTTAGGTATTTTAAACCCATTAGAAATTCCATGTTATACAGTGCCATTGGGCTGGCTAACACCCTGCAATCTTTGTTCTTAAGCTGAATATTAAGATATTAAAATAAGATTTTTGAAGGTTAATTTTGACTATTAAACTAAAGATTTTTGAAGATAATTAAGATTAATTAAAATGATTGAGCAGGATTAGTGGATTAAAATCTTTTAAAATACAAATAAAAAAGTAACGAAGTCCTTTTAATTTAAACTAAAGATAAGCTTTTTGAAGATAATAAGATAAATAACTAAAATTAATTAAGATCTTTTGAGTTCTGCTGAAATAGTGGATTAGCACTTTTCATTTAACAAATCAATTTGCTATATAAAGTTGCCATTCCAGTAGAGGGATGTTATCTAACATTGTTATCTACCAGTTTACTGAAAGTTCTCCTTAAAGTTACTTATAATGAATTTAGTTTTAGTTGAAACAAATATGAAAAATGTGATTAGAGTCCATATTTAGTAAAGTCCAATCCAATAATAATAATATTTTTCTGTTGAGAACTTTTTTCAAATATACCATTGTTATGTAGCAAAGTATGACAATGATAAGCATCAAAAGCTTTATAGAAGTCAGAACACAATGTGAAAAAAGTTTAGTTTCTTTAAATTTAGTTTCTTCTTGAGTTTTTTTTAATTTTGCAACTGTTATAGTTGCTGTTGCATTTTGTAAAATTGGTTTTAAAATCTTAAAAAAATATTTTTTTTTAATTATTGTTGTGTTAGTAATTTGTTTTAATATTTTATTTAAAACAATTTTTTATTTTTTTATAGATACTTGTAGGTATTGCATTAAAACTTGTTAAATCACTTTCGATGAATCTTGCACTGTTTCCACTAGCTGTAAAACTTGGTGTAGAAATTTGGAAAAAGCAAGTAAGCTAAATATTTGTAACAGAAACTTTTATTGAATTGTAACTTTTTTGCCTTTTACTCCTTTCATCAGGGAATAATAACTTTCATCTGGTTTAAGAAATCTTAAAGCATTCAAGAAATTTATATGACCGCTATAGTACAATGATATAATTGTTTGGTATACATATATAACATGATAGGCCATATTTATAAAATATGATATAGTTGTACAATATAGTCACACAACATAATATGCAAAAATTGGGTCCCTTTATCTCTCAGCACAAAGATCATAACATGGTTGTTAAGTGCAGTTTTGATATTATCAAAATTTATATATTTATAATTACGTCAAATAAAAATGCTTTGCAAAAACTTGCGATGATGATTGTGTGCCTGTGTCTTTGTTAGAAAAAACACAATGTGATTTTAGTTAATATTATTATTTTTTTTTTTTTTTTAATTTTTTTTTTTTAAACATCTTCGCTTCCATCAAGGCTGCAAGCAACCACTTATTAATGTTGGAAGTTACTGGAAGAGAAAAGATGAAGATTGTAGAGCGAAATAAGGATTGAAAGACGACTTAAGAGATAGCAAATTATATGAATCAGGAGAGCAAGATGAAGGAAGCGAATTTCAAAGAACTGATGTTCGAGGAAAAAAACTAAACGAATAAGAGTTTTTAGAGCACTTAAAAACAATAGCAGAAAAAGGATGAGACTTAATTGAATGACGAGTAACACTAGAATAAATTAAAATAGATGGCACAAGAGATGCTAGCTCTTTAGAGCAGTGCCCATTATAGTATTTGTAGAAAAGAGAAAGAGAAGCAACATTACGATGATGTGACAAAGGTTGAAGTTTGGCTGCAAGAGCAGGTCCAACTATGTTTACAATGCGTTTTTGCACCTTGTCTAAAAGAGAAAGGGCATCATTAGAAGATCCACCCCAGATATGGCAACAATATTCCATACAAGGCCGGATTTGAGATTTATAGAGATAGAGAATAGAATCCAGTGCAAGAAAGTGTTGAGCTTGATAACAAGATGCAACTTTAACAGATGCTAATTTTGCAACGGATTTGATATAAGGTTTTCAAGAAAGATCAGAAGTAAGAGTTAATCCTAGAAGATGAAGGGTAGATGACTTATCGAGTACATTACCGTTCATAAATATTGTGATAACGATTGGCTGAAAAAGTTGAGTTTTATCTGAATTAAAGTTCTCCAGCCACAGTGAGCGCCATGCTGTAGCAGAAGTGAGATTTTTTTCAAGCTCAAATGCCCCCTGCAAGCAATCAGAGGGAGTTGGCTTCTTATCGTGACAAGAATAAATAGTAGTATCATCAGCAAACAATGCCACTTTGATGTGAGAATATCTGGAAGATTGTTAATGTAAATTAAAAAAAATATAGGGCCAAGGATTGAACCTTGAGGAGCCCCTGAGGTTACAGAATAAGAAGAAGAGTGCTGTCCAACTTTTATACTACGATTGGAAAAGAAGGATTCAATAATCTTAAAGATGTTTTCAGATACACTGTAAAAAGAAAGCTTATGGAAAAGACCAGCATGCCAAATTTTATCAAGCGCTTTAGAAATGTCAAGAGCAATGGCCTTAACCTCTCCACCTTTACCTAATGCGTGACAAAACCTATTGGTTATTACTGTTAGCAAATCAGCCGTAGAACAAGAAGATTGAAATCCATATTGATGATCAGAAAGTAAGTTATTAGATTCAAGATGATAGATTAAGTGTTTGTTAATTAAAGATTCAAAAACCTTGCTTATGATAGAAAGAAGACTAATTGGACGGTAGTTCGACGAATCAGATCGCTCTTCAGGATTTTTAAAAATAGGGATAACAGATGCTGCTTTCCAGCAGGCTGGAAAACAAGACTCTGATAAGCACTTGTTGAATAGTTTTGAAAGGATAGATGACAGCTCCAGAGAATAGTTCTGCAAAAGTATAACAGGTATGTTGTCCGGGCTGCAAGCTGTAGAAGAGTCTAAGCAGGAAATCACTTTAAATACAAAAGCTGGAGTGATACGGATGTTGAGCAACGGATCAACCTGTTTGACAGCTATATCAGGTAGAACGCAACTAGTGGAATCAAGAGATGATATTGATGAAAAGTTCTTAGCAAACAATTCAGCTTTGTCTTTAGGTGAGGTGAAGTCTGAACCATACAAAAGAGGTGGAATTACAGACTTGCCCTTATTATTGATACTATTAAAGATTCTCCAGAAGTCACGAGAGCCTAATTTTTGTGATGAAATATGAGATTTCATGATCTGAGAATAGCGGGCTTTGGGGTTAGACAAAACCTTTTTACAATGGTTCCTAGCAGTAATAAACAGACGTCTGTTTTCTCGAGAATTGTTTTGCTGATAGATATGGAAGTAATGGTTTCGATTGGCAATTGCAGCAGCACAATGTGAGCAAAACCATGGAAAAGAGTGAGGCTTGACCTGAAATCATTGAGAGGGAATAAAAGATTCCATGCCAGCCTGAATCCACGAAGTTATGTAAGAAGCATATTTGTCAACAGGAAGACGAAAGATTTCTACCCAAGGGTCATCACGAAGAAAATCACGGAAAGAGTCCCAGTCAGCTTTAAGGTAGTTGTAAGATGTACAATGATAGGGGGATTCTGATGATAAAGAAGAATGAGATAACAGTTTTAGAGAGACTAAAACATGATCTGAAGCGCCTAAGGTTGATTGTGGAGAAACTGAGCACTGACTAGGATCAGAAACAAGACATAAGTCGAGTAGAGAAGGTAAATGATTCAGGTTGTCTGGAAAGCAAGTTGGAAAGTTGACTATTTGAGTTAGGGATTGAGAAAGGCAAAAGTTGTGGGCTTTAATGCCTGCAGAGTCACTGACACTAGAGCCAAGCCATTCAGTGTGATGAACATTAAAGTCACCGACAACAACAATATTGGCTGATGGATAAAGAGAGAGGGCTTGGTCAATATGATCAGAAATAACATCAAGAAGAGTGCAGTCTTGAGATGAAGGAGAGCAATATAGAACAAAGAGAAAGGTGATATAGTGAAGTGGTGCTAAGCGAAAGCACATAAAAGAGTAGTCTGTGAATTCAAACCTAGTTTCCTGACAAATGGGTAAATTCTTATGAATGTAAATGCTAAGATCAAGCATGTGACTATTGGAGTCTTTACAAATTAAAGGAAGATAACCATCAACACTAAGATAGCAAGATGAGACAGCTGAACTCAAATTAGGCTCACAAAGAGCAAGTAGGTCTGGTGAACTTTGCAAGAAATAAGACACAACAGAAGAAAAGTTGCTTTGAAGACCACGAGTATTAGTGAATGATAGGTTTAGTGAACTCGGTGATGACTGTGGTTTTTTGTGTTTTATAGTTTTTGTGACTTTAGTCATTTTTAAATTTGTTAAAGAACTTGACTTGAAACATAGATAGTACTCAGTACACTGTTTTATAGCCCAAGCAATTGCCTCATTACTATTAATAAACCCTAAGCCATAACAAAGAGCTTCAATGTGGCCTTGGCAATGCAGACCAAAAGTACAAACAGGGACACCATGTGCAACATGTCACTGTTAGTATTTTGGTATTTTTCAGCTGTTGATGGAACCATCCTCTCTGAGTGCTACCTATTAAAAATACATCTGCGCCAGCCTATTAGATGAAGAAGGGGTGTGAGGCTGGTCAACTTATAGAATCTGTTTACCCCTTTAGTCTTTGCCTAGAATATAAAATAGAAATACAATGTGATTTTAGTTATTATGACAATTATTATATGAATAGTAAACTTTATTTACTCTATTTACTGATATTATTTTATTGAATATTTTTTCTATAGTTATGATTATTATTGTTATTTTATTTTATTTTTTTCAGCCACGTGTATTTCCACATATTTTACAGTTATTTTATATAAAATTTGACAAACCATTTGAATCAAAAGTGTGGTATGAGTGTTTACTTGCAAAAATTAATGCTGCCTATGAAATTTGTGATTCTGGGTAAGATTTGAAAACTTATTACTTATTAATTATTTATAGTTGTGGTCCAGACAGGTTAAAAAACAAACTACTAAAAACAAAATAAGTACTTTTAAATGTAAGTGAAAACAAAATAATTACTTTTAGATTTAAATGTATTTAAAACAATTACTTTCAAAATCTAAAAGATAAAATTTAATATATATAAAAGCAAAATTACTTTTAGATTTAAGTAAAAGTAAAGCAAGTACTTGTAGATGTAAGTGTATCCAAAACAATTACTTTTAGATTTAAGTGAAAGCAAAGCAATTACTTTTAGATATCAGGGCTAACAGAACAATGGTTTTTTATCATGATTTTTATTAAAAGATAAATACTTTGTTTCAAAAAATTCCTATCAATTAAATAAAAAGCTAACTAAATATACATATTTATATGGTATGCAATTTTTTTATGTTCAAGTTTACACCCAACAAGGCTTTTACTTGTTGCACAACAAAAACAATACACCTCACCCTGTTCTATTTTATGCTATGTAGTAAAAATTACATAAACTTTAAAAAAATCTTTTTTCTTTTTATGTTATTACAATATTCACATTTTTCAATCTTTCTTAAAATTTGTTATTTTATATTATTTGGATAACTTTTTTCTTTACCAATCGTTAATACTGTTTAGAAAAGATTTTCTGTTAACCAATCATTACCAGCAAACATTGTTTTAGTGGATTTGCAGTGGACCTGTATAAGCATTTTTAGCAGTTTATTGGAGTTTTGCTCATTGGTTACTTAGTGGACTGTTAGTGGTAGAGCTATATATGGCAAGCTAATAATTTTCCAACATGTTAATTATAGCTAGTCATCGGCTAGCTACTTTTGGCAGCTGCCGCTAATTGTCCACTAAGTAACTGATGAGCAAAAATACAGCGGTCTGCTCAAAGTGCCTATAAAGGTCAAGTGATATAAAATGTTTGCTGGGTTTACATTGTTTAGAAAGAACTTTTCATTAACCAAACATTAACATTGTTTAGAAAGAATTTTCCTTTTTTTTTTCATTATCTTCACTTCCAACAATGCTGCAAGCAACCACTATTAAAGTTGGAAGTTACTGGAAGAGAAAAGATTATAGAGCAAGATAACGATTGACAGTTGACTTAAAATATTGTAATTTATTTGAATCAGGAAAACAAGATAAAGGAATCAAATTCCAAAGATCTGATGTTCAAGGAAAAAAGAGGCGCTAGCTCTTTAGAGCAGTGTTCATTATAGTATTCATAGAAAAGCAAAAGAGAAGCAACATGACAATGTGATAATGGTTGGAGGTTGGCTGCAAGAGCATCTCTAACTATGTTTACAATGCGTTTTTGCATTAACCAATCATTTACATTATTTAAAAAGAGTTTTCCATAAACCCATATTAACATTGTTTAGAGATATTTAAGATAGTATTTAAGGTAACTAATAGTATGCAGCAGTTTGCATGTTATAACTTGGTGGTGTCATTAAACAATAATTATCTTAATAAGACTTTAAAATTTAAACTGTTCATAAATTTAAATTTTTAGTCTTTGGTGCATCTAAATTGTCCCTATTTTCATAAAAGTCACGATTTATACATAATAAAAAATAATATGCACCAAATCATTCTGATTCGCTCTCTTTTGTTTTGTATTGTTTAAAGTTTTGTTTTGTAAATTATTCCAAGGATTATGATGCTGTATTTTGTAGGTCAGCTCATGGCAAAGATATGGTTGCTGTTTTAAGTTCTTCATTAGATATGCTTAACGCAGATTGTAATGTAAAGTTTAGTGAATATAAAGATTCATGTTATTCGTTGCTAATAGAAACGCTAAAATCATTATGTTTAAACAAAGTATGTGCTCATTTTCTTTGTTTGTTTGTGTGTTTCTGGTCAAGTTTTTTCAAGTTGATTTTTATTCGAATGGAAGTTTTTTTAATTTATGGAAACTACTTGATATATAGTAAATGAGGTTGTTTCTATTTTTTATTTACTTTTTATTTTATTTCTAGGTAGTAACTGTGGAATCTATTTGGAAAATTATTAATACTAAAGTTCAGTCAAAGAAGTCTGTTTCAGTATTATGTAGCATATGTTCCCTTTTAGCTTGTATACCTATTGTAAGATGTAAAAGTGTGGTATGTTTTTAGTTACATTTAGTACATTTTCTAAAAGTTAAAAAACAACTAGGTTTTAGTATTGAATGTCAAATCATCTAAATTACTAAATTACATCTAAAATTTTAATTTTTTAGTTGGAAAAAGTGTACCAGACTATGTAATAATAACTTCAAATACTTTTTATAAAATTTTTGAAATTCTATAACATTAGTTGATAAATATTTACTTATACTATTTTGTGTTTTAAAAAATTGTAAGGATTTGAACCATGGCGGTTTACTTCAGAAATGCTGCAAGTTAACCACTTTAGCCACTAAGGTACATTGTTCGATAAATGTTTTAACACTATTTGATAAACAAAAAACTTTATCAAATTGCAAATAATTGCTATAAATCAAAATTAAGAAGATATTGTAATGGCTATCGTGAGTTCTGCGCAAACATGCACAAATTAGTAATGGCAGCAGCATTAAGTTCAGTATTAAAATACTATAGGATCACTTGAATATATCTGTTATTGGATTTAATTTGAAAAAAAAGTTACTAGAAAACATATTTTCTAGACTAGTATTGAAAAAAATACCAAAAAAAATTAGGTGACAATAAGTTTGATAATCCACAGTATGTTCCATGTCAACATGTTCTGGACAGTGTTTTGAAGTTAGTTATTGGTTCTGTATGTCCTTAAAAATCTACCTCACATGATTTACAATGTTCTTTTATTAAATTCCTTTTTAAAAATCACAAATATCTTATAATAGCATTTGACAACAGTAGTCCTTGACAACAGTTGTCCTTCTTTGAAAATTTTAGAATGGAGTGATGGTATGAAATTGCTCTACAATCTGTGCGAAGCATATATCTTTTTTTTTTTTTCTTTTTTTTTTTTTTAAAAATGCATATTTACTTTAAATTAATTTTTCTTATTCATTACCATCACTTCATTTTGCAAGATATAATTTTTAAGTTGTTAACTCATCTAGAGAATAACTAGATTTGTTATTTTTTGTTTTTAATTGGCACAATATATAAAAAAAGATAATAAAAAAAAGTGATTTTAGTGATCTTGATGAAGATATCAAGAAAGTTAATAATTGCCAGAAAGCTCTTGTTTAAAGACATATTTGACTATAGAACAATCAAAAAACTTCATTTAAAATTTGTTTTGTGTATTATTAAAAACTGAAATTTAATTACACACTACAAATTAAGAAAATTAATTTCAAACTCCAAATACAAATACAACATAGTGGGTGACATTTTTTAAAATTTATACAAATAAATATGATTTTAAGTTATTATGGATATATTTTCATTAAAAAATAATATAGGACATGTATGTTGTAATAAAGTGAACACCCAACTGTGTGTACCCCAGTATAAAAAGATACCAGAAAATGTTAATACCTAATTATACTAATTTTACTAGAAAATGTGTCTGTACAACTTTTACAAATTAATATATAAAATTTCAATTAGGTTTTTTTTATGTAATAGATCCAACAAGAAGTGATTTCATATCTTTGGATACTTGTACAAAGCAGTAAGGTAGTATGAGTATTTATATTAATATCACTGAAAACTGGATACGTGAAAAACTAAACTGAACGTGTGTTTCGTTGTGTGACTATTTAGTTGTGTTTGAGTGGTTGGTTAGTCTTGTGTCTCCAACTGTTTATTTTTGTAATAGATTAATGCAGTCATATCAGCAGCTTATTTTTCACTTGCGGAGTTTCCTTTGGAAGAAATGAAAGTTAAATACTTGCCTGAGAAGGTATTTTGTTTAAAGAAATAATGTTTGTTGTTGTTTTGTTTAAAACAAATAATTATAAAGTTTTATTTAACAGCCTTCCGAAATAATATTTTCCAATGGTTTCTTGAAAAATTATTTCATAAATCAGCCCTTGGAATGGTGGCGCTAACTCCGAGGGCTAATTCAAGAAATAATTTTTAAAACATTAGATAATATTAGGAATTATAATTTTTATAAACATGCAAAAATTTAGAAACAATTTTTTATTTTTTATGTTTTCTTTTTAGAATTTTTTTTCTCTTTTTTTTTTTTGTACTTAGTTGTTAAACCTTCTAATATATTTTCACTTAAAAATAAATTTAAATGATTAAAAAAAATAATAACTATAAAATAAATTGATTATATATGTTGCTAATTGCAAAATTTTGTATTTTATTTAGTAGATCAATACATTTGTTCTTAATTGCGCAAGCAGTTAACCACAGATTTTTTGCCTAATAATAAATCTGTTTTTTTACAGATATTTATATTGCTTCTGCGACACGATTGCATAGAACCCATAGAAGCATCCAGTCAAGTAGACATGGATTCTAAAATTAAAATTAAAAAATTTGTTATTTTACTGGTATTTTTAGGCCTACTAGTTATGATTTTATAGCTCTCTTCAATGTAAAGGTTTCTTAATTGCAATAAAATCCTACTTATTGTCTTTCTTGAGCGTTTAGTACAATCATAAGTAATGTTTATAGAAATGTTACTTATGATTGTATGTTACTAATAGGAACATTTGCTGGAAAAAGTGTTTAAAAAAAGCAATTTTTTCTGTTCAACAAAAACATAGCAACAGGTCAGCTCAGAAGAGTGTCATGAAAATCAGTCAATGATTTTTCATGACACTTTACTGGGTTTCGATGTTTGCATACGAATCATAACTCCAAATGGAACTGTCAAATGTAAGATGACTCAATTTGGTGTGTCAGAAATCAAATTTTACTTTGTATGTTTTTTCCAGAGATGGAAAAAGTAAAAAAAAAATTATACTTAAGTAAAGTACTGTTATTAAAAATTTTACTCAAGTTTTAGTATTGGTTACCGTTCGAAAAGTTTACTTAAGTAAAAGTAAAAAGTAGCTTATTAAAAATGTACTCAGAGTAAAAGTTACTGCGTATAATGGTTGTAAAAAGTAAAAAGAAACCAAGCTAAAGCAGTTAAAACTCGTTATAAGTGCGCTCAACATTTTTTTCTAAACAATTTAAAAGTGTCATTTTTATTATAGTGAGCAAAACTCAAAAAAATTAAACCATAGTATTTGTGAAATTAAACAATACATAATAATTTTTTTACTCAGTAACACTATGATTTCAAATGTAGCAAAGTACAATACTTAATAAAAAAATACTTAAGTAAAAGTAAAAGTACACATTTAAAAAAATACTTAAAAAGTAGAAATTCTCAAAATAACTACTTAATTACAGTAACGTGAGTAAATGTAATTCGTTACTTTCCACCTCTGGTTTTTTCCATAAAAAAATAATGTAATGGGAAAAAGTTTTTTTCACTTGAAGTATATTTAATAGTCTAAGATATCACAGTTTCACATACCAATAAAATTAACAAATTTTAGGATATCACAGTTTCACATACTAATAATTTTAACAAATTTTCTTCCAACAAGTCACTACAATTTAAGTTGGGAGTCACTAAAGAGTAAATTAGAGAGTTTAAAAGCAATAAAATTAATTAAGTTAAAACGACAATAAACTTTAAAAATTGTTTGAGTCACAAAAATATAAAGCCATGACAACAACAGTTGCAGTAAAAGGATGCAACTTTGCTGAATGACAAGTCATGATTTTATTTTGTTTGATGGCAATGGTAGGTTGCTGTAGTATTTAGACTGCTTTTTTATTAAAAGGATTGATTATTAAAAGAATTGATTATTTATTAATTTTATTTTGTGTCGTGTTTCTTCCTATTTTCATCTACAAAAGTTCATTTGTAACTCTGATCAAATTACTGACCAACTTAAAAAAGCATCTAAGCAATCTCCTCATTTGCAAGGTAATTCAGTGTTGGGGTTAGTAGGATTAGCTCATGCAGTTTCTAACTATGAGGAGAATAATGATAAATGTGAAGGGAATGCCGATCCATACTTATCAATGCGAACATGGTTACTATCAATGCGAACATAGTTAAAACGACAATAAACTTTAAAAATTGTTTGAGTCACAAAAATATAAAGCCATAACAACAACAGTTGCAGTAAAAGGATGCAACTTTGCTGAATGACAAGTCATGATTTTATTTTGTTTGATGGCAATGGTAGGTTGCTGTAGTATTTAGACTGCTTTTTTATTAAAAGGATTGATTATTAAAAGAATTGATTATTTATTAATTTTATTTTGTGTCGTGTTTCTTCCTATTTTCATCTACAAAAGTTCATTTGTAACTCTTCTTCTTTGTGAAATTTTTTTTTCTATTTTGAAAAAGTTTAAAAATCGCATTGAAGTAGCTTAAACCAAGAGAACGACTAATTATACAAAAAGGCTTTTGTAATTAAAACTTCAACAAGCCCGATACTTAAAAATTGTTTTTGTATTATATAATTCAAACTTAAACAAATTTCTAAACTGTATAATAAAAGAAGACTTTAAGTTATTGAATATGTGCGCATCTATAATTCTCCCTTTGATTAATTTGTATTTTAAATACTAAATTAAAAGCGTAATAATAAAAATATTGTGTATTAAAAAGTTCTTTTTTTTTTAGAATAAATAGTTTGGGTAGATTAAATTTTATATTTAATTTTTAAAAAGTTTTAATTTTAAAAAATAAGAATAAAAATTTAAATAGCTTTTTAAAAACAAGTAAAGCTCTATAGTTCTTTGTTGTTGTTGTTGTTGTTTTTTTTACAATATGGTTTATAAGTCATTTGAACTTATCAAGTTTATTTAAAATTAATTATGTCAAAACATTAAAAAAAATTTCCATTAACAAACTTTTTTTACACTAAAATGACACTCAAAAAAAATGTAATAATGAATAAAGATTTTTTTTATTATATCCAAGTTACATGGTACTTATTAAAGCGATATTTTATTTTAAATGTACTAGATGTTTTTTACTACACAGGTGTGGATTCAAGCACAGGCCGAGACATGCTATTATTATACTATACTAAGAGTGCTTTCTTTTTTCAACAATACTCTATTTTACTATTTTATCTCTTTTTTTTTTAAGTTTAAATTTCTTTCTTCTATTCGGTTTGATGGCTCAGTTTAGTCCTTTAAATATTTATTTTTTTTAAATATTTTTATTTTTTTAAATACTAATTTAAGAATGTATTGTTATTAAAAAAAATTAACATAAAATAGATAATTTATGAATAATAAATATATTTTGTTTTCCAATTAAAAAAAAGGTGAGAACCGTTGTTTGCGATCAACTAAAAGCTTTGATCAATCAAGATTCAGATGAAAACTTTTTTCCGTTAGAAGAAGTTATTCCTGGTTTCGGATTTTCTCTACTATTGCATGAGACAGAGAAAGAAGTAATGTCTGGTATGAAATAGTTTGCTTTTACCCATTGTTTATCAGTAGACTATTTTGTATATGCAAAGTAATAAATTTCTTTTAAGGGTTTAGCACTTTCTTGTCATCTATGCTGAGTCAAGAAGTAGCTAATCTACCAAGAGGTATTGGAAAAAAAGGTCACCTCATTTTAAATCGATCCATATCTTCACCAATTGTGAAGTTTTTGTCTGATAAATATGAACAATCAAATAGGCCTGGACTGCTGCCTGGTCTTGCTGGTATTTTTTAAATCTATTTTCACTTTTAAAAACTATTTACAGATTGATTGGTTTTTTGTAAATAAGTTTTAAAATCTTTTTTATTAAAAGTATAATTTTCGGTTATTAAGTTGCGTAAAGAACACATAAATTTAATTTAAATCTAACATTCTTATCATAGAGTAACACTAAGTTGAATTTAAATCTAGTTTTATGCTTTAAAATTTTTACATATTGATATTTTGTATTCTGTTTTAATATATTATTTGTGCATTTTTTATACAATACTGTATTATAATATTTCATTTTTACATTATGATAATTCATGGTTTTATTTTATTATTTCATAGCTGCATGATGACATGTAATAAACACATTTTGACGTTTTCTAGCTGGATTATTGTGCTGCTATGTACCATATATTCATGGTATGGACAGAGAAAATCCCTCAAAAGTTCATTTAGAGATACAAGCAGGGAGGTACAAACAAATGTTGGAAAATCTTCTACAAGACTTTGCAATACAACAAAATGATTGGCATCATGCTATGCTTGCTCCTCAAAGTTGGTGTCATTTCATGAAAAATCTGTATTTAGTTTGTATCCAGGTAAAATTTGATAAAAAAAAATATTTAAAAGTGAATGACTCAATGTAATGTAAAATCGACATTTTTCATTCAAACAGAAAAACTGATCAAAAGAACTTACATGGATGAACTTACATAGATAAACTTACATAAATGAACTTATATAAAATTTTAAGAAATTATTATCGACATTAACTACTATACTATTTCAACTAATTTATAATTTGCTTGTTCTTTTGCATAATTAGAATCATTAAAATATTAAACAAACAAATTATAAAAAAATTTTAAAGAAAATTTAAAAAAAGTTTGCATAGTGCCAAAATCAAAGTAAAAAAAAGTTTAATTTATTTGTTCCTTTTTACCAACAGGGCAGAAAAGCAAACTTAGAAATTTCAAAAGAGAAAAAGTTAATATCAGATGAGGAATTTCAAGAAGATTCCAAGTCTATAAAGTTTTGGGTTCGTGATCAAATTACTGACCAACTTAAAAAAGCATCTAAGCAATCTCCTCATTTGCAAGGTAATTCAGTGTTGGGGTTAGTGGGATTAGCTCATGCAGTTTCTAACTATGAGGAGAATAATGATAAATGTGAAGGGAATGCCGATCCATACTTATCAATGCGAACATGGTTACTTAAAGTTGCTGATACTATCATGGTAGTCTTTGATGGTAATTTTAAAGCAAAATCAATTCCGTTTCAATGGTGTCAACAGGTATGGTCATCATTTTAAAATTGATATAATAAATTAGTTTTCATTATTTATGGATATTAGCATAAATTATATGTAAAATAATGAATTTATAGACTAAAATAAAATCTCTAAACTAAAGAAAACAAAAAAAAAAAACTCATATAATTTTTTTTTGGTTGTAACTAGGGCTTATCAAAAAACTGGAAAGTTTAGAAAACTGGTTTTCAGTTTTATAAATTGTAAACCAGAGTAACAGGGTAATTGGTTTTACATCAATTTTTTAATTATAAAAGCAAATTTTTATTATTGCCATATAATACCAATATAACCTGAATATAAATATCCCACAATATAAACTGAATTTATATACTGGAATCTGTAAACTAAAGAAAACAAAAAAAGTCTAAGAAAACAAAATTTAGCAAAATCATTTTTTTAGCAATAAAACCACGGTTTAAAGTGCACTGCAAATAGCAAACAATATGATAAAATAATTTTGAAAATCATGTTTTAAATAAAATAATATCTATTATCCAACATAATTATAACTCAATAACCTATTTTTTATTTTTGTACTATTCATAACTAAATATACTATTCTCTACTGAAAACTATGCATGTGTTTGTTTACAGAAGTTTTATGTAAAAATTTATAATATTTAAAGTAATATAAAAGTCAAAATTACAAAAAAAAAATTGTTGACAACTAATTTATTATTGTTGTTTACTTATTTTAATTTGATCTTAAATTAAATTTAATACTATTTTATTTCAAAGATGGGGTGCAAGATTTTGAGATTTAACAATCTAAAATTAAAATAATTTAATAACAATAACAAAAAGTTAAACAACAATTGAAATAAAGTAACAAACGAAAATATGAAAACAAAAAAAGTTGATAAAATACTTCAAGTTAAAAAAATGTTGAAATAATCAAAACTGTTGTTCAACGCATTTAGAAGCCATTTTGTTTTTAATGTTTTTATTACTTATCAACAATCTTAACGTTTTTACAACAAATTTGTTCACTATATATAGTATTTAAAAATTAAACTTGTGACTCTTGTCAACAATTAGTGGTCGTTATACAAAATATTATAATAATAAAAAATCACAACTTGTGACTTTTGTCAATAATTAGCACGCTAATTACAGTATCGTCCACAATTATTTTCGTCGCGTCCACAATTATTTTCGTTTGTCCATAATTATTTTTAAATCAAAACACTTCAAGCCATAATGACTAACAACAACTCAATAATCCAAATATCGAAATGGCTGAAGAAACAAAAAACAAAACAGCAACGGAAGAAAATATTGCTACAATAAAAAGAATGTTGATTGGCAACGAATCAAGTCGATCTATTGCAAATGCAACAGGTCTTTCAATTAGGACAATACAAAACTGGATACGAAAGCTTGAAGCAGACCAAAATATAATACCAAAAAAACGTGGCAGAGCTGCACGAAATAATATTGAAAGAAAGAGAGAAATCGAGTTATTATTTAATGCAAATAATGCATTAACTACTATTGCCATTGCAGAGTTAATGCCAGAAGAACATAAATGCTCGACAACTACAATCAAAAGAGAATTAAAACAAATGGGATATACCCATAAAAGGCTTAAATCGATCGTTGTTGCAAGAAATTCAGCTCAAGTAATAGCAACGAGGTTTATGTTTTGCAATCATGTTTCTTTTCTCCGAAATTCAGATCTGGTCTATATTGATGAAACTGGGTTCAATCTGCATGATTCACGACATTATGGATATGCATTATTAGGAAGCACCCCGTTTGTTACAGTGCCCACACAGAGAGGAAGAAATGTTAGCCTAATATGCGCTATTTCAGTTACAGGGTGTATTGGATTTAAACTAAAGATTGGAGCCTTTAATACCAGTAGCATGCACGACTGGATAGAACAAGATTTAAGACCAGTTTTAAGTGATCGCAGATATGTTGTAGTAATGGATAATGCGCGATTCCACTATTCATCAATAGTAGAATCTGCATTTCGAGAAAGTAATTGTACTATCCAGTTTTTACCACCTTACACTCCTCAACTTAATCCTATCGAGGAGTTTTTTTGGCATGGTTAAAAATTTATTTAAAGGAATACAACCGCGGCCTAACAATTCACAAGAAATGATTAAAATTATTACTGAGATTTTATCAGGTTTTACCGAATATTCTTTTGAGAATTATTATTCTCACATGCGTGAGTGGATGTTAAAAGGAATTCAACGTAATGAATTTATTTGATTAAATTATACTTGGATTTTTTTCTTGATTTCAAAAATTTTAAAAATAAAGTGTTTTGATTTAAAAATAATTATGGACAAACGAAAATAATTGTGGACGCGACGAAAATAATTGTGGACGCGACGAAAATAATTGTGGACGATACTGTATTAATGACGCACAACATCCCCCTTAGCTCAACAAGAGCTCATACGTAATCGTTGTACTTCCGATTAGGAAGTACTCTCCTTCCATAGCGAGTGAATTGAACAGGCTGTGACTCTGTTTCACCACGACGATGTTGCAGATGAGAAAAATGTCGTGGTAACGTATGTCCGTTGACATCGACTTCAGCTGTTAAATCATTATGCAATCCCACTATACTTTCTTTCAGCCATCGTTGCGTACACAGCGTTACGTGCTTGGGTTTCACCCACACTTTGTCGCCAACTTTCCATTCACGACACTCTGTCATCGACTTTTGTGTTGATTCGATTTTATCGATTCCAGGAATTCGAGCTCGTTTGTGATGTTGGCAAAATATTTCAAAAGGTGTGCTGTGTTTTGATGGAACGTTATTGATTAAAAATACAGACATGGGAATACCACATTTTACTCATGCATTTGTTCTTTTTACTGTCCGATGAATTCTTTCAACTATTCCATTTCCCAATGGTTTTTCAACAGCTCGATAGATGAGCCTTATTTCCCATTTCGCAGCCATAGTTTGCATAAGTTGAGATCTAAATGACTTAGAGTTATTTAGAAGAACTTCAGAAGGAGGTCCAAATGTTGACCATATTGTTTCTAACGCTTGAACAACCATAGTTGCACTTTCGTCGCTTAATGGTGTCCATTACGTATATCTGCTTAGGCCGCGATCAATACAAGTAAGATATAGCGATGAATCAACATGAGTAACATCGCAGGCTACTCTTTCCCATACTTTGCTAACAGCAAGATTTCCTTTATCCCACAACATCACATTAGGGTCAATCGAGTTACATTCATCGCATTCAGCGACAACCTGTTTCACTGTGTCACTGGTAACGTGGATACCAGCGCGCATACATAACTCCATACTCTTGGAAACTCCCATGTGTGCTAGTGAATGAATTTTTCGAATCTGCTGTTTATCGTACTTGTAAATGGTATTACATTCTTGTGTTGCAACTTTGTTTTTTATCCATTTTGTTGGCACTCTTGTGAGTTCATCTGCAATATTTTTAGTTGTTGGTACCCATGTAACAGTTACATTTATGACATAATCCTCGACCAATTTTTCAAATATTTGAAGTCTTCGTCGAATTAACATTTCGCATTGCCCAGCACATTTCACAGGTTTGTCACGAGTCAATTCAGAATTTAACCAACTAAATACACTATGAGAATCAGTTTTAATGGAGACATCACTTGGATTTCATTTCAATGCCATATTTAGACCTTCAATACATGCATCTAATTCGGCCACATTGATATGCATTGCGTCAGACTTTGGTCGGACCCATGTCGCATCTTCTATTTTTCTGTCACCTTGCGTTATCTCAACTCCTTTTGCCAGCGAACTTGCGTCGCACCATACAGTCAGGGATGCATTTGGTTTAACATTTTATACACCTTTTGCCGGATCGCACTTTACGGCTTTATCTACAACTTCCTGCATCATTTCGATAAGTTACTTATTCATAATAGGTTCATCCCAACCTGCTTCGTTAGTACATCTTTTTACATAGCTGCATGTCGGTCTCAACCATCCAGCAACTGGTAGATTAGCAATCAGATTACCACATAATGAGAATATATCCCTCTTTGTGAGCACAGATTTAATAAAAAGAAGCTCACGTCCTCTCTTCCAAAACATCTCCTTTGTTAATGAATTTACTGTGACTTCTAATCCTAGTGCACGAACTAGGTTTTCGCCAAAATATTCAGGTGCTTTTGCATGAAGATTCCATTTCTTCATATGTATCACCAGCTTTCTTTCATTTCCATTGGTTGCAAGGGTGTCATCAATGTACCCTCTTGTTGTTTTTGCCAGTGCAGAATCTTGTTGGAGAACATACCGCAATATTAAGCTCATCATCACTGGTGCCAAACTTAAACCAAAGCCCAAACGTGTAAGTGCATATCGCTGATTTTTATAGATGACCGTCTGGTAAGGCCAATGCCTTTTATGCACATGAATTTGTAATGTATATGCTCTTCTTAGATCCATTACTGAGTCGTTGCTGTTTTTGCTCATGAGTCTCCACTCCCTCATTGCATCATTGATGACATCAGCATCTCTTGTAGAGGCTTTTACATACGTGTTAAGCTCACGATAATCAAGCACAGGTCTTATCTTCTTTTTGTTATCTTGAATGACACACATTAACGGTAGTAGACCTTTAGGTTTTCCCATAATTTTATTCTCATATTTGATGAGTATACCTTCTTTGAGCCATTCATTTATTTTGTTGTTAAACGCCTCACAATGTTGGTCAGCTACATTATACTGACTTGTTCTATTTTTCATTTTAGGTTCGTTTTCCCACTCCCAACTTACAATCCACTTTTTGCCATCAAAATAAGCTTTGCTTGTTTCAATTTCAATTGTCGCAACACGAAGTTTCGATGACAACTCAATCAAAGAATTACATAATTTCAGTTTTCCAGTGCCAATTTGTAGTCCATCACACGTCTTTATTAAGTCCATACCCATAATCATGTCGTATTTGTTTATTACTTCATTCACACTCAAAACCACCACATCTACCAAGCACCCATTCGTTGGGTGGCATATTTTAGCACTAACTTCTTCGCATCGAATTATTCCGCCCATTGTTGCAACATTTACTAAACGAATCACTTTATAGTCAGGCGGCAGTAACTTCTTGGTGATGATTGATTGCGAACAACCAGTATCCACAAGTGCTGTAGCTTTTCTTCCGTTTATTACCAAGTCAATAGTAGGTAGTCTTGTTTCGGGACGAGTTTTTGTAAAAATACCTAATGCGAACTCGTCCCATTTAAGTTTTCCTGGTTTCTTTGACGTTTGTAGCAGTCTTTTGCAGCATGTTTATGCAAGCATTTTTTGCATAAAGAGGTACATTCACGTGCAAAGTGATTTAAGGATTCACAGTTGTAACATCGAATTTCTTTCTTTCTTCATGTATAACTTGTTGTTCCAGTCGTCCGGTGAATCGCATTTACTTCTTCATTCACAGATAAACATGCCGCATCTAATCTTGTTTGTGCAACCACGGATGCAGTCTTGACACAATCGTCAAAGCTCAATGCATCGTCTCCCCGAAGAATGGCATGCAGAATGGCACCATCATTAATGCCAATTATGAATTGGTCACGAAGTCGGCCTTCTCTCTCTGAGGGCAAGAACTTGCAGTCTTGAGCTGCTCAAATCACTCGATGCGCGAACGTCTGTATAGATTCTTCAGTACCTCTGTAAGTTTTTTTAAACTCATACCGTGAGATTAACAATGATTTTCTTATTTCCAACGTTTCCAATTTCGTTACCAATTCTTCGTACAAAACATCCTCTGGAACTTCCGGTGCTGTTAATTCTTCCATGGTCTTGTAAATTTTTAACGGCAGAGCGGCAAGCAAAAACGCTACGTGTTGATCTGAAGTTATATTGTTTATTGCAAAGAAGGAAGTCATCTGTCGAATAAATCGCTTTGGCTGTCCATCTTCATATTGCGGAGATAATAGACATGCCCAGTTAGCTTGTTGTTCAACGCATTTAGAAGCCATTTTGTTTTTAATGTTTTTATTACTTATCAACAATCTTAACGTTTTTACAACAAATTTGTTCACTATATATAGTATTTAAGTATTAAACTTGTGACTCTTGTTAACAATTAGTGGTCGTTATACAAAATGTTATAATAATAAAAAATCACAACTTGTGACTTTTGTCAGTAATTAGCACGCTAATTATTAATGACGCACAACAAAAACTAAATGCAATATTATCATAATTTATTAGTAACTGGTGATTGGTAGAAATCTGTCCAATCTAATGCAATCTATTGGTAATCAGATAATTGGTAAATAAAAGTTTTGAAATAAGTAAAGCAAAATGCAATACCAAAGTGCTTTTTAAAATTATTCTCATAATATTTGTTATATTTAATAATGAATATAACTATTTAGTAATGTATAATTAACGATCGGTTTTGCGGTTTTTTTAGGAAGAAAAAAAACAGTTTTCTGTTTTAAGAAAACTGAACAAGAAATGGGTTAGCCGGTTACATTTACAGGTTGCCAAGCCCTAGTTGTAACTAATATGTTATGATTTTAGATCTCATCTGGTAAATCTACAGCTAGTTCATTAGTAGCACGTTGTTTTGCAGCACTTTCAATGGGTGAATTAGCTTCAATTCTATTACCAATTGATTCCGAAAGAATTTTATTCATGTTAAATATGCTTCTAGAAAGGTGTCCGTATCAATCGAAAGCAGGTAAATTTTTTACTTTATTTAATATTTTTTCTTAGAATATTTGTTTAATATTTTGATGTTTTCACATCATTACATTTTTTACATAAATACATTAAATATTAACAAATTTTTGAAAATTAAAAAATATATATATTATCTAAATTTTAATTTAAAAAGATTTTGAAAACATAAAAAGCTGTTCATATTAACAAATTGTTACATTGAAATGAAAAGGTTTTATATGGTGTATATTACGAAGAAAATCACAAAGTTTATATTTTTATAACTTTTATTGAAATTAACTTCAATATTTATTTAAATAAATGTTGAATATTTTTGCTGTACAATAGTTTTCCAGAGTCACAAAAATAAGTCAAGCGTTCTTTTAATTGATATAATTTTTAAGTAAACACTAGTCAACATTTATACCCTGCCCTCATTGGTCTGAGCATTTTTTTTCCCTCTAGTTAACTGGTAGTGGTGCCTAATAAAATACTTGCTTTACTGGTAGCAGTGGTAGTAATAAAACACTTGCTTTCTAGGTGAGAGGTAAGAAGATTGACTATGTCTATGTCTTAATTATATAGGTAGTATTGAATACAGCTCTTGTTTTTTTGTGCAGCAGCCTTGTTTGTTAAAAGATAAAGGGTTGAGAAAGATAATAAATAGCTATAATTAAAAAAACAGCCAGCCCATCAGATACAGTTAAAGTTTGAGTAAGTTTCAGAAATAAAAATGTTACTTTGTCATGTGTTTTGTTTTGTTTTTTTTAGCTAGTGTAAAAAAAGTTTCTTTTTATAAATATATTGAAGTAGATTGCATGCTTGAAATTAATTTCAACAAAAAATTATTTTAGAACTTTCTATTCTAATGTAAAAAACAAGGCAAAAACATTTCTCAACTTCAAGTGTTTAATCTTTATAAAAATATATTTTATCAACTTCATCTTTATTAAAGAGTTTTTTTCAATAAAAAAAAAATTGTCAAGGCTGTATGCTATTTATTATTATCTATTGCTGTAAGCTGTATGCTATTGCTGTAAGCTGTATGCTATTGCTGTAAGCTGTATGCTATTACTGTATGCTATTGCTGTAAGCTGTATCCTATTGCTGTAAGCTGTATGCTAGTTTTCAGTTGTATGCTATTTTTCAGCTGTATGCTAGTTTCAGGTGTTTTATATTTATCAAAAACAAATTTTAATTGATTTAAAACAAAAAAAACAAAAAAACAATTCTGTAATTTAATTTTAATTTAAAATCTGTTTAAGCTAGAGTACGAAAATTCTCAAAACATATGGTTTTGTAAAAATGCAGAACAGATCAACATTTAACATGAAAAATGATGATTTGACAATATATAGCTGTGTTCTAAGTCTTAAATTATTTGTCAATCTGTTACAATAGTAAGAGTACATAAATATTGCTTTACTTTATAGGTTCTTCGAGTCTATTGAATTTTTATTGTTCCTTAAGTCTTGGTATGCTGATTTCAAATTTATATCAACAACAACAATATACAGAAATGGTTGCTAGTAACTTCTATACAAACATCTCATCTTCAGTCAATGTTCTGGAAAATATAATTTTTAATGACGAATTAGATAAAAAAGAAGGTGCATGCGTTGGCTACGGTCTAGCAGTTGTATCAGCAATAATGCATGATTTAAACAATTATTCTAAAGCACAAGCTATTCAAATTCGAAATCGAATATTAGAAAAGTGTGGTAGCCTGCATGAGGCAGACATGTTATCAATATTTGGACAAGAGTTATATTTTGTATTAGCATACTTAACTATGGCCATGTTTACTGTAGATATCCTTACAATTGAAGAAGTTAAAAACTGTACTAAGTTTATGCAGATAAAGGCTGAAAGTAGTTTGGTTTGTTTTTTTTATGTTTGCATGCTACTGTTTTACTTTTTTTCATTTTAAAGTTTCTAGATACTTCGGCGCCTTTATACATACGAAACATCTTGACATGAACTAAATATAATTACACATATTTAACATCTTTACACATACTAAATAATTTTTTAATAAAATATCATGTTTTAATATAAATATATATGTTTTAAAAATATAGACATGAATTTTTTAAATTAAGTTTATGAATCTATACATGTAATATAATTATAGATTTATAAACATAATTAAAAAGACTATTTGTTATGTTTTTAAAGCATAACTTTTAGGTAAAATTATTTATTCAAAAAGAATAAATATTTTATGGTCCTTTAAGTTTGAAGTTATTTTGATGTGATAAGGTAACTTTTTTTTTTTTTTTTAATCTTTAAGATTGTTTTGGAATCATATATTTTGAAAAAGATGTTGATAGATTAAATATGGGTTGCGCATTATGTCAAATTTGTAAGCGTTTGCATAGTTTTTTTTTTTTGATGAATTAATGTTTCAAAAATAATTTTTTTTATACATGAATTTGATCAATCACCTTTCCCAGGCCTTTTTTTAAATAAAAAATGCTTCATGCATTAGCTTAATGCTTCATGCATTAGCTTAATTAGCCATGTTTGACGTTATAAAATTCTCTTTATTTTTTCATTTTTTAAAGTTACTTTATTTATTAGTTTATTATTTTATTATTAAAATTATATCGCTGTATATATCATTTGTTCAGAAATAATCGCGATTTAATGTGCGTAATAAATAAAAAAGTTTATATTTTAATAAATTTTTGATGCAGCTATTTATTTAAAATTTAATTTTGAGTAAAAGAAAAAGTTTAGGAAGGAAAATTGAAAGAACAATTGCAATAAAAATAAGCTGATTTTTTTTAAGAACAAATAAAATTTAAATATTAAACAATATTTAGTAATATTTTTAAATAGATTTGATAGTTAAGTTAAATCCCAGCATTAACTTTAACTATAATATACTTATATATATTTTTTAAATCAAAATTAAATTATTTTTTTTTTTTTATCAGAATAAAATTATATATTTTTATTAGTTTTAAATTAAATCATATATTTTTTTATCAGAATTAAATTATATTTTTAAGATCTTTGCTTCAAGCTTAAAAAATCAATCATTACAATAAAATAAAAAACAAAAATAAAAATAAATTTTTAATTTTGAGTTTTTTTCATTAGTAAATAACCCTTATATCAAACATTGTCATTCAAACTTTTGTAACAAGTATTTTTATATACTATTTTTATATTTTTACATTTTTATTTTTACGTCATTTAAAAGTTAATGAGACTTTTTAAAAAATCAATTAGTTGTTTTATCTTACTGTTTATAGAATAATTTAAAAGTTAAAAAATGATAAAAAGTTGCTTAACCAAAATCGATTACTGCTTATGTAAAATGCTTAAGGCGTACGTAAATTGCTCTATGTGTATTGTTTTAAAACAAAGCCTGTTTCACTACCGTAGCTGTTTAAATTTTTTTTTACCGTATTTAATGATCTGGCTGCCTTGTTTTATGTCTAAAATATCCCTGACATTCTCCATAACCGTTTGTTTACTTTGTTCACACTTTAACCTTTGTTATTTTATCAATCAACATAAGTTAACTTGGTTAATTTATGTTGATTGAATTCTACCACCACTTCTTGACACATGTACCACATGATACCAACTTTTCAACCAGGCTTGGACAGGAATGATGTGCGGTCGAACACTATTGTTGACCACGCAAATGGTTTTTTGTTGACAACTTGATCACGACTGTTTAGATGTTTTATGATTTACACATTTCAGAAATGCGCTAAAAAAAGAAACGCGAAGCTAAACAGTTTAGCTCAGCATTTTGAAGTCTTTTTTTTTTTAAATCTTAAAACTATGAAAAAAAATTTTAAAAAAACTGAAAAAGAAAAAAATTTCTCACGAAAAAGAAAACAATTCCTCACGAAAAAGAAAACAATTTCTCACGAAAAAGAAAACAATTCCTCACGAAAAAGAAAACAATTTCTCACGAAAAAGAAAACAATTCCTCACAAAAAAAAAAACAATTTCTCACAAAAAAGAAAACAATTTCTCACGAAAAAGAAAACAATTCCTCACGAAAAAGAAAACAATTTCTCACGAAAAAGAAAACATTTCCTCACGAAAAAGAAAACAATTTCTCACGAAAAAGAAAACAATTTCTCACGAAAAAGAAAACAATTTCTCACGAAAAAGAAAACAGTTCCTCACGAAAAAGAAAACAATTTCTCACGAAAAAGAAAACAATTTCTCACGAAAAAGAAAACAATTCCTCACGAAAAAGAAAATATATAAGCTTAAGAATAATATTCAAAAAACTTTTTGTTTGAAGCGAAATTTATTTTTTGTTACTTTTTTAATTGCATTTGAAATAGATTACTTTAAAACTTATCTTTTAAAACATTTTATTAAGGTTATGTAAAGCGCTTTAACAAATTACTTCTAATGACTGTTTAGTAAGTCAATTAAAAAAAAAAAACTTTTAAACAATTCTTTGTAAAAATAGAAACAAAAAAATAAAGCAATTAAATCATTTCATTGCAACAGGAAGGTATTAATTAAACTTATTCATAATTTAAAGTATTTAAAAAAAGTAATCTTATGAAAGATTTTTAGACATGGAAAATATAGTTTCAAATGTTTAAGTTTATTACTAAAAATACATGCTAAAAAAATTTATATATATAATTTACAGAAAATGCATTTATTTTAAACGATCATTATAATTAACCTTTTATTTAAAGCCTTATTTTATTTAAAGCCTTCACGTAAAATAAAAATGTTAGAAAAGGTCAACGGTTAATTGTTATTCATAACATAATGATTTTTTTATTGCATTTAAATTGTTAAAAATTAAAATAACCATGGTCAAATTATAAAGAAAAAAATTTAATAGCGTGGTCAGTTATAGAGTGCGATTCCACGCCATTTCCTTCTTTAAGTTCACTTTCATATTCACTTTTTTGTAATTATTGTCAACAACCTTTTTTTTTTTTGCTGACATCAACAACCTAAGAAATTTCATCAATAGGATCCCCACAGCGCAGAATATAAGTGAAATTTAAACATAATTTACCTTCTACAATGTGTGTTACCAGTAAAATATTAAATATTAAGTACATATGAGCTCAAGTTAGAAGTTTTGATTTTTTTAATTAAATTTAAACTTTTCCTTTTAAAAACTGCTATTATTTTAGTGTTTTTTTTTTGTTTTTTTTTGTAAAGTTAGTGAAAAGTTAAAAAAGGAAAATTTTGAAATCAAAAATTAAAAAAAAATTTGAAAAAAAAAAACTTTGTTTAAACACTTATCAAAAATCTGCATTTTTTTGATAAGTGGATTTCAAGTTTTTGCTGTCATCCTGCAGTCATATACAATAAAAAATTATTTGTTTTCTGGATTGCAATAGCTTTCTTAGTTTTAGTAACTGGAGTTTATGTATTTTCCCAAATTTAGTAGGTAAATTTTAGGTGGAGTCTACTTATTGTTTAAAAAGATAGTTAAAAATATTATATTTCTTTTTAAGTTCTATTTTTATTTTTTTTTTTTTGCAGTCAGTTGGTCTTCAATTAGCACTTGGTGTACTAAACTACACAATGCTTCAATCTAAAACTGAAAAAAATCTCTCAAATGATATACTTGAAAACTGGCACAATATTCTCTCAAAAAAAGAGTCCAATGTGTTAAAAAAACTTGGGGCTGTTAAAGGCATCTTTGCTTCATATGGAATACATTCCTTGTTCTTAAGGATTATAAATGATCTGGATCAATTCAAACAATCCATTAATACCTCATTGAAATTACTTTTTAGTTTATTTGATAAATCCCCAGATGATTCAATCTGTTTGTTAGTTGCTGAACAGTTAGGTTATATATGTCTTTTAGAAGAAAAATCTTCAAGTGTTGTTAGTCTCCCACAAAGTTACAATTATTTAAAAGAAATATCTTTGTTAAGGAATATTTTTGATCTGTTAATGAAACCTTCAATGAGTAATTGTATCAATGACTTAAGTGAGGACGAGGTACTCACTCTTCTTAAATCATTAGTTGCTTTAAAAGGTGTCCCTCTTCCCCCTGTTAACTGGGTTTCTATACTTGGTCCGTTGACAAGGGCTGGTTTTTCAGATTTTGTAAAGCAGTTATGTATTCAATTTGCTATATTTTATGTTGGCTCATCAAACTCTATGGCTTTATGGATATCTTCTTTTATCAGTTCTTCATTATTTACCAAACTAGCTATAACAACACAAAAAATGATTTTGTTAGCAACTGAAAGTTTATTACCTTATTTAACAACTAATAAACAGAGAGTGATTCTTGAAGAACTTCCCATTTATTGTTTATTTTTATCTGATCACAAGTCTCAATTTGTGTCTTGTGTTTTTCAACAGTGGTTGGCGATATTAAAAATGTCAACTCCACCTCAGTCTACCATTTCTTATGTATCATCTGCGTTAAAGATTGTTTTAGATAAACTTAAAGATGTTCAAATGGTATGTTTTTTTTATTTCACTGTATTACTAATTTAAATTGTTGAACTCTCATAGCATTTAATATTTCTATTGGTTTTCAGCAAATATCAAATCATGATTTAAAACATCTTGCCAAACTTGTGTGTTTGTTACAAGGAGAAGACTGGAGAAAAGTTTTACATAAAGTACGTTTTTGTGCAGTTTGTTTTTTATATTTTTTCATATCTAATTTCAATTTTTTTAAATTTATTTAAAAAAAAAGATGCTAGTTAGATGTGAAGAATATCCCATGATCCACCCTCATGATTACATGATTGGATTTGATTTAAATTTATTAGAACAGTAATACATTATCTAAAGGAAACACAGTATCATGTTGTACATATTCATGTTCTAAAGGATACACAGTATCCTACAACAATAAAATAAATATACTAGAAAGTTTAAAAAATCAAGAAACAAAGTACAACTATGACAAAACTGTTACATGAAGACAATCTAAGTTGGAATAAGAATTTTGTTGAAATTAAGTACTTGCTTTTAACAATGAATTTCGAGTAATGCTAAGTGCCAAATCGAGTATTAAAAATTTCAAAATATGAAAATTTAAGTAAGATGTCTATGGACTTTATCCACTGCATTTAGTAAAATGTCTTGGGACTTTATCAATTACATTTATTGATTCAATGCAATGTGGTGACCAGACTGGAGTGCAATATTCTAAAATAGGTCTTATGTAAGTAGTAAAGACTTTTACGAGAACAGGTGGATTACGATTTTTTAAAACACGGACAATATTTGAAATATGATTTTTTAATTTAGAAAAGAGTCCATAATCACATCAAGATTTTTTGGATTTTTAGGCCAAGTTAAATTATGAACTCCTAATTTATAATTGATTTTTATATGTTTACAAAATGAAGCAGGTACTATTTTAGGTGTAAAACACTTTCTTCTGGCATTTTTTGACTGTCATTTTTTTTTATCAGAGAATAACTTTGATGGCAACAGCTAAGTTGTGGCTATGATCCATATCCCTAAATGAGTTCTATAGTTTAATATCGTCAGAATATAAGAGAACAATTAACATTTTTAATTATAGGGGTTTAATCACTTACGTTAAATGTAATAACGAATAACGCTTCAATTTTTTCACGAATCAAATGCTTTTTTGATATCAATTTTCAATATGTCAGTAATTAAATGGTTGTCAAGAGCTTTATTTCAATCATTTGTTAACTCAAGAAGATTTGTGCAGGTAGATCTTTTAGATAAAAAACCTGATTGGTTGATTAGGTTTTTTTTAGATTATTATTCTCAAGTTTTATTTGCAATTTTTGAACTAAATACACCTCAAATGCTAGCAATATCAATATTGCTATTTAGTTTTCGGTTTTTAGAGGATATATTTTTTTTTTATGTAAACCTTTATTTGCGTAAGATTATGTAAACCTTTATTTGCGTGCTTACTAGTTTTATTGTTTTCGGCAAGTTTGAGTTTGACATTTTGCGGTGTGTAAATATGGTTTTTTACATTTAGATGCATATCTAGTATTTGCTTTTTTATGCGAATCGGTCTAAGTATTGGACCACCTTTTTTGTCATTAAAATACTTTTCGAGCTAACATTATACTTTAAATAAAATATACTTTGAATGAAAATGACTTTTTTGTTATGATATACTGTTCTGATTGGAATAAAATAATCAATTCCAATACGAAGATGAACTGAAAAAATATTCCAATTCTCTTTAGTTGTAAAAACAAGAGAAAATTCGTGGTCCCAATATATGTTTGATAAGTAAAAAAAAAAAATAATCTTATCAGTATTATTAAAATCCTAAAAAGAATTTTTTTAAAATTAGTTATAAATTAAAGTGTTAGTATAAAAGAGGACGGAGTTTTGGAAACAAAAGACAGAGTTGTGATCAATTTTACTAATAAACACCCGACAGTAATGTTACCTAATAGAGAAATAATATTAGACAAAAAAAACAGATCAGGAATATTATTTTTACGGGTAGCTTCCAATACGTATTGTACACATATTGAACACATATATTCATGTGGATTGTATGTGAAATGGTTTAGAGCACTACAGTTTTTACAGTTTTTACAATAGTCAGGTCAGGTTATCCTGCTACTGGTAACATGTTACCCAGTACAACCTGTTTCATGTCCTGCTGCCTTGTAGGATATGCTTTATTAGGCAAAGGCTAGGAGAAGCCAATTCTGACTTAAAATACCCTGCCTTTGAACTCTTGGTTGAATAAAGGCTAGAGATAGTGTCTTGATAAAAATGCCTAATTTGGGCAGATGTTAAATGCATATTAAGGCAAAGACTTGAGAGGTAAACAAATTCTATTTCTTGACCAGTTTCGCACCTCTTCTTCATCTATTAGGCTGCAGAAGATGTAATTATAATACATTGTAATTATAATACATTATAATACATTTCCAATTTAGGATGTTGAATGTTTGATCTTCTTGACTCAATGCATAGGTTTTGTTTTTATGACTAGGCAGCTCATTCTATGAACTCCTAATGAGGGTACAGCTCTAAAACTCAGTTTTATGGTTTTGAGGCTGGCTGGTAGTTAGGTTTCTTCAACTCTCTGGTAGCACTCAGAGAGGCTGGTTCCATCAACAGTTGTAAAGTATCAGAGTACTTTACAACTGGTGTCCATGTTTGTAATTTTGGTGTGCATTGTCAAAGCTACATTTTGAGCTCTTTTTTATGGCTTAGGGTTTATTAATAGTAATGAGGCAATTGCTTAGACTATTAAATAGTGTACTAATTACTATCTGTGCTTTGAGTCGAGTTCTTTAACAAATCCAAAAATTAAAGTAACAAAAACTATAAAATACAAAAACCATTGTCACCAGCAAGTTCTCTAAATCTATCATCACAATATTCATGGTCTTTGAAGTAACTTTTCTTCTGTTGAGTCTTATCTCTTGCAAAGTTCACCAGACCTACTTGCTCTTTGTGAAACTAATTTGAGTTCAGCTGTCTCATCTTGTAATGTTAGTGTTGATGGTTATCTTCCATAATTATTAAAAACTCAAATAGTCACATGCTTGGCCTGGGCATTTACATTCATAAGAATTCATAAGAACACCCATTTGTCAGGAAACTAGGTTTGAATCACAGAGTATTCTTTTATGTGCTTTTGTTAAGCACGACTTCACTCTATCGCTTTTGTCCTATATCACTCTCCTTTATCTCAAGAATGTACTCTTTTCGATTTTTTTTCTGATCAAATTGACCAGGCCCTCTTTTTTTTTTTATCCTTCAGCCAATATCGTTGTTGTTGATGACTTTAATACTCATCACACTGAATGGCTTGGCTCTAGTGTCAGTAGCAATCCAAGTGTTAAAGCCCACAAAATTTTCCTTTCTCAAAGTCGATTTTCCAACTCGCTTTCAAGACAATTCGAAAGCGAGTTGGAAAACTCGCTTTCTTGTTTCTGATACTAGTCAGTGCTCAGTTTCTCCACATTCACTCCTCGGTGCTTCTGATCGCGGTTTGATCTCTATAAAACTTCTATCTCATTCTTCTTTATCATCAAAATCCCTCTATCACCATACCTCTTACAACTACCTTAAAGCTGACTGGGACTCTTTCCATAATTTTCTTTGTAATGGCTCTTGGGAAAAATTTTTTTTCTTGGGAAAAATTTTCTTGGGAGATTTTTTCTTTCCTCTCAACAGTTTTAAGTCAACCCTCACTCTTTTCTATGGTTTTCCTCTGATTGTGCAGCTGCAATTTCCAATCGTAACCATTACTTCCATATCTATCACCAAAATGTCTGTTTACTATTCCTAGAAACCATTGTAAAAATGTTGTCTAACGCCAAAGCCCGCTATTTTCTAAGCTTAAAATCTTGTGTTTTATCTCAAAAACTAGGCTCCAGAGACTTCTGGAGAATCTTTGAAAGTGTCTATAATAAGAAAAAATCTGTTATTTTACCTCTCTTGCATAGTTCCTACTTGACATAGTCGACAAACAGGTTGATTTATTGCTTGACATATTGTATCACAGCAGTTGTCTATACTTACAAAACTATTTAACAAGTGCTTATCAGAATCTTGTTTTCCAGCAGGCTGGAAAACAAGATTCTGATAAGGCTTGTCTAACCACCGTCCTATTAGTCTTCTTCTTATCATAAGCAAGGTTTTTGATTCTTTAATTAATAAATACTTAATCTCTCATCTTGAATCTAATAACTTACTTTCTGATCATTAATATGGATTTCGATCTTCTTGTTCTACTGCTGATTTGTTAACAGTAATAACCAATAGGTTTTATCGTGCATTAGATAGATGTGGAGAGGGCTATTGTTCTCGACATTTCTGAAGCCTTTGGTAAAGTTTGGCATACTGGTCTTATTCGTAACATTTTTAAGATTATTGAATCCTTACTTACCAATCATAGTATAAAAGTGAATGAATGAAATAATGAGAAATAATAAGAAGTGAATGAATGAATAATGAAATAATGAAAAATAATGAAATAATAAGAAGTGAATGAAATAATGAAGTTAATGAACCATGACTGAAAGGTATGAACCATTACGAAATTTATGTTCGTGGAATTATGAAATGATTGCTTTTTATTGATTTTTACAATTAATAAAAATAATAAAAAACTAAAGGTTACAAATTTTCAGGACTTTTTTGTTTACACTCCTTGTGTAATAACATAGTTTTGTACTATTCATCTACTCTTAAATCAAGATTGATGATTACTTTATTAATTTCTGTGGAGTTTTTAAATTTATTTTCAGTTTTTAAGATAGAATATCTATCATTTTTTTTGTTGAGAGCAATAACAAATGTCACAACAATACAAGTCACAAAATTACAAGTCACAGCATTACAAGTCACAACATTACAGTCACTTTCTCTAAGTTGTTTTAATAAGTGACTTTATTAGTTTATCTTGATCAGCTTCATAAACGTTAAATTCTGTTAATTGAGCGTTTTCCATGTTTATTATTATTTCTATTTTTTGATATATTTGTTTGATATATATATATATATATATATATATATATATATATATATATATATATATATATATATATATATATATATATATATATATATATATATGCCCTAAGGTAGGTAATTTTGTGCACCCTCCATTAAAGTCAATCAAAATTGAACAGTTTTCAATTCAAAATTGAACAGTTCAATATATTTAAGCAGTAGTTTCTGATTTTATATGTTTATGCAAAGTCAGAAATAAAAAACATAATGTAACAAAATGTTATATTATGTATGTGAAGATATGTATGCTAAATCAAAAATTAAAAACAAATCTTATATTATGCATATAAGTTTAAATCTATAAATATATAAATACTTTAACAGCTTCCAAAAGAAATTCGATACAGGTTACAAATAGAAATACTTTATCTGTTGTCTCCAACATATGATGACATTTTGGAAATTGTTTTTGGTGAAGAAATTGGTATGGTTTGAAAATTAACACTGATTAAAATTTAACACTAAAAAATGATTTTTAATAAATTCATTTTAATGTATTATTTTAGTTTTAACCAATATATATGATATGATCCAAATGATATTTTCATTGAAAGATGTAAAGTTGTTGGAATATTTGGTTAAAAGAGTAATCAATGATAACCAAGAAGATAAGGTTTGTTATAATGTAGGATATCATAAATTTTAAAAAGTTCGAAGTTTGTAAATTGATTGAAATAAAGAATAAGATTTTGCAAAATTAATTAAAACTAGCTGTCATGACTTGTAAAATACAGGTCATGGTAAGTCTATTCTGCATTCACCATTTCTATTTATACTTATTTCTTATTTATTTCCTTATATACTTATTCCTTATTTCAATATTTTTTATTAAGCAATTGAAAAACTATTGTCTACTTTTTAACATATTGTCTACTTTTTAAAGTTATGGATAAAAAAATAATTTATTATATAGTTAACTTTAAAATGCTTCAGTAGTCGTTTCGTGAACCGCTATTTATCAGCAGTTCAGATATTAGTACCCAAAGCAGATATTCTAATTAATATTTAGAATACCTGCTTGAAATGTATTGATTAATTAAAATTGGAATAAAAAGTTTTAAAAAAGAATTAGACTTAAAAATATATGAAATAATGTATTTAACATGACCTGTATAATATAGAATATAACATGATATAACAAATTTACAACATGACCCATATAATATAGGTCATGGTAAATTTATTCCACACCGACCATTTCCATACTTATTCTTTGTATAGTCATGTTATTTCAATAACTTTTAGCAATGGTCGAAAATAAAAATCTTTCAAATCTTTGTTTTTAGTTACCTCTATCGTGACGTATGCGCAAAAAATTTCTACCGCTGATGTTATATACATAATATATATATATATATATATATTATGTATATAATATCAATAGAATTTAAAAGAGGATTTATTTTGTATTTTAGAAAATTGGAAAAGGTTTGCCAATTTTAAAAACTATTTAATAAAAAAATGAATAACTTGATAAAATGGCAAATAAATGCTATAAATCAAAATTAAGGAGATTTTGCCGCAATCCAATTTTTAAATAAATTAAAACTTTATTAATGTAAAAAGTAAAATAAAAGCAAAGAACAACAAGTTTAAATGAGTATTTAGTTTGCACCGGCAAACGATTGGATTTTTATTTGAATAAGAATGGAATTTTGCTCAAAATTTCCCTTAGGAATAAGTTTTAATCTAAAAACGAATGAAAACAATAAAAATATGATTAATTTGGAAAAGATTTAATTTGGAAAATATTTAATTATAAATTAATAATATAATTCTGTTGCTTTATTAGTTCGAATTGTTAGTTTTTTAAACAGTTTTGGTAACTCACTTGTTATAGAATTATCTTTCTTTAATAGACTTATTATGTACCTCAATATGAAACAGCTAGAATGTAAGAAAGTAGAGAGAATTATCGAATGCTTTGCATGAAGATGGCAATGAGGTCAAAACCCCCAGTCAAAGAATGACCAAAGGCTTCATTTTTGGTTGCAAAACTGAAACTTGGGGTCAGTGACACATTTTTCGGTAGCCATAGTTTTTTGAGAGGAGGAGTGGAAGTTTTTCCATGAGTCGTCTCTTGTATAAACTGTGGTAAATCCGGCCATCCAGCCTCTACGCGGCGCAACTAGAAACTTGGATCAGTGATCAAGGCTAATGGATGACGGGACTCCATGGATAAGGAGATATAAAGATCTTATTTGAACGCATCTTAAGGGGTTATGGGGCTAACACCCCCTTAATTCTGGTGCACATTTATTGACCGTTATGAGCAATAGAATCACGATAGGTGATGTACCCTCGGTAGGAAAGGGGGGTTTAACTGTCAATAAACAAACAGCAGGAGCTGATGGTGCTGAAGCGTGTGTAGTCATACACCCAGGTGCCAAGGGTATTTGGTCCTCTCCTGCGTGTTTAAGAAAGTTTACGATCGGAAAAGAACTAAGGGCACATTTGGCTCAAATTCATAAACTTGCACCGAGTGCAGTTCGGTACAGGTGTAATAAGTGTCCGTATGAGGGTGATGTCCAACTCAGTGTGGGAACACATCTGAGGTACTGTAAGGGTATTGCGGGAGTGGTGGAGGAGAAAAAGCAATTCGCTTGCGCGATTTGTAATTTCTCTTCGGATACCTTTTCAGGACTTCAGGTGCATAAGCAAAGAAAGCATGTAGTTGAATGGAACGAGCAGCTGAAAGAGAAAACGGAGTTTGCTTGGACAGACAGGGAACTGCGGGAGCTGGCAGTTAAGGAAGTAACGACTCCTTTCACTGTGGTGAATACGGAGACCTTTGCTGTGCTAGGTATTACGACGCGGACTAAGGATGCTGTGAGGAAAATTCGCTACACGGATAGATACAAATCTATCCTGGCTGAAGTACGCGCACAAGTTAACGCTGTGGCGGAGGAAGCCACAGATTTGAAATCCTGACTTTCAAAGTTCCACAGATTGTATTTGCTGTTAGTATCTATTATAGTTTCACCAAGGGCCATTTTAAAAAAATGCTAGTTAATTGTATCTTATCACCACTTTCACTTTTCTAACTAGCAATAAATCCTGTTTAAATGTTAACTCATTTGTACTGTCTTTTAAATATAAATTTGATTCTTAAAATATAAAAATATTACAAAATTTAAATATATCAAGAAATTTTTAATCATTTCACAGGTTGTTAAAACTTTCAGAATTTATTATTAAGAACTGAATGAAGGAAAAAAAAGAAAACTTATTATACAGTATACAAAAAAAGTTTTCTAAATTTTTTTTTTTAGAGTTTTTTTCTACAGCATTTTCATTTGGATTTAACTACTTAGTTAAATGCCCCGCTCACTAATATACATAAAACCACTAATATACATAAAACGCTGCCCCGTCGCGTTTTATGTATATTAGTGGTAGTTTTGTTTTGCTTGATGCTTTGGTTAAAAAAAAGACATAAAAAATAATAAATTATATAAGAAAAACTTAAATTCTACTTTTTAAAAATATATAACAGTAATAGTCGAAAATAAGCGGAAAACACAAAAAATTGAAGTTTAAAAATGAAAATTTTTGTTTTTAAGAAATGCAAATCATTCGAATCTCTCCTTAACTCGCTGAGTAGTTTTAGATTTGCTGTTTTTGTTGTTGCTGTTGTTGTTTTTTTATAATAAAACAAACGTCATTAAGCTTTGTTCATTTTTTTTTTTTTTTTAATGGTTTTATTTATATATATTTTTTTAATTTTTGTGTGATTATCAGTAAAAATCTTTTCTTTTCACCGTAATATTTATAGTTATAATTTAAACATTGAGAAATTTAAACATGAAGGACAAACTTGCAGGATGAACTTGCATGATAAACATGCAAGATGTACTTGCAGGATACAACACGCAGAATGAACTTGCAGGATAAATATGCAGGATGAAATTAGTTTTAAATAAGATTCAGAATTAGTACTTAAAGAATGTTCTAAAAATATTTATTTTATAAGTAATAAACATGTTTATTACTGTTTTTTGTTTTGCTTTGTTTTCCCTGTTTTAATGTGGTTTCATATTTTATATTTTCTTGGTTTATTTTCTCAATTTTATGTTTAAAATGTTATTTTTTTACTCTCCAATAGAATATTTTCATGAGCATTGTATATAAAGCCTGCTTAGCGACACAAAATGCTGGCAGTTTTGTACTTCCAATAGATCAAATGGCTACTAATGGTTCTTATATGAATCTGTTTATTCGATATATTACTTCTAATTCCTGTTAGTACAATTTTTTTGTTATTTGTTGTTGTTTAATTAAAGGTCTTTAAATATTTCAACAGTTTGCACAGAGCGTTAGGTACTATTCCCCCTGGCACTGACTAATTAAATTTTTTAGATTTTTTATTAAAATATTTAAAGATATTTCTTATGATTTCAAATATTTAAAAATATTTAAAATCATTAAAAAAAAAATTATTAGCTGTATATTATATATATATATATATATATATATATATATATATATATATATATATATATATATATATATATATATATATATATATATATATATATATATATATAAATTAGTAGAAAATCACTTAGCAAAATTTTTTCTTATTTAACATTGTGTTTCATCAACAAAGACTCATCAGAAATGCATTTCTGATGAGTCTTTATTGATGAAACACAGTGTTAAATGAGAAAAAATTTTGCTAAGTGATTTTTTACTAATTTATTGTTGCTCTGTTCTTTTAAGAACATTGAGTACTCTTTTTGTAGAATACATTTTAAATTGTTTAAATATATATATATATATATATATATATATATATATATATATAGTATATATATATATATATATATATATATATATATATATATATATATATATATATATATATATATAATAATAATAATAATAATAATAATAATAATAATAATAATAATAATAATAATAATAATAATAATAATAATAATAATAATAATAAAATAAATAGCACAGATTGATGGTTAATATGTAATGATATATTTTCCAGAGATCTGAGTTTTTGAGATCTAAACCCTAAGCCTAATAAAATATTAGTTTTAGAAGATAACAATACTGAGTAAAAAAGTAATTTAACTAAAAAAAATTCGATCTTAAAAATGATTTAGAGGTACAAAATAATGGGGCAATTTTAAATAGCACACCTTGTTTAGGAATTATCATTTTGTCCGTTTGCTATCAAAATCATAGAAATTTTTTGTATAAATAGTTAAGAAAACTTTATTTGAGGTAAATTAATATTTAGTGGGGTATCCTTTTGAGTCAATAACTGCTTGACAACGACGGCCCATTGACAAGATCAATTTTTGGCATTGTTCAGGCGTAATGGCGTCCCAAGCAGCCTTTATTTCGATCCAAAATTGGTCTAATTTGTTGCAGTTGATCGATTTATTTTTTTGTCAACTTCCTTCCACAAATTTTCTATCGGATTTAGGTCTGGTGACAGTGCGGTCCGCTCCAAAACATCAATCTTATTAGCGTTAAACTACATTTTAACACTTTTGGCGGTATGCTTGGGTCATTGGATTGTTGGAATTTCCAAAGCAAAGGAAAATTTTCTTCGGCATAAGGCAACATGAAGTTTTCTAGTATTTCTTTGTACATGCGTTGATCCACTGTCCCTTGAATTCTATGCAACGGGCCCACGCTGCACCATGAAAAACTGCCTCAAACAATCGGCTTGTCACCACTATGTTTTACAGTCTTTATAGTATGCCGAGGGCTGAGTTTTTGGTTTTGGGACGAACATATTGTTTTCCGTGGGATCCAAAGCAATTTTTCGGCCAATTCTTCTAAGTAGCTTATTTTCGTCCAAGCGACTTTTGACAGTGCTGACAGACAGATTAGTTGTAAATTTTAGGTGATTTGATCTTTAATTCTTGGTGTGCCAGCAAAAGGATTTAGCTTAGCGATACGGACAATGGCTTCGTCTTCTCTGAAGGTTGTGTTTCGTTCGCGAGACTTGCGTTTTCTGTTGCTTAATGAACCAGTGTTGTTAAATAAATTAATTGCATTGATAACTTTTTTACGAGAATAACCCAATCTTCGAGCTATTTAGAGTTCAATTCTTGATCTAGAAATGCCTGTACTTGACTTCGAAAGACATCTTTTTCATGAAAGAACATGATTTTTTCATCTTTGCTAAATGAATTACAAGTTTATCCTTAAGGTGGTAGGCCTATGAAAAACTTTTTTTAAGCATCAAAATAAAATTTACAATAAAACTAAGCATTTATTACCAATAATTATGAGACTAAACATAAAATCAAAAAAATATATAAAAAAGTGCCTCGCTTGCCTCAAAAATTTATTAAAAAGTGTGAAAAAAACGAAAACTTCAAAACACTATTTCTCAAAAGTGACAATAGATCAAAACTCCAAATTTGGTATGGTAGTTCTATATATGTATAAAATTCATTTGTCATAGGATTTTTTAATCTGCCTTCCTGGTTCAGATTATATTGACTTTTAAACTTGAATATATATTTTTATGAAAAAACTTTGACAGATAAAACCACATTGTAGCGCCCCAAAAAAAGAAAATTTAAAAATCTTATGACAAATGAATTCTACATGTATGAAGAACATATCCTGAAAATTTCAGCTTAACTGCTTAATTTAAACTGGAGATATCATGTTTTAAAATTTTTAAAAAAACTAAAAATCTCAAAATGAGAAAAATCAAATCAAAAACTAAAAATCAAAATTTATGTCTATAAACACTTCTTAAAAGCTACCAGAGCTATATGAATCTGTTTTTTCAGTATCTAAGTATCCCTTATAAAGAGATCTAAGTTTTTTTCTTTGCTTTTTGCATATTGAAGTTGATTTACGACGGTTGTTTACAATTCGTTTTTGGTCCTTTAAAACCAGTTTTGGAATAGTCACTGATCCTAACAATCCGAAGTAACTTAAAACAGATTTTACCCCATCTCTACCATCATTATAATGAACTATTGCAGAGTTTATACAAAGTTCAAATGTTCTTCTATTTACAAAAATGTTTTTAGGACAACGAGTCCATAAAATTGATCGAAATGCTTCATTTGAATTTTGCGTTTGGCTATGTAAACATTTTCTTAGCAAATCGTCATCAGATAAATCTTTAAAAATAGGTTTTATTATATTATGAATAAAGATAGGTAAGTTAATTTTGTTAGTGTGTGTATTTGTACCTTTAAGTTTGTCTAGTTGCCACTTGCACCAGGAATATTCATCCCTAGGACACATAGAATGACGAATGTTATTATCACTGAAATTTGTGCTGTGCCACAAAACTGCTCCTACTGCTTTTTTCATTGCATAAATGTTGTCAGTGTTGTTTCTAATTGCAATACCATAATAATTCTGCATTGAGTTAATTGCACTATTAGTCAAATTTCCTTTTCCATGTTTCTCTGTTCTTTTACACTTCTGTACAATATTTCGAAAGCGTGTACCAAGTCGCTTCTGCACATGCCCAATGCACTCCAATTTTATTGGTTGAATATTATAATTTTTATATGGATTAGATTCTTTAACTTCTTTAAAAGATGAAGTATCACCATCCCCTAGGTATTCATGATAAATCAAATTGTACTTTTTAACTGATCGAGAAAAGATTTCCAATGCGCCAGCCGCCTCCATTGCACCAGATGACTTTGTATGGTTAATGTGACATATGTGATCTGCTTTCCATCTGTTGTAGGCTGGTGATCCTCTATGTTTTTTGAACATTGAACAACCTTTACAATGCTTAGAAAAAGCTTTAGTATCTATAATTTTGTTGTTGATGACAGCAGTTACAACACCATTTAGTGATGTAAAGCCCCGCTTTTGCCAAGAGCCATCAATTGTTACTCTTTGTTTTGTTGGAATACTTAATGTTTTGTCTTGAGCTTCTTCAGCTGCTTTTTTCATACTATTAAAAGCAGCTTTATCATATGCTGTATAAATTTCATTGTCATTAAGGTTAGAGAATGGTGTTTTAGATAAAGAACACATGTTCATGCATTGAGAAAATGTTTCCATTGCAGTAAAACCTTTACCGATTTCACGAAAACCAATTACTGCCCTTGCATTTGCTTCAAAGATTTTAGGACCTTGACCATGGTTTTGTGTATTACATTCTTTTGATGTATAAACAGATTTATACCATTCGCATGACTCACATAAAAGTTCTAAATTATGGGAAAATCCCTTTCTCTTCTTTCTGTTATCACTGAGAGTTGTTTTTTTATGGCCACATTAAGGACATACTAACAAAGGTTGAAACTTTTGAGTACAGAGAAATTTACGAATAAAAAGTAATCGTCTTCTTGTTTTATTACTTCACTGATTGTATTGAGATTAGTTTGATTCATAATTAGCCTCTTTTTACTTATGCTAGATGTAACTTTTTCTGATGAAATATTTGAAAGACATTTTTTTGAGTATTTATTTACAGGAGGCTTCTTCTTTCTTTTTCGTGAAAAATTTTGCTTGCTGCTTTTGCCAGAAGACATTTATTACGATTATACACAAGTACAAATTGATTGATTTAAATTAAGAGTTGAAAAATTCATAAATAATGATTTTATACCACAGCTAATATAAACAGTTTAATATGGCAATTATTATAAGAAAATGTAACTTTAAAGCATGACCAAAAACACCGCAGATCTATAATATATTGGAAAAAGAAGCTTCACAAGATTTGTCATTTTGGCCATCTAATTTGGGTAAAATAAGGTCTTAATTTTTCGTTGCTATGACGTTGCTAAGGTAAACAAAAAAACTAACTAACAAAATATGTTATTTAAAACACTTTTAATTTAATCAAACCTAAACAAGTCATATATCAGCAGATAGAGGATAAATTTTTACATAAATACAATATATTTACTTTTTTTTCAATTTTTGATCAAAAATCTCTATTTTTCATAGCCTACCACCTTAAGATACCTAGTATAATGATATTCTTTTGATATAATATAAGAACTTTGGTTGTTTGTTTTTTTTAAGAAAAAGTAAATAAGTGCTATTTAAAATGACCCAAAAAATTTGAACGCGACTTCTAAAATGCTCAAAACAACCAATTTGATAGAAAATTTGTCCAATGAGTAGTTCTGTTCAAATAAGTAAATATTGTTGGAGCTATAAAAAATAACACCAATTGCTATAAAAACGTAAAACTTGGTACCAAAAAGTTAAACCAGATGGTCATGAAAGTGTGCTATTTAGATTGTCGCCACTATATACCTAGTGGTACCAATTGAAGTGCGAAATTTTAATTCAGTAAAAAAATTTAAGAGAACATGTTTTTAGTGCAAGAACAAATGTAATATATACATATTATAGGCATGTTTATGTTTTAGTTAAAATGCTAAAGTACACATTAATAAAGAGAGTCCTCGAAATAAACCCCTTTTGCCCGTATGCACGCCTCCAGTCTTGGACGCCATTCCTCGATTGATTTACGCACGATATCCATGGATAAAGCATCCCATTCTCTGAGAAGTGATTGCAGAGGGCATAATGTTTTTTGACAGAACCACTATCATTATATCGCCTAATAGTACGATAGACAAAATCCTTTGATATTCCTTTATGCATCAGCATTTTGAAAATCTGATACGGTTTGTTTTTTTTCCTTTCATACTATCCATTATGAAAAAATCTACAAATAAACACAAATAAATTAATAAATTCCAGGAATCTATTCAAACAATACAATTAAATGCGGGAACTATATAATTAGCACGTGCCTGTTAACATGACAAGTTTAAACAAACTTCGCACTTCAGTTGGTACTACAGGGTGTATATATATATATATATATATATATATATATATATATATATATATATATATATATATATATTAACGAATCAAGGGTGTATATATGTATTTATAAGTTTGGTTTGTTAATTAATAGTAGTCAGTACAGTAAAGGAGAGGTGGGGGAGGACACAGGTGATTATTTACAATTTTATAAAAACAATCGTTACTCAATCATTTTAACAAACGTATTAATTAAATAATAAATTCACTTTTACAATAAATGATGTTTTATGTTTTATTTGGTAAATTATATTTTTTAATTTTTGATATTACACGGGAAAATGTTTGATAATTTTGGGTGTTGGTGTGTTTAGAATTTCCAAGATTGGTGAGATCAGGTATGGAGTAAGCATTTGTTACGCATAATGACATTTGTGGCGATAATGGTTAACATTGGGTGTAAATAATGGTTTAGGAGCACGAATGTTTCAATTTATTTGCATTGAGGAGTTTTCCGATCTTAAATTCTAAATCTTGACGTATTATTTCAATTTTTGCGATTAAGTTTTAATATGTTGCTTCACGAACAGTCATATATATTTTTTACAGCTCTACAGTCAAATACAGTTTGTGAATTTAATTGAGGAGTCCTCGACTTTAATAAAACATTTTATATTTCAACGGTTCGGGGCGTATTTATGAATTAACTTAGGGAGTTGTTTTTCATTAGTTTTTTTTTATGAGTTATTTGTACTATTCAAAAATATTTGTATTATGCAAAAAATATTCATAAATAAACTCAAAAACTTGAAAATAGTATTTGTTTTTCTTATTTTTTGTGTTTTTTTACTTATTAAAAATCAGTTAGATAATTGTTCATTGTCAAGTTTTATCCGTAAGACAATTGACCTGTTTTTTATAAAACTCTGAAAGTTGGAAATAAAAACAAATTTAATATGAATTAAATATTAATTATAATTTATGTAAATAATATTAAGGAATACTGTAAAATCACCTAAGTTCGGTCACCATGTAACTTTGGTCATTTAAGAAAAAATATATAAAAAGCACTCTAAACTTTACAAACTTTTTTTTCTCAAATAATATTTGAAAGGTCGCGGGCAAAACGATGAGAGTCCCAATTTACTAATTTTCTGTTTACAGCCTCATAAAAAGTCATAATTGCAACACAAATATATATCTTTGGTTGTATTTTTAACTAGACAAAATGGTGTCCTTAACTCATTTTTGGAAAAAATGAACTTTCATCGTTTTTCCCCCCTACCCTTCATCTGTTTTTACTTCGTAAATATGAATCTATAAAAATGTTTATTTGCAACCTGCTAAAATAATCCTTTAGCAAAATAGCAATTCGAAAAAAAGCTTACTTATAAAATCTAAAGCTAAGTATTAAAATAAATGATCAAATTCTTAGTATTATTAAGAATCACAAATTAATTATATCTACAAAAAATATATATTATTTTTTGCAAATTAACTACTTTTCTTGAAAATTAGTGAAATTTTAAAATATTTTAACTTCATTCATTCATGGGTAAGAAACGAAAGACAAATAGAATGTTGTGAAACGTTGATATGTAAAAAATTTTGTAAAATGAACTAGTGTTGCGAATGTAAAGGTTACCAGTAATGTTTTGGCAATAGATACTCACCATAGTATTTTGTTTGAATAAAAAATTCACTATTGATCGATGTTATTTATTAAAATAACATATTTACATATAAATATGTTATTTTAATAAATATATAGATTTTCTAGATTGATGGCAAACGGTGCTACCTATGGTGTCAAGCAATCTGGCTGTATGGAAGGAATTGTTTTTGCTGGATGGTTTGAAAAGATATTTGTTCCACATGAACACTGCAACAAGCACATTGTCGTGGGCAGTGTGCTTGTTGTAGGGTTCTTGTAGCCGTTGTTACACAGTTGCGCAACCACTACGCTCACATGAGCAGCCGTGGCGTAGTGGTTGCGCACTTGCCTCAGAAACAAAGGATCCGTGGTTCAAACCCCACCTCTTGGCAAGTTTTGCGACATCGGTTAAGAAGGAGGCGTGAATTTCCAATTAAATGCTCATCCTCGGTGCTCTGTGATAAGACCATTAGGACTTCTTGGGGCACCTAGATAAAATTAAAAAAACAAAAAAATTGCAATTATAGAAAAATAAATAAAAATTAAATAATGTCCATGGATTACATGCGTAATAAAAAAAATCTATAAAGAAAAAACAAAAGTTATACAACAAATATTTAAAAAAAAGAAATTTTGAAATGAAAAAAAAATCTTACTATTTTTAAACAATACAAAAACCTTTTTAAACAAAAATCTAAAAAATTGTATTTTTCCAAACAAATACAAAAACAGTAGTTAAAAAAAATCATGGGATATAATAAACGAAATTATAGGTAAAACTAAATTAAAATCCAAAACTTCTTCATTCTAGGATTGAAAAAACTGAATATACAGATAAAGAAAAATCTCAGAAAAATTTGATAATATTTTTGTAAATATTGGATCAAACCTAGCGTCATAAATAAACAATTCAAACAATTTATTTTATAACTATTTTACTGACCATACTTTTGTTTACTTTCTTAAAATGATCTAAAGTTGGAGGAACTCAAAAAAGCAAAAAAAAAAAAAAAAAAAAACAAAGGTATTATTGACATTTCCAGCAATGTGGAAGTAGATATAGTACCGTAAACCGTACGGTAACTTTGGCCAGCGGTGTAACTTTGGCCATTTTTGAAAATTTTAGTTAAACATCTGTAACTTTTAAACAGTAACGTTTTACTATTTTTGTTTTATTTGTAAATGTAATCTTTCTTGCTTAATTTTTAATCAGAAGTTTGTTGCAAATCCTCTTTATTATAAATGAAAAAAAATGAAAATTACATCTTGGTAAAACACAATCAAAAACTGTATAACAGAATGTTGTCTGGGCAAAGGTAATAATAAAAGCAAACAGCTCAGTTTTTCTTCTGTTTAAAATCAAACGCTCCGATAAAATGAAGCGAAAAGTTTTTGGCTTAAGTAACAACATTCTGGTTTTTTTTACAGGGTGGTCAAAGTAGGTGTACCCCGTAGGTGTAACTCTTTTGGGGTAACTTTGTAACTGGGGTAACCCTTTGTAACTTTGTAACCTTTTGGGGTAACTAAAATATATAAATGTCATTAATGTAACAATGTAACCCCGTAGGTGTAACTCTTTTGGGGTAACTTTGGCCAAGTAAATAATATTCATTTTAAAGTAGTCTGACCGTTATTTATTATAACTAAAATATTTTTTTGAAGCATGTTGCCCAAATAATTTATTTTAAAAAACAGTTTTCAGCATGAATTTATTTTATGATTTTAAAAAAAGTATATTTTCTTGTTAAACTATCTGTTTTTGTTGCAAAATCATGATTTTATTAACTTTATAACAAAATTAAAATTTATAGAAGCTTAGTTTTAAATTTAATTGCAGTTTAATAAAATTATATAATAGTTGTTCTTGTTCTAATACCATTCTTTTGAAAGATTGTATGGGTGCAATTAATAAAGATATGTCTATTCGTCAAGCCTCAAAAAGGTTTAGTATACCAAGAAGCACTATACATAATAAAATGAAGTCAAAGCAAAAAAATGCGGTAATGTTGCCGAATAGTTAAATAAAATTATCTTTTAGCTTTTTGCGCTCTCGCAAAAAGTCTGTATATTATGACTATGATTATAGATACTTTAAAAATTCTATTGAATGAATGAATAAAATGGAATGTTCTTTAAAATGGAACTTTCATAAATATCATAGTAGATAAATTTTACAGTAGTAGTATTGAAATAGTTTTTTCTATTTAAAAATTTTTTTTAATTTTTTATTTTATAAATAATTTTTTATTATTATTTATTTAATTTTTTATTAATAATAGTTTATTAAATACAATTATTCGAAATAAATTATTGTATTTATTTCAATAATAAAAAATATAGTTTTGTTAAAACCATTGTTCATGCTAATGTGTTTTTTAAAAATATGTGGCTATTGAAATTGCCGTTTATGTTATAGTTCATATTGACGTGAAATGCAAGCAATAAATGCTGAAAACAAAGGAAAATCTATAAAACGTTAAAACGTTTTATTTTATATTAAATGCTATATTTTATTTTATATTAAATGCATTTCTCTTATGAAAAGGTAAGATAAACATATCTTACCTTTTCATAAGAGAAATGAAAAATGCTATAAATTAATTAAATTCACGAAATAGTTAAATTTTTCTTACTTTTTCCTTTTATTAAAACTCCATCGCAGATTTTAAAAAGCAAAATAATAAAATGATTTAACGTGTCTATTCTGCAACATTACCAAAAATGCATTGGTGCACCAACATTTGCTTATGATGAGGAGCAGTTATTTTTATCTAGAATCAAGGTGTGATTGACTATTTCCATTAAATAAACTTGATATTAAAATGTTAGTAGCTGGTTATTTAAAATTGCAAAAGCGTACTGTAAAAGTATTTAAAAACAATGTTCCTGGTGATGATTGGGTCCAGTGGCGGATTAAGTATAGGGCGTGGGGGGTGAGCTGCCCCCCACGCCCCCCTAGAACGGTGTAACGGCGCCCCCTAAAACAATTAAAATATATATATATATAAGATTAAATTACTGAAGGCAACCCCGGTCGCCCCTATTTATTGACTTGCCCCCCCGCCCCGCGACACTAAACCTCAATCCGCCACTGATTGGGTCTCAAGTTTTATGAAACGTTCACAGTTAACTGATAGAATTGCATCAAATATTAAAAGAAAACGTGCAGCTATAAATATATTTATAGCTGCACGTTTTCTTTTAATATTTGATGTAAAATTTTTACATCAACAATTTTACATTTACAAAAATTTTTACATTTACAACATTTTTACATTTACAAAAAAAAAAAATTTTAATTGTTCTTTATTAATAAAGAACAATTAAAAATTTTTTTCGACAATATTAGACTTAAGCTTGAAGAAATTCCACCTTGCAATATTTGGAATTATGATGAAACAAATTTGCCATTTCAATAATTAAATGACATTAGTTATGTACAACTTTGAGCATCAAAATAGTTTTACGGAAAATATTCCTTTTTTTTAAGCACTTATCTTCTTTATCAAAAATGGTACAAAGTTACCCCGGTTTACGGTATTTCTTATGACTATGGACGCTCGAACCGTCTGAGTTATCCCGCCACAAATTACTTCCTTAACTTTTATTATAAATAACTTCGAAAGACTCTATTAAACTATTTTGCATTTTATATAAAACTCTTTGAAACATTTTGTTTTTTTCTCTCATTTTTAATTTTAGTTACAACGTATTTATAGAAATGTTTAGAAAAAACAAGGGACTTGGTGATAAGACAAAGCTGTCTTCTTCTCGTTCTTGCCATTTATATATATATATATATATATATATATATATATATATATATATATATATATATATATATATATATATATATATATATATATATATATATATATATATATGTATATATATATATATATATATATATATATATATATATATATATATATATATATATATATATATATATATATATATATATATATTATAAAACATGGAACTTGTAAATATTTGTACGGCTAAATTAAAAAAAAAAAATTATTAGCTATGCTAATATACTATTTATGCAAGAATACAAAACTTAAAAAACTTGTTATCAATATAGATAACTACAATATATAGAAAAACTACAATACATAGAAAAACTGCAATGCATAGAAAAACTACAATACATAGAAAAACTACAATAGGGGAAAGTGGGGCAACATGACAAACGTTTTGAAAGCCCTGAGTTATTGAAAAACTATAAGTCGTGAAGCCATGATACTTTCTCAGTATATTTATGCTATTAAGTTCTTTCATTGCCTGCATGAATTTTCAGTTTGAAAATATAACAATTTGAAATAAATATTAAAATAAAAAGTTCATAAATTTGTCATCTGGTCACGTGACCGGGGCAAGATGACTTATTATGCAATTTTTACCTCCAATTTTATAAAATTTTAAAAACTGCTAATAACTCTAATTAAAGTAACAAAAAATAAACACAAATTGCTAAAACTACTTCTAAAGAAGTTAAACTTGAAGGACACCAACCATTATTAGAAACCGAAAGTGAGGAATTTTTTTTTAAGCGCAAAAAGTAAACATATTTGTATAAAATGGCGTTAATAATATTTCAAAAAACCAATTGGTGTTTTAAAATACAAGATGCAAATAGAGTTTCGTTTTCACCCAATTTTAAAAATTTTTGTTGAGTTGTTATATGAAAACCCATCTTGCCCCATTCGCCGTGTTGCCCCGCTTTCCCCTACATAGAAAAACTACAATACATAGAAAAACTACAATACATAGAAAAACTACAATACATAGAAAAACTACAATACATAGAAAAACTACAATACATAGAAAAACTACAATACATAGAAAAACTACAATACATAGAAAAACTACAATACATAGAAAAACTACAATACATAGAAAAACTACAATACATAGAAAAACTACAATACATAGAAAAACTACATTACATATAAAAACTACAATACATAGAAAAACTACAATACATAGAAAAACTACAATACATAGAAAAACTACATTACATAGAAAAACTACAATACATAGAAAAACTACATTACATAGAAAAACTACAATACATAGAAAAACTACAATACATAGAAAAACTACAATACATAGAAAAACTACATAGAAATGCTCTATGTAAGTAAAATAAGTTCTAGTTCTCACGGATAAATCAAAGTTTAAATTTATGGTAAAACAATCTGCATTCCAACATAAAAAATGTCAAATTTATATATTAAATTGTCAAATTTATATAGCGTGTAAATATTTTATCTAAATAATTACCCAGCCAGCACACATAGGTTGAGCAGCGGCGGCGCAGTGGTTAGAATTGTAGCTCAGAACCCAGCGGTCCGAAGTTCGACGCCAGCTCTAGCCCAACAAGCAACATTGGTACAGAAGGAGGCGTGAACTTTTTGTTAAATGCTCTCCTGCGGTGCTCTGTAAGACCGTAAAGAAGGGTTAGATGTCCAAAATGTTTTCCATACATACATGTTTAGGTCTATATTTTTGTAATATATTTGTTTTTTTTTAAGCTTTTTCACTCATTACTCATACAAAAATTAAGAATAGTTAAAAAAAATTAAAAAAATTGAAAACAACTCAGCTAAAACCAAAATTAGGAAGAATATAAGGGAAAATGTATTCCGGATATTTTACCCAAACAATTTTCCGGATTTTTAAAATATATGACCTGGATGATTTAGTCGGCATAGCGTTTTAAGTTGATTCAACATGGCATTTTACCACAACGTTGCATTTTACGTTGGAATAACGTTAGATTTAACTTTTATCGGAATTAAATTTATTTGTTTTATATTTTAGTATATATATATGTATATATATTACGAATCATACTTTTATGCGTATATATAATTGTGTAATTGATGGTACTCCGGCTAATTGTCATACAGAAATCACATTACCAAGGTCTGCAAAGACGAGTTCAGCTCACTAAAATGCATCATAACTAGCTTCGCAGACCAAGAGTAAGTGATTTTAGAAGAAGTTGAGTTAGAAAGATAGCATAGTGAAAGCAGACAGGTATTGCACTAGATGTTAGAATGCATGTTACACAGATAGAAATAATAACACAGATAGAAATAATAGTTTTTTGTGTTTTATTTCCATTTGGTGTTGTTTTCCGATGAATCAACATTTGATTATACTTATTACAGCAATGGTTTAAACTTTATATTCATCTGATTAAAGATGCATTATTCAGGTTTGCTTTGCTTATGGCTTGGTATTTTGTTATATAAGAAAGAGAAAAACATATTAGCAAAATATATTTCAATAATCAACTGAAATACTTGGATGAAAAATAGTTCTTATAAATTTTACAAATATATACTTGTATATCTGTTGTATCTGATGCAAACACAACGTTGGTCCACTGTATATAATCTAACTTATTCCTATGTATACGGATCAACGTTGATGCAATGTATATAATCCAAAGTTAATTCATATACATTGGACCAACGTTAAGAATAGTGTAATAATTTTTATCAAATATTTGTGAAGATTTAATAGATCAAGCAGTGCTAACAATTAAAGTCAATGAAATAAAGGAAACAAAGTATTAATGTGTTTCTGTTGGTTCATCGCCTGATATATCCTATGTCAACCACATGTCTGTTACAGTTCGTTATGTAAATAAATTTGGACTTATAGAAAGGTTCTTAACACTTAATAATTTCCGAATCCACTCAGGTCAAGAATTAACAAGAGTACTGCAGTTTCATCTAGATAATAATGGTTTAGATAATGCTAACTGTCGTGTTTAGATCTATAACAATAACTCAAATAGTTCTGGTCGACATAATGGAGTTTGAGCACATTCTCAAACGGTGAATCAATTTGCAATATCTATACCGTGTATTGCACATTTATTAAACTTAGTATAAATCAGTACTGTTAAGTTTTCTCCATCGGCTTTAAAAGATTTTGATTTTTGTTAAAAAAAAATGTTTATAAATATATCAACAATGTTTATAAATATATATTTATAAACAAATGATATATTTATCAACAAAAATGTTTATAAATATACCAACACATTGCTGAAATATCCTGCTTGTCAATCTGAGTAAGAACATACCAACGCGACTTTCCGATACCAACGCGACTTTCCGATACCAACGCGACTTTCCGATACCAACGCGACTTTCCGATACCAACGCGACTTTCCGATACACGCTTGTCCAGTCGTACTAAGGCAACAGCAGCATTGACTAAGGACTAAATGGACGTTTCCTCAGCTTTTTTGAATGGTAATGAAGAGAAAGCAGTTATAAGGCAGAGAACTGTTGTTTATTAAACTGATTTAATATGCTAGAAAAGGATTTTTAACTGAGCTTTAGATACAGTTCTTCAGAGAATGAAGACCAAACTTCAGCAGAGTTCAACACTGGATAAAAAATGTGGCTACATTTCTATTGCACTCCATAAAAGAATTTTTAGAATTAATCCGCGTAGAGTTCAGCCTATTTGAGGAACACAACATAGTGTTAAGTAAAATAGAGATAGTAGCAAAACGAAGAAAAACAAAGTTCAGTTCAACGAAAGATTAGCCAAGGAAAAATGCTCTCGGGACCCGGGTTAGATCAAATCATCAAACACATATTTCTGCCCATTATTGAGAAAATTAGGAATGCCCTAATTTAAAGTGCAGATGCGAATTCTGAATTTTGTGTCAAATTTGGTTTTTTAACTATTTTGACTGATTTATTTGTTAACACACTAAAAGAACAATGTGAAAAAGTCAGGATAGCATATAGTGAAGACTGAATGTAGTTTGAAAGATAAAATGGCTCATTTTTCCACTTATCGAAAAATTAAATTGCCAAATTTGATCCGAACAGTTTAAGTACGAAGATTACATCAATTTTTATCAGAACAGTGTAAGTAAGAAGATTACATTAAATTTGATCAGAACAGTGGACGAAGATTACATTAAAGAGTCACAAGCTCATAAAGGATCTGGGACTGAAAGAAATATTTCCTAATGTCAAAATTACTTTCCGTTTTTATTTGAGCCTGCTGTACCTAATTTTACAAGATAATGATTTCTTAACGAAGGATGAACTGATATTAACCATGACACATAGTATATTGAATAATCAATCACTAATGTCAAAAGAGCGTGAAATTTTTAATAAATTAATTTTTATAAAGTAATGTTTGCTATGAAGTCCGCATAAAAAATGTGAAACAACAACTTTATTTTTATATAAAATATTTACTTATTTTTTTTATTATTTATAGATCGTTATTTTCATAATGGTGTGCTGTCAAAGGATAACTATAAACTAATTTTAAATTTGTAACTCTCCAAAATATTCTAGTCTAACATACAGGGCCGCCCAGAGGGGAATGGGGACGTTTTACCTGGCACACGGACAAAGCGGGCACATGTGACCCTCGATAAAAGATTTTATAAAAATTTTTAATAATCATAAAGAGTACTACTTCTTGGAAAAATTTAAAACAGAATCTAAAAGACTTTTATCACAATTAGAATTTATTACAACAGACTTCAAATATTTATTATTCTAAATTTAATTCAAAATAGAAAAAAAAAACGTTGTTATTATCACTAAATGATATCTTATTAAACATTAATATAGAAAGTATGAATTTTTATCTTACAGAAAAAAAAAAGTGACATTATTTTTTCTGTAAGATATTTTGTAAGGTTTTTAGAATTTTATAACATGAGATGAATTTAAAATTTAGGTTAAGTTAAATGGAAATTTCACAATTTCAATTTTTTCTGGGTGGAAGGACTGATTGCAATGACTCCAATTTAAATGCAGTTAAAATTCGAATTACATAACACTTATATTATCCAAGCAAAAGGCTTGTTTTAAAACATCAATGTTACGTTACATAAATTAGTTTAGTTATTCTCGTTCCAACACTTTTCAAATATTCTTTCTCAATACATTCATTCCAATTAATTTGATATTGTGAAATTGCATTTAAACTTTTTTTCTCTTTAATTCCTTTGAGAACTAAATTCTATATAAAAAATTCATTTCGATTTTGAAACAAATGAAAAACTTTTTTATTTCATTCAAAAATAAGTCAGAAACATTATAGGGTAAAAACGTCATTCGAAAGCATGATTCAGGGTCCTGAGGCAGAAAAAAAGCTGTAGAAAAAGTTGTAAAAAAATACAAGAACAAACGTACACTGAAAGAGTGTGGCTTCAATAAAGTTCCAAAAAAAAAAGGCATTTAGTAACTCTACGACTAAATAGTCAAGGTATAGGTTAACAGCTTTATTTTTTTATTCACTATCTTTTATTCATAATTTCATTCCAAAACTGTAAAGACAATTCTTTTTTAGACGGACCATGCTACCAGAAGCGTTGATGAACCATTGAGTCCAAGAGAGCCAGCTTCCCCTTCCAATTTTTCAATGGTCTCTGAAGAAGAAGGTGATAATCGGGTAAGTTTGAGACGCATTCTTATTTTAGGAAAAACCTGCAGATATTAAAAACATATCATTTAATATCTGCAGATCCTAAAAACACATCATTTAATATATGCAGATTCTAAAAACATATCATTTAATATCTGCTGGTATTTAAAACATATCACAATTCTCAAATGCTTTTTTTAGTTTAGGATCAAGAGGCGACTCAACTAGGTGATCAAGTAGTTACAAACAACCACGCTTTGTGGAAGAGGGTTTTATCCAAAGTCAAACGCAATTTGATCGTACTAAATTGACCACCTCAAACTCCGACACTTTTTTCTAGAGGTTCTACAAACAAAAAAGTTCCTACCTCCGTTTTTTACGAAACTTCTCTCAACAGAGAGAATATTAAGAGAGACTGCTCTATTTTTTCCCTGCTTTTTTTTTGTTTTGAAAAAAACATAATTTTGGCCCTGGATTTCAGCCTTTACTCTTTATGTGGAATGGCGGAATAAAAGATAATTGGCGAAATCTTAGATAAAAGATTAAAAACCACTAGTGTAATGTTCAACACAGAAATCACTACATTGTCTGGAAAAAACTCATTTTGAGATCTCCAGCTCAAATAGTGCGCTTGCATTCTGTTCCTTGTTTTTGGTATCAAGAAAATTCTTCTAGATGTAACTGACGCGTCTTATTGTATTTCCCAACAGCTTAAAGGTGGCTAAAAACCATTATCATACTCGTCAAGAATGTTTGATGAACCTACACAAATATGAACATAATATTGAAAAAAAGATTACATCTAGATTAATATTCCATGCAACATTAAAATAATTTTATGAACATAAACTGCTAACACACCTCGAAAACTTAGATTTCGAAGCTAAATGGAGCGTGACTTCAAAGACGCAGCGTAAAATTTTATACCACTAAGATCAGCGCATAAAGGCTGTCCGGATATTGTCAAAACGACCAAAGATAATACTGAAATCCTTGAAACTTCTCAAATCAGCCAAATTAGAACTTGATTTAGAAATCAAGTTCTGATTTGGCTGATTTGAGTGCCTTAACTAAATTTAACATGCTGTCAAACTTATCTGCTTCCTTTAAAGAAAATGACATAGAACTTGAAACAATGAAAAAAAGAATACTTTCTTTCGAAGAACACTTTAAAGTTCTCGAAGAAGAAGTTTTAAATTTTTTTTCAAATTTGTCCGACAAACCATTTGTACTTCTAACAAGTTAATTCACCGTCAGAGCAAAATATGTTTCCGAGAATGCACAGGAGAAATTTCTTGAACTCATGACCATCAATGCAGCAAAATAATTTCTTTTTCAATCAAGTGTTTGTAGTCATATTCTGTTCTGTCGAAGATCGTTTTGCACCTGTTTCTTACTTTTCCATTCACATAACGTGACATAGATTTTTCAAGATTGTTGGTACAAATCTAAATGAAGTTATAGACTTATTGCAGAAGATGATCTGTGTTGTGCTCTTGCAAAAACAACTCCAACAATTTCTGATTTGGCAAGAAAGTAGCCAACACAGCCTTTTTACTAACATTTTTAGAACAACAATCCGAATCATTAACCTTTTCTACTCGACTTATGTCTTGTTTCTGATATTAATCAGCGCTCAGTTTCTCCACATTCACATTCCACCTTAAGTACTTCTGATCACGGTTTGATCTCTCTTAAATCATCTCATTTTTTTCATCATCAGAATCCACCCTATCATCATACTTCTTACAACTACCTTAAAAGCTGACTTTTACTTTCTCCGTGATTTTTTTGTGACCTTGGACAGAAATCTTTTGTCTTCCTGCTGACAAATGTGCTTCTTATGTAACTACTTTGATTTAGACTGGCATAGAATTTTTTATTCCCTCTTGATAATTCTAAATCAAGTTTCACTATTCGACATGGTTTTCCTTTCATTGGTTTTCCTTTCATCTCAAAAATATGACTTCAGGAGAATGTTTAGCAGTGTCTATAATAAGAGAAAACCTGTTATTTCTCCACTCTTGCATGGTACAGATTTTGTTACCTCACCTAAAGACAAAGCTGAACTGTTTACTAAGAACTTTTCATCAATATCATCTCTTGATTCCACTAACCACATCCTACCTGATAAAACCGACAAAAAGGTGGATCCAACGCTGGACATTCGTATTACTCCAGCTTCTGCATCTAAAGTAATTTTTTGCTTAGACTTTTCAACAGCTTGTAGTCCGGACAAATACCTGTTATAGTCTTGCAGAATTGTTCTCCGGAGCTTTTGTTTATACTTACAAAACTATTTAACAAGTGCTTATCAGAGTCTTGCCTGCTGGAAAGCAAGACCTGTTACCTCTATTTTCAAAAAATCTGGAGAGCGTTCTGACTCTTCTAACTACCGTCCCAATACTCTTCTTCCTACCGTCCCAATACTCTTCTTCCTATCATAAGCAAGGTATTTAAATCTTTAATTAACAAACACTTAATATTTCACCTTGAATAAAATCATTTACTTTCTGATCATTAATATGGATTACGATCTTTTTGTTCTACTGCTGATTTGTTAACAGTAATAACTGATACGTTTTTTGTGCATTAGATAGATGTGGAGAGGCTAAAGCTATTGTTCTTGGCATTTCTGAAGCGTTTGATAACGTTTGGCATGCTGGTCTTCTCTATAAGCTCTCTTCTTACGGTGGATTTGGTAACATCTTTAAGAAAATTGGATTTTTCTTTACCAATCGTAATATAAAAGTTGTCCTCGATAGAAGCTCTCTTCATCATTTCCTGTAACTTCAGGTGTTCTTCAAGGTTTAATCCTTGACTCTATACTTTTTTTAATTTACAATAATGACCTCCTAGAAATTCTCTCATCTAAGGTAGCATTGTGTATTAATTACAATACCATTTTTTCTGATCTTGATTAGAAGCCAACACTCTATGATTGCTTGGAGGCGTCATTTAACCTAGAAAAGAATTTTACATCTGCTACAGCATGGGGCTCTTAGTGGCTAGCGAACTTTAACTTAGATAAAACTCAGTTTTTTTTTGTTATAGTTATAGCAACAATCTAGATCTTTCTATATTTTTAAATGGTAATGTACTCGATGAGTTTTCTACCCTTAATTAACTCTTACTTCCAACCTTTCTTGGATACCATATATGCAAAAAAATTAAAAAATTAGCATCTGCTAAGGTTGCATCTCTTTATCGTGCTCGCCAATTTCTTACTCCGGATTCTATTTTTTATCTCTATAAATCTTAAATCCTTCCTTGTATTGAAAACTGTTGCCATATCTGGAGCGGAACTTCGAATGATGCTATTTCTCTTTTAGACTTCGTGTAAAAACGCACTGTAAACATGGTTGGATCTGCTCTTGCAGTCAAATTTTAACCATTGTCATATTGTTGTATTGTTGCTTCATTTTTTATTTTCTATATTAATACTATAATGGGCTCTGCTCTAAAGAGCTAGCGTCTCATGTGCCATCTATTAAAATTTATTTTCTTCTGTGGGTTCTTGCTTTTTTTTTAAATTTCAGAACAGTAAGGCATTTTTTTTTATTTGAAAGCTTGAAAAACATGTTTATATCAAACTTTTACAACAAACTAATGAGTAAATGCTCATGTTTTTGTGCCTCTTTGTGAGAGATTATTCATAAAACTGTGCACCAGTTTTTTAACTGGTTTTATATCTTGAAAAACCTCCTTTCCTCCATTACCAGATTTGTATTTGAATGATTTTGTTTAGAAAAAACGTTAAACAACATGACTAACGATGTAGAAATGTATTTGCAACTTTTTTGCTACTGAATTGTAGCTAAGTTCAGATTTTCCAAAAAATTTGTGCAAAATATTTTTTTAATGACTACTATTTTTGTAATTTTTAAAACTTATTTTAGGTAAAATGAGAAAACTAAAAACTTTTTTTGAAATCATTGCACGTTGCCAACTAAATACAAACACAATAAAAAATATACTAATACAACCACTGAAAAAAATTACGTATTTACTCTTTCACATTTATTTCGAGTACACGCTTTATGAAGATTTTGAAAAATGCTGTTTTTAACCCTTCCCGTTATCGAGCTAAATCAATTGAAACAATTATATTTTATAAAATATTTAATAAAAGAATAGAAATTACAGATCAAGAAGGATATTTTCCTTTAAGAGTCACTTTTTTACAGTCTCGATAGAGATTCATATGCTCTTGGAAAACGAGGACCTTTTTTTTTTTTTTTTTTTTTTTTTAGTCGGCAAAAGTTGTAATGGCACCCCCCCACGTGACACCTACTCGCGCCGGCCCTGCTTGCATACAGCGTAGCTTGTTCATCGATATCAGTTCTCAATAATCATCGCGTAAAATAGTTTTTGCAGTTCTCGATTATAAAACGTCAATAATTCTTTTAATGTTGTTATTCTAAAATGTTGTTTAACGATATCAGTATATGTTTCAATAGCAGTAAGATTAATAGTTTTCCGGTTGTCTTTAAACTTTTTGAACATAGGAATATCAGGGCTACTTGTGACTTGGCACTTCTGCTACAGTCTGAAGTATATAGACAGAATTCTTTATACTTAAAATGTGATAAAGTTCTTCCTTCCTCTTTTTTTTGTAGTTTCAGAACCTTTTAGAGGTTGATGGTTACTTTCATTACTCAAGGTTAAAGGGTTAGTCATGTGTTCAAGGGTTAGTCATGTGTTCAAAACACAAGGCTTTCATTGGCGCTGGAGTGTTGATTATGATGTTCTTGCAATTGAATAAAATCTTGTGTAGTAAGAGATGAAGATTAACTCCCGAAACACTATTTCTAATGTCTTTGTTTTCTCTTCTTTTAACTTTCTCTGTCTTGCCCATTAGCATGTGCTATAAGTTATCTAAATTGTTTTGATTGTCCTTCTCCTCCTCCTGCTTGTAAACATTGTTGTTTGTTTGGAAATTGTTTTTTTTTTTTTCAATTTTTTATTTGCAATTATTTTAAGCATTGTAAAGATCTAAAGGTTTTTTTACACAGTATAACTCTGGAATGGATTCTAGCTTTTTCCCAAAATACAATACATTCTTAAATGACGAGGTTTGCGCTTTCACTAACAGTCAAAATTCACAACTGTTAAAAAAATGTACTGCAAGAACTTGACGGTTAGACAGTGACTTTATCCCTGTTATTTGATAATTCACATAACCAACTATGAAAATGTTTTTTATTGCTGCTTGATTCCACTGCTATTTCTTAAATGTAAAATAATATGTGTTAATAACGAGAATAACTGAATCAGGATTTTCTAAAAGTACAGATTTGCCTAAAGCGGTTTTTACAATGTCGCAAAATTGATAATAACTATCTGTTAAGAATTATTGTTAATAGATAATTATTATCCATCTATAGTAGTTATCTATTTTTAACTATCAATTTTGCGTCATGTTGTGTTTTCCGGAGCTGTCGTCTATACTTTTAAAACTATTTAACAAGTGCTTGATGGAATCTTGTTTTCCGGCATACTGAAAGCGGCATCTGTTATCCCTATTTTCAACAATTCTTGAGAGCGATCTTACACGTCTAACACCGTCCCAAGGTGTTAGACGTGTAAGATCACCTTTCGTGATCTTACACGTCTAACACCAAAAACACATTTCGTCTGCCTTTTAAGCTGGCAAAAGCAGATATAATATCTTTTAGGTCAATGGAATTTAATACCCGGTTTTCTATTTGAATTATAGAAAGATCTGAAAGACGTTTCTGAAAAAATCAATATTTCGGAGCTTTTTTTCAGAAACGTCTTTCAGATCTTTCTATTATTCAAATAGAAAACTGGGTATTGGATTCCATTGACCTAAAAGATATTATATCTGCTTTTTCCAGCTTAAAAGGCAGACGAAAGGTGTTTTTAAACCTATATTAATTGCAGCGTGTTTTTAATAATAAATAACGCGAGATGCTTGTTTAAATACAAAAGAAAATACAATATAAAACCATAGCGCAACAATTTTAAAAGATTTTTTTATTTTAAACTATATTTTTAATACTAGGAGGCTTAAAGTGCTAGGAGGCCAAGAAGTACTAAACCTGGGCCTATATATATATATATATATATATATATATATATATATATATATATATATATATATATATATATATATATATATATATATATATATATATATATATATATATATATATATATATATATATATATATATATATATATATATATATATATATATATATATATATATATATATATACAGGGGCGGGTTTAGGGTTAGTCTTGTTAGGCGCATTAACTAACATCTTTTTTACTAAACTAAATAACGATCAGGCTAATGAAATAGGTTATATATTTTTGAGATTTTTAAAATTAAATAAAATCTTTATTTTTTTGGTCTAAACAGCAATACCAATTAAACTATGATAAGTATATGCTCACGTCTTGTAATTTTTTTTTTCGGTAGCGTAACTTCGGACCAAGTCAGTCAAGAAATCTTGCGACTTATCTGGCCCGTTTATTCGGCTGACGAGATTTTAAAAACTTGTTAAAGCACTTTAAATTGTTTTATTTTTGTCGTTCGGTAGCGTAACTTCAGGCCAAGTTAGTCAAATTAAATATATGATGATTGCCCCCTGACTAATTTAAAAGAAGCCTTTTCTAACAATAATTGAATGTTTTGAATAAATTTTAAATAATTTTTGATTTGGCATTCATTTACAATCTGTAAGGTATTTGCTTGAAAATGGATTTATTGAAAGTTTACAAACTCTTTATTCAGAATTGTCAGTAAAGATTAATCTCCTTCATTAGTCAGATTTTTATCAGTTGTTGACTGTTCATAAGTCAATAAATAGTAGAGCACGACATTCCTTAGGAGTCAAGAACAACTAGGCGGTGAAGTAAGATTTACTTTATTTATCCTAACAAGTAAAATAAAAAATTACATTTAAAATTTGTAAACATATTATCCCTGCGTTCGTTCATTTAGGGATGTAAATTTATATAGTAATAATATTATGAAATACATTTTTTGCCTTGATCTAATTGGTTCAACTCTTTACCAAACTGATTTATTGTAAATAAATGATTAAATCCAAGTTTATTTTCCATTGAGCTTATTGTAGAATTTTTTTTACTTTAAAAATTTTTAATTGCCCTTTTTACAGACCTGATCAGATCTGTCTAAGCTCTGATCAGTTACAGTGATCAGTTACAGTGATCAGTTACAGTGATCAGTTACAGCTCTGATCAGTTACAGCTCTGTTACAGATCTGATCAGATCTGATTCAGCTGAATCAACTGACAATTGCTTATTTAGCTCATTTTGGATTTATCTGTGTGGTGATAATAGTCTGGCAATGGATTTAAAAATACTGACAGCAATTGATTTATATTTAAATGCCTCTTTTTACAGTAATCGTCTATTGTTTGTAAGCTTGTGCTCAATGTATCCAAATGAGTTTTTATCAATTGATAATTTGTTAGCAGTATCTGTATCCACACATTTTATAGACTCAGGAAAATTAAAAAATGACCTTGTTAAGGAAGAAACATTTCATATGTGTAAAGAATTTTTATGGTCTGTGTTTCTTTGTGTTCTTGCTCTTTCAACTGTGTGTTCTACAAGAGTTAAGTGTTACTATAGAACAGTTTTTTCCTAAAATATAAAATTATGTTTAATCTTAATATTGAACCTTATTCTATGTTCATCATCAGATATTGTTATTTTGTTGTTTCATTCGAAGGATTCTACTTTGAAAGATTTACAAATATAAAATTTGATTCAAAATGTTTTTGTTCCTGATGAAACTTCTTTTTTAAAAAAAAAAGGGCAATCTTTAAAAACTTTTATCATTAAAACAATTTTCATGGCTTAGATATTTACCTTCTGAAGATGGAGCATTTTGTTTGTGTTGCCTTTTGTTTAGATATAAATACCTTTCAAAAACTTCTAGATTTAAAAATTTGTATTCTCAGTCATTCAAATATAGGCCAGATGCTGTGAGCACTTTTAATAGACATTACCATGGAAAAAATGGGAATAATTATGAATATCACTCAGCTGAAATATTTATGAACATCATCACGCAGTACAAATTCTACATTATAATGCCTGGACCATATTTTCCGCAGTTTTAAATACTATGAATAGAAATATTTAGAATATAGATATTTTAATAAAGAATGTGAAAAGGAGATAGCTTTAAATTGTAAGAGGTTGTTTTGTGAGAAAATCATTTTCTTAGGTCAACTTAATATAGATTTCAGAGGTCATTGTGATGATCATTGGCAAATATTCTTTAGTGGGTGGAGTAGGTAATTTTATTGAACTTTTAAACTACAGAATCAGAGGTGGGGATAAAATTCTTGAACTTTATCTTAACAGCTGTGCAAAGAATGCATCTTATATTTCTAATTTCTCACAGAATGAATTAATAAGTTGTTGGGGAAAGGACATCCAGAATATTTTGGTTTCTGAAATAAAAGAAAATCGAATTTTTTCAGTTATTGCTGATGAAGCTTCTGACTGCTCCAATCAGGAATAATTGTCTTTAATAATTAGATTAATAGAAAATTCCTATGATGTTAGGGAAGAATTTATGTGTTTTTTACATTTTAAATTAGATACTGAATAAAGGTTTGTTTATACACTGTGTATACTAATCTTTATTCAGTATCTTTAAGATCTTCAAATAGAAAGTTTGTATAATTTTTAAATTAAAAAATATAATTATTTTATTTTTTACAGTTTTATTTATTTAAAAGGATTATTTATTTTATTTTAGTTGTTATTTTATTTTTTTCATGAAGTTTTATTATCTTTATAAATTTAAACATGTCTAATTTTTATTGTATTCTTTTTTTCTATATTTATCTTTAGTTTTACCTGTCAATTGTTAATCGAAACTGATACCGTTATGTACTGTATCTTTGGTATTTTAATTAGGAGCATTATATTCATTGTCTATTATATACTTTTTCTCCTTTTTTTTCAGCTCTACCTTGAGATTCTACCTTGTGTGGTTATTTGAGTTGAAATATGGTTTTAATTTAGTAAGCTTTCATTATTTGAAGTTTACTTTATTGATCATTATTCAACAGTTTAGAGAAAATAAACACATGCAACACATTAACTGTAAGCATAACTTTGTTTACGAACATTAATATTACAATTGTTTAACATTATATAGCATATCTATCAATGAAATAAAATAACAAAATGGGTTTTTATGGTTAGTTATCATATTATTGCTTTTGTGTTATTGCATTTCTCATAGTATGATATTCATACTAATCAATTACATTATAATTTTTTTATAATTATGGTATTAATGTTGTTGTAGTTGTTTACTTTTACAAAGTTGTTATTCTATTTGCAAGTCACCTAACTATGCAAACCTTGCCTATTTAATTAATGATTTGTTATACTCCATACAGGTGTATTATTTATATTTGTTACAATTATACACAATAATGATGCCCACAAAGTATTTTAATACCACAGACAATATTTTATTTTTGTAGATTATTTATATATATATATAATATATATATATATATATATATATATATATATATATATATATATATATATATATATATATATATATATATATATATATTAAATATGCAACCCCTTTTGAGCCGCTTTTTTGAAGGCTTGCAAATAACTTATTTATCAAACAAATGGGGTAGGTGCTTTTTTTTTGTAATTCATCTTCATCCCCCCCGTCCTTTCGTGGGGAGGGGGCAGTAATATCCGCAACTAACCTCTTTAAAAAGCTAAACCCGCCCCTGTATATATATATATATATATATATATATATATATATATATATATATATATATATATATATATATATATATATATATATATATATATATCAAGTATACAAAAACGATTACTTTACGTAGATCGTGATTTTTGTTGTGATTACTTCTTGATAGTTCGAGCAACAAGTTCGAGCAGTTGTTAAAAACTTTTCCAGTCAAATTTTTACAGAGTTATCCACTTCGATAACAACTTTTAAAGTATACAAACTAGATTTCAAAATTTTACTTTTTCAACACAAAGACGCTTGCCGTTGTAATAACTATACTACTAAGACTGTACCACGATTTTAAACGATTTTCGGCTTTGTTCTCCCTCCAGCTAGTTTATTAAAACTCCTCGAACTAATTTTTTTTTTTTTTTTTTTTGCACGGCTTTCTTGAGAAGTAATAACTTTGTGAATGATAACTTGGTATGATTAGACAATATGACTCTTACTTTTGGTTATCTATGCAGAGAACTAATTCAATTTTATAAAGAAACTAATTATATGTATTCAGAAAAAAAAATTGAGGTTCCTTCAATTAAAGGGTCTGATGCCATTGCCTTATTTGCCTCAATGATAATCTACTTGTATAAATGTGCAACAAACTCTACGCATGTATGCGTTTTTACTTTTTTTTGAATACGTACATAAAATACGACTCGACCTAAAATTTGAAGCATATTCTTAAATCTAAAAGTTGAAGCACGTTCTTAAATGTAATAGCTGTAAAAACTGTTTTGCCGCAAACAGGATATAATTTCATTTAACGTCATTAAGTACGTAGGTCATTTCGTAGAGTTGAAATAGTTAAAATTGAAACGTCAACCATATAAGCTTCTGACATCTGCCGAATGAATCATAATAATGACCGTTCCAAAGATATATTAAAGGGAATGACGTTTTTTTTCCTGAAAAACGACGAAAACAAAAAAAAAAAGTCTTTGTTTACAAGGTTTGAATTATTTTTTTCACTTTTTCTCCACTTTTTAAAAATTTTGAGTTATTGATTGTGTTATGTACCTCAAAATAATGTTTTTCTACAATATTGAAACCTAAATTATAATCAGAAAAAACATAAGTAACAAAAATCTTTTTATGTCGTCTCTTAAAAGTTTTTTTAAAATCTCTTAAATCTCTAAACTCTATAAGTGGAAATAGAACAAGATCGCAACTTGCTGAATCTTGCTTAAAGTTCCACTCTTGCCGATTGCAAATAATTTCCTTACCAATTTTGTTTATTGGGCTAGAGCCGGCGTCAAATCTCTTGGTTCTGAACTAGAACTCTAACCACTGCGCCACGGCTGCATAAATGATACCTATTGAAATCCTGTAACTTTATGTATATAAAACTATATGTATATATATATATATATATATATATATATATATATATATATATATATATATATATATATATATATATATAGATAAAATGAGTATAGTTATTATGACGATGTATCTTCGATAAAAAATTACGTTATTGTAGTCAAATTATTTTAACGTAATTTCGATGAAACATAACGTTAGTGTAGCCAAAGTTATTTTAACTTTGTAACTTCGATAAAAAATTACGTTAATAAAACCAAAGTTGTTACAACGTTAGATTTAGTTGTACGACGTCGCTTAACATAACCCAACATAAATCCAACGTTGGATCAACATCGGGTGCCCACTAGGTGAATAACCCAAAAAAAAAAATCTTTTCTTAAACTTCACGAGATTAAACATTATTAGTCATATTTTAGTCTTGTTGCTTAAGTAAATTTCATAATATAATGATTATATTTTCCCAGCCTAGTACTAAATGTTAAGTTATAGATTATTAAAGAGATACAATAGGTTTTATTTTGAATCTGTATTCTGTATGTTATTTGTAATTTATTTTTTTTGATTTTTTTTAGATTGCACCAATAATATCATATTAATTGTCAAGATCATTCATAATACTCATAAAACTCAGTATGAAGTTATTTAAAATAATATGTTATTGTAAAAGAATAATATAGATTGACAAAGAAATTAGACAAAGTTTTATTTTGTCCAATCTTCCAAATATCACAACAAAAAGAATTTAACTTTCTGATGAGATTTTTTTACATAATTATTGTTAAAGAAGATTGTTGTTTATTTTACAAAATTATTGTTAAAGAAGATTGTTATTTATTTTACTGCTTTTTTAATTGGGTTTATTACTTTTAAATTTTTTTACTCCAAATTTTTTACTAGAAATTTACTTTTACTTGATTTTTTATTTTTTCATCTTATTGATATTTTTTAGTTGAAATTCTCTTTGAAATTTTTACTCGAGACCATATTACCCATTTTAACAATTAGCTTTTAGTATATTATGCATTCACTTTTTTTCTATGTTAATTTTTAATAACTTTTTTGATATAAACGATTTTTTATTTTTTCATCTTATTGATATTTTTTAGTCGAAATTCTCTTTGAAATTTTTACTCGAGACCATATTACCCATTTTAACAATTAGCTTTTAGTATATTATGCATTCACTTTTTTTCTATGTTAATTTTTAATAACTTTTTTGATATAAACGCAAATAGTAGACAGTCTTTCAAATTTTAAAACATGTTTTGAACATGCAAATTAAATAAAATTTGAACTTAATAAAGTTGCAATCTCTTCAAACTTTTATATATAAAAAAAATTTTTATATAAAAGTATAAAAAACTTAAATATAAAAAATATTTAATTTTACATTTTAACTGATGTAAAATGTTTTTAAAGTTGGCAAATCAATCTCTAATAACAAATGTAAATATCTTTAATCGAAATACAACGATAGTTCTAGTTTAAAATAATGCTTTAGGGATAATGCTTTAAACTTTAGGGATTAGCCTATTGAAACGACTTTGAACAAGAAGCAATTCTTGAGAGCCATGTACGGGTTATATATTTATCATCAAATATTAAATTTAATTGTTTAAAGCAAAATTTAATATGTTATAATAATATTTTATTACTTACGCATTTTAACGTTGTTTTTTTTTCAAAAAAAATTAACTTATTTCGTATAATTAAGACAAATAAAAGATATATAAATTTAAAAACTATTGATCAAGGTGCACTCACTTCTTTTCACTTAATATTGTACAAGATATAAGCTTTGTTAATCTAACGTCTGACGGTAATTTGAACATCACCTTTTAATTAGATTTAAGAAACAGTTGTCTGAATCAACAGTCACGAGAGCATAGAACCTTTTAAATCATTTGAAGTTAATTGTTCTTTGAATTAAATCTTTTTTTTTAATCGTGAGAGGAAATGGAATAAAAAAGCAAAAAAAAAATTTTTAATGAAAACATTCAATGAAGGTCATAAAAGGGCAACAAAAATATAAATTTTTGGTTAATTAAGAATTGATTTCAAGGAAGGAAAGTAAGGTCTCATCCCCATTTTTTTCTTCTTATAAAGTTTATGATAACAGTAAAAAAAAAATCAAAAAAGTTATGTTTTGTTTTAAAGTTGAAAAGTTGTTAAATGATTTAAACACACCCTTATACATGCCTGTAATTTTTTGCGCTTGTTATTTTATTTTATTTCAATTTTTTTTTTTTTTTTTTTTTTTTATTATTGTTATTTTTTTTGCAAGATTCTGGACATAACTTTGGGAAAATGCGGTATACAAAAGTTGTTATTTTAAGCTACACGTTTTAAATAAACTAAGTTTTTTGAATTTTCTTACTCGGTATTTGACGGAAAATGAAAATTTCTTTATTATGAAATTAGAACACAAGCAATTAACAATTAATAATTAAACCGGGTAATGTCAATGCTTGTATCTGGAAATAATAATCTCTTACATCTGATCAATATAGTCACTCGAATCACTCAATTTTGTTTCATCATCCATATTTAAAATAAAGGACTAAACACAAAAGACGCATAAAAATTTCCTTAATATGACCTGGAGTCTACACCTTTTTGTTTGATAAACAGAGTTTAAAAAAAAAAATCTTGGGACACTACAGTCAAGCCATTTGCAAAGAGAAACTTTGCAAATGGCCTGACTGACTTAATGTCAGACTAAAGACAGAATTAAGGAAGTTGTTTTTAAAAAAATGTCAAATAAAATCATTCATTCCTCTCTTTCCTGGTCTATTTAAATCGAAGATTGATTTAAATAGGCTTTAGTTAAAAGTGTGTTAAACGTACTCAGATACATATAAATTTATTTATTTTTTGAACGTTTTTTGAGAAACACAAAGAATAAAACGCTATATTTGTTTACGCATGCGCAGAACTTAACTTGTTTGTTTATTATCATTATTGAAACTTGTTGTGAGGTAAAACTTATCCATGCCTGTTGAGAAAAAATCCATGCTGGCGTTCATCGTCATTATACTAAATCTATTGTATGCAAAAACAGAAAACTCTAAAAAAAGTTCATTGAAGCTGATTGTTCAAGTTTTACCGCCCGCAACTTTTGAAAATAAAACGCACCAGAAAAATGAAAAGCAATTTGATTTACCGCAACACGATTGGGATCCAAGATATCTTATAAACATTCGCAGGCACAAAAAGAAAATGCGAAGACCAAATAAAAGAGCAAAAATCAACCATGATTTGACTCCCATATCAGAATTTCCTACAAACAAAAGATTTTATAAGTTAGCAAATAAACTCAGTTTTTTTCTTCGAATAAAAGAAACTGGGGAAATTGACGGAACGTTAAATCCAAATGATGAAACGGGTAAGAACCTGAAGAAGAAAAAATGTTTTCATATTCAGTAATTGGTTTGATTTTTTTGGTAAGACAAAGCATTAAAAAAAAGATAATTAATTTTTTTTTATTTTTAGCGCTATTAGTGTTTGAATCGCACGGTCCCAGCGTTATAAGAATCAAAGGAGTGAAGTCCAATCGCTATTTGAGGATGAACAAACAAGGAATGCCGACAGCAGAGGTAAATAAGTTTGAGCAACCATAAGATAAGTTTATAAAACCATATGTTTACTTTAAAAATAAACAATAAAATCGTTATTAAAAAAATTAGTTTCATAAATTAAATTCTATTTAAGTTTTTTTAGAAGTGGTACATTATAAATATAAAAATATGACAAGATAAACAAGTTCGTCATCAAAAGAACAAATCCGTCATCAAGATTTTAATTCCTTATTCATGACAAAAATGAATAAATCATAAGATTTAAGGCAAATAAATAATACCCATAAACTTTATTTGTTAAATGGATTATGAAATAAATTAAAAAAAAATGACTTTAATTATAACTTTATAAAATGTCTTATTTTCTGCAGCATTCGCCTCCTCTGTACGACAGTTTATTTCGACTTAATCACGAAGAGAACGCATGGGACACTTTTGCTTCGTTTAAGTTTTATTTTGAAGAGAAATACGATATGTTGGTTGGTATTACCAAAGAAGGATCTTTAAAAAATCCTCTTAAGGCGTCTCCAGGACAATACGCAACTCAATTCTTATCTATACCTTGCGACTAAACATAGTTAATCTTTTAATTTGTTGGAATTGCTGTTTTGGCTGTGTTCTATTATTGTTCATGAAATACAAAATAACATTGCTCAAACAACGGGTAAAAGAGGTCAATCGTTAAGTAAACTTTGCGATATAAAACATTTAAAAAAGAAATTAATCCTACACTTAAAGATATCTACTGGATATTCATCTTGCAAATATGGTTAATCAAAAAATCTTGACTTGACTTGAAAGTAACGCAATATTATTGGATATAAAAACTCCTTTGTAATATAAAAATATTTATTATTTATAAATAACTTATAGAAAACATAGATGACATTTATAAACATTAAGATTTTATAAAATAAACATAATTTTAAAAATTGAACACATATATCTAAACATTTTTACTTTCAATACACGGATTTATAGTCTCAGTTCCGTTCCGCAAATTATCTCAAAAATGTTTAGTAAACATTTCTAGAATTTGAGAAGATTTTAGAAAAAAATTAGAGAAGCAGAATATGACATATTGATTTTACTTTGATATAAAATCTTTGTTATAAAATTTTTTTAACGCTAAATATGTTACCTAGCCTAACTTAAGTTCGAAATATTTATCTTACTAAACGATTTTGTGATAATTTACGGAACGGAACTGAGACTATAAACCCGTGTATTGTTTTGCTTTGTTTATATAGCTAACCGGTTTGCCGTTTTTTTAACACTTTTTTAATAAAAGTGTGATAAATATTTTTTAATGAAAAGTTTTAATAGTTAATTTTTTCCGACATTTCCGACATCCGAGAATGTTCGGTAACTTAAACGAGTTAATAATATCCACTTGAGCTTTTTTAGTGACCGTGGGAAAATATACGACATGGTTTAAGTAAATTTTTAGATATACCAAATCAATGTCAGTAAGATTTAATATTTGAAAAAAAACATGAAATATATTCCAAATTGCGTTTAAATTTCAAAAGATCTTAAAAAATAGAGATGGTTACAATAAACAGAAACAATTGCATTAAGTGTAACATAATATTTGAAAGTAATGTGCCTTAAGTTCAAAAATCTAAATAAGTAAGATTCATAATATTTGCTATTTCATTCTAATGTTCAAAAATCTATATAAGTGTTTCATAATATTTGCTATTTCATTTTAATGCGCCTAAAGTTCAAAAAAATGAGTCTTAATTAAATATTTGAGAGTCAAACAAAGGAAACTTTAAAACATAGTAATAGCCTTGAGTATCGAACAAATATAACTTGAAACTTTAAAAATGTCTCTAATCAACTTTAGGCGCCTTGTTTTTATATTTTATTAAACCAATTTAAATTTGTGTACTATACGCATAATTTTAATGAAAATTGTTTTATTAGGGAATGATTACTTTAGAAATGTGTTTGTTTTTATATACTATAAAAAACAAAATAAAAAATGTTAAATGTTCTTAAATCTAACTCCGTAAAAATAGTCTCAAATTTATTTACATTATTAGTTGAATTATACAGTTGCATATTTATATTTGTTTGTAAAAATATTTATTATTCTTCATCATATATAAAGCGACTTCATTTATTACACAAATAATTTATAAATAACAAATATAAAATTTTAATCTAAATAATTAAATTATATAATTTAAATTAGTCGTGGCGCAGCGTCAGAAGCAAAAGATTTTTAACCCCAGGCCTAAGTTTGCCATTGTTATAACCATGATTATAGAAAACACGAGTAGGGGAAGTGGGGGCATAACCGCCCACGTAACGTTTGGAATAATGTTATATGAAAATAAAAATGAAATGTATTTTTTTAGCAGTTTATTACAATAACCACATCATTATGCTTTAAATTGGTGCATTTAAGAAAAAAATTAAACAAGTTTTGAAAATGTTATTATACAAAAATTACACTTAGTGAAAAAAACGGTTTTGCCCCCATTGTGAGGCACAACCGCACCCTCAAAAAAATCGATGGGGCTACACCTTTCATGGTACATTTTTTTTACAATTTTCACAGCTCAGATTATTTGATAATTTTGTTGCATGTTTGCATACTGTGCAGGCATTCTTTGTGTTTACATTTTGAGTTCTGCCCCAGAAGAGAGTTCTACCCCAGAAGAGAGTTTTTAGAAAGAATTCAGTTTCATAGATTAATTATTAGATTATGGTATTATCAAAAATGACTTTCACTTCATGAAATAATACTGATAACACATATTTTTAACACTAAAATTAAATATTGCTTAATTCTCACAAAGAAGGTCAGGAAAAATATGATATAAATAAAATATTTTTATCAAAATAAAAATTACTATTCACAACTTCTCAGAAACTTAACAGTCACTCTTTTTGACATATGCAAAATGAAGGAAACTGTTTTACTAACGCGTGGTATGTTTTTTGCCATATTAGATAACATTTTTTGAAGAGAAATGTTAAAAAACGGTTGTGCCTCCATATGCGGTTATGCCCCCATATTATAATTGTAAATAATCACAATTAGAACAAACACAACTTAAATGTAATAAAAGCTAATGCTAAACTTTCTTTTTCATTTTGCGCATAATTTTGTCCAGCTATATTATATGTTTTTTACAGCAAAACAGTTTTTTTTAATTTCTTTTCTTGACTCAAAACAGAACCCATGGACTGTCATCACACTGAATTATTCTTTGATGGATCAAAGTTATAAAGTATTAGCGTTTTTCATAGTATAGTTTTACCATTTTAAAAGATCCCTTTCTGTCTCTACTCTAGTTCCAATTTACGCACTTTTCTTGAATTTTTCAATATTTTTAATAAAGGTTCTTTAAATTGTTTAAATGTAGCAAGTCAGATTCATTTTCTAAAAATGAGTATTTTGTCCACTCGTACAAATGGCAAACTTTCCACTTTCTGTCTGTTTCTATTTTAATTTTGAATTTTTGTTTTAGGTGCCTCAAGAAGACCCTACAGCCCTATCTATGAGTACCGCGGAAGAGCATTTAAATAGAAAATTTCATATCTCTTTCCTTACCGATTGCCCTATATATGTCAAGAGTTTGCTTCGAACCCTGGATCTCTTGCTTATAAAGCAAACACTCTAAACCACTGCGCCACGACCGCAGAAAAATTTCTCTAAAAAGATGCTTGATGCACACAAAACGGAAGACAGTTTGCTAAAGTAGTAGTACAAATCTTGATGAACAATGCTACAGTGGGACTTTGTGATAATTAAGTATCAAAAATCAATTAAAAAGCTGTGACACTTATGACACTTAAGACTGGAGCATATAGAACGTCATCAAAAAACAGAGCCACTTTTAAGGAAAGATTACCAGGAAAATCATTTATAATCAATCAAAAAACAAATAATTTATAACTGTATAAAAATTTATATATCACTGAAAGTAAATAATAACTAAAAAAAAAACAAAAAGCAATAAATGATTAACAAAAAATAATAAGTAAAACTTTATTCGCTAAAAAAAGAAAAATCATTATTGTAGTAATGATTTTTCTTTTTTTAAAAAAAATCATTATTGTAGTAATGACCACATAACAGCATAACTAAAAAATAAGTCGTAAATAAGAAATATATGAAAGTAAACTAAAGAAGTATATGAAATATAACTAAAGAAATATATGAAAAAATAAAAAAATATTGATTTGCCGATCTTTTTTTTTATAAATATATATATTTTTTTTCTTATCCATTCTTTTTATTTATTTCATTAACCTTTTTAATTTAACTTCTATTTTCAATACTTTTTTACTTATTTTCTTTCAGATATTTCTAATTATATATATGAAAAACAACAAATAACCAAGGGTGCTACCTTCTGTTACCTCAGAAGATACTGGAAATGACGGAGGTTGTTGTCCGTCTAGATCAACTTTCTATAAAATATAAAGACGACCACTCATAACAATTTGTTAATGTATTGTTTATTTTACTCTTGAATAAAAATCATTTTATTCGACAGAAAAATAAAATACCCACAACTCTCCTAATATTTTATAAGAAAAACACTACTTGTTAGGCCTAACAAATTACTAACTGGTTTAAATAATTAACCATCCAAAAAACAGATCAATTTTTCTAATTTAAATTTTTTGTTAATTTCGATTTCCTATAAAATTTCCCACATACCCTCCGTTGCCTATAAAAAAAAATTTCACATACCCTGTGTTGATGACAGTGGCATTGTAGAAATTTATCGATATATTAATTTATCGATATATAAATATTATCAACATAGACAACTATAGGATTGTAAAAACACGCGGGTAGATTCTATAAACGTTTCCGGTATAATAGGATCGATGTCATGTGCAATTTTTGCTTAACTTTAATCATAGTCATAATATACATATATATCTGATATTATGACTATGCTTTAATAAATCTGTAAAAAGAACTTTTTTTTTTTTTATAATTTGTTTTGTAAAGAAATACATATTATATTTAAAGTGCAATGACGATGTTTTCTTTTTTTAAAGCAGAGTTATAAACTTCATAATTTTGGTTCATATATTCATATATTCTATTATATATATTCTATATATTTTTGAAATGATTTATGATGGTGTTTATTTAATATGCTACTTTGTACTTCACATTTGACATGAGATTTTGCATTTGACATAAGTTATGGCTACACATCATTATTAGCCTAATAATGATGTGTATAAATTATGGCTACACATCATTATTAGCCTAATAATGATGTGTAGCCATAACACATGATTTAAAAAAACCCAACTAATAATTAGGTGGGTTTTTTTAAACCATGTGAGTTAATTTTTAATTAACATTTTTTTAAACGTTAAAAAAAGACTTTCACAAGTAATTTTCTACCAAACAATACTTTTTTTTTATAACCTAAAGATAATTAGCTCCTCTAACCGACATTAGGAACCATGAGTGTCCAATCATATAATATGAGAAATTATATTAATATGCATAATAATATAAATATAGTTTATATTATAATGCATATAAAATAATTATATAAAATACCATCCTTATCAATCATTTAGTTATTATTATTAATTACTTATAATTAATTTACTCATTATATTAATTTATATTATTATTATTTTTATAATTATTATAAATATATATATATATATATATATATATATATATATATATATATATATATATATATATATATATATGTATATATATATATATATTTATAATATATATATATATATATATATATATATATATATATATATATATATATATATATATATATATATATATGTATATATATATATATATTTATAATAATTTATATATATATATATATATATATATATATATATATATATATATATATATATTTATATATATATATATATATAATTTATTTATTAATCAATTATTTTTACTTACTATAATCAATAGAATTATGATTTTTTTTTTCAAATTATTATTATATTTATTATTGTTATAATATTATTGTATGATTTGAAAAGGAGAATAAATATCTTGTTGTTGTTGTTGTTGTTGTTGTGTTGTTGTTGTTGTTGTTGTTGTTGTTGTTAGTATAATTAAAAAAGTTAATTATTTTTTAAAGAGATCATAATATGATCTCTACATTAAAAAGAAAAGAGGTGACTTTATAGAATAATATCAAATTATTAATAGAACATATCAAATTCAATAGATTATATTAAATTTGAAGATTCCTTTAGATTCTACAACAATGTATTTAGAGATCATATATGATTCATATATGATCTCTAATTACATTGTTGTAGAGTCTAAAAGGATTTTCAAATTTAATATAATCTATTGAAATTCGATATGTTCTTTTAATAATTTGATATTATTCTATTTAGTCTCCTCTTTTCTTTGTAATGTAGGCAAACCTACTATTTGTCTCCTCCCTTCATAACACATATCTTGTTGCTTCAATCCTAGTAGATCTATGCTGGACGTTTTTCAGTCTATTTGCATCTTCAATCTTAAATGTTGGTGCATATTCAAGGTGTGGGATCATAGTCGATTTGTTTAATGGCTGTAGTGTGACAACATGAATATATTAAAATACATGATTTATAAAACCTAGAGTTTGATTAGCTTTATTTGCAGCACTAACAATTCTTTTATTTCGTAATTAAGTTGACGATTCGATTTACCAATTTGCATTACTTTATATTTATCTCTGTTATACTTAATTAACCATTTATTTGAACAGTATAACATCTTATTTAATTATTTGTGAAGAGCATTGTTGCTTTTTTCCTTTGTAATTGCTGACATAAATTTGTATCATCTGCATATAGTTTCAATTTATTTAGAATATATTTATTTTCAAGTTATTTATCAAAAATAAAAGTGGAACAAGAACTGAACCAAAGGCCACTTCACTCGCGACTTAGTTAAATCTAGTTTTTATTATATAATTTTTTTTTTTTTAGTCATGAAAAAGTATGATTTATCTCAAATTATGGGGCTGCTTAAATCTAACAACAAACAGGTTTTAAACTTAGAAGAAATTATTGACATACATTATGAAAACAATGATCAAGTAGATTCTGAAACTTGTCAAGGTGGTATGCAAAATCTGAAGATAATTTTTTCGAAAAAAGTGTCACATTTAAATTTAGTCTTAAAAGTATGCTCAGAAGAATCTTCTTTAGCTTCAATAAATGTGTTGCTGCGAATTTTTGATAAAGAAATAAGTTTTTACCAAGATATATTGCCTTTCTTCTATGAATACGAAAAAAAAATTCTTTCCAAAAAATTATTTCAAAACTTGTTTGTGAATTTTTATGGAGCTGGGTCTATTAATAAAGATGTAGTTATTATCCTAAAAAGATTTTCTGAAAAATATGTGGTTTTTCCAAGGGAAAGCTTTTTACGTTCACTAGATGAGATTCAGTGTGTGTTAAAATCTCTTGCTATATTTCATGCTTCATCATATGCAGTTAAGTGTAAAAGCCAAGTAAGTTTCAAAGAAAAGTTTCCAACCTTGAAAGACTTTTTATTTGATTATAGTTCAAATGATGTGTTTTTTTCTCTCACAAATCATTTGTACAGAAACAATATTAAGTTATTGAAAGCCATTGTTGAAGATTCTCAATATAAAAATATATTAGGAAATCAAAAGTTGTTAATAAAATTTAGCCATTCTATAATTTCAAGGCTTGAAAGTTTATCTTCCAAAATTGTGGTAATATTGCATAACATTCAACTTGGTAAAGATGAAACCAATTTGTTGTGTCATGGAGATTTTCATATGTGGAATATTGCATATTCCAAAAATTTGGAGAAAGTGAAGTTTTTTGATTTTCAGCTTATTCGCCTTGCCCCTTGTATGACTGATTTTCATCAATATCTTTGTCAAGTTAGTTCTCCATGTTTTCGACGAAGTCACTTGACAGGTTTAATACGTTTGTATTCTGAAACATTTCAGGAAGTTTGTCAGCAATATGGTATTGATCAAGATTGTTTTTATAATGAAGCTTGGTTTTTTGAAGAGTATAGAGTTACCTCTCCATGGGGATTTTTGTTTGGATTTCTGTTTAATTTAAAAAGATTTGTTCCTTCTGACTTTTATAATGTTCTTGAAAAGTTGAATAATAATGATGAAATTATTGAATATTTATTAGTTCAAAAATCAAAAGAGTTTTGGGACATGATCAGTTTCTATCTAGATAGTCTTTGTGAATTAGAAGAACAAGATGTAATAAGTATCATGGAAAGATTGCAGAAAGAGTATTGAAGATCTTTCAATGAAAAAAATATTTGATTTTTTTAAATTAATCTTTTAGGTTATTATTTTTATTGCTCTGATTTTTTAAATACTTTTTAAAATAATTGTTCAGCATCCAATGTTGCAAATAAAAATTTTTTTAAAATAATTGTTCAGCATCCAATGTTGCAAATAAAAAATTTTTTAAAATAATTGTTCAGCATCCAATGTTGCAAATAAAAAATTTTTTAAAATAATTGTTCAGCATCCAATGTTGCAAATAAAAAATTTTTTAAAATAATTGTTCAGCATCCAATGTTGCAAATAAAAAAATTTTTAAAATAATTGTTCAGCATCCAATGTTGCAAATAAAAAAATTTTTAAAATAATTGTTCAGCATCCAATGTTGCAAATAAAAAAATTTTTAAAATAATTGTTCAGCATCGGATGTTGCAAATAAAAAAATTTTTAAAATAATTGTTCAGCATCCAATGTTGCAAATAAAAAATTTTTTAAAATAATTGTTCAGCATTCAATGTTGCAAATAAAAATTTTTTTAAAATAATTGTTCAGCATCGGATGTTGCAAATAAAAAAATTTTTAAAATAATTGTTCAGCATCCAATGTTGCAAATAAAAAAATTTTTAAAATAATTGTTCAGCATCCAATTTTGCAAATAAAAAAATTTTTAAAATAATTGTTCAGCATCGGATGTTGCAAATAAAAAAATTTTTAAAATAATTGTTCAGCATCCAATGTTGCAAATAAAAAATTTTTTAAAATAATTGTTCAGCATTCAATGTTGCAAATAAAAATTTTTTTAAAATAATTGTTCAGCATCGGATGTTGCAAATAAAAAAATTTTTAAAATAATTGTTCAGCATCCAATGTTGCAAATAAAAAAATTTTTAAAATAATTGTTCAGCATCCAATGTTGCAAATAAAAAAATTTTTAAAATAATTGTTCAGCATCCAATGTTGCAAATAAAAAAATTTTTAAAATAATTGTTCAGCATCCAATGTTGCAAATAAAAAATTTTTTAAAATAATTGTTCAGCATCCAATGTTGCAAATAAAAAATTTTTTTAAAATAATTGTTCAGCATCCAATGTTGCAAATAAAAATTTTTTTAAAATAATTGTTCAGCATCCAATGTTGCAAATAAAAATTTTTTTAAAATAATTGTTCAGCATCCAATGTTGCAAATAAAAAATTTTTTAAAATAATTGTTCAGCATCCAATGTTGCAAATAAAAAATTTTTTAAAATAATTGTTCAGCATTCAATGTTGCAAATAAAAAATTTTTTAAAATAATTGTTCAGCATCCAATGTTGCAAATAAAAAAATTTTTAAAATAATTGTTCAGCATCGAATGTTGCAAATAAAAAATTTTTTAAAATAATTGTTCAGCATCCAATGTTGCAAATAAAAAAATTTTTAAAATAATTGTTCAGCATCCAATGTTGCAAATAAAAAAGTTAAGTAAGTTAAAAAAAAAAATAATGAGTGAATAAAGATTTTTAGAAAAGCATATTAATGATGTTTTATATTCTCATATTGAATAAGTTTTTATATTTTAATTCTGAATTATTAATAAATAAATTTAATTTAATCGAAAATTGTTGTTTTTAAATATTTAAATATTTTTGCTGTTTATACTATTATGTAAACTTCTACTTCAATTTCCAAAAAATTTTATATGGACTTTGAAGCTTGTCTAAGTTTTTAGGAATATTTTCCCTAATGGTTCAAATGCTTTTTCAAACATTAAATTTGATTTAATTATATACTTTACCAAGGGTATTTCATTTGATCAATGTTAATCGCTAATTGAGACCTAAAAAATGATATAACATGCTTAGCATATAAACTTTCTAAATATGATACTTCAAAACATATATAAAAAAATAGTGTTTGTGTGATTTTTATTATCATATTTTTTATCTAATCCCTTGCTTATCCCATAATTTATTTTTTAATTATGAATCTTCATCTAGTATAGTTTCTGGAAGTGCATAAGTGTAAGTAAAGATTTAATCTCTAAATTAAATCTTATGTCATTTATTACATTTCTTGTGATCTCTGTGATTTTTTGTAATTATTATAATATTTTATTGGATTGACATTTTAAATTTTTAAATTAAGTTTTAATTATATCATCTTTTTTTTAAAATTTTTAAATTTGTTTTTAGTTTAAGCTTATAAGAATTAAGTTTGATGAAAATTAGAAAAAAACTTATTAAATAAAATTAGAAAAAAACTTATTTTTAAAAAGAAATTGTTTAAATAGAACTTTAAAAAAAAAAAAGAAAAAAGAGAACCTTTAAAAAAAGAGAAAATTTATGCATGTATATGTTACTTTAGAAACATAAGAAATATAAGGAAAATATAATTAAGAAAAATAAGAAATTTAGAAAATTGCTATGAAATTTTTTTTTGAAACAGCAAAAAAATGAAAACATGGATTTAACCGCTAACAGTAGTTGATGTTTTAATATATATATATATATATATATATATATATATATATATATATATATATATATATATATATATATATATATATATATATATATATATATATATATATATATATATATATATATATATATATATATATAGATAGATAGATAGATATAGTTAATATTCAAAAATAACATTTTTGAATATATATATATATATATATATATATATATATATATATATATATATATATATATAGTTAATATTCAAAAATAACATTTTTGAATATATATATATATATATATATATATATATATATATATATATATATATATATATATATATATATATATATATATATTTATATGTTATAATATATATATATATATATATATATATATATATATATATATATATATATATATATATATATATATATATTGCATAGTGTATTGCACCAGGTCAAAAAAAATTGTCATAGTCATTTCGGGATGTTATGTAGATAGTTATATTGACATGAGTAATGGTAGAAGATGATGTAAATGAAGTGCAACATGAGTATGAAATCAAAAACCATATGGTTAGTGTAGAAAAATTAAGAATTGTGTTTTAACTGGCTCTAAAGTCATTCTCTACAAACAACATGTATTCTAAATGTTTAAAAAGTTATTGTAGGCATCTTACAGCTGATGAGTTTGTTATAAGCCAAAAGATTTTTTATTTGAAAGTGAAGTAAATATTTATGGGTTGGAAAAGCTGCCTTCACTATCAATAAAAAGTATAGTAACAAAGACCAAAAAGGCTAAGTAGTATATACCACATTAAATTACTTGAACTTGAAACTAATTTTTCCGTTAAGTGGGTGAAAAATGCTTGGCAGATTTAGATAACAATGAAGATCAAAAATAACACTAAATAAATTTTTCTCATACCTTTGAAGTGTGATATATAGGCAAGCTTATTATTTGCCTTATGTTTTACCTTTTTTCTCCAACTAGCTAATAAACTATATAAAACTATCAAGACTTTTCTCATTTCATATTTAAAAATGTGTTTTACACTATTTGGTCTATATTCTTAAAATGTTAGAAATATTGTCAAACTTTGAAGTTCAACATAAAAAACCAATAAACATTTTTTTTTAAATTTCAGAATAAAAATAAAAAACTTTTTAATAACAAAAAATTGTTTTGTATTTAAAAAAAAAAATGTATTTTACTTTTTAACTGTTTATAAAAACAAAAATTTAAAATTAAAGAAACATTTCCTCTAAAAATTACAAAATGTTTATTACAATGAATAAGGCCTTTACCTAATTGTAAATTAAATAACATTTAATTTAAAATACCATTGTAATGTAAAATACCATTCTAAATCTAAAACACCATTTAATTAGTTTGATTTTCATCAGAATGGTTGCATCCTGTTGTATTTCTTTTAGTATATTATTCTAACATTGCAATTAAATACTTCAAATTTTACTATTTCATAATCAATTAAATATTATCATAATTTTTTAAATCAATTTATTAAAGTTTTTAAAGCAAATAGTTTTTAATAGCAAATAATATAAAGCAAATAAAAACACTGTCTCAAAAAAAGAAGTCAAAATATCAGAAACAATAGTAAAAGTTTTTAATTTTTTTTATTATCTTTTTTATCTAGAGATCCTCATGTTCCAATAGTAATATTAAAATATAAAATTTAAAGACCTGCCTAATAAAAAAGTAAATGTGTTATGTGTAAAAAGTATATGTATAAAAAGTATATGTATTTTATTTCCCTTGTTTTTAATTGGTTGTATTTTTAAATAAATAAAGTTTTTTATACTATCATACAAATTAGAAATTTCATAAAATCTGAAAAGATTTATTTTGCCATAAAGTTTGGTGTGACATTAATCTATTGCATTAATATTTAGTAAGCATTCTTCTATTGGATAAAATAACAATTATAAGTAATTAAATATGTTTTTAAACTTTTCTTTACCTAAACAAGCTTAATAAAATCCTAATAAATTTGTATATTTTGTAAGAAAAAGCACAGATATCCTATATAATTTTTCAAAATGGCTAACAGACCAAAGTCTGCAAATCAACTTCAAGAATATCGTGATAAAAATCATGTGAGTAATTATTTATTATTACTTTTTACATAAATATATAATTCTCAAGAAGCAAGCTTTGGAGATAATAATAATTTATGACATACATATAATTATTTCAAATATAATTATTTTATTATGTGTGTGTGTATATATATATATATATATATATATATATATATATATATATATATATATATATATATATATATATATGTATATATATATATATCTATATATATATATATATATATATATATATATATATATATATATATATATATATATATATATATATATATATATATATATATATGTATATATATACATATGTGTGTATGTATGTATATATATATATATGTGTGTGTATATATATATATATATATACATATTTTTTTTAATTGTATATATATATATATATATATATATATATATATATATATATATATATATATATATATATATACAATTTTTTTTTCAAACAAAGGTTTTGAAGCAAATAAAATCTTATTTTTAACTGGCCTTAGGCTGCTGCTCTGACAACTGAAGCTGGCTCCCCAATGGAGACAAATACAGCCTCAATGACTGTTGGGCCAAATGGACCATTGCTTATTCAAGATAACAACTTTATTGAAAACATGGCTCATTTTGATCGTGAGAGAATACCTGAACGTGTAGTGCATGCTAAAGGTGCTGGAGCATTTGGCTATTTTGAGGTTACTCATGATGTATCTAAATACACAAAATTGGCTGCTCTGAATGGAGTGGGAAAGAAAACTAGAATGGTTGTTCGTTTTTCCTCTGTAGGTAATGTAGCATAACAAATAGAATTTTAAGATATAGTATAGTAATAAGTTTGTAGATTAAAGAGGCGTATAGATATTATAAATGGTGCATTAGGTTTTAGAGAATTTTAAAATTTGATTACAATGTATTTTTGTGTAATATTTAAAATAATGAATATGTGTTTTTTATCGCTATTACTATTAGTATACCATGTAAACCATTTAAAATATTTTTGTTTGAATCTTTTTTTGTTGCTGTTTTGCTTCTAGGAGGAGAATCTGGAAGTGCTGATACAGCACGTGACCCACGTGGTTTTGCTTTAAAGTTTTATACTGAGGAAGGAAATTGGGATTTAGTTGGAAACAACACGCCAATTTTTTTTATTCGTGATCCAATTTTATTTCCCAGTTTTATACACACTCAAAAGAGAAACCCGAAGACTCATTTAAAAGTATGCTTCAAAATGGAAACCTATATATTTTATTTATTTTTTATATCTATTGGGGGAGAACATTTATTATCGCCAAATGTTTTTTGTTATATATATATATATATATATATATATATATATATATATATATATATATATATATATATTATATATATATATATATATATTTTTTTTTTCTTTAAAAAAAAATTTTTTTAGGACCCTGATATGTTTTGGGATTTCATTTCGCTTCGACCTGAAACCACGCATCAAGTAATGTTTTTGTTTTCAAACCGAGGCACACCTGCGAGCTATCGTCATATGAATGGTTATGGTAGTCATACTTTTAAACTTGTTAATAAAGATGGAGAAGCATGTTGGTGCAAATTTCATTTTAAGGTTTCTTTTTTTTTTTTAATTTATAACATTTTTTCAAGAAAGTCATTTAGCTCGTAAATACAAATAACTTATTTTTTTTTTTTTAGGTGGGGGTGGGGGATGGAGGGGTAAAATTCCTAAAATCTTTGAAAAATCTTAAAAGTTGAAATATCAAAAGCTGTCTAAGATTGCCTAGGTTACTGCTTATTTTGCTTTTATGTTTAAAATTGGTGGATTAAATAATTCTCTCATAATTTTATTTGCATGCCCAAATAATATCCTACGCTGATATCTTAGCTAATATGGCTGATATGTTTCTAACTAAAAGTATGTGAGTTGTCTCAACTAAAAGTATGTGAGTTCATATTTTATATGATGTACCAGGGCTCAAATTAAGCATATTGCAATCGCAATTGCTTTTTGCTCAAAGACATTTACTTGCAAAAGTTAACCATGAAATGTTTCTGTATATATCTTTCATGTTGTTAAAACAAATTAAGCTTTTAACTAAAAATTATTTTAACAAGAAATTTTGAGTAGAATAAAAAAATAGAATCGAAAAAGGCATTACTTTTGTTTATATTTTCATTTTATTTATAGCGTTATTAGTATTAAACATTTTCTATGAATACCCAAGTTGTTTTTAGGATTTTACTTAAAAAAAAAACAACTTATTTGAACAAATTAATTTTAGTCTTCTAAAATTCTCTGATTTAAATAATTTTGAATTTAAAATTTAAAAAAAAAATGTAAAGTAAAATTTAGAAGAATTTTTAAGCTTGCTTACAATAATTATGAATTTAATTGAAATAAAACTGCAGCAACATCCGTAGTAAGATCATTCCTGAAATCAAGCATAGATCTAGCTAAAGTAACAATATCAGATTTAGAAAATTGTGCAAATGAGGAAGAATTTTTTTATTTAAATTGTAAACATTTTTAATAGTTTAATATTTTTTGTAAAAGTGCAATTATTTTTTTCGTTCTGGAAAATAGTTTAAAAAGTAGAAACATTCTATTGCAAATAATAATAGAGTGATGAAAATTAAATTTTAAAAAGCATATTATTCTACTTTTGTTCGAAAAAAAAAATTTAAGCCAGGATCTATTCTAGGAAAAAAGTTTGGGTGGCGGTACCTCTTGTTCCAGTGAAGTTTAGTGGAAAAGGAGTGTTGTTTTTGCGAAAAATTCAAAATTTGCCGTAAAATTAAAAGAAAAAAAAAAAAACATTAATTTTTAATTTGTGCAGCGTCCAAATTGGTGCTCAAATACAGTCAATGCTATCAAAAATGGTCTAGAATAGCCCCTGTAAGCATGTAACTCAAAAAATATGCTAAAATCATTAGATACTTTGCTCTTTCTATTTTATTGCTTCTTTATCTAGCTTACTATTAAAAATTAAGTAATTAATTTTTTCATTCAAAAGGTTTTCAAGTCAATGTTTTCAGTCAATGTTTTCATTCAATTTTTTCGTTCAAATTGATGTGCAATTAAATAAAATGAGAGAAAAAAAAATTGGATTAATAAATCAAATTATACTTCCTTAAGTCTAAGTATATGGTTAAATTTTTTTTTGAAAAAAAAGTATTTTGAACAGAATTAGAATAATTTTTTTTTTTTAATTTTTATTCTATTTCACTTGTCAAATTTTTGCAATAGAATGTTGATACTTTTTAAACTTTTTTAAGAAATAAAAAAATAATGATATCTTTTCATAAAATAATTAACATTTAAAAATGTTTATGATTTAAATATAACTGTTTTATTTCCTCACTTGCACTATTTTTAAAATTGTATTGTTACTGTAGCTAGATCTATGTTTATTTTCAGGAATGATCCTTTGCTATACCAATGAGTATTAAAAATGTTACTGCTGTTTCCATTAAATTAAATTTATTATTATTGTGAGTGTTAGTGAGTGAGTTAAAAATTTGCAAAATTCTTTAAAAATTTTCAAAGTATCTTCAAAATGTCAAATTTTAAATTCAAGATTAATTAAATAAGAAAATTTCAGAAGACTAAAATTCCCTAGCCCAAATCCCTTATCCTAGATTTCTTTTTAAAATTCCTAAAAACAATTTGAGTAATTATAGAAAATATTTAATCATCATATCGCTATAAAAAAATGAAAATAATAAAAAAAGTTGTGTTTTTGATATTCAATTCAAAGTTTCTTGTTAAAATAGTTTTTAGTTAAAAGCTTATTATGTGTTAATAACATATAAGATTTAAATAGAAATATTTCTTTTGTTTAAATTTTGCCACTAAATGTCTTTGAACATGTTAAGTATATTTAATAGTTGAGTAACGTAACTAATAAAATATTTGTATTTATTCATACAAATTGTGAATTGTTTAAAAAGGAATTTTAGCTCATTTTTCAATTCAAACTCCGTCTAGATTTTTTTAGAAATGATGGCAACAGAAGTTATTTTCTTTCTTGTTTTTCTAAAAATGATTATAATTGCCTAATAATGTTGAGATCTGGGGGTTTTGATGGCCTTTTGAGGTAACTCTTTAACCCCCAAAATGCTCCTCATGCCGTTCTTTCACAATTCGAGTTGTATGGATTGGGACATTATAATCTTGAAAGATGGCATTCCCTCCTCTAAAACAGTACTTGAAACTGTAGGACATCCAAATAGTTTCGGCTGTTAATTAATTTCAGCTATGACATCATCTATGCTATTTAATAGATAGCTAAATTTGCATTAATTGATATGTGTACATGGTTTCTATATCTAATTTTCCAAGTTTATTTAAAAATTGTTGCACTTAAAAAAAATAAAGCATAAGTTATAATATTTTCCTTTTTTTTTTTTATTTTATTTTTTTTATTCGAAACTGTTTTAAATTTGTTTAGAAAAGTTTTGTAAAATAATTAATAAAATATTTTATGGTAAGTTACATAACCTAACTAAAGTGATTTTTTGTGTGACAAAAATGTTCTTATATAAATACAATTCAATAAAAATCAAATAATCTTGATGAGATTTGAATCATTTAAATTTAATTGTGATAATTTTTTGCAAATTTAACAAATTTTGGTATACTTTTTTGGTATACTTTATTGTTTTTTAAATGTGTTGTACATAAGGGTTTATTGTGAGGTAAAATATTTTCTTTTTATTGTTTTCTCTATGTGTTGTACATAAGGTTGTAAGATAAAATTTGTAAGTATATAAATTAAAATGAAAAATTATGTTTTAATTAAAAAGTACAATACTAGAATTAGCAAAAAAATGTATATGTTTATTAGTTTTAGTAAAAACTAGATTTTATCAAATCTAAAAAATGTATTTTTTCTAATAATTTTTGAAATTAAAAAACCTCCTACATTAGATAATTGATTTTTTAAATAATTTATTTTATAGACTAATCAAGGTATAAAGAATCTCTCAGATAAAGAAGCTGGTTTATTAGCAGGACAGAATCCTGACTATTACATCCAAGATTTGTATGACTCAATTGAAGAAGGAAATTTTGTAAGTAAATCATAACTTTTTTTGATTTTATATTAATAATTTTTTTTTTTGCATTTTCAAATTTTTTTTTTTTTTTTGAATTTAGCCTTCTTGGACAATGTATTTACAAATCATGAGTTTAGAACAAGCAAAGAAGCATCCTGTGAACCCATTTGACATCACAAAAGTAAATTGTTTTTTTTCTATGATACATGTCAATAAATTTTTATAAATTATTTATAACTTATATATTTATGTATTTCAAAGTTTATAATTATAACTTATATATTTATATATTTTATGATTGTCAAAACAAAAGTTTGACAAAAATTTATTTATAAACATCAAGTTTGTAAACAGCATGTTCTTTTACTATATTTATAAAAAAAAAAATCTTATATAAGATAAATTTCCAAACAACTTATTCATTCAAAATTTGGTTTCATGTATTTTAAAAAGTTCAATACTATTTTGCTCAGTGTAATTTTTAATAAACTCAGTACTAAGTTCCTGAGTTTAATAAAGCAACATTCACTTATATATCTTTTCCATATAGTAAATGCTGGTTAAACTGAACTATATTTATATTTTAATATCTTTTAAATTGTTTTTTTTCTTTTTCTTTTTTTTTTTTAGTTTTTTTGGGGAAAAAATATATATATATATATAATAATATATATATATATATATATATATATATATATATATATATATATATATATATATATATATATATATATATATATATATATATATATATATATTTGATATTAAAAAATGATAAAATAGTGATAGTGATAATTGATAATTAAAATATAACCGTAGCCTAAAAAAATGTAGCTGTTGTATAATAAAGAACGAAAAAGATAATGAATTCAATAAAGTATGAAAAAAATAAATTACTTTTAAACTGAATTCTTTTTTAAATTTTGTTTAATAACTTTTATCTGCATGTAAATCTTTTCTCTGTCTCTGATCCAGTGCATTTTGTACAGTTTTGCAGTTTGCAGCCATATTCAGTTTGCAGCCATATTAAATATCCTTATTTTTTCACTAATGTATGCACTTGTATCAATTTGCTATTATCAAGTAAAAAAAAATTACTATTACACCGTTTGTTTTAACTTCTTTTGATCGCATATGAAATAGGGCCTTGCAAATCTTTGAAATTTTACATTGAATTAACTCTGAGAAGTGATTCAAGATTCAATTAGAAAATATCCATTATTCGAATCAAGCTTATTTTATAAAAGCATTTATTTCATAATATATTATAGAGTAAATGACCCACTCTCAGGGATGTGAAGTCATATAAACTTTCAAGGACTCTAAGACTCTGGATTACAGGGTTAAGAAATAGGGACCAATTTTTTTTTATATAATTTTTTTGAGTCAACTAACCAGAGTTTTTAAGGATAAAATAGTCCTTGAAATGCTAGAGGAGACTATATATAGTTTTAATTATGCTGTTTTATTTCTATGCTCAAAAAGTAACTATATCTTTTAAGTTGAAGGTATTATATTATATAATTTAAATAACAAATTTGTTTCTATTGTACTTACATACAGCAGTGGTGTAATGCTGTATGCTAGAATCTCTGATTTCAATTACCGCGCTCAGCTTTTTTAATTTTAAACATTAAGCATGTTGTGATTTCTGCAAAATGTCAGTGTAACTGCCCTATTTTGTGATGACAATCAATACTTTACTGCATTGAGTTATAAATTATGGTTTTATAATAAATAGTTACCTTGAATCTTTTAGAAAAATTTTTCAAAATTTTTATAAGTATTAGAAGTAGAAAAAAAAATTTACTTGTAAATATATAGGTGGCTTCAATTTGATGTTACATTTTCTGATTTGCAGAGGCTTAGTTAATAATGTAAAAAAATAACTTAGGTTATGTCTTCTTGTCATGTCTTCTTCACATAACTCAAAATGTTATTGCAAGTCCTTAAAAATGAGTTAAATGAGAATTTCTATACAAATTTGGTACTTCACCAATTAGTATATTATATATTTTACCAATTAGTTAATTGGTTAGAACAACACTGTGCTCAGTAAATATCATAAAAGTGCTAATTGAATTTTTTGAAAGTTTTTGAAAGTTCTAATTGCCAACTGCTGCATTTCTTGTATGGACAACACTAATTTTATTTCTGGGAAAAATTGGTGGATTAGAATGTCTTTTTAAGCATGCTATTCCCATGTCAGTATGGATTTGATGAATCTTGCTCTATGCTTTAAACATTTGCTTGGAGCTTTTTATTCAATTAGTTCAATTCTGATGCAACATTAAAAACTTATAAGTTTTTAATAATGTTTTAAGTTTTTTCATTAAAAGCTGCTAGCTCTCAATTTTCTCCAAAAAATTGCAAGTATCTACACAGATAAACAGCTCATGAAAGAGCATGTAAGGCTGTCTATAATGGATACCAACAGTTTTTAGGTGGTCTCTTGGTCAGTTTAAATAGAAAGTATGAACCTAAAGTCATGGTTTTATTTTTTTTCAGTTTTTTAAAAGAGTATTTGACCACATTACTCTTGCTTTATGATGTATTCTCAGCTACATCTTCCCTAAATGTAGCATTATTAAAAAGAAAAGAATTTTTGTGCCTTACTTATGTTAACACTTCTAAATCTTTATTTGATAAATTTCTATCAGGGGATTGCACTTGGTTTTTAAAAAAAAAAATTGATAAATTTAAACAAATTAGTTCAGAACAAATTGCTATTCCTGCTGAGACAAATTTTTGCAAAAAAAAAGTGTCTTTATATGTCTACAAATAAAGCACATATAAAAATTTTTTATCTGCTTTCAAAGTTGAAATCAATAGAGAATTCGTTCACCTTGAGTTTTGGCTAAAGTTTGTTATTTTTGACCAACAGATATTACCTAAAGCAAATAAGTAGGTTGATGGTTTGTATAAGAGATCATTGCTTTAACGGAGTATTATGGTGCAGGTAAAAAGAGTGTGTGTTCAAAAGAAAAAGGTTTTTTGTTAATATTATTGTGGAGGTTACAATAGTATGATAATCATGTTTTAAAAGTGCAAGAGTTACAGAGAAAGTTTTTATTTGAAAATTATATAAACAAAGAATCAGGAAGTAATTAAGATCCTATGTATAAGATACAGCAATTATATACCAACAAAATTATGGAGCAACTGCTTTAGGATAATATAATCAAAGAAATTTATCCTAATTTCCAAAATTTACTGCAATTGTTAATAGTTTCTCCACTTTATACTGCTTGCATAGATTGTCTTTTTTCTAGAATGAAACTTCTGAAGACTTGCCTGCGCAGTCAACTTGAGCAAGTAACACTTAAAGCACTTTTTCTTATTGCCTCTGAAGCACTAAAAGAAGGATTTTCAGACTGGTTTTGAATATTTTGCAAAAAAGCAATAACCTGAAAATAAAAATTTTATTATTTTATTTTATTTATGTATTTAAATAAATTGTATTAAAAGTAAAAATTCTCCACCTAACTCAAAAATTGGCAGGCGACCAAAATTAACAAACTGGTTACTTTCAAAATTAACAAACTGATTACTAATATATATATATATATATATATATATATATATATATATATATATATATATATATATATATATATATATATATATATATATATATATATACTCATATAGTGTCGCTTTAAGAGCGTTTTAATGTAAAAAAAGTTTCTTGCGACTACAATTTTAATTACCTCGTCTCTTAAGCTGTTTTTGATTGTCATCGAAATGTCAAAGCAATTAATTTATGCGGAAGTACATTAAATTTAATTGTTTTTTAAAAAATTTTTAAAAAACCGCAATTATAACGACTAGAAAGTTTTTTTTAATTAGTGGTGTTTTTGTTATTGATTTAATAAAAAACATTTTTAAAACATGCTTAAATGTTGCTACATCGACTATCTTATAGCCTGACTCGCAACGGAGTGCTGCTACATCGACTGACAAATAGCCTGACTCGCAACGGAGTGCTGCTACATCGACTGACAAATAGCCTGACTCGCAACGGAGTGCTGCTACATCGACTGACAAATAGCCTGACTCGCAAGGGAATGCTGCTACATCGACTGACAAATAGCCTGACTCGCAAGGGAGTGCTGCTACAACGACTGACAAATAGCCTGACTCGCAAGAGAGTTCTGCTACATCGACTGAGGGTTTGGTTTGGCCAGGCAGGCTATCAATTAAAAAAAAAAAATTTAATTTTTAAAACTTTTTCTGGTCTGGTTTATTAACGCGCTCTTTAAAACTACAGTTTATGGGAAACTTTTTTTGATGCCATGCAAGAGACATGCAAGAGTGTATATATATATATATATATATATATATATATATATATATATATATATATATATATATATATATATATATATATATATATATATATATATATATGTATATATATATATATATATATATATATATATCTGTATATATATATATATATATATATATATATATATATATATATATATATATATATATATATATATATATATATATATATATATATATATTATATTTTGGACTGCCACAGATAATGTCTTTTATGTTTTTAGGTGTGGAGCCACCGTGAATATCCATTGATTCAAGTTGGAAAAATGGTGTTGGATCGTAATCCTGAAAATTATTTTGCTGATGTTGAACAGGCTGCTTTTTCTCCTGCACATATGCCACCAGGTGTTGAGACATCTCCTGATAAAATGTTACAGGTTTAACTATGTTTTTGCTTATACAAAATTACTATTGTACTTGCATTTATTGTGAAAGTTGTATATATATATGTATGATTATCATATCAGTTGGATGGCAAACATGACAAGGTCATATACATAAAAGCTAACCTTAAAACCATGTTGCATATATATATATATATATATATATATATATATATATATATATATATATATATATATATATATATATATATATATATATTTATATATATATATATCAATAATAAAAGTAATTTCTCGGTAGACAGTGCTCAATACAAAAGTAGAGCAAATATGTATTAAATTAATAATAAAATAAAAACAATTAGATTTGAAACATAACTCAGAGTTTCACGCTTTATGCGATCATCAGACGTTACAAACAACCGTAACAACAACAAAAATTATATACAAAAATACAATACAGTGTTAGCTTAGATGACGTTAAAGTTGCAAATAACAAATTTGTTTTCGTGGCGACATTTTGATATTAGTTCATTTCGTTTATTCAGTAGTTTCAAAGATGACGTAATGATATGGTATTTTTCGGTTAAGCAAAGGTTACATAACTTTCCTCCAGGTTTAAATGGTTCCGCCCTATCAATAACTTTCCACGTAAGAATAGGATTTGAAAATCCCTTTTTTTTCATTTCCTAGATATATTTCGAAAGTTCTGTGGTGTTAGCTTTACTTTCGTATTGAAAGGAATTTTTATGTTTGTACCAGCGATCTTTAAAGGTGTGTTCTGTTAGACCAATATTATATATATATATATATATATATATATATATATATATATATATATATATATATATATATATATATATAGATATAGATATAGATATAATATATATATGTATATATCAGGGATGCGAAGTCCGGAGTCGGAGTCCGGAGTCGGAGTCCATGGAGTCCCTATTTTAGCCCGGAGTCCGGAGTCTCGGGAGTCCATAAAAATTTTAGGACTCCAGGACTCTTTTTTTTTTTTTTATAGTTATTAATATGCATAAGAAATACCTGATAGTCTTGTCACAAAACACTGTAAAAGAGCATTTGACCGGAAAGCTCATCTCCTTCCTTACTAATTCGAACCAATACTCAGATTGAGTATCGGTTAGAATGTTACGCCTTGTTAAGAGGCGTTACCAAGCTCGCATTTTACGTGCGAAAAGGCCATATGCTTATGCGTTCAGCAGTTTAACGTTAAGAGAAAACTTTCTTCTTTTAGAATATTTAATTTTTATTTTGATATCGTTGATGTGACGTTTATTCAGAAAATATAATGTTGTAAATAAAAGTATTTAACCGCAATTGCGATCTAATAGTTTTTTTTGTTAAAGAAACTGTTTAAAAATTTTTTTTCTGTTAAATTTAATTAAAAAAAATAAAGTGTTTTAACTTTAAAAATTTCATGATATTTAATGTTAAGTTTTATATTAAGTTAATAAACTTTTATTCGCAAATTATTTTCATTTTATATGTAACAATTTTTGTTTATTTATTTATAGTTTTAAAACAATTAATTTTTTTATCCCGTTAAGAAAGTACTTATGATTAACTGTTTATTTAAGTATTTCCTCATCATCAAATTTCGAGACCCAGGGACAATTTTCCTAAAAAGAGAGGAAGTTAACATTCGACACTTAAATATTTTTTATAAGACATTAGTCACTTTTGAAGGATTCATCCTCCTCATTTTATTCACAAAATCGCCACTGGCTAGACCTGCAGATAAAGATATGTTTGAACGCTTAGTTGTTTTATTATTTTTTAATATTTATCAAATTTAGAGATAAATGATATTTTAGTGTTGAAGTTGCTTTTATGCATAAGTTTTTTCGTTATCTTTAATTTTTTAGATTGATCATAGAAAGAAAGTCGATTAGAATAGATTAACTAGGTTATGAGCAGTAGACAAATATTTTACCAAAGTCAAGTTCTTTAAAAAAAAATTGTCGATATATTTTTTGCTTTGTTTAAGCACTGTTTAAAACTGTAAACTATAGTAGGAAACTATACTTATAAATAAATGAAGCTTGTAAATACTATTAGAAAAAAATATATATCTTTTTATTTCTTTTAATTTCAACCCAAAATGGCATGACTCTGTCTAAGAAAATAAAAAGTCTACTCTGCTAATAAAATAAAAAATTTTATTTTAATAACGCCTAATGAAAAATTGTAATGAAAGCAATATGGTTTAGATACGAAAAGCAATCAAATTTCACTAGCAAATTAATTATACGCAATAAAAAAACAAATTTGTCTGTGAGTTTGCGCTATAAAATCAAGCTAACGATCTAGACAGTTGGCAAAAAACGTACCATCAAGGTCAGAAAGAAGCCAAAAAAAGCTTATAAAAATACCTCAACAAATAAATAAAAATTATTTTGCACAGCAATTTCTTTTACAGAAAAACTACTAACGTCATCGATTCATAACTAGCCATTGTAACAGCTTTCCTAACTATGTTTTCGTGGGTTGTTTTACAAAAAATTAATTTTGCGAAGCATATATAACACAAAGAAAATACATTACATGTTCACAATAACTTGCAATAACAACATTCTTTCTTTAAAATAATATTTGCTATTAACTCGCGTGTATCAATCTTGACCAGTAATGGCCACTAACTATGCATCAGATACGATCTACAGACACTTTCATCGCACAAATAAAATTTTGAATGGATGCAAAGTAGTATGCTTCAAATGTCTTGTACCCGAAAAAAGTAAAAGTAACGAGTTATGTGGTAAAGAAATTACATGTGCCGCAAAAGCTCGCATTAGCAACCTTATACGACACTTATCTAGAAAACATGCGGAGCTCCTCATTACGTTAGAAAAAAAAAAATTAGAAAAAAAAATAGAAGAAAAGAATAAGAAGCAAAAATATACAGCCATCAAAGGCAGCACTTCACAGCAATCCATATTAAAGTGTTTTGTACCACAGCAAATTAGTTTGCATATTACAAAAGATGAGTTTTTAGAAGCCTTAAACCAGCTGGTTTTGGTTGAAGGTCTTTCATTCCAGGTTCAATTTATTTTTTCGTTAGTAATTATTTTTTAATTAAAAAAAAAAAATCTAGACAGTTATATGTTTTTTTGGCATTTTTAAATTAACATTTATCATTCTAAAAACAATATCTATAGGCGTTTGATCGGGAACCTATTCAAAAGCTTTGCGGAAAAGTTTCATCTCATTTTGGATTTAAAATGAATAGAGATAATATGAGAATTCAAATTATCGATCTTGCCAAAAAGCATCGCGAACAAATCAAAAACAAATTAACGAAAATGCTAATTTATTTGAAAGTCGATTCTACATCAAGGCATATGCGTCACTACCTCGGTATAAATGCCCAATACTCGAACAATGATGAAATTGCTGTGATCAATCTTGGCACGATTGATACAAAGGGAAAACAAACGGCGGAATACACAAAAAAAATTATTGAGAAGTGTTTAGATAAGTTTGGAATCAATAAAATTAATATTTTAGGCCTCAGTGTTGACAACGCAGCAGTGAGTAACATATTTTGAAATTCACTATATTTTTTGTTAATAAAAAAAATTTTAAATTATGTGATTAAAGTTATTATTTTCCATAAAATCATTTAAAAATTAAACTATTTTGATAAAATCTTTTGTATACTGTAAGGTTCACTAAACTTTAACTATTGAAATCATATTTAATATCCTTAGGTGAATATAAAGTTGGTGCGCGACTTTGGCATCAGCGCCGTTGAAGATATTGGAGATGACGAAGACGATTTTTCAGTAGAAACTGATGAATTTGACGAAGATGGTTATTCTAAAGCAGACAATGCGGAAGCAGTCTTGGCAAGTGGAGTTGCCAGTAGCATGAGTGTTATACATCTTCAAAGATGTGCTGTCCACACTTTACAGCTAGCCGTAAATGATGCATTGAAAAGGCCCACAATAAAAAATCTAATTAACCATGCCAGAGATGTTGTCAAAGCTGCAAGAAATTCGAAGTGGATTGACTTCTTCAGAGACCAGACTCCACATCTCATTCCAATTTTAGATCAGGCTACCCGTTGGTCTAGCCAGTTCAATATGATTGAGAGGCTAATTAAGGTAAGTTATAACTTATAACTTCTAAGCTTTAATCAAAGTGTATAAGCCAGTTTTCTCACCGGTATAATATAAATCCAATTATTTCAATGGTAATGACATTTATACTACTTAATAATTTTTAAATGTTAGTTTATGTAAATATTTCTTTAATAATCCTCTTTATTTAAGTAGTTAATAACTTTGTACATATATTTAATGAATTCTTCTGTTCTTCTAGATTCGACCAGTAATTCAAAATCTAAATATGCAAAAAGAAGCTCCTAAAGAATTTAATGTGCGACCATGTTTTTGGGGTATGTGGGAGGAATTGAGAGATGTATTGCATATGGCACGCGATCTTACTATTCGTCTTCAACGTGAAAATATCACCGCAGGCGAATTTCTTTTTGATTGGAATTCAATTAAGTGTGAACTTGACGGGAAGGACAGTGACTTAGCCAAAGATTTCCAAAAAGGAATGGATAATAGAGAAAGCGCGCTACGCGAAAATCCGTTGTTTCTTGCAGCAGTTTACGTTGATATTAGGCATGGCTGTATGCTAACAGCGACTGAAGACAAGGTTGTTTTTTTAATAAAATTTTATTTATATATATTTATTTATTTAACTTTAAAAAATACATATTCCAAAAAGTATAAATACTTCTATAGATAACTGCAGCTGATGGACTTTGGAAAATACATTACAAACTTATTCAACTCGCTAATGAAAATAAGAATAATGAACTCAATAAAACCAAAAAAGCAGTAGAGCGCAACTCTTTTGCAGTTTATGTGTCAGACTCTAGTTCAGAAAATGAGGAGAATGCTTCACCAGTTGCAAAGCGTCGACCAAATTTATTTAAGTTGTGTGAACAGGAGGTTCAAGAAAATTCTTCAGAAGAACAAATGCAGGTTCAACTAGATGTAATCGAAAAGGAGTTTCGACTAGCTCTAAAAACAATTCCGGAAATCCGTTGAATGTTTAAAGAAAAATCATCCAACTTAGACGAGTTTTTAAAACTTAACCCATTAAAATCAATTGAGCAGTTCCCTGAAGTTGTACGGGACGCCTGCCGTGTTGCTTTGTCGCTACCCATATCCCAAGTCAGTGTCGAGCGTCTGTTTTCAGTCTTAAAGCACATGACACCAGACCATCGTAGTCGATTTACGTCTGATTTAATTGATGATATGCTTTTTTTACGAACAAACGAGTTTTTTATTTAAACGTTTTTTGATGATGTAAATATTATAATATTTTGTCCTTATAACTTTTTAATTTAGCGTGTAATTAATGCAAATAAGCATTTAAATCTTTTTATAATTTTATGATCATGTCGTTTCAAATAATCTGAGAAATTGAGTGCGACAATACAAATCAAATAAAAATCTTTGGAGTTGTATTGTTCTTATAAATTCTTACGATCCAGCAAAAGCGGGACAAATTAACTTTTGGGTTTAAGCAGCCGTGGCTCAGTGGTAGCGCACTTTCCTAAAAAAAATAAGGGATCCGTGGTTCAAACCCACCTTTGGTTTTGCGACATCGGTTAGGAAGTAGGAGTGAATTTCCTTTTAATTGCTTTTCTAAGGTGCGCTGTTATAAGACCGTAAGGACTTCTTAGGGTACATAAAATAAATATATATATAATTCATAAGAGAAAATATTATTGGTACCCTTTCATTTTTCCGGAACTTTCGCGTAAAAGTTCCAAATAATAAAAACCCCATATTTAAATGAAGAAAAAAAAAATTATTACGGAGTCCGGAGTCCGGAGTCGGAGTCCGTGGAGTCCATGATTTTTGAGCTCGGAGTCCGGAGTCCCGGAGTCCCAAAAAATCGATGGGACTTCGCATCCCTGGTATATATATATATATATATATATATATATATATATATATATATATATATATATATATATATATATATATATATATATATATATATATATATAATAAATATATATATATTAGGGTGGAGCTTATAAAATAAAATAAAATAAAATTTGTATTTTCTAAAGTCTTACCCCCCAAATCTGTTCCATATAATATAGAAACACTGCATAAAAAGTTTGGCTAAGAAATAATTGTTTTTAGTGGTAGCTCAAGTGCCTCCAATATTACAAAAATTATACGAGAAATGAGTCTAATCTATATATTTTAAACAACACAATTAACATTTTTAAACACATTAAATATGAGTTCTAAGCTCAGTTTTTACAGTTTAGGGTATCAGCCTGACAATGTCCAGAGCAAACTCAGGAATTATTGTTTTAAATTCATGGTTTCGGCAGCCCAGACAGAGTTTGTTTCCTGCTATCAGGGTACATTCTGCGATGGTCTTCTACGACTTGCAGCAGGAATTGCAGCTGCGTTTCATTGTGTGTTAAAAATCCACTGTATTCTTAAATGAAGGCCACTCCACGTTCAGCGTGGTCATTTACAACTTTTAAAGACTCGACTGTTTCTGCAGCCAACTTGTAGTCATCTCTGTCTTCCCACAAGTCTGGATTAACTGTTAGAAATCTACCACGTACTGTGGTAACTGTTAGAACACTACCACGTTCTGTGAAAGTGTGTGTATTCACAGTACGTGGTAGACACGTACTGTGAATACACACACGTCACGTAATCCTCTCACTTCAGCAGGAGTCAATTTAAATTGAGCCTTAAACATCCAGATCTTGAGACTGTATATGACTTTGGACATCCAGCGGGCATGGTGCATTGCTCCAGGTGAATTGAATCGCACACCTCTGGCAGGAGCAGCACCAATAAAAATAATCACAAGTTCCAAGAATTTTTTATAATCATCCCTCGACTAACTCTGTTCAAGATGCTTGTTGGCATAATCGATAGTGTCTTATGTCAGCCACGAGACGTTCGACATCATCAGTTGCAATCCCTGGCTCATAATTAGCCGTGTCTATGAAACCCCAGTATTGCTGGAAACGTTTGAATAGTGGAACTTCTGGACAAGATGTTGCTCCCATACACACTTGGAACACTGCACCAATTATCAGTTCCATAATGTGATGCCTACAAGCCAGTGATAAGAGCTCTTTCTCAAGTTTCTGTTCTAGGAGGACACTGGCACCAGCAAGCCGACCAGTATTTGAGCTGGTCGTGTCAAAACACATTGCACGGATGCTGTCGGCTATGCCCCAGTTTTCAATGGCTCCAAAAACGGCAGCAGCCTGTGCCTCGCCTGTTCCAGAAGGAAGCTTGGCAACTGTGAGTAGCTGAGAGGCTCTTTTTCCTAAAACCAATACGGGCAAGCCATCAACTTTCTCTTTTCCAAGTAGATCAGGAATCAGTTTGCCGTCCCAGTGAATAAGAGGAACGTTATCCCGAAACTCGGCTTTTATATTTGCAGATCTCTGGACTCTGTGTTCCAATCTGTGTCGGCGAATTGAGTCTCTGTTAAGAGCAAATTCATTGGTATTCTGTCCTAAGCTTTTGGCAGTTTCTGCTATAACAAAAACAGCCTTGCGGTCTGACATTTTTGTTCGATCTAGAGCTGCAGCGAGTTCTGGAGTAACAACAGTTTTTCGTCCCCTCTTTCTTTTAGGTGTCTGAAAAGTGGTGCCTCCAACAGCTCCCTCATCGGCATTGTCACTAGTTTCAGTCTCTTCAACATCCTCTGCTGTACTGTTTTCAGATTCAGAACTAGATGATTTCAGTTCAGCTGTAGAAACGGCTAGCTGGTTCATTTGCTCCATTCGCTGTTGCCTGGCAAACATTTGCTCCCTTCTTTTGGAAGCCCTTTTTTCCTTAGCAGCAAGTGTTTCATCTACTCCAGCCATTGACCCCCTTCTTCCCTTTTCTCGCTGGGCTACTAAGAAATCCTTGTCTTCTTGTAAAAATGATGTATTGGTCAGGGCATCAGCGTGAGGGACATCAAAGAGATTGTCAAGTCTTAAAACAAAAGTCGACTCTCTCCCAAGTTGAGTTGTTGTTTTTCGCGCTTTGTTCTTCTTAAGAAGATGCCATTCTTCAAATGTCTGTTCAAGCTTCGTTTGGCAGTTCTGATGATCTCTCATCGGGATTCTAGCTTTTTGCCAAAACTTTGTTATTTCCGTGATGGTAACAGCCGATGATTGTCTTATAGTCTTTTTTAATTCAAGAAGGTGATACAAGAAAAATCCAAGCGCCATACGTAATGATAGCAGCTTGCTGCCTGTTAATTCAGTAATAGTTTTGCCAAGTAGATACAACTCAGTTTGAGATCTGGTTAATTTTGCCCGATATGACATTTTCAATAATTCAGAATTGAATATTTATCTGAAATAAATATAAAAAATGAATTGGAAAAATTTGACCATTTGAAGTCAGAAATTTTAACATATTTATTGTATGGTTTATTTAATTATTTTTAAAAATATATTGTATATTACATATAATTTATGTTCATTTATTTATCTCATCATCATCATCACATTCATCAGCATTATCAGTTTAACGTCCATATTATAATATAGAATTAATTAATTATTAATATATTTACTATTTACAATTTTACACTCACAAGACACAAAGAGTTAAGGTATTTTAATATATCAATCTTTTAATTTACCAATTGATGAGAATCAGGTACTGGAGAGAAGAAAGTCAACACCAAAATTATAGAAATCTTCTTTAAATTTGAAAATCAAGAAAATTTATTTAAACAATATTTCAACTTAAATTGCCATTTATATTTTAATAACTAAAACAATCCCTCTATTTAGTAAACAAAATAAGCATACAGCTTTAACAGTGTTGCTTAGTCAGCAACTCAGCATTGCAGTAAACAAGTCTGTCTAGCTAGTGATCCTGTCTGTCTGGGACTATGTTTTGATTTATGTAAAAATTACACAGTCAGCAAAAAATTGAATCTGGGTTATTTCGATTTGCCATGATTGCATTGGTTGGTTAATGATCAAATATGATAGTATAGACCATAATTGTGGAGTATATGATGATTTAGGACTGTGCAATTTAGCTTTGTAGTTAAAATTAAGTTCTTAATTTAACATGAAAATTATTCTGGTATAAGTAATAATATTATGTAAAAATCAAGTGTAGCCAAACCGCAGCTGTCGAGTATCCGAAACTTTATCATCATTAAGCTACCCCTAAATATTGTTTAATTGTTCTCTGAATTATTTTTTCATATATAGGAACAAAATGAGAGGGTAAGAAGATCATATTTCAAAAGTTCAAAAATAAGCTCCACCCTAATATATATATATATAACACATACACACACGCACACACTTTAAAACTTAAGCATCTTTGAACCTCTTATATATAAAACACAGTAAAACTATATAAAATATTTTTAAAAAATTTTTATAACTGAAAACCTTTCCATTTAAAAAAATTAACAATAATAAGAAAACAAAAGTTTTAAATTAATAATGTGAAGAAAACTACTTGAAATTTAATGAAAAGAAATTCAAAAAACACTTGTTTGTGTTTGTGTTTTTATATAATAAACTTATGTATGTATTCATATAAAGTTTTAATGTTTTCTGCCTACAAGTATGCAGGCCTAGTTTTAAAGCGTTACTCCTAGAGCGATTTTTGTACGCCTTAAGCGATTTTTACGTACGTCTAGAGCGATTTTGGTTAAGCTACTTTTTATCATTTTTTAACTTTTAAATTAGCAGTAACATAAAAGAATTAATTAATTTTTAAAAAAACCACATTAACTTTTGAATAGCGATATGTAAAAATATTTGTTACAAAAAAGAAGTTATGTTAAAGATAATTGTAGTAACTTTTCATTGCGATATATCTTACCTGTTTATAGCAATTAGTTTTATGATTAACTTTTTATCTAAATATTAGCAACATGAAAAATTGTTTGTCAATCCTTAACTACATTTTTTTGTAAATGTTTTTAATAAAAAGTAGTAATTTTTTAAAGTTTTTAGTAAAAAATCTATATTCAGTAAAAAATATATAATTTATTAATACAGAATATAAATGTTTTTTGTAATATAGATTTTTTTAGGGTTTTTTACTAAATCTTTAATAATATCTCGAAAAAATGTCTTAATATTTTTGTTATCATGATAACAAAAATATCTAGACATTTTTTCGAGATATATAAAAAAAAGTGCCAATGAATGAATAATATATTTGTACTGTACTAAAAACTACTTCTTTATTAATTATTACTCTTTGCTTTTTTATTAGTTAAAGGTATATAGATACCTTTACCTTTAAGTTATGCAGGGGGAGGGACCAACACAGAAAAAAAAAAATTACCTGTTACTTGCAATTTTTGAATGAAGGCAATTTGTTAAGTTTCTTCTGCATGTGATTCAATAAGTTTTTTTTTCATAAATCAAGTTAAGTTATGAGGTAAAGAAATCACGAGTAGACTATAACATCCGCTGATGACACTAATATTACGTTGTATATATTTATATAACGGAGGTTTCATTATACACGCACATAATACAGACTCTGTTAAATAAATACTAAGGCACGTTTTAGTTAAATGACAGTCTATTTTTTACTAATGACTATGTATTTTTCTTTATAAAATAATACAAACTAGTATATAAAAACCTATTATATTTCTATTTTCTCCAAATTGTTTAAAGTTCAAATTTCGATTGCATTTGAAGGACAAAAGATTTACTTTGAAAACTTTAAAATCCTGGGATTTTTCCGCTGCTTTTCGAATCTACTATCACAGAAAAAAAGTAGACTTGCGTTATTAAAATCAAATGTAAGTTATGTAATCTTTATCAAAATAAAATATTATCCAAAACCAATGGTGCCGTAAGGGCAGCTACCCTACAGTTTATAAATATACAGTTATAATAATACAGTTCAATAAATAAATTAAATTTGTTCTTAACAAAGATTACCTCATATTTATTCTTTTTTTATTTTATTATTCCAAGTTAAATTGCTTACAAACAAAAACAAAACAAAAAAGAGTTTTGTAATTATACGTAGAATAAAAATACTTTTGAATTTGTTTATAAGTTTAGGAACTTAATTTTTAATGAACAAATTTTTACAAACGTTTACTATTAATAGATATAATTCAAATTATTAAATATACTTATATTATTTTAGTTGAGTATTTTTTTAAGTTTGCACGATTAGAGTATTGTGTAGAAGTATTTAAAATGTTTTTTGTTTTAAGAATAATTAACAAAAGAGTTTGCATAATTAAGACTTTTATATTTAATTTAATTTTTTTTTTTTTTTAATTCATAAAATTCAAAAAAAAAAAAAAAAATTAATCGTTAAAAATGATTTTTCTCTATAGCTCTGTGTTTCTTTGTGGTTTGTTTAAAATCTAAAGCATTTTTACAATAACGTAAAAAATTTATAAATTAAATTCCTGGTGAACGCGTTCTAATACCGGCTGTCATAGATATTGCCTGGCGCTTTATCTCAACAGCATTAATTAATAATAATAATAATAATAATTAAATTACGTATCAAAAGCAGATGCTCAAAGCAGACATAAAACTTTTTTATATTTTGAAACAACGCAAGTTAAAACACTAGGCAACATAAATTTTAAAAATATTTAAAAACCTAAATTATTCTTTGCTAGTCAAAACAAAATTGCTGTTTAAATAATTAACAAGGGTTTTTGTTTATCAATATGTTAATATTTTTTGTTTACTCCCGAAACGATTTATAAACAATAATTATTCAAAAACAAATTTCAGAAATAATTAAAAAATATATATATATTTTTTTAATATTAAAATAACAATTGAAAACATAACATAATAAATTTACATTTAAAACATTTATAGTTGTGTACCTCAGAGGTCAACTATCATAACTCACATTTGACAAATTTTACAGGAGAGCCAAATGAAGTTATTACACTTCTTTTTCTGTTAAGAAACAGCTTTTTTTATTTTTAAAATTGATATTTGAAGTTAAGTTAAGAAAAAAAACTGAAAAAAATTTTGACCTAATAAAATATTCTTATCATTGTTCTGCTTTTTATAACAATAAACTTTAATATACAATTCTAACAATTTAGGATTAAATAATGGACAGAAACAAATATAGTAACTTATTTAAGCAAAAAGTAACTGATTATTTTAGTAATGGAACTCAGCAACATTATATTTATAAGCATAAGGAAGTTTTTTTCTGCATTAAACTTTTTTTTTTTGCAGATCTGTAATTTAATATTTCTACTATATCAAGGCGTTTTTATAGTAGTTTCTGAAACTTATTGTTCTAATTTTTAAATTATAAATTGTGTATTAGCAAATGAACATTTGTTCACAAATATTACCTACGTACGGTCAGTAAATTTCAATTTTTTGGGGGATGATCCATTGTGATTTGTTTTTGATGTACAACTTGGTATCTACTGACCCATCAGTTGAATGAAGATTTTTCCACACTATATTTGACAGATAGTTCATGTTGCTGAGTTCCATTACTAAAATAATCAGTTACTTTTTGCTTAAATAAGTTACTATATTTGTTTCTGTTCATTATTTAATCCTAAATTGTTAGAATTGTATATTAAAGTTTATTGTTATAAAAAATATTTTGATAAAATTGCATTTTCAAAACAAAATAACAAAATAAAAAACAAGTATTTTATCTACTTGAAGCAGTTCTACTAAAATTAAATATTTGTTTGTGGTAAATTGAACTTTGTTTTTGTAGTTATAGTTGTTTATATTGTAGCTATAAAGTTACTTTTGCTTTGGAATTGCTTTCAAAATACTTGTATAAGTAATTAAAAAGACTTGATAAACAGTTTTTTTTTTATTACTTATACAAGTATTTTGGAAGCAGTTTAAAAAACTTTTTTTTTAAGAAAAATGTTTTTTAAAGGTTTGTTTTAAATTTATTTATATGAATGATTTTAAAAAACAACAGTATTTTTATCTAAAATAAAGATTTTTCTATTTATTCATGTTGTTTTCCTCAGAACAACATGATTAAATAGAAATCTTTAGTTTTAAAAGGTAGTGTATATAAGGAGATAGAAAGAGTATCTTCTCCTATAGCTTTAGTATATACATGGGTTTTGGCAGGTATTTAGGAAAATTGAGGTCGGCAATAATTTGCCGACCTTAATCTTTTAGAGATCGGCATCAGGTCGGCAAATACAAAGGTCTTACCATAAATCATCGAAACAAAGTGGGCAAAACTGATTTTTTTTGCCGACTGCAAACATGTTTAGGTCGGCTTTGCCGAATGCCGACCTTAATTCCGAGGTTGTATATATATATATATATAAATATATATATAAATATATATATATATATATATATATATATATATATATATATATATATATATATATATATATATATATATATATATATATATATATATATATATATATATATATATATATATATATATATATATATATATATATATATATATATATATATATATATATATATATATATATATATATATATATATATATATATATATATATATATATATATATATATATATATATATATAGAGGGAGAGAGAGAGATTGATAGATATATATAGATATATATATAGACACACGCATGCACACATTTTTAATTAATATTGATTATTTTTATATATTGTTTTTTTTAACATGCATGGTTATGTTAGTTTGCTAATATTTTTTAGGGCAGATTATTTTCCTATGGTGATACACATCGCCATCGATTAGGATGCAATTATCAACAGTTGCCTGTAAATTGTCCATTAAAAGGTCAGCATAACTACCAGAGAGATGGACCTCAAGCATTTAATAATCAAGGTAGTGCTCCAAACTACTTCCCTAACAGCTTTAATGGCCCTCAAGAACAAAGACAGTTTAGCAATCATGTTGATAGTGTATGTGTTTGTTTAAACTTTTAATAGAATATTTAGCATTAGAATTGTTTTTTTCAACCTTTTTCAATTATTATATATCATAAAATTATTTTTTATTATTTAATATATTGTTTTATAGTTAAATCAAAATGTTCATTAAGTAATGAATGTATTAAATTGATTATCGATTTTAATTGTTGCTATTAGCTAATTTGACGTTGTTAATGATTTGTGCCAATTTTAAGCAATAAGCAAATCACAAATCAAATTTAAAACATCAACTGTGATCCGACTAAACTAGTTCTGTGACTTGGTTCTCACAAATTACCACTAAACAACAGTTCTGAGACTTCGCACAAAAAAATTTTGTTCTCACCAAAAAAAAACTAAAACGGTCAAACAAACAAATGTAAACACTTAAATTTTGTATTATGTTGTCAAAAGGTCAATCCTGTTGCAAAAAATCAATCCTGTTGGTTTTATAAAATATTTGGGTATCAAAATTAATTATAATTTATCTTTCATATTTTATCTTCATGATATAGCATTGTAAATAAGTAGATCAATTGTTGATTTAGCGGATGTTGATTTTTAAACTAACTAATCATATATTATTTTTAGCTTTCATCTAAAATGTCAATTGTCAAACATGGGGAAGATCCCAAATTTAAGTTTTTTTTAACGCTTGATATTGGAATCCTCCCCATCTTGATACAACAACATACCTACCTTTTTTATTTGTTAATTTTTGTTTATAAAAAAAAACTCTCGTAATCTTTTAGAAACTTTTTGTTCTTACATGCCTTTTTACATTTCAATTTTCATAGGAAAGCAAAGAACTATTTATACAGGAAAAATTTGAATAAGTATTTTGGTTATAAATTTCTTCTTAATTTACAATTCTGCTATAAAATAATAATAGTTCAGAGAAAAGTTTTGATCTGTGAGAAAAATTTTTTTCTCATTTTAACTTTTCTCTAAGTTTTTTATTTACTATTGTTTTGTTTCTACTTTATCTGGATAGGATACATTATGTTTAGCTTGTCAGGCAATGGTATCAGTGTTTAGTTGAATGGTTATTCAATTTTTTATTTAAACCAAGTTAGATTGCAATTGTGTGATTTAGTGGAAAGTGGTGATATTACATTTATAAAATGTTTTGACTAATAATATAAGTTTTTATTATTATTTTATTACATTAATATCTGATCACTTTATAGTTTTTGTTTAACTTATATCTGATCACTTGATAGTTTTTGTTTATTCCTTTGCTTATACTAAGTTTATATATTATTAAAATTACAAAATAGTTACATTGATGATGTAACTTACTTGTAATTACGAGTAAGTTACATCATTACTTTTATGCTTATTAAGTCTTAAATATATTGGAGTGTTCTTTTTAATGTTATTATGAAGGTTGTGGAGAGTTGTTCCCTAATAATTCTTTTTCTTTTTTTCTGAAAATCTTGAATAAGCATTTTGTTATTTTTAGTACAATGGGGAGTGTAGAAGATATCAATCAGGTGATGAAGATAACTTCTCTCAGCCAAAATTGTTTTGGGAAAATGTGTTGGATGATAAAGAAAAATCAGATCTAATATCTAATATTGCTGGGCACTTAAAAAATGCTCAAGAATTTATTCGCAAGAGAGTTGTAAGTAATATTACAAAATGTTTTTATGGTGCAATCCATGATGCTTGTTATGATTTATTTTTAATATTTTCTAATATTTTTATTAAAGTAATATTAGTTGATTTAAATGAACGTGTTGTTGTTTAAACAATAATCTTGTTTTTTAAGCAGTAAGGTTGTTGATAATATTTACTAATGTGTCTAATGTCAGCGATAAATACAAACATGGAATTTGTTGATAATATTTACTAATATGTCTAATGTCGGCGACAAATACAAACATGGAATTTGCAAGTAGAAACTTTTTTGGTAATTGAAATGTTATCTAAAAAATGAATTATTGTATTATCATTGTATACTGTAAAAATCCGCAAAATCTATTACATTATACTCTTATTGTCATGAATCCATTATCAGAACATTTATTATGGCAATCATTGATCCAGGATCCCAAGATTTCTATACCAGATTATTTTTTGGTAAACAATAGTTATCAGGGTGATACACACACACACACACAAAAAAAAGCTAAATAAAAATAGAAAAAACTGGGTTGAAAATAAAAATTTTAAAATGTTTAGTTGCTTATCATATTCTACCACCTTGAACTAGGCTCTTGCAATAAATATATACTTTAATGGCTGCAGTTGGTAGTTAGCAGAAAGCAAAGGAGAAAGTTAAATAACAAGAAAACGGTTGAGAGATGACCTTCAAAACTGTAAACTGCATGTGTGAGGAAAACATAAAGACAGAACTTTTGAAGTATTGTGTTTGAGGTAAAAAACTAGGTTTTAAAAGTTTTTTGAACATGGTGGAATAACAAGTTGTATACTTTAACCGGAACAAGTTCCGGTTAAAGTATACAACCGTGCTGAATGATGAGCCATGTGAGATTGAGTTTAGGTAGAATAAGAATTTGTGTTGTGACACATATTGAACAAGAGATATGTACATCGCTTGAGCAGTGATCATAATAGTAGTTGTAGAAAATATAAAAATATGCAACCTTATGTCATAAGGGACAGAAGCACTTTATTTACACTTTATTCCAACTTCATTTACAATGTGTTTTTTTATTATGTATAAAAGAGAATGAGCATATTTATAAGGACCAATCCAAATATGACAACAGTATTCCATACAAAGATGAATAAAAGATTTATAAAGCTATAGAATAGAATCATGAGTAAGAACACTGGAGCACTATGCTGTATTAGAAGAGAGACTGCATTCAAGATCGGCTGCTTTTTCTAAACAATTAAAATTTCATAACTTTTTTGACCAAAGTATATAGTTGTCTCATCTAGCAAATAGAGCCACTTTAGGGAAAAGAATATTGGGAAGATCAATATAGAAACAACACAGAATTGAAATTTGATTGATGATCCAGCGTCGTGCTAGGCAGGAAATAAACAGGTTTTAAATTATGCTAGCTAATTAATGAAAAAGGAGTCCAAGGCTGTCCTACAAAAAATTTTTGCTTACCAAAAACTTTTGTAATCAGAGTTACAAGGCAGCGAGACATCTGCCAGGTTATACTTGATTACATGTTACCAGAATCTGGGTGATCGTGATGATCTTGATCTTGACCTGTAATATTTAATTTTATATGATTGATTATTTTTATAATTGGTTAAATAATAGGTATCGGCAGTTTTCGTCTGTTGGTATCAGCATTGGCCAAAAATGTTTAATGGGTACATCACTAATAATTTTACCATTAAATTGTACAATTAATACCTTATTAAATTATTAAAATTATTTTGTCTTTGGCCTCCTTTCTATGCTAAAATTTTTTAATGTCTACTTCTGACAGACTTGCTGCAAAATAATATTTTAACTTTGCATCCCTGACATCCTTGTAAGTGGAGTAAATGTTATGATCTTTCTTCAGGGTTCCACTTCTAATTAATTGATAGGAAGTTTTGGTCCAACTGACATCAAATATTATTTGTTTGCTTAATGTTCTTAGCAGCAATAACATTAAATTAATCTCACAATTTCTTACTAGCAATAAAATTAATTCATTGAGTGAGTGAGATTCGCACCAGATACACACTATTTTTTAGTTTTATTAAAAGCATCGTCTGGCTTTCAACCACATTGCATTGACATATCCAGGCATCCAAATTTGCTCCCAAACTCCAGTACTTAATTATGGATATAATTTTTGTATAAGTTCTTTGCATTATAAAAAGAAAAATATATAAAAAAGTATTTAACATGCTTTTCAAAAAGTTCTTGTCAAAAAGTTAGCGTAAATTGTTATTGAATGTGACATTCAAAGTGTTAAAAAAATATATATATAACTTCTGGATACATCAATAACTTTTGTCATTTGTTTATTTTTTATTTTTCTGAGGATTAAGCATTCGTTAAGCCAATTCACAAACCTCTATTCAAAACCTTTAACTCAAGTTTACTAAATTCCCCTTTTTTTATACAAGTAAACAAATTTTTGAACAGCATGCTTAACATCAACATCTTCAAGTTCAGCCACTTTGGCTGAATGGCTTTGAATAAATCTTCAGTAATATTTTTTTTTTTTAAATACCAAGATTGTTTTCTTTGACAAAGTTATAAATGTCTAAGCTTAATAAAACCATATTTAAATTAAAAAATAATTCTTATTAACAAATAATTTTTATTTAACAGTTAAATTTGCTGCACAGACTACTAATTCTTGGTATTATTAAATTACTAAATACAATCAAAAATATGCTTTTGCTATGCAAGTAACATCAATTAGGGTGCATTGAAAATTTTTTAAATCTGTCTTGTAATAGCTCTAAATATATGGGATATAATAAATTATCACTGGATTTTAAAAATTTTTGGAATAAAAAATATTTTTAGAAGTGTCCCAAGTCAATTGAACATTTACACATTCCCTAATATTTTTGAAAAAAAAAATTCTACAAAAGTAGATAACCTGGTACTCAAAAGAAGCAAAATTTTATAAAAAGTTCAAAAATAATATTTGTTTCCTTTAAAAATTATTTTTTAAATTTTATTACATAATAACTATGGTTTTTTAACTAAAAATAAAAAAGTGCATTTTTACAAGTTTTTTGATAATATTTTTTTTTCGATGTTTTTTATAAAACAATTATTTTTTTTGATTTTTTTATAAAATTTCAATTTTTTTGAGTACCAGGTTGACCTACTTTTGAAGATTTTTTTCCCCAAATATTAGGGGTCTTATAAATGTTCAAGGGACTTAGGGCACCTCTAAAAAAATTTTTTTTTTTTCATAATTTTTTATTATTCCAGTGATATTTTATTATATCGCATATATTTAGAGCTATTAAAAGACAATTTTAAAAAAATTCTGTTTTTCAATGCACCCTAATATCCATATCAACCCAGGGTTGGCAAAAAAACCCAACCTAAAAAAACCCAAAAAATCCACCTTAAAAAAACCCAATAAAACCTAAAAAAACCCAAAATCGATTTGGGTTTTTTTAAAAATGACTTATTTTACAACTGATAACTCTGATTTTAACACTTATAAATGCTTTATTATCAGCAAGTGCAACCTTTATACTGTAATTACTCTTGTAAACACTGTATTTATATACATAATGGTCTTTAGAATATACCCAAAATCGATCAATCTGTTTTTGTAGCAAGTTAGTTATTTATTATTTTTTTAAAACATTTAGCAAGTTATTATAAATGTTATTGAAATATGTATTAAAGCATTAAATTAGTTAAATACTTTTAAAGGAAATAAAAATCATTCTATTAACTAAATTTCAAGACATTACTAGTTATTTAGTATCTTTATTCTCCTCTCGAATGTCTATATTCCTTTATATTGGTATTTGATCTTTTATTTTTTAAAGCTTATGTTGTAAACTGCAAAAAAAAAAAAAAAAAATACAAAGCCACAAGCAAAATACTATATATAAAAATTATTAAACTTTATTTACAGTTTAGAAATGGAAAGTTGTCAGGCAAAAAAATAAATGCTTCAGTTTACTAGGTTTGTCCTTAATTGCATACAACTTTAAAACTAAAAAAAAATTAAGTTATGTGCAAGCAAGTTTGCAACATGTTTGCTCTTTCAATGATAGAACATGTTGAAAACTTGTATGCATTTCACAACGACAAGATTTGTTGGTAAAAATGACACTCGTGCTCATCTGTCTTTTGACAGGTTTTGAATATTTTGCATCAGCTACAAGTTTGCAACATGTACCACCAACAGGGGTGACTATGAACAGCGGGTTAAAAATTAACATCAGTATCAAGTTGCTTAACAAATTTATTTTAGATATTTTAAGAAACAAAGTTTAGGCAAAAAGCCATTTTTTGCCAGTCCAGTTGATCAGGCCGATAACTTTTCCAGGAAGCTGGACAGTATAATGTTCTGATAAAAAAAAATGTAGTGATTAGGCTAGCAGTTTTCTTCTATGATACAAAAATGTTTAAAAAGTGTTCATAGTCATCCTGATTGGTAATAACTTATAAGGTTGCAACATCATGTTGAAAACTTGTTGATTACATTTTGTAAACTTGTGCAAAGTAGTTTTTGAAATGATATGTTGAACATGTTAGTAAAAAAAACTAGTTTGCAACATTTATATTGTCTTACCAACTTTGAATAACTCAATTGTCATAATTTTAACACTGATTTTTTTTTAGTCAAAAATATTCTGAACATGTTTTTAATTTAGAGTAATTAATTAACATCATTAATAGTTGATGGAGTCCCTTTTTGCACTATAGGTAAAATGTGCTAGTAGACTAGTAGTAAAACATTTGGCTTGCAACCAGAAAGTTGGGGTTCAAATTACCTGTCTCAATCTATTTCTCCACACAGCGCCTTTGTTTAAAAATTTTAGTTGTAAATGTTGTTTTTTAGTAAAAATGGTAATGTTAAGGATTGAGACAAAATATTTTTAAAAAATGAGTCGCTCCCTTGACTGAAATGGTCGTTGGAGCAATAGGGAGGTGAATTTATGAAATTAAAAAAAAAATTATTGTACTCATACAATTATAAAAATTTGGTATTTTGATCGATTTTTAAAAAAACCCAAAAAACCCATAAAACCCAAAATAACCCATTTGGGTTGGGTTTTTTTAAAAAACCCTGGGTTTTTTCCAATCCTGTATCAACCACATAAAAATGCTCAATATAGTGTAAATAGTGCAAATAAAAAACCATTGCGTACTAAAAATAGGTTGTTGCTGTACACAAATAGATACTATAGCAACCAAAAAGCAAATAAAATCAGAACAAGGACTTATGGGGACAAGCAATCAATGATAACTTGATTTAAACCTATAGCTCAAATAAATAATACACAGAACATGTCAATGTCTGTCAATCATTAGTTAGTGCAACAAAAAATTATTTTTTTAAGATATACTATGACAATATTCTAAATACTCTAATGCAACAATATGCTAAATACCTTTAAATAACATGTACTAATTTGGTGTCTTGACAACTAAGATGTAATTGAAACATCACACAATGTTAATCTCATCAAAATTAGTTATATATAATTATAATTTTTCAAATTTTGATATTCAAATGCTTAGAGTTCCTGTAGCTAAGGGATTTAATATAAATGAAATATCAAAAATTTTCTCTTATACATGTACTACAAGTTATACTTATCAATATTTTTCTTAAGTTTCTTTAATCTTTATACTAGTTTCTGCAGTTTCTTACTAATATTATTATTATTATTATTATTATTATTATCTTTGTACTAGTTTCTGCAGTAATCGTATTTCTGTTCTGAATTAAAAGTTGTCGAATGTTAAAAAAGTTGTTTTGAATAAAAAGATCACTTAGAGTACTTATTATAAGTTTGAATAAAAAGCAAAAATTGTTCTTTTTAATCTGAAAGTTGCTACTGTTGCATAATTTTTAATATTTTTAACATTCAGAGACTTGAACTTTTGCCTTATGCTTCCTTTAAAAATCAAATGGTTAACAAAACTCTATATTTACCCAAATATTTACAAAAGCATTTAGTTTAAATATTAAATAATTTTTTTCTAGCTAAGGTCAGGTTTAAATAACACTAAAGAACACTTTGATTAGATGTTAGTTGGTTTGTAGGTATATATCTAATATATATCTATATATTAGTATATATCTTCTCTATTTTTCTTTAACAGAAGAGAAAGTATTACAGGTTGGGAGAAAGATACAACGATAATTTGTAATACACTTACAAATAAAATTGAGCTTAAGTGTCAGATTGGCAATCATTTCAGTGGGCTTCAAAAAAAAAAGAATGATAATGTCAATTTTAACAATTCTTTGTGGAAATACACTTTATTATCCAAACCGTTTGAAAAAATGAAGGTTTAGGTAATTTAGAAATATTTTGGGAAATGTGTTAAAAAGCTATAAAATATAAAATACATTTGGAACCAGAAATAGATACAACTGAGACAGAGTGGGTTAGTAAAAAAAAAGAACAGAACCTTTACATCAGTTGTTCAAGACAAATTCTATCTAACCTTGTTTAAAACTATAAGGCAGCCCTTTTGCTTGAGAATGAATATATTGAAAAAGAGAAATATTCACTTAATATATCAATTGATAATTTTGTCAAAATAGTTACTTTTTATTGAAATTGAAGTGGAAGACTAAATATTTATAATTAAAATAAGTATTAAGTAATTCAAAATCATCATAAAAAATTAAGAAAAAGTGAAAACTACACAAAATCTAACAAAAGTTAATTTTGTTTTTTTATCTTTAGAATATGGTAACCTGTTTAAAATTCATTGATAAATTATTATGATTTTAATAGATGATTTTACACTATTCGAAAACAAAAACCTTGTTTAAATTTCATTCATACATTTTTTAAAGTTCAAAATCAAATTTTCTAGTTTATTTAAAAAATTACTTTTTATTTTATTTAATGTTTTTATTATTTTTTTAACACACGCGCTCTCTCTCTCACACACACTTTTAATTGTCTTTTGATTGAAGGAGTAAATATGATTTTAAAACATAGTAAAACAAAATATTCAGATTGTAACAACAATTGCTTTTTAGTTAGAAATTGAATATTACTAATAAGGTTTTTCATTTCAACCTGGTTTGATCTTTTTTATCTGTGTTAACGGTTCTGTTTAAATAGTTATTTATTTTTTAATTATTTATTTAGTTACATTCTATTCATTAAGTAATTATTTAGCTGAGTATTTATTTAGTCGATGTAAATTTTATATTTACATCGACGATATTTACATTTTTACAATTCTTGTATAAATCAGTATGAAAAGCATGAAAATAATTTTTTTTCTGAAAAAAAATAATTTTAAGTACTTTTTTTTACCTTGAAACTTTTTTTTTTTTGAGGACTTAGATTTTATTGTTGAAAACTGAAATTTTCCGTAATCTCCGAAGAAGAACGCAGTTATTCACCAAATCATCTAAAAAACAAAATTTTAGACCGTATCCAAAAGAGCAATTTTCAAAATTTTGGTTTAACCGACAACATACTGACGAAAATTAAATTCTAAACATTCACTCTCCGTTTTGCAAAGTTGTTTATTTTGTTATATTTTTAAAAAGGTTCTCAGTTCTTAAAACTTGTTTTTTTTAATTATCTAAACTAAAGAAGTTAAACACCCTCAAAACCAGAAGTAAATCGGCTTGTCAGCTAAGTAAATTGATTGGAAAAGGTTCAGAGTTTCTTCCATCTGAACTCCCAACCTCTCGAGATGTCCTAAAGTATGGATTGTATTTAAGGGAGATAAGTGAAAAAGACTACAGAAACCATACTGTTGATCAGCTTGTTAAGAAAATTGTTCCAGGAATTTTATCGCAGTGGAAAAAAGCAAATGTTAAATTAGTAAGTCCAGTTATAAATTCTGAACGAAGAGTTAAATATAAAGTAAAAGAGCTATGGTTGTTAGCTGTTGAAGTTAGTAATGGTAATGCAGCTATATCAATTACAGAAAGATTTATGGAAAGACTTGATAAACTTTTTGATTTGTTTACTTGCAATTGTAAAATTATGTTTTGCATAGAGATTAATTGTAAAGAAAATTGTGACAGAAAAGCCCCACATTGAATGTGCTTGTAAAAAAGATCAAAAAATTCTTTTCCTTGAATTAAATTTTGTTAAATATCAAAGAGAAAAAATCGGAACCAAAGGTTTTCTTCAGATACGTGGAATTGATCACATTGAAACTAAGAAACAAAACAAAAGTTTGAAAAGGTGTTCAATAGAAAATCACGCATCACAAATGAAAAAATAAAAAAAATACCAAGAAATTTAAACGAAGAAAATGAAATTAGGATCTTCTTACCCGAAAGTGACTTGCACGAAATCTCTGGTATTTCAAATAATAAAGTACAAATGAATATTTCAGAAAAAAGAAAAGTAAAAGAGTATAACACCATGAATATAAGTAATATAGCATTAGCAAGCTTAAGGCATTATACAGGGTTAAGAGAAACTGCAGAAATAGCAACTGCTGCCCTTATTGATGCCAAACTTATCACAGAAGGTAATACTAATTATATTATTGATCATAACAAAGTTAGACGAGCACAAGAAAAAATTGGAAAAGAGTTGACTTCAAAACTCCAAAGTGAACTAAACAATAATGGTTTGAGTTGCATTCTTTTTGACGTTAGAAAAGATGACACTAAAATCTTTTTTGATGTGGAAAGTAGGAAATTCCCAGGGCTAGTAAAAGAAGAACATTATACTGTGTGCAGTGAACCTGGTGGAAATTATTTATTTCACTTAGCTCCTGAAGAATCGAATGTAAAAAAACCTGCAGAGATAATTGCAGATCATTTAATTGAATGGCTTAAAGAAAGATCTTTGCATTTGACATTGGAAGCCATAGGTTGTGACAGTACCAATATAAATACTGGATGGGCAGGAGGAGTGATACAGTGAGTTAAAAAAAAACTTGATAGGAAACTTGTATGGATTGTATGTGACCTACACACTGGGAACTAGGGTTACGAAGTCTAATTAAGTTTCTTGATGGTCATACTAAGTCCAGCAATCATTTGTCAGGACCACTTGGTAAGATGCTGAATAATGCTACAAACCTTGAAATTAATCCACAATTTATAAAACTTTGTGAAGCTTCTCCTCTTATCCATCTTGATCCTAAAATTATTAAAGATCAGAGCTATGCATACCAAATTGTGACATCCATTAAAACTGGAGTTCTGTCCAAGAGATTGGCATTACTAGAAATTGGTCCTATATGTCATAGCAGATGGCTAACTACTGCTTTAAGATTTTGCAGAATATGGGTGTCTAATCATGGATTAACAGGTGAGCTTTTGAATAAGTTAAGAATGATAGTTGAGTATATTGTTGGTGTGTATGTTCCTAACTGGTTCAACATTGAAGAATTTATTAACATTCCAATGAAAGTAACTAAGTGGCCCTCTCATACACAATCTGTTGAAAGATGTGTAAAAATGACTTCTGAAAGTGCTTGTCATGTCTTTGGTCAGGTTAGAAGAGATACATACATTCAAGGTCAGATAGCTAGTAGAGAGCTAATGTCCAGTAATTCTAGTAAAAAAGAAATGAAAAGTCTAATTCAAAAAAAATAGTTGGGAGTATTAATTTATTCACATTTGTAAGAATGTTATTTACTTATTTTTTTTAAGAAGTGATTATATATATACAGAGTGCTCAAAAAGTTTGTTGTTTTATTTTTAAGCCAAACTATTAATCTTTTCAAACTAATAATCTTTTTTAAACTATTAATCTAATTGCCTAACTATTAATCTTTTAAGTTAATATATATATATATATATATATATATATATATATATATATATATATATATATATATATATATATATTATAGTTATATCCAGTTAATATATATAGTTATATCCATTAATATATATATACAGTTAATATATACAGTTTTATCCAGTTATATATTATATCCAGTTAAGTTAAAGAGCTTGTTTATTTATATATACTTGTATATTTACATGGACATATATATATATATATATATATATATATATATATATATATATATATATATATATATATATATATATATATATATATATATATATATATATATAGGGCCGGCGCAAGTAGGTGTCACGTAGGGGGAGGGGGGTGTCATTACATTTTGCCGACTTAAAAAAAAAGTCCTCGTTTTCCAAAATTTGCCGACTGCCATGACGACATTTGCCGACTGTCTAGATTACCGACTAACCTATATCGAAATATATATCTATATACCCCCCCCCACACACACACACACACCTATCGCGCCGGCCTTGTATATATATATATATATATATATATATATATATATATATATATATATATATATATATATATATATATATATATATATATATATATATATATATATATATATATATATATATATATATATATATATATATATATATATATATACTTAAACAGTTAAAAATATAGATAGGAATTTTGAATTCAATAACGCAACAATGTTATTATTCCTGGTAAATATTTAACTTAGATTTTTTTCATAACTCGTATTTGCAATTTAATCAAATAAAACAAACAAAACAAAAGATTTTTGTGAAAAGGATAGGAGAGTCAATGTTTTAAATTATCGTGTTGTCCGTTAAATTAAATTTTGAAATATGCTTTTTTGCATATTATTAAGAATTTTGTTATCTAGATGATTTGGTAAATAACTGCGGTCTTCTTCGGAGATTACCAAAAAAACTAAGTCAACAAAAAAAAAAGTTTCAAGGTGAAAAAAAGTAGCTTAATGGTTGTTTTTTTCAACAAAAAAAAATTAGTTTCATATTTTTCATACTGAGTTACATTTAAAAAAACTAGCCATAATCAACTTTCCAAAAAAGGTGAAAATCGACACACCCTAATATATATGTAGTTTAGTAGATAGGTAGATATTTCCAATGCGACACTATTCTATTGCTGTTGAGGTGTTCACGGTTGCTCTTTTTTTATAAAATGGGTATATTGGACATAAAAAAGCTAAATCATTTTAAAAGTATGGTATATATATATATACATATATATATATATATATATATATATATATATATATATATATATATATATATATATATATATATATATATATATATATATCATTATTCTTACATACAGTTGTTTATTTAGATAAAGAATTTTTCTGATGTCCATCAGGATTTTGGACGTCGATTAAATGAAGCGATAGATGAGCTTGTAAAGGTAATTTTTTTTACCAGATTATATAAATTAAAAAAGTTGTTCATCCGCTCATATAATTTCTACTAAAAAATTTTTTTTAGGGAACAACTTCGGCAAAAGCAAATTTGTGAACGACTTTTTTTAGTTACTACTAAATGATTGTCACTGTTGAAGTTTTCTTGTTGGTTTATTTTTCTTATTATTTTAAATTAGAGATTTTATTTTCATACGTTTGAAAAATATTTACTGTGTAATGTAACACGCACGCACACAAAGTTTAAAACGTACTCAGTGTGTGTGAGTTTTAAAACGTACACTGTGTGTGTGTGTGTACATCGGGAAAATTACATTTTAAAATAAAGTGGTGATGTTAACTCAGTTATGTTCTTTGTATTAGTATCAGTTTTGCTTTTTTTAATTGATAAAAATGATCGATTTTATATACCCAAATAGTTAAAAATATAAGTATTCTTTTTTTGAAATCATCATTCTCCAGATAGTCTAGTTTACCTCACGTAAATTTTTGTATGTAGTTGTTTATGTACATGATTTTTCTTTTTTTTCTTTTTGTTAGTAAAAGTTTTTATCTTTTTATAAAATATAATTTTTATTAATGTACTTCTAGTTTTTATAAGTTTAAATGTTTTCTTTAAAAAAGCAGTTTCATTTTTGGTTTTAATGATCTTTAAACAATCTTTCAGTTTTTTCGGTGAAAATGTTCTTGTTTTCTTTTAAAATATGAGCTAAACACGTGATCTAATACATTATTGTTATTGTTTTTCTTTGTTTCCATGAAATTAAAAAGTTTTCGTAAAATTCCTGTTTATTTTTTACTATCGATTCTTTACTAATCAGCTTTTCGTATTTTACTGTTTTTCTGTCAAACATTGCGGTTAAAATTCAGATTTATGGAGCTCTTTGTGGTTTACTTTCTTTTGCAGCGTTATAGTTAAATACTTTGCCTGGTTCAAATAATTTTGGTATTATAAAAGGTTAGTTGTTAAAGACCTTTGTTACATATTTTGAAATCATCTATTGAGAAATGAACTATTTAGAAATAAATCTTTTCTCTATTTGATTTTTTCTTTTAGCTCAATAAGTTTTTTTTCTAGAAAAGGTTTTTTCATATCTTTATTCCGGTAAATGAATCCCTTTTTATAATTTTTTTGAAGATTATTCAATGCAGCTACATTTTGTAAAGATACTCTTTTTGAGTGCAATGTTTTTGAAAAATTATTTTTAAAATTTTTCTGATCATTGTTTTGTTCAAATTTTGACGTCTTTAAACTTGGTTGCTCAAGTGTGCGAGTATTTACAAACTCATTCCTGTAGGGAATCAATTTTTGTTTATCTTCCATTTCCAAATTGTTATCAATAGAATGTGGAACGACAGTTTTTTTTGTTAGAGGTACTCTTACTGTAAATCTGACTAGTTTTGGACGGTCGGCACAGTAATTGCGTACATAAAGTGCTTCAGAACTATCTAGGTCCCAATTGTACATTATAAATTCGTCGATATATCCTCTAAAGGTGCGATCTCCAATACTTGCATCATTGTCCCAATTAGTCGGAAGAAATTCACGCCTTTCGTCGGGTACAAATTCCTTAAGCTTTTCTTTGCTATTTACGTAAATTTTAACAATACCGTTTTCATTGTTGTATGTGGTTACTATATGCGTCCACAAACCTTCAGATATAACCTGTGACTCAGTCATGTGATCAAACAACACTGGCACTGTATCTGTACCGATAGCCCATCTTACTCTACCATTAACAACTTGTAAACGATATCCAATATTACCTTCGCTGCTTTCGGTTGTGAATATATTGTGGATTCCGTTTGTGCTATTTAAATTAATCCAAAGAGCTATAGATATCTTAGTTCTTGGTAACTTTTTAACTGCTATTTGTTCAATTTTCATAGCTGGGTCTGGTCCGTTTGTAAGATCAAGACAATAACCGCATTTCTCCCCGTCTTCTTTTTGTCGAGCACCTATAAAAATTTTAAAAAATCATAGTAGGGCATAGTAGTATTTTTTTAAAATAAAACGTTTTGTAATTTAGAGTTTCCAATAGTTTTCGGATTATAAATCGGAAATGAGTATGGGATTATTTATATAGTTCTTTTTTTTTTTTCTTAAAAAAAAAAATGAGATAAAAAGACATCAAGAGAAACGAGATAATCAAATATTTTTTAATGAGTTTTTGAATATTCTTGACTTAATTAACTTATTAATTTTTGTCTTTTTTTTTTGTCATCAATTTGTAAAAATACAAATTATGGTAACATTTGAACGCTCTAACCGGGGCTAGTTATACTTATCTCTTATCATTTACATTTATCCAAGAGGCTGAATGAGTAAAAATTTCATAAGTGCAAAACAGTTGAAAAACTGGCATAAGTGTGTTAAAAAAATTTGCAAACATTGACATAAGTGCGCCAAATAAATTTGCAAACATTGGCATAAATGCCCCAAACAAATTTGCATAAGTGCGCCAATTAATTTTGCAAACATTGGCATAAGTGCGGATCTCTACGCACTTATGCCAGTTTTTGCAACTGCTTCGCACTAATGTCAATGCTTTCATATTTTATAAGTGTTCATAATTTCATAAGTGCGAACTGGCGTAAGTATACTTACGCCAGTTCGCACTTATGAAATTCGCAGTTATTTCAGCCCAATATATCCTATAACTTTAATTTTTTTTGTTTTTTTTTTTCTTTTTCTTTTTTTTTTCAGGGTTCTAAAATAGATCTTAGTGACGCATTAATTCAACATCGATAAATATAATATAAAACTACGCAAAAGTGAAACCAAAATAAAAATTAAATGTTGCAATTTACCTGCTCCGAGGCAAGTCGCAACAGTGAACATGGAGAGTTGTAACACAATACTTTGAAAGTATTGTGTTATTATACAACCGAGTTCACTAAAAGTTTTAGTTAGTCTGTAATTTTCTATTTTACAAAATATTTTTTATTTGGAAACAAAAAATTTATAATTACAATAAAGGAAAGTAATATTTTAATTGAGCTGCAATACTTTTATGCGAAATTTACACCACACTTGTTTAATCAACTGATTATTACGTACAAAGGCTGAAGAAATTTAACATACACCACACTTGTTTAATCAACTGATTATTACGTACAAAGGCTGAAGAAATTTAACATACACCACACTTGTTTAATCAACTGATTATTACGTACAAAGGCTGAAGAAATTTAACATACACCACACTTGTTTAATCAACTGATTATTACGTACAAAGGCTGAAGAAATTTAACATACACCACACTTGTTTAATCAACTGATTATTACGTACAAAGGCTGAAGAAATTTAACATACACCACACTTGTTTAATCAACTGATTATTACGTACAAAGGCTGAAGAAATTTAACATACACCACACTTGTTTAATCAACTGATTATTACGTACAAAGGCTGAAGAAATTTAACATACACCACACTTGTTTAATCAACTGATTATTACGTACAAAGGCTGAAGAAATTAAATAACGAGGGTTATTATTTAAACTAATTTACTATTTTAATTAGGTGTTTCTGAAGAAAAAATATTCTCTTTGTCTATTAAAACAATAAATTAGTTTAGAAAAACGCATGAGAAATTTTTAGTATATTAAAGTTCTTATTTTTTTATTTTTTATTTTAGGATATAAAAACACAATAACATTTTATTTAAATAAAAAAACAAAGAAATTAGAATGTAAAAAAACAATACAAATTTTCAATAAAATTTCATAAAAACAAACAAAAAATTAAATAATAACAAAAAAAGTTTTTCCTACCAATAAACTTTCATTAAAAAACAAACAAGTAATAAATAACATTTCAATTCAACAACTCGATTTCATAAGTATTTTTTTTTTTTTTTTTTTTGATGTAGTATGTAGGGTAAGGTTGCCGATATTGCACCGGCGCCTAAATTGTACTTTTGCTGTACCTCGTTATTTTTACAACCAAAAAAATATCTTTAGAATAAAATTTTATTTTTGCTATGTTGAACTAATAAATCAGTTGTTTTTTTTATGAGATGAACTAGATTGTGGCAACAGTTACCTCTAGTTGATATGATGCCAAAGTTTTCTTATTTTTGGGGTTTAATCTTTTGAGTATTACTTTGAACATGTTAAATATATGTCTTTTTTATCATATTCATGTGAAAACACTATTTATGTGAATTCAAAATAACTTCCGAGAAATAAATATACAAAAGCTTTTTGTTTTCTAATTTCGTTATAAACTTAAAATAAGTCTAGTTGCGTAATTTGTATCTCACTTAAGGCCTAAAATTGTACTAAAGCTGCCATTTTGAATTTTGAATATTTGTAATTTTTGTTAAGAATGAAGATTTTCTGTTTTGTATTATTAATATAAAGTGCAGTAATATCCTTCATTTTCCTACCAAAATTCTAGCTACCACATTAGAAAGTTACACATATAGTAAAATGTTATACTTTATTGATGATAACTGTTTTCAGACTATTCCAGGAAAGATTTACAGGTTCATAGTTTATTAAATTCAAAACTTTTTTATATTGTTTAGCACAGAAAAAGATCTTTACAAAAATCATTCAAAATGTACTTTAAGTTAATATTTTTAATTGTAAAATCAAAATATAGGTATATACAATATTGGATTATAATGGTACGATTTAGGATCTTGTTTCCTTAATTGTACCAATAGCATATTTTTTTAAATTTAATTCCTATCAAATACCAACATTTAAATTTTTGAATATTTCAATTTATTTAGGACAGCTTATCCCCAAATTATATAATACAATAAAGTCTCATTGTTTCTACTTTGTATTTTTTCTCTATTTTTGACTTTATTTTTAGAGGGTACAATATCGGCAACCTTACTCTAGTAAGTATTTATTAGCAGATTTTCGCTTTCTAGAACTAATTTCTTTGTTAAAAAACGTTTATGTTTTTAAAAAAACTTGAAAAGAGCGTAAAATCAATTAAACTCTTAGCTGTTAAACATAATCCAAGCAATTGGATGCAACTTACCCTTAGGCATCATGATCACTCCAATTGATGTATATAATTATTTACATTACACCAATCTACTTCTTTTTTTTGTTCGTAAAAAAATTTAATTTACCTTTTTTTTTTTTATCATGGTAATACATCTCTAAGTTTACTGTAAAACCCAAAAAACTTTGAAATCGAAAATTAGAATAAAAATTGTAATTTTTTTCGATATAAATATCGAAATAAATTTCCAAATAACTTTGGAAATTTTCAATTTATTACTAACTTTTTTATAACAAGCGTGTTATAATTATAATTATATATTATAAAAAAAAATCAGATATAATATATAAAAGTTATTATTTAAAATATATTGTTGCAATTTATCCTTTTGCAACTAGCCCCGGTCTCACTAATTAACCATATAAAATCTTAATTTTGTTAACATACCAAAAAAGAACGAAAACAAAATTTTTTTATAATGAAAAATTCAAGTGAAATAGTACTTCTGGATTTTTAATATTATTTAATAAGAGAAAACGGTCGTTTGATAATATTTTTATAATATGTAATACCAAATTAAATCTTACCTCCTACCAAAATTGCATCGTTATCTAATCCCGATTGGTCCGAAATGCTCGTTTTGTTACCTTTTTGAAATCCAAAATGAAGTATCATACGGTTAAAAGTGCATCGATTAAAAAGCATTTTAATTTCACTTTGCGTAAGAGCTCTGTCATATATCAAAACCTCGTCTGCGTAGTGCAAACTGTCATCACCAAATCCTGTGCCAATACCATTTACTAACCAATCTTTTGAAAGCTTTTCTCCTTTCCTTTGAGTCTGTTCTTGTTCCAATTCCCCGTTAATATATATTCTTGCAAGACCTAAAAATGCATAATTAAAGTTCATGTCACTTTCTTTTTTAATTTACATGCCTACTTAAGGTACAATTGCTCAAAACTAATGATTGCTTTACTATAAAGTAAAAGGTATGTATATGTTATTCAAAACACATAAAGTTTTGCTTTACCCAATAATGTTTTGATGAACTAACGTAACTTTTAAACTGAAATTCAACAACAGAAAGCTGATTCGTATCTCAAAATGGTTTAAATGTTAATTACCTATTTGTTTTGCGAATTAAAATGCAGTGTATTCATACTGGTAAATTCTTTAATCTTTATTTTATCATGTTTTTTTTCATTCTTTATTTTATCATGTTTTTTTCATTCTTTATTTTATCATGTTTTTTTCATTCTTTATTTTATCATGTTTTTTTCATTCTTTATTTTATCATGTTTTTTTCATTCTTTATTTTATCATGTTTTTTTCATTCTTTATTTTATCATGTTTTTTTCATTCTTTATTTTATCATGTTTTTTTCATTCTTTATTTTATCATGTTTTTTTCATTCTTTATTTTATCATGTTTTTTTCATTCTTTATTTTATCATGTTTTTTTCATTCTTTATTTTATCATGTTTTTTTCATTCTTTATTTTATCATGTTTTTTTCATTCTTTATTTTATCATGTTTTTTTCATTCTTTATTTTATCATGTTTTTTTCATTCTTTATTTTATCATGTTTTTTTCATTCTTTATTTTATCATGTTTTTTTCATTCTTTATTTTATCATGTTTTTTTCATTCTTTATTTTATCATTTTTTTTTTGGTTTTAAAAAGACTACTCAGACTTTTTTTTTAAATCCCGGAAAAAAAACTGAAACTTTTTATTTCCTGTGTAACAAGTTTCTTGAACTAATATAATAAGTAATTCACAACCATGAATAAATCCACTGTTATAAAGTACGGTAGTCCTCTTTCTCCAGCATTAGCGGGCAGAAGTTGGATCAACTATGTCAGTTTTAACGTCACATCTGAAAACAAATTCGGTGGTTTATGTTTTAAGTAAAAACGAAGAACTTCGCAATGAGTGTCTCGCATTTAAAACAGCCATAAAACAACAAAATTCTAATGCTTAGAGATAAAAGTACTCGTTTGCGCGAGCAAATAGAATGTCTTTGAAAAGAGAAATCTCTTCCACATCAGATACACACGGCTGTTTCAAGTTGAGCTTTACGGCTTCTTAATAGTTTTTGAAAATAGTTTCTTAAAGAGTGTTACTAAAACCTTTAAAACTTTTGAAATACTAGAGATAATTTTGTTCTGTAAAAAGATTAATAAAATAAAAGCCATTTTGTATCTTATGATATATAAGAAATTGAAACCTCCTTCGATTTTTACATAAACGGGCAAAGGATGAACATAGCTAAATTTCTATAATTTATTTTTAGTTTTTATCAAAACAAAATACGAAAAGACATTTTTTAGATATTTATTATCAAATATAAACATTTAAGACCATCATAAATTATAAAAATTTACTTAAACTAAATGTGATATGAATTAGAGTTTATTAAAGATCAGACATTAAAATCACAAAATAATATTTGAGAAAATGTTTTATGTTTTACGTCATCGTTATAAAAACGTAAACACAAATTTACGCAAAAAACTAGAGAAGTTTGCAAAACATGACATGCTTGAAAACATATTGCCTTACATAGCTAAAAGATACATATAATATTTTTAAAATTTTAATATGCATAAAAAAAACTTTATTATCTTATGTCATCCATCGAAAAAGTTACGTTTGGCATTTAAAAAGAATAACTTTTAAAATATAAATGCATTAAAAACAGACTTTTTGTAAATTTAATACATGGATGACATAAGATTCAGAAAGATTAAACATTCATTGATAAGTACTCTGAGTTTCGACAGTCCAGCATAAAGATAAGTCAGGCAATTTTAGTTTTCCCGAGACAGGTTTTTCGTAAATATCGCAAAAAACAATAGTAACAATTAATTCATCTGCAATCAAAAAAAAAATACTTGTAACAATTAATTCATCTGCAATTATAAAATCAATTCACTGTCTACTTAACACAAGCCGAACGTCTGCATATTTAATAACAAATAAATTGCTACCTCCTCTTATAGTTGAATTTGACACAGTCAAAGAAGTCAATAAAACAATCAACTATGAATCTAACAAACTATCAGGTACACACAAAACGTTAAACCCTAAATCATCAAGTAATAAATTTTTAAGCTGCTTCTATACCAATGCTACATCTTTAAACCAAAAAAAACTTGTGGATTTTTTAATAGCTGTTTCTAACTATAAACATTTTTATCACAGAGACTTGGTTTAACGCTTTTTTGACCCCATCTCTTGCAAACTATAATATTTTCAGAAAAGACCGATCTACTCATTAAGATTGCATTTATTGTAAGTATTTATTGCCCACCAACTAACGGAATAAAAGCTTTAAATGAAATTGCAAACACAATTTCATATGCCGAATCATTTGTTATTTTATTAATCATTCAATTTAAGCAGCCGTGGAATCATTTGTTATTTTATTAATCAATCAATTAAAGCAGCTGAGGCGCAGTGGTAGCGCACTTGCCTCAGAAACATAAGACCCGTGGATCAAACCCCACCTCTGGGCAAGTTTTGCGACATCGGTTGGGAAGGAGGCGTGAACTTCCTATTAAATGCTCTTGCGCGGTGCTCTGTGATAAGACCGTAAGGACTTCTTTGTGCACCTAAATCAACTTAAAAAAAAAAATCATTGCCGGTGATTCCCACCATCAAATTGAAAAAAATGGTAGACATACACCTCAAACACTAAAACAAGTTTAGATAAAAAATTTGTAAATACCATCAACAGTCTATACTTACATTAACTTGTCACTAACCCAACATTTATTCAACACAACGGACCTTAAAAAAGTATTCTTGACCTATCAATCAGCGATTCGGCCAACCATAACGTAACCGTAAGTGAGATTTTAGTTGGTCCTCCTCTAGGAAATAGTTCACAAAGTCACTGTTTTCTATCCTGGCACTATCAGTTATCTAATGGCTACGCCAAACATTTTCGCTTTACTAGTTCGAAAATTTTGTTATAAAAAACAAAATGATATCCTATTTAACAATTACTTAGCCAAGCAGAGGTGAGAAATTCTATTTAAAAACTTAGAAGTCAATTAAAGCAACAAAGTTTTCTGCAATAGGGGAGATGGGGGCGTATTGATCGCCGGGGAAGCATCTTTTAGCATTTATTCGTTTATTTTTGCCATATTTTGACAGAGATTGCAATTTGATCAACCATTGTACTACCTTTTATTGTTTAATCGTAATATTTTTGATAAGATCAACTTCTGCGTTAAGAAAGTAAAAAATACAGTTTTTCATCATAAAAAGTGATTTTTTTAAAATTTTAATATATAAATTCAAATAATTTTTAATTAGATATCCGAATGACTCTACAACTTTTTTATTGTAATATTTCATATGTGTTAAGTCTAAAATAAATTTGTTTTTTTGTGTTGGTTACAATATTTACAGAAGTTATTGGCATCAATATATCAACTGTACCTGTTCATTGATCGTTGATTATGCGGGGTTCATAGATCGGAGGGTCAAAGTGCCCCACAAAACTTATATTATAAGACTTATATTTTTTGTTTGAATTTTATACGAATGACATGTACTTATGACGAATAAAAAATTTTATATAAAAAATATAATTTTTAACATTTCATTTTTAAAATGTAATAGTGTTAAAAACTAATATTAATAGAAAATTTTCAAGTTTTACAATTAGTTTACATAATATTATTATGTAAAATACTTTTTTTTAAACAATTACTTTATTCTAAACTTTTTAGTTTTAATTTTCAGATCTTCATAAATGGTTTTCAAGATTTATAAATGGTTAGGTATAGAAAAAACAACAGACAGAGCTGCTATACTATATGATACAATGAAAGCAGCTGTTAATAAAGTTTTGAATGAAGACAAAGGAATGTTGTAGCTCGCAAGTTTGGTATAAATTGAATGACTTTAAAAAGATATTGTCATAAAAAGAAGCTCAATTCAAATGAATCTTTTAAGCCTAATTACAAAAATAAACAAGTTTATACTGCAAAAGAGGAAAAAAGTTTATCAAGTTATTTACTACTTGCATCAAAAATGAAATATGGACTTTCAACTATGGAAGTCAACACGATTATTGAAATAAGAGTTTGCTGTAAAAAATAATAAGATCTGCCCACCATCATGGATCAAAAATAAAATTGCAGGAGACACACTGTAAAAATTTTTTTTTTTAAATCTAAAAACAGTAAAAAAGTGATATAAATTTGATCTTTATTGCATATATAACGTTGATGATACTGGTTTAACAACAGTACAAAAGCCAGTAAAAGTGTTAAAGCAGGTAAAGGAAGTAAAGAAGAAATAAGAATCACATCTGCAGAACAAAAAAATTGGTAACTGTATGTTGGAAACTCTATTCTTTCAATATTTGTTTCTCCCAGGGTCAAATTTCATGATTAAATGGTAATGGAAGACCCTCCTGAATGCGTGGGATTTGCAAACCCTTCTGGTTGGATGAATTCGGACATTTTTATAGAATAGATAAAACATTTTGTGAGATATTCAAACTATCTTCATGAATCTCCAATTTTGTTACTTTTGGACAGCCATTAAAGTCATGTTTCTATTAGAGTATTGTAATTCAATCTTGCAATGCAACATGGAATTACAATGCTAAGTTTTCCTCACCATAGCATCCATAAATTGCAACCATTGGATAAAACTGTTTTTGGACCATTGAAAAGGTTCTACAATACTACATGTGATAATTGAATAGTCACAAATTCAAGACCTATGACCATTTACGATATTGTTTCAATAGTTCGCGAACCATTTACAAAAGCTTTTTCACCATTTAATATACAAAAAGGAGATCAAGTAGCTGACATTGAACCATTTAACCCAGAAATTTTTGAATATGATGAATATTTATCATCATCAGTTACAGATTGTACTGCTTCATATGCAGTAAACACGATTCTGGTGGAACCTGAAATGATTGTAGCACATGTTGATAGCATTGCCATCAACTTTATCTACAATAAAGACATGGTAGCATCTAATATTGACATTTATGTTAATATTAGATGCTACCATAAAATTTTATAAGAAATATGTTCTCCTAGATATAGAAGCTCAAAAACGATATAAAACATCAATAGAAAAAATCCATCAATACGGACATTACTTTTTCATGCAAAGTATGATAACTGACAGGAAACCATCTTATTCAGAAATTCACAAATTCCATGCAAAAATTGTTAAAAAAAGGCAAAAAAGATGAATCTTTTCCGAAAATTTTACCATTCAGTAATGTTCATATAAACAGTTGAGTTTTAGTTAGCCAGCAGTTCTTGAGATGAATTGGTTGGGGACACAAAAGGTTAATTAAAAACTGGTGAACGCATATTTGTTCCACATGATATTCTCAAGATACAAATGCCAGGAGTGTGAGGAATAATATTAGTAATACTAAGTTGAATTCATTTGTACATTTAATGATATCTGTCTGAGGAGAAGATTTTTCAAAGATAAATCTAAGTTCCAGTTCTTTTTAATTGATAAGATAAACTTTAATGACTTAGAAGTGTCTTAAATAGACTCAAGTGGCTTTAACTAACAAAATAATTAGACAATGGTTGCAGATTTAAGAACCACTACTTTCAACTTCCATCAGTTAATAGAGCAAACTTTTACTTTCCTAAACTTCCTAGAGCAATTGAGAAAGAATATGAAGGCCTCGAGTGAAACCTAACGCTAGGAATTCACGGAAAAAATTGTTTCCGTGAGTTCCTAGCGTTAGGTTTCACTCGAGGGGATTACCAAGAACTTATTGAACTCAGCCTATTATTAGTTACGAAATGATCCGAACCTCAAAAGTTTAGCATAAAGTACCCTGGAGCTTTGGACAAAGCAAGATGGATGGCAAAACTTCTGTACACTATGAAAATAGTTCTATTGTCCGGAAAGATAAATGAGCAGTTTCTTAATTATGAAGTTGCAACCAAAAATCAAGTCATGAAATTGATTTGATTTTTGGTTGCATGTTTGTTTCTGTGTAATCCGTAGTACTTCCAGCATTTTCAAATTGTGGAGCTTTGTCTCCTCCAATTTCAAATTGAGGAGCTTTGTCTCCTCCAATTTCAAATTGAGGAGCTTTGTCTCCTCCAATTTCAAATTGAGGAGCTTTGTCTCCTCCAATTTCAAATTGAGGAGCTTTGTCTCCTCCAATTTCAAATTGAGGACCTTTGTCTCCTTCATTTTAAAATTAAGGAGCTTTGTCTCCTCCAATTTCAAATTGAGGAGCTTTGTCTCCTTCATTTTAAAATTAAGGAGCTTTGTCTCCTCCAATTTCAAATTGGGGAGCTTTGTCTCCTCCAATTTCAAATTAAGGAGCTTTGTCTCCTCCAATTTGAAAAAGTACTGCGGATTACACAGAAGCAAACATGCTGGAGGTACTACGGATTATGTAGAAGCATCCTTTGGAAAGCCTAACCTTAGGCCAAATTCAGAGGAGATAAAATCATTGAGTGACTTAATTGGCCCTAGTTTAATGAGGTTTTACCATATTGTGAATGTTCCCAATGAGTTTCTTCAAATAACAGCTACTTAGTGGGCAAAAATTGATGAATTTCTTAAAATAAAGATAATTGTTCAAAGTTTTCAAGTAGTCAACGAAGCTGCTGAAATAAGAGAAAACAAAGGACAAAGAAAGGTTTAAGATATACTCCAAGTAGTTGAAAGTTCACAAAAAAAAAAATCCAGATTAGCGCAAACTATAATCATGTTTTCAAGAAAAGTCCATGCACTGTAAGATAATTTATGATTAAATACATAAATTAGGCTACAATTTTTATAATAATTAATGAACATTATGAACATGATATTATGATTACATAATTGGATAAAAGATATTGCGTTTTTTATCTTTAAAGAGGTGTTTTAGTCTAAAAAGATGTAAATTCAATAATTTAACGTAATATTCAATATGGCTGTGCTGCCTCAACTTTTTGAAAATCATAAAAATACTTATATTTCCAGTGTATACATGATGAAACCCAGTTGCAAAATTTTGAACAGCGATTTTGCAAAAAAAGGTTGGAGCGGCTGGGATACTCTAGTTTACAAGAACAAACAAATGTAACAAACGCAAAATATTTTAGTTCATGTGAAATATTTTTTATACAAATGCTTAAATCAAAAGTTTTGTTTTAAAAATCAAAGGAAGAGGAGGGGGGGGGGGGAAGGGTTCAAATTTTATGACATCCTTTTTAAGAGGGAATATAAAAAAGGATAACCGGTGACAAAGAAGGAAGACGTTCATTGCAACTGATCTTAGGTATGTTAAAGCACACCTTAGGTATGTTAAAGCACAGCTTAGGTATGTTAAAGCACACCTTAGGTATGTTAAAGCACAGCTTAGGTATGTTAAAGCACACCTTTGTTAGCAAAGATGTAATAGTCTGGAGAATCTTCAGTACAACTTACGTGCGTCGACATCTAGAATATGCTGTGATAGCTTCTAGAGGCTCCGCGAGAGAGCATAGAAGGGTATCTAGCTTATCTACAAAATTTATTAGTTGTCAAATTGGACACTAGAGTTGGCAAAATTGGATCTATAGTCGGAAGTTAGCGAATGTCAGCCAATGAGGACTTTTTTTTGTTAGATCTTAGTCAGCAAAACAACTTTTGTAGGACTCGGCAAAAAACACATACTTTACCCGTCGCCCCCTTCTTTAAGATCTTTTCGGAACGGCTCTGACAACCTGGTGTCCTCATCTAAAAAAAGGCATTACTCAAATTGAAAAAATACAACCTCGTACTACAAAAATACCTCATGAACTAAAGCACCTTGATTACAAGACAAGGTGTGTTAAACTTGGACCAGCTTCACTAAATGACAGAAGAAAACGTGGTGACCTTATCCAAAAATTCAAAATTGAAAATAAAACTAATTTAATAAACTGGCATACTGACCTAATATTCATTTCTCTCATCTATGGTCATCAAGCAAACGCTTTTGTCTAATTAATAGCAGTTGTCTAGTTTGATTTAACTTTTTTAATAATCGGGTTGCGGATACTTAGAATGCTTTCCCAGATGATGATGTCAATGCCTCTGCTATCAACAGTTTCAAAAAAAACTGGACCAGCAACTATCATAGTTATCGCTGTGCATAATTTTCCATGTCAGCTATGCTTGTTAGCTAATGATGAACTTACGGTTCATTTTGTTCCGTGTTTTTTGGTAACTCTAGTAAGTTTTTTTTGGTAACTTTGGTAAGTTTAGTAACTTTAAAGTAAGTTCTTAAATTCAAACAAGTCATGTAAAAAAGTTTTGCCTAAAATTACACAATTTAGAGCTTGGAAAAAAAATACATTAAAAAGTAGACATCCTCTTTCAATTTTTATGTAGATAAAATTTAATTAGAATTTTTGAGACTAGATAAACAATTTACTCAAAGTTTATTAAAGCATTTGTAGAAATTATGCTCTATTAATGTAAAATTAGATCTTAGTCGGCAAAAAATATTTTCTAGGTCTTACTCGACAAAAAACAGATGGTTTTGTGACAACTCATTCAGAACTTGTTACTAAAGTTTACGATGTTGTGACGAGGAGGGTGGGAGGTCTACAATGGTCGAAAAATGCGTTACGTAATTTGTAGACGATCCCTAATGTAAAAAAGCAATAATAATAAAAGTTTATTAGAAATTAATGCTAATCTAAGATGGAAAAAAAATTGATTTTAATTGATATGTACAACCAATATAAGAAGAATATTAAATTTTATTAAGTGCTGTTTTTTACGTCTGAGGACGGTCTGTTCAAATTAGACTGAAATATCACATAAAAGAAAATTAGTTTGTACGCTGCTATTTTTGATGTTTTATAACTTATTATAACTTTACAAACAACAAAAAATGTTGCTAAAACGTTTAACTAACTGCTGTATGTATTTTCATTCTGACCCGGGTATTAATTTCATCCAATAAATTCTTATTCAAATAATTACCTGAATCAGAGTCGTACGTTCCTGCTACATGTGTCCATATCTTCGCTGGTACAACAGTTTTTTTAGTTTTTGCATAAAATTTCTTATCACCTGTTTTTCCATTTGCGAACCAGTTTATAACTCCACTTTTTTTTACTTTTACATACATTGCAATTGATATAGCTACATCGGGTTTTCTTTTAAATTCTTCCCCGCTCCATGTCACACTTCCCTCATTCAATTCAACAGCTTTACCACAAGTACCTAACAATAAAAAACTGATAAGTATATTTTTAAAGACGCGCAAACATACAAATTAAGAATTATAAAAACTTTTTCACAAAAGAGTTTTCAATCTTAAAATCATACCTAACACCCTTGGCGATAGAGAAGCGCCTTTTTCGAGCAATGCGTTGTTTTTGTTTAAAGAGCTATCTTCAATTACGCCGTCTTGATTTGTATATTCAAATGTCAAATACATTACTGGATCGTCAGGTACTAATGAAATTTATATTAACTAAATATACTTCTTATTAGTCTATAATTTTATCAAGTATTAAAAGCAAAATTAAAGCTTGTTTTATACAATTAACAGACTAGATTTATGGCATCTTTTGTTTAAAACAATAAACAGCCTACCTGTCGTACATCGTTTAGTATCGAATCAAATCGAATTAAAAGATTGATAAAGTTGAATAAAAAGTGAAACTCACTTTTTAATGTTTTTATGGTGAATTTTCGTTGGGAAACAGTTTCTATAAGTGATCGTTGAGTTCCTCTGAAGGTACGATATTCATCAATATAATCTGGATGTTTAATAAATCCTCTAACAGTTTCATAAAGTAAACCTTGACTAGGAGAACAATCACTGCAGGTTTTAGTACAGGTTCCTTTCATAAATGTTGTCATAAATGGACATACACCACCAATTTTAAGTTGTGCGCAATCAGAAATAGTGTCTTCACATATTCGCGGAATGTTCTCACGAGTCATTGCACTCATTTCAACTAAGTAAACATGGTTAATAAACTTCATGCTTAATTAAGATAAAATTTAAAATTATTATTGTTTAAACTTTTTTTAACAAAAGTACCTATCAGTACCTCTAGTTTTATTTTTGTAACGTTTCTCTAGGATAATGTTTAATTTTCTCTCAATCGCATCTCTTTGCTTTACTGTAATATTGCCTTGTGATACGGCGTTTGTTAACACAAAATCAGCTGCTTTTTTTAAATTTATTGAAAAGTCGCCTAAAAATAGTTAAAACTTCTTTAGCATAAAAGCTTTAATAATGTAAGTTTTAGACTTATTGGGATTTTTTGTGGTTTATGTGGGTTCCGTGTGGAACCCACATGGAAACCATGTGGGATAAGCGTTTATTTTTTTTACTGGATTTAGGCTAGTTTATTTAAAACAAATAATTTTTTCCTTAAATAAAATTAAAAATTATGACTACAGTTGAAACTTTATCAAAAAAGATTTTAGGCCGTTCAAAGGTTATAATAATATACCGTTTACAATCTCTTTAAAACGACAAAAAAAGTTCATTTTTAAATTTTTACTAATAAAAAAACTGAAAAAACCCTCTACGAAGCCAATAAATTAAATACTAATACATAAAGACATATAATGTAAACGAGGGATTTTTATTTTAAGCATTATACCATGTGTGTGTGTGTGAGAGGATTTTTACTATAAATTATTTCCTCGAGATTATAAGTGTTTTAGTGATTACAATATTCTTGAGTGCATACTTTCATCTTTTCCGACTTAATGCCATATGTAACCTTTCATCATAGCAGTATCCCATCGGTCTATTGGATATCTACTTTCTATTTTTGCAATGTCCTGATGAAATCTTCCAACATGCTACACACTAATATCATCCATGTTTTCGGAGAAAAAAACTAGGTGTGAGTGCAACATATGAATTTTTATGAATCTTTATTTTCAACAACTCAGTTTTTGATTTTTTCAAAAATTTTGCTACATCACAAAATGCACACCAAGTTTTTTTTTTAACTTTTCCTATTGCTTTTCAAATTTTTCTTACTTTAATATTGCTTTTATTTGGGTCCAAATACCATCTTTCACGTGTTTGTGGTAGTGGTAGGCAGTCATCATGTGGAACAGGTGTTGTAAATGATGATATGTATGGATATTTAAAAGCTTGTCTTTCTTTATCTTTACCGTACTTCGTAATATTAATTATACAAAAATTTTGTATAATTGCATGCAAAACTTATTTTTTTCTAATTATACGTTTTACCAAAGATTTTTAGCCGGAAAAACGGAAAACCTTGTTTTTAAAGTACCTTTAAATCATGTTTTTTCCGTCTATAATATAGGTATTACTCTATTTTCTTGTGAACCAATACTTTTCTTTCTTGATCCAAGCGTAGGCTGCGAGATAAGCATACTAACAACCTGAAAGGTTTTGTGAGGCACTGACAATGCATTGGCGCTCAGTAGCTGGTTGGAGCGCCAATACATTTTTTGTGCTTCGATAGCTTCTTTTGTGACCATTTTACACAATTTTTTAAATTCAGTAATTTTATCAGGTTTTTTGAATTTATAAGGAAAACTCTGATATCTAAAATTTTTTTTTCATGCTAAATACTTAGCATGAAAAAAAATACTTAGCCTACTTTGTCGTAAATCATGGATTTTTTTGCTTCTTCTTTGAGTTTATATATATATTTTTGGAAGAAAAGTATTACATACATGACACAATTTTTCGGCAAACAAATTCTATATTTCTGGGACTGATGAATTGTTAAACATATAGATATTTTCAGATATTTATTGTAAATCTGCTCTTTTATAATTATATATGTATTTAAGAATTTCTTCTTGTTTACAATCATCAAAAGCTATGTGAAAACTAAATGTCTATGGTAAATATTTCCGAAAATTCCACTTGATTTAAGTTCGTAAACTCTCTCACTTGAGCTACGACTAGTAACAATTGTCAGCTTTAAAGTTTCAATATCTATCAATGTTTTGTAACTATATGGCTTGCTATAGAGTCACAGTGTGAGCCATCAGCAAGTCTTGTAACAGAATTAAATGTTGTAGCTGTCACAGCTTGTAACAGAAGCTTGTTAAAGAGTAATAATGTATAGCAATAAAATAGCAACAATAGCAAAAACCTTTTTGAATTTTTGACTTAACTGTATTGAAAAAAACTTATTTTGTGATTATTTTACATGAATAAATGTATTCAACGTGAACGAAAGCATAATTTCTTTCAGACTTATTTGGTGTACGTTTATATGCTTGATGTTTAATTTTTTTTTTTGTTGAAACCAAGTTTTAGGAATTTTTTTAATGATTGATTATTTACAGCACCAAAGTGGACCTAATTGAAATTGCATAAAAAATGACATTATAAAAAAAATATATATATAGTTTATTTGAAATATGCTTCTGAAGCTTCAATGTTTAAACAAGCAGTTGCTTAAAAATATATCTAATAATTTAAAAACCAAATATAAAAATCTTTGCCAAACAACACAACTTCGTTTCTGTGCTTTTAAATCTACTTCTTATATTTTATTCCATTTAAACTAGACAAAATTCACGAACAGATGCATAAAACATTCACAACTTAACTAAATCTTATTTATTTAGCTTTTCTTACAATATAAATAGTATAATGTATATATTATTATTAGCCTTTTTTTTATTATAGAAAAAGTGTTATATTGTTAACACTTGTAAATATTATGTAGTATTTGAAATTTATGAAATTAAAAAAAAAAAAACAGTATTTAAAATAAATGAATAAAAAAATAAAATAAAAAAATTGCATTAACACAAAGAGAAACATTGTAAACATATTGTTCAATACTTTATGTTCAATATTATATTATGTAAAAATGTTGATGGATGTAATCAACTTTGGTAGCATTTAGAAACATTTTTGCATATTCTTGGAAATGCATGTTTTAGTTTACTGAATAAAAATACAATTTGTAAAAGTTATTTCTAATAATTCTTAGAAAAAGCTTATCTTAAACATTAATTCACCATTTATAACATTAAATTAAGAATTTTCAATCAAGTAAAATCTATTCAAGGTCTTTCTGGACTGAGAACTGGTGATAGAATTTGTATAGCGACATAGCGACATTTAATTTTAACTGGTCTTTCTGATGAACCAACTAATCAGTCACTTTCAAATCAATATAAATGGGTATCTTCATTTAACTCATATGTTTTTGGGTTACTAACCTGTCTTAAACAGCCTTTAGCTCTTAATTCCAAAAAAAAAACCGAGAGTTAATACTGCTAATGCTAAGCCATCTCTGTTTTCATTGGTTTTTTAAAAACCACGAGGTTGTTGTTGTTTTCTGAGTTACTTTTTAGCCAACTTACTTGTTAGCCAATAATACTCTTTTTTACTTATCTTTTCAGTTACATAAATATTTCTGTTACTGCTATTTAAAGATATGCTAGATTTTATTTAAAAATAAATTTTTCCCTTATAAAAGCAACTCTCAAATTGCACTTGAACTGAATATATAAAGATTTTTCAAATTTAAAACGATCTAAAGTATGAAAGCCCAGCACGTTCTTTTCCTGCCAAACAAATCTCTTACACGCCTGATTAAATTTTAACTGAAATCCAGAAAAACTTGGAGACTATTTCTTGTTAAAAGAATTTACTTCTAACTTCTGCAGTTGTTATTGTTTTCTCATGTAGTAGCTGTCTCTATAACTGTTGGCAGTGTACAAAGTTTGTTTTAAATAATCTACAAGAATATCAGCAAAGTTTATAACATTAATATTGTTAATAATGTTTCAAAGTATTCTGTTAGGCAAACCTCTGTCATTTTATAATAATTCATGGAAACTTTAATGATAGAGGCACTTTTAATTAAAACTTGATTTTGTGTCAAATCAATAAAAATAGTTATAAATTAAAATAGCTTTAAAAAAAATAGCTTTAGTCTTTATAGTTGATTCACATGAGATTTTCTGTTATGTTTATGGCTATACTTTTTGATAAACTAATAATAATTAACTTTAGCATTGTCCCTTTTTATGGTTCCTGTTAAGGCAAATTTTTTCAAAAGCTGAACCTCATTACTATGCAGCGTACGGTGTAAAACGGTTGTTGGTAACCAGTAAAGTGAACTTTTTTTTCAAAACCAAAACAATCTCTTTTAAGCGCTAAAAATACTTTATTAATTTATATATAAGTTTACTGATTAATATTTTACACTTTATAAGCGCAATTACTTTGACTGACACTAGGAATATATTAAATGCGCATACATTGACTGAGGATTCTAGTGGTGGTAGGTTTTATCAGGGTTATAGTCTAAAAAACGGATAATAAACTATTCCGTCATCAACTAGCAATAAGATCATGATATGCTAAAAAAGTTTGCAATTTGTCAGTTCGCAGCTCACAAGTTGCAATTTACCTACCCAGCAAACATTTTCTAGCTGAATTTCAGTGGACCTATAAAGACATTTTGAGCAGTCAACTGTAGTTTTGCTAATCGATTACTTAGTGGACCATTAGTAGCAGCCGCCTAAAGTTGCTAGCCGATGACAGACACTTTAGGCGGTTGTCACCGGCTAGTGGATGATAGCCACTATTAACATGTAGGAAAGTTATTGGCTGGCCATTTATAGTGACTGCCACTAATGGTCCACTAAGTAACCGATGAGCGAAACTCCAATAAACAGCTCAAAAATGTCTATCTAAGTCCACTGCAAATCCACTAAAACAATTTTTTTCTGACTAACGATCGTGCGTAATTAAGTTTTTTTTTGGGGGGTTATATAAATAAGATATAAATTATTAAACATAACAATAAGAACATAACACTTCCATTTTAAAGTATAAAACATTAAAAATATAAAATATATATGAAACACTAAACATATGCTTTAATCAGAAATAAAAAGAATGTGTTTAGAAATGTAAAATATTCTGACCTTCGTCATTGGAAATATTGTTACTCGATCTTGTGATACCATCGTGAGTTAGCTCTATTTTGAAAGTAAAATAACGAAATTAATAAAATCATATAAATATCAAAGTTGTTAATAAAAATTTCAATAATATTTTAAAAATCTATTATTCATAGACGTTAACATCTTTTTTTGTGTGTTTAAGATTCGTAAGTTTCAAACTTACTTAAAACATTTTAAGTTCACGTTAATAAAAATTTGTTTATACTTCATATTAATAAAGAATTACAATGATCAGAACCTAGGAACAAAAAACCCTTATGTTTTTGGTCCCCATACCACAAATGTAAGCACAATAACAAAAAAAAGTTATTTTTCTACTGTCCTTTCATGTCTAATTTATGCATTAACCTCTGTATAAAGATAACCATAACATAATCATAAACATTTTCATAAACATAAACATAACATAATCATACACATAAATGTTTTAAATTTTAGATTTCATTAACCTCGTAGGTTACTAGAAGAATACTGGTTTTTGAGTAAAATATCAAAAAAAATGTTTTTGAACTCATATTTTTCCAAATTTTATCCTCTTTTATTTGAAGAACCTTTATTTAACACTTAAAGCCTAGGCTAAAGTTTTTTTATATATATATTCTTAGCACTGAATAGAGTTTTAACCAATACTTTAAAATCACATTTGTTTTGTGAAATTTTAAAAAGTTGTTCTAATAAACGCTTGATATGTATCGCTTTCTATGTAAACGCTTGATTGTAGGAGAAAGTAGAACATTAAAAAGTTTAAATTATATTTATATTCTATTTCCTGTAGATATATAATTTGATTCTTCTTGATGCAGCTATGCTTTTCAAACGTTTCGTATAATAGGGTGAAAAGATAGAAATAAAAAAAATATTTTTGTATGCTTGTCTATATATTAGTTGCCCACCTGCCTAAGAAGGTGCTATAAAAAAAATTAATAAGTAAATTAAGCTATAAAAAAAAAATTAAGCTATAAAAAAAATTGTTTTTATTTCAAATATTTACTATAAGTAAAAGTTTGTATAAAAAAAGGATGTAACTCATTTTTTTATAAATTGTTCAGGAGAATGTAAAAACAGAAAAAACTTTGAATGAATGGAATAAGTATTATTCATTCAAATTCATAGTTAAATGACAAAAATCTAATCTAATTTTTTTTGCATCAAATGTTAGAGCAGTTTATAATTAGGAATATTCCGTTCAATTTTAAAAATTGAACGGAATATTACTATTTATAACCAAAAGTGGAATAACATCGTTTTTGCACCGAAGTTTTTAATAGTAATTACTGCTTTTACTGTTTGTTAATTTTTATAAATTTTATGTTCCTAGATATTATATAATAACATATTGTATATGTAGAATGAAAAGATAAAAAAGTTTAATAACTGTTGTATTTTTAAAACAAATTACCACCTTGATTTGTTATAAAAACAACACAAATAAAAACTTTATAAAAGCGAAAAATGTACATAAAATAAAATATTTGTTGCATGTGTTAAGAAACAAAAGTAATTAAAAAAACCTTTATGTTCGATAAGCACTTTTTCATTTTCGTCATCTTCCTTCACTGGAGTTTTCACCATTAACATAACGACGCCTTGTTGGTTTGTAATATCATTACGAGGTTGTTTATCGCCTATAAAAAAATCTCCCTCGTAGCTGGTAGGAAGAACCAAATTTAACGCAACTGCATGTTGCGAAGTGAGCACATTTCCCCGTAAAAAATTGTTAGAAAGTAAATTTTCTTGTCTTAAACTAGATAGTAGGCTCGGTTGAATTGATTCAATTGTTCTTTTGTATGGATACGGATTAGATAAAAACTCTGTTCCTTTATTAATACTAGGATTAGATAAATAGCGAGCAGGAAAGTTATATGGTGGGAAGTAATTTGGTTGAAGTTTAGCGCGAATATCAAGTTCAAATGGTTTTTCCGTTCGTCGCTGAAGTAAATCTCGCCTCTGATCTTGGTAAAATGTTGCATCAGGGTACTCTCGTTCATGAGATACTTTTGTGTTAAAATATGAATCTCCAAACTGATCTGAGCGGTATTGGTTTAAATTAACTTCAGGATCAGTTAATGATTCTGGGTTAATGCGACTAAAGTCAATACTATTTTTTATAGCTTGTTGTTTATAAAAATTCGCCATTTTTTTTGTTTCTTGATCATAGTTATTCAAAAAGGTTTCAATTATTTGATCTCGAGGGTTTGGTCTAACATTGTAGTTTTCCAAAGTTGTATATGATCCATCATTAATATTTGTACCAAAATCATTTGTAAAAGTATTTGGGCCTAAATTAAACTTGTTATTGGGTATATATGTTTTTTGAAAACTTCCTTGAAGTTCATTTTCATCACTGGCATCTTCGTCAACAATTAAAGGAGAGTGAAATTTTGGTTGGTTGGTACGATGCATGAGGTTTTCCGTGTTGTAAAAAGTCCCTATAATAGGTGAAGTATGTTTATCAACCATAGTAGCCTCATGTTCTAAAAGCTGATTATAGTTTTGTTTTGGAGTTTCACTATTAAAGAAGTAACTGTTTGGTAACCATTGGTTTCTTGCAACGCTATCTCGCGCTAAATTATTAAAAACGTTAGTGCTTGAATCGTATAAATTTTTTAAAAATATGTTTTGTTTTGGACTAGTTGGAACAAAAAACTCGTTTTGCTCGTTTATGTTGCCATTGTTTTCAAATTGCTCAGAATCGATTGCATAATCCCAAGGCATGTGCATTCCTGGTCCACGAAAGTTGTATAATTGTCTCTTTCGTCGAACTTTAACTTCTTTGTTTAATTTTTTCTCTTTCTTTGTATTACTACTACCTTAAATTAAAAACATAATGTACATTAAATTTATGGTAATAACTAAAACGTTTTGTGAGGTAAGTAAAAGCTTATTACCTAATCCAGTTTTACCCGGTGTACCAAGATCTTTAAGTTTTTTATCTTGTGGACCATTTCCATTTGGGTAGTTAGGCAAAGTATCTAGTGGACCAACTAGTACACCCTGTTCTTCTGTTATTTCTTTAATTCTAACCTCTTGCTTACCTAAAGATTTAAATTAATCAAAATATTTCAAGTTTTCAGTATTACTATCAAGCAACAAATATTATTAATCAATAAAAAAAAAAAAAAAACTTTTCTTTTCTCAGATTCTAGCGACACTGACTTAAAAACTTCTCACTATTATTTGACGAGTTATTGAAGTCAAGTCTGTTCAAGTGGTATATATTTGTGAATTGTGATGGCAAACTGTGCATTAAATCCGACGTTTTTACTTTGGTTTGGAGATTTTCTTTGTTCTCCAAAACATTAAATACTTCTGCATTAGATAAGTTTTTATAGGCGTTGCTAGAATCATTTTTAATATCTGTTGACAAAGCCATTGAATCGTTATTGGTATTATTTTTAATATTTGATAAAATAATTGCTACGTGTTTTGTATTGTTTTTTATTTCAGATAAAACAACAATTGATCCATTTTGCGACAGTTGATCGTTATATAATTTATTTGTCTGAGCATAAGTATTTCTGAGATCAGGCGTCAAAACCATAATCGGAATAGTAATTGTCTTATTTTTCTTTTCGATTGTCTTATTAGACACTTGGCTTAATGAGACCGTATTTATTTTGTTATTTTCCGATGAAACAACGCTTTGCAAAAGATGTATTGTGTTGTTGTGTACAGCGGTAGTTTTGTTGTTATCAATCGCAAAAGCTATTGATCCGTTATACAATGATTCTGTTATGTTTAACATTCCACCTAATTCTCTCAGCCTAATATCTTGCTGTGCCTGTTTCTTTATAAATGGGCTATAGTTTTGAAGACGTTTTTCCAAGTCGCTAATTGGTGCCGCTGTTTTTTCATCGTCTGTTTTCTTATTTTGATGTGGAAAAATTCTTAAAGTGCTAACTTGAACAACGGCTAAAGGTATTGCTTGCCTCCTATTGATTTCGTCTAACAATTGTAAGTTATTTTGTTTTCCTTTTTTTACTGAAACCGCTGAAAAATTCAAAGAAATTTTATTATTTTGAATGTTAGTTTTAAAATTTTCGTTCATATGCATGCAACATTTAAAAAAATATTTTCAGAACCGATAAGGTATGACAATAAGATAATATTTGTAAGATTTATTGTTTCTATTGACTTGCACTAAATATCACACGAATAAAATTATAATTCGAGTTTTTTTGCATTCTTTTTGTTCCGTCGTTTTGGTTAAAATCCTGATTACTTTATAGAATTGGTTTAATTTACTGAATCAATTAAGTTATTTTTAAATATTAATTGTGTGTTTTTTAAGAAATCTTTTTTTATAAATTATAGCTTACCTAAAACTGGAGAGAATAAAAAAAGACATAATCCAACTAAGAGATTGCACACTGCCATTCTAAATAAAGCAGTTTATATATATATATATATATATATATATATATATATATATATATATATATATATATATATATATATTAACAAAATGTTTTATCAATTACAATTGACATCATCAAGTCCAATTTGTCAATAGATCTGATGACGTCAATTGTAAATGATAAAACGTTTAAACTATTACTAAATTAGTGCTACTAAAACCATTTGAATTTATATATATATATATATATATATATATATATATATATATATATATATATATATATATATATATATATATATATATATATATATATATCAGATCTGTAGCAACCGTGGGCAGCAGGGGGATTTGCCCCCCAATAATTTTTAAAATATTTAATTTTGAAAAAAATTGACTGAAAAAACAACTGAAAAAAAAAAAAAAGGGCCTTAAAAGTACTGCCCCCAACCAACCCCCCCCCCTAATATAATTTTCGTTCCTACGGCCCAAATAAATAACAATTTAAAATTTTTTGACAACAACAACATGTTTCATCAATATCAATTGACATCATCGGGCATATGATCATAATATATCAATTGATATTGATGAAACATGTTGTCAAAAAGTTTTTAAAAAATTATTTATTTAAAAATTAGTGTTACTTAGACCATTTGGATATGTATATATATATATATATATATATATATATATATATATATAATAGATAATTTTCTGATAGTCAGTGCTCAATACAAAGTAGAGCAAATATTTATTGAAAGAATAAATTATTGGTTGTTTGAAAGAATAAATTATTGGTTGTTTAGTAACGTCTGATGATAATTAAATTAATTATCATCAGACGTTACTAAACAACCGTAGCTCCAAAAAAATATTGCACTATGTATAACCGTAGCTATGTATAATGATATACTATGTTAGCTTAAACAACAATAAAATTGCATTTGAAAACTCTGTTTTGGAGGCAGCATTTTAGTTTTATCCGACGCTAAAATTAACTTGTTCTATCTTCTAATTTTTGAGTTTTGGGATAAAACGATTAAAAACCAGCTGCAACTTTTTTACTAATAACTTTCCAAGCCAAAAAGCCCTATAGGACCTATACGATTTTGGAACAAAATTAAAAAGACATAACTTTGACAATTATAAACACTTTTTAACTTGTGTTTTAATTTAATCGGGTTCAAATCTAAATTTTTGTTCCGAATTCCGAATTTTTTGTTTCGAATTATGATCCTATAGGAATTTTTGATTTAGGTTAAACAACTTTCTAAATTTCTTTTAAATGTCTTTTGTTTAAAATTCTTAAAAACTTAAAGAGCGTTTAAAAGGCGTTTAAGAAAGTTTAAAAGTAAGTTTCAGAGTTTTCAAGTAAGTATTCTTTTTTTTTCATCAATCATCAAGTATCAAGTATCAAATCAAGTACATTTAGTAAGTATTTTTTAAAACAAATGCCCATAGGTTTAGGTTTTAACACAATAGAAAAAGCTTTATTCTGAGGTTATAACATAATCAATAAATGAAGTTTTTTAAAACTGTGGACAAGATAATTCTAAAACCTCGAGATTGTTGATTACTTTTATTTAGTAGTTTTAAAAATAACGCAGCTGAAAATATGTGTTATGTGAGGGGCAAAATAGCTGCATATTAATTTTTTATAAACGTTTTACTAGCATATAATATAATAGAGTCTTGTACAAGACTCCACAACTTTCCTCCTCGTTTAAATAGTTGTTTCCATTTCAATAACTTTCCAACTAAGAATATGTTTTTCAGGATGCTTTTTTTTTAATGGTTTCTTAGATCTTGTAATTTTTGTTTAACTTACTTTTATATTCAAAAAAACTAATAGCAGCTATCTTTAAATGTTCCGGAATATAATCCGCCATATACTCCGCGATATAATTAAATCCGTTGCAGATGTAAACTATATATTTAAATTTGGCGCTATCCTTGTAAAAATATAATATAAGGTTTTTTAAAGGTTGTTTAGTAACGTCTGAGTTACTTAAGACTTGAAGGTAAAGGTAAGCCAGAAATTAAATGAAAAAACTTTTTTTACAAATTACAAAGTCGATTCTCTGCAAAAATAGGCTACCCATCGAAGAATACAGTTTTTAAATTAGCTTAACTCCAAAGAATTATTTATTTTTTTATAAACTATAGAAGGGAACACAGAAATATTTTTAAAAAACCTTAATAAAAATGTTGTATAGTTGCATATAAGCAGCGTTTTAAAAATATCTATATATCAAGTCTTTACTTACCTTAGAGATAAAGTATCTGGCTAGATGTCATTATTTGAGTACACCATAGTCATATATTATTACACTATTTAAGTAATAAAACACTTTAGGATTTTACGTATACAGTTTAATATTCTTAATTGTAATAATTTTAAACTTGTTTATTATCTTTCAAATTAGACTTTACATAAGCGCAAACTTCGGTTAAAAACCAGAACACTAGTTTTTCGTTCGCTTTTACTCCTATGCCGAGTTATCAAAACGTTTCGCTTGAGTAGTTTTTTAAAAATCACTACACTTATTATTTTTGTAAAGAACTTTTTTTGAAGAAGTCTTTTTAAATGCAATTTGAAATGTAACAATAATATTACTAATATATATATATATATATATATATATATATATATATATATATATATATATATATATATATATATATATATATATATATATATATATATATATATATATATATATATATATATATATATATATATATATATATATATATATATATATATATATATATATATATATATAATTTGACAATCTTCCATAAACGTTTTGCATATAATTGCCTGTAGTTATCAGTTTATTCACATTTAAAATCTTTTTAAATATTTTGAAATGATCTAAAAATTAAGATGGTCGAAAATGGGTCGAAAAACAGTAAACGAATCAAAAAAATGGCAAAGTGTTAAAAAGGATGGCTTCATAATCAGTAACAAAGAAATGAAGATTAAAAATTTTAAAAAATCACGTCAAAAAACTCAGAAAATGTTGAAAACAATAAGTGGCAACCAACTTCATGCAGAATCCGGAAAGTTTAAAAAAAAAAGGAGTGCAAAAGTAATCTTATATTTCGTCAAGAGCCAAATCAAGGTTAAAAAGTTGTGAACTAACAGATTAGTTACTTCAAAAAATTCAATCATAAAATATGTCTTGCTTTAAATATATATAAAAACGTTAAAGATCAGTAGCCATCGATTGAAACAAAGGGTGACAGTTTCATCAAGATTTAGAGCCTTATCACGCAGCTTGTACATTCAAAAGATGAAAGAAAACAAAGTAGATTTACTGCCCTGGCCAGCTCAATCATCAGATATGAATTCAAATAAATTTGTTCGGGTCTGGATGATCAACGAGTAAATCAAGGTTCAATTAAGATCCATAAACACCCAAAAGTAAGTTCTAAATTTTTCTTAAATTTATGCAAAAAAGATGTGTAGCTGCATAAGAGATGTGTAGCTTGCATAAGAGATGTGTAGCTTGCTTAAAAAAAGATGTGTAGCTTGCATAAAAGCACTTGAAAGATATTCTAAATAGTTGACCTTTGTTTTTGTTATACAAAAATAAAGATCTACAAGTATTTAAAATATCTTCCAAATACAATTGAAGACCTTGGTGCAAAAACGATATAACTCCTTTTTTAGACCAAGGTCTTCAATTGTATGTTTTATGTCATCCAATATGCAAAACAATGTTTAACAAAAGTTTTTCTTGCTTATAAATAAACAATATTATTTATTTATAAGCTAGAAAAACTTTTGTTAATTAACAACTAATAGGTTTAATAATTTTTTTTTAGTTTGTATTTTATGATAAAATTACTTTAAATACTTTAAATTAAGTAACAAAATCTTTAATTATGCAATTTTTATCTTTATAATTTATGCAACCTTAATCTTTATAATTTTTTTTTTGAAAGCACTGTATACTAGACTGTTTTATATTGAGGTCATGAAAAGGTATAAAATATCAAGGAGTTTCATCTGCTGCGAAGATTAACAATTTATTAGAAGTAATTTCTTTTTCTTTTTTTGCGTATCGACCACTTATAAGGGTTGCTCAAATTGCGGTTCTCTGCGAAAAGACCTAATAGTCTTCTTTGAGTCTCCACATTCTTTATTTTTACTAATATACTCATTAGTAATTTATATATATATATATATATATGTTTTATGAAGATAAACAGTAAATGTAAAGTAAAGAATTAAAAAAAAATAGTTTCCTAAGAAAATGCTTTGATGGTTTTAGTTTAGTCTTTTTTTTTTTCAGTAATAAGAAAAAAATAAAAACGCAATTAATTTTAGATTTATTTAAATTTGTTTACAAAACTTTTTTAAATTTGTTTAAAACAGCATTTTTATTTCAGGCATTCCAGGAAGACCTGAAAATCTTGAGCACCGAGGATAAGTATTTAACTAGGAAGTACACTCCTCCTTCCTTACCGATGACGCAAAATATATCCAGAGCTCGCATTGAACTCTGGATCCCTTGCTTATAAAACAAATGCTCTAACCATTGGTTATTTTGAAAATTATGAGGTAGTATAACACCAAGTATTATGACGTAGTTTAACACCAAGTTTTGCATCTAAGGCTTATCTATTTTTTAACATTTTTTTAGTTGTGCATTTTTTTTTTTTTTTGATGTGCATGAGTTTATTGGGCATTCACACGTAATAAAAAAATTTTTATACTAAAGTTACCACTATTTGTTTTCTTATGACATACAGTGGCGAATTGAGGTTTAGTGTCGCGGGGGGGCCAAGTCAATAAATAGGGGCGACCAGGGTTGCCTTCAGTTGCCCCTAAAACAATTAATATATATATATATATATATATATATATATATATATATACATATATATATATATATATATATATATATATATATATATATATTAATTGTTTTAGGGGGCGCCGTTAGACCGTTCTAGGAAGACGTGGGGGGGGGGCAGCTCGCCCCCCCCCCACGCCCTATACTAAATCCGCCATTGATGACATATCTCCATATTTGTTATTGAATTTGGGGTGATGTCTACCTGGAGAGAATGGGAAATGATCCCATCAAAGCGAAGAGCTTTGGTCCTAAAGAAAACAGGGGCGCTGGAAAGCCACAATATAAAAAAATAGGATAAACATAATTCTTTTTATAATCACTTTTTCTCTTTTAATGTTTCTTTTTTTTAATTATTAAAAAATTAATGAATTATATATTTTTTAAGAATATTTAAAGATACAAACGTGAAAATTAATATAAAAAATACTTTAATAAGAACTTTTAAAAAAAGCTAGACTTAGATAATAATGTTTAATGCGGGCTCAGAGTTGTTGTTACTGTGGGTTTTCAAGGATTTTATATTGTGCGGTGATCATTTTGAAAATAACCTGATAAATAACTTTAAACATTTTCTAAATCTGAATTTACACTACAAATAAATACTGAAGAATATATTAATATACAAATAATCATAACAAAAGTATGAAACAATTCTGTTATATAAACATACTAAAATTGTAATTTGAAAAAAAATTTACAGATTTGTACAGAAAAAATTCTATTATGAAAAAAAAAAATTATAAATTTGTAGAGAAAAAAAAACTGAACTTGTGAAGACTTAAATTGGTAAAGACTTTGCAATTTTAACATTAAAACTACGTCGATGCTTGTGAACCTTTATAATGTATAGTATGTGTTGTTCGTGTGTTTGGATAGAGAAGGTTTTCTAGTCTATTATTATTAAATTGTCGACAAATGAAGCATTTAGGATCAGATACTACATGATTTCTTCTCATACCAAGCTCAATAATAAAACGTTCTAATATATCATCGTCTATACAATCCATATCAAAATAAAGCTGCGATTCTACTTCGGTAAGTTCGGTTTGTGTTAGATTAGAAGTCATAATAAATACTGCAGACAAATGTAGCTAAATACTTTGAATAATAGAATTCTTCATGTTAACAAACATATATACATAATCATAAAGTTTTTACAACGGACAAAATCAAAGTTTTATCTTCCGGCTCGTTAAAATTAACGACGCATTTAATTTGTAGCAATTTGATGAATTGTGTTGGATGCTTAAGGATGTTTTAACCAACTTGTTTTTAATTCATATCTTTCCGTTATATCCACGACTAAGGAACCATGTAACCGCAACTATTTAAAAATTGATGTACTAATTGTAAAAAATGATTTATTAAAAAAAAATTTAACGTTTACACGAAAGTTTTTAAAGCGAAATCTATATTTAGATTTTGAATGCGTATTATTTTCATTCTTTAAATTCTTCTTTTACCTATACATATGCATTAAACATTGGATTTTTCAATTTGAATCATTTTCTTTTAATTATATTGAGCAAGGAGTTTTTTCTTGCTCAATACAATTATAATACTGTTATTTTTTCCTCCAGTGTTGTGAGTTAGAATCATTTCTATAACATTTATTGACCTTTAATTTTTTTTTAATTTGATTAATAGCATTTTACACAACGCAGCACTGTGTTGTTAATTTGCATAAATTTGCATAAATGTTTTTATAGTTAAGTTAATTAAATAGTTTTATATGTACTTTACAAAACCTTGTCTTTTAAATGTAAACATGCATGTTTATATAAACATAAACATTAACAACGTATATAGATGCGTATAAGGACCATTAGAGAGAGTTTTGAACTTAAGGTAACTCTTTAAAAAAGGTATTTGGTATAAACTTATACTAAATAAATTATAAAAAGTATGACCTTTAGAGGAAGAATTTTTTTACATGACAACAGTCAGTCCCACAAAAAGATTCATTTTGATCCTCCTTACAAAACTTTAAATCGCTTGCAACAATTTACTTGTCTGCAATTGAAATTTTCAATCGTATTTTGCATTACTCTACAAATATGCTGTTTATTGAGACGACAATTTCAAGAATATCAACAAAAACAGAAAATAAACAGTGAAATTATATAAAATGCTTATTAAAGTATTTAATTTACGAGAAAGTTTGTTTTGAATATATTATAAATTTTGGAAAAAATTATGAACTAGTTTGAGTTAACCAAAATTACAAAGCATTTCAAAAGAGTTAGTGAAAAACTTGTTAAAGTTAAATAATCTTAATGAAAAAAATTACGTGAGCACAAGACATAAACCTTTACTAAAACTGCAAGGTATACACCAAAAATGATGGCGATATGGTGTTATTATTTCGTTTATTATTGTTACATTGTTTACTCGTTTATGGTTATTTTGTTAATTTTGTTTTGGTTTTGTTTTTTTATTGTTTCCTCTTTAAATTTTTTCCGCTGTTCAAAGGTCGGGTTTATAACTCGATTTTGGTAAATTTTAACTTTGAAAGAAAAAAAATTTGCTTGCTGACATCCTTTTAGTTAATACTTCCGTGCAAATTTACCTAATTAGTTAACCAATTACGAAATTACGTTGCACTAAAATGGGTATTTTAGAAATAGTCATTTGTAAAAGAATACTGTAATCGGTTTTAAACCATTGTTCCTTTGTTACAAAATCGTTGTTTCTTAGTTACAAGAGTAAAAAATTACCAGGTTTTTGAAATTTTTTCATTTTTGTTTCTGTACTTTTTAAATACCAATCATTTAAATGCATAACAACGTGTTTCGAAATATAGGGCTAAGAGAGAATTTCATAATAAAAAAAATAACCTACCAGAGCTTTAGAGAGATAAAAAACTTAATAAAAAACTCACTTAAATTCATTATTTAAAATATTCATTTAGAAATAAAATAAATTTAAAAACTTATAATGTTGTTATAAGCTTTTACTTGTTTTACTTTTATCTTCAATTCATTTAAAAGTAAAAACAAACCCGAGAAGCACATTTTATTACAACCTTGCTAACGCGGTTGGTTCAACTGCAAATCCAGTACATTTTTACCTATAAAGCAAAATGCAGTCAGCTTAACAATAAAGGCTGCTCGGGAAGCTATTTGAAGAGAAAAGCAAATCCTTTTCCTGTTAATAATTTTCATTGCTTTGGGCAAATTGTGTAGAACATCATTTTTTGCAAGAAAAATGAAGTAACTTTTCACGCTATAAGAGGTTGAAAGTAAAGCCCAACAAACAAATATAGTTAGTATTGTGTCGGTGTACATGAGTTGCAATCGCATTTTGTAAACTGCTTTTGTAAAAAATTGCAAGCTTTGCAGTCAATCTTGTAGTTTTACATAATTAAAAAATTAACCAGTAAGTAACTGAAAATAGCCTTATTATGGACATTAAGTTGTAATATGGGTGACTTTTTACCCAGCAAATATTCGGTCTAAAAAAGACGTCTTTAAGCGTATAAAAAACGTTTAGTACGTTTAAAAGACGTATTAAAAACGTCTTTTATAGACCAAATGTTTGCTGGGTATAGGGCTAAAATTAGAATTGTGTTATTGATCATGCTTTATAAAGTTTGCGTTAAATTGGGTCACTTTTGGTCTAGCGGAACATTTAATAACCTAAATCTTTACGGTTTTATGCCTTACCGCCTGGAAGTAGTGCGGCCCTGGCGCAGTGGTAAGAGCGCTTGCTTTATATACAGGAGATCCAGGTTCGAAACGAGCTCTATTTATATCTTCGCATCACGGTAAGGAAGGAGGTGTGAACTTTCTGGTAAAATGCAGTTCTGCGGTACTCTGTGACAAAACCGTTAGGTCTTCTTGGGGCACCTAAAAATAAAATTGAAAATAAAATAAAAAAGTTTAAAGTTTTATGTCTTACCGACTGTAAACTACTTTAAAGTTATTATTCATACACTTAAAATAGTTAAAAGATTTATACATTTTTTGTACACACTAGTTACTAGCGTCTTATCTTCTGGTATTATTATAGTAATTTGATCTCCCCCACGTATATACACCTCCAGGTACCTTATAGTAAAAACATCTTTAGATTCACAGAAGATTCAACTAAAATTGAAACGTCATAACTTGCAACCGTGAAAGTAAATGTGTTTAAAGACGAAAAATAAAAAAAGTTAGGAAACAGTTAAGAAGATAGCAAAAGAAAATAAATTTATTTCATTTTGGAAACAAATTTGTTTAAAAAAAGTTGCTTTCATCATCTGAATTAATTCAGATGACGTCAGCAAGTTTTTTTTATATAGTTGTCAAAGTTCTCAGGAAAGTTTTATGTGTTGTTGGCTTGTAATTAAAACACTGACGGGGTATCGTCAGTCAGAAATAATGTGATTTATAATAAATATAGTAAGATAGTAAAAAAAAAGTAAGTAAAAAATAATAAAGATAGTATAGATAATAGTAAAAAACAAAAGATGGTAAAGAATAAGATAATAAAAATAACAATTTGTAAAATATCGATAAATGTTGATAAGCAAAAGAGAAATGAGTTTTAAATTATGTCGCGCCTAAAAGGCTTGATATAATATTAAACCTGCTGTCATCACGGTAAACCATTGTCTAATCAATTTATATTTTATGTAAACATTTATAATTTATTTATCATTAAAAATGCACAATTTTATTAGTTTAAAATTTAGTCAATATTTTAAATGAAAATAAAATGAATAGGAATTATCAAAGTTAATATTATCTTAGGATTTGATTATATGAGACGGGTCAATTGTGGTATACCAACAGACTGTTTTAAACGACTTAGGATAACATGATGAGTCAACAGCAAATATTTTTTAAATCCATGGTTAGCGGCAAAAATGGCTGCATCTAGTACAAAAAAGCAGTTTTCAATATGTTGAGATTAGATTTTTTAAATTAAAAAAAAAAGAAGTGTGAAACAACCCTTGATATATATATATATATATATATATATATATATATATATATATATATATATATATATATATATATATATATATATATATATATATATATATATATATATATATGTCTTATAAATTTTAACAGAACATTTCTTAGCGGTACTCGAATGCAGGGAGGGGAGGGTGATTCTGAGTTGTGATTGCTTACTAGCTGTTCTCGTAGCCAAATCTTTACAAATATTGATAGCTTTTTGCTAACTTAAAATAGCTAGCGATCTCCGTGGCCAAATCGCTGTCTTTATCGATACGATTATAGCTAGCTATTCGCCAATTTCCCACCGAGTTAGGGGTCGTCCATAAAAAGCGTAAGCTTTTTTTTTTTTTGTCTATCCCCCCCCCTCCTCCTCCTGCATATTGCAACTCGACGACAAGACCGTATGGTCTTCTACGATTCTACTTCTATGGTCCCCGCGTTCTTTTATTTTTTTTTTTATAACAATTATTATATAAATATACTTTTAGGATTATATATTTGTATTTCAAATATTTTAACGAAATTCTTATTTAAAATGTAATAAAAAGAAAAAATATATATGTATATGTATATATATATATATATATATATATATATATATATATATATATATATATATATATATATATATATATATATATATATATATATATATATATACATATATATATATATATACATATATATATATATATATATATATATATATATATATATATATATATATATATATATATATATATATATATATATATATATATATATATATATATATATATATATACATATATAAATGCTATAATATAGTTAAATCCTTCCCTGTTCGCCAGAGATTGTGTGATATAAATATTGACCTAATATATTTATTATTTTACTATCGTAAAAAATTGTATATCTGTTAAAGTTGTGCAGGTACAAAATGAAAATGCGTTATTAATATTATTTAGCTTTATGCTTATAAAATAAATAACTGCTTTGTGATTAGAATGCAACCTATAATTTTTATTATTTTAATTTAGCTGCTTAAATGAAAAAAAAATGAAAAATTTAAGGTAAAGTAATCGAGGTAAAGTTATTTGCTATCTGAGGTAAAGTGAAAACATTTCAAGCAACAACTATGTATAGTAGTATTAAATTGTATTTGTTATATTAATTACCATTACGATTAAAGTTACACGGTACAGATATGAACCATAAGTTCATCATTAGCTAGCAAGCTAGCTCGTATTGCTGCGATAATACAGCCACGGAAAATGATGCACTGTGGTAACTATGTGAGTTGCTCGTCTAGTTTTTTTTTGAACCTGTTGATAGTAGAGACGTTGACAACATCATCCGGCTGAGCATTCCAAGTATTTGCAACCCGTAACATATAAGTGTACTGTGAGTTATATTTAGTAATCAAAAATTGTTGCTACAAGAAAAGTCTAGCTACCAAATTTATCAAATTCAAGAAAAAAGTTTATTTTATTGAAAAATAAATATTACATCTTCTGAAATATGAAAAAGAGTAAAAAATATTAACTCCAAAGAAATCTTAGTATGCACAAATTTAAGAAGAAGTCGTTAAAGATAAAGTTTATAAATCGTTAACATTTCACCGAATAAATATAAGGTTGCGAACAAAATAATTTCATTTAAGATATTTTGAATCAGAAAGCGCTATAAATAGTATTATTTAAACCACTGCAATTAATGACATTAAATAGAAATATACGACGGTCATATGAGTTGCATCTCTTTTATTTGTCGTATCGTTGATTTATAACTACTGTTACATCTTCAATTGTAATTTTTTTCTCTTTACGTTTGTTAAAATTGATCCACTCGACTCTAAAAGTAACAAAACAGAGCCAAAGATGTGTTATGTTTCAAACAATGGAGTTATTTTAAAAAAATGATTATTAATATTAAAGATTGTTTTGAAAAAAAATTAAACCTTTTTTTTTTTAATTTGTGACTAACTCGTTTTATTTTTTCAGCAGTTTAAAAATATGAACATTCAAAACGATTAATAAGAGACATGTGGGCCATAGGTAGCATTTGCACATTGAGCATATATGTACCACTCTCTTTTATGGAATGGGATTGATGCGGCCTATGATTGGCTATAATACTTATAGGATTAAAATCACGCTAAATCGGGACAAGCTCCACATCTATGTCAATCATATATTTACCACTCCTTTTTCGTGTTTTCAACTGAACAATGTTCTTTTTATTTTTAAACAATTTACGACGTTTTCATTTTCAACCAATTTATTTTTCAAGCGATTTTAGAAATTTTTATATTCAATCGATTTGATGGAGTTTTATTTTCAACCGATTATAGGCGGTATGTTTTTTTTAACTACTAGCTTTTGTTTTTTAACGTTTTTTCCTTGCGTTTTTTAAGGTTTTTTAGTTAAAATTACAATTATTCGTGAATTAAAAAGTAGGGAATACAATTAATCGTGAATTTTACTACCCGGGTACTCGACGCATAATTTTCATCTACTCGGATTTCCCGGGTTTATTTTATGAAGTTAATTTTACGTTATATTTAAATAAGTACAATAAAAATTCATTTGATTGCGGATATTGGCCATTTTGAAGGAACATCAAAAAATAAACTATAGATGTGTTTCGGCGATGATTGATTCTTTTAATTAGCTCGATGCACATATTTAGAGCCAAAGGTGTGCCAGTTTTTTTATGTTTATTAAAAACAAAAATCATAGTTTCTTCGGAAATAATCAAAGATGACTCTTTTTACTTAACTCCCCAGATGGTATTTTTGTACCAAGTTCCTCTAAAATCATATAAATAATCACGTAATAATATGAAATGATTTATTATATCAATCAAAGAATTCCATCGTGTATGACAATCTAACAATAAGTTCAAATTTTTACCTTGCTTTTCAATAACATGTTTTTGCAGTATGATATTTCGAACTGCTGAGTTCATAAAAAATTTGCATATTTTTCTTGTTTCTTTTATCACACTGTTTATATCTACGGTTAGTTCCAATTTTTCTTCGTCTAAGTTCTTATTCTCGAAATAAATTTGTATTTGCATTGCTGAAAATATATTAATCGATATTAGAATTAAAGTGTTCTTTATTTCATAATCATAGTTTTCAGAAAATTCTTCTGTTTCATTATTTGATTGGGCCTGCACAGTTTTTGAATACAATACACTTAGCACTGTCAAACGAATCGCATTGTTGTAACACAGTTGATTTATTGGGTCAACTTCATTTCCATATTTAACCATCACAGACACGCCGTCATGTGTTTATGCAACAAAGTCAGATTTTAAATTCAACCCATACTTATTTAATGTAGATTCTACTAAACAAATTGTTTCTTTTGCATTTCATGAACCATCAATTTTAGTCAATCTAAGATTATATTGCTTCTTTGGTGAATGTAGCGTCACATGAATAAATCGTGTACAGTCTACTTATCAAGAGTAATACTAAACCTTTCATAAATTTACATTCTTGCGATCAAATGTTATTTTAACTCTACTTGTTCTTCTTAATTGTACACTATTTAATTGTAACCTCACTTTTTTGCATGTCGAAATTCTTGGATAAAATATAAATTCGAATAGCTTCAGAATGTGCTATACCTCTAAATAAAAATCCGCCCTTAGCGGCACATTTAGCTAGTAATTCATTTCTTGATTATCCTTTCAATAACTTTAAAATATTACTATGTTTTGGTCGTTTAGAACAAGAACTTGACTCGATGGAGTTAGTAACTTCTGATACTGTACATTTTTAAATTTGTTCATCATGAAGGTGCAAATTATTTATTTTTCCTTTAGTATTTCCTCCTTTCGTTTGTATAGAACTACCATATTTAACCCGGTGGGAAATCGGCTAGCTTATAGCTTGCTATAATCGTAACGATAAGGGATCGTCCATAAAGTACGTACGCTCGGACGAAAAGAGGAAGTCTGTAAATGGCGTTTCTGAAATAAGGGGGAAGTAGGTCAATTATAAAAGTATGGAGACACTAAATTTACGTAGGTACTTGTAGGGAGGTAGAGAGTACTCAAAAAAGCGTACGGCAAATTGCGGCGGAGGGGAACGGGGGGCGGCAAAAAAAAGGCGTACGTACTTTATGGACGACCCCTAAGGACAGCGATTTGGCCACAAGGATCGCTAGCTTTTTTAAGTTAGCAAAAAGCTATCGATATTTGTAAAGATAAAGACAGCGATTTGACTACGAGGACAGCTAGCTTAATAAGCTAAAAACCAACTAACTATTGTAGCTACCTTTTTATCGTAATAAAATCGCTGTCTAAAAAATGTAGATACCAACCGGCTATAGATTTGTAGATATTTTGTAGCTAGCTACAAAGCTACGATATGTAGCTAGCGACACATGGCTACAATATCGTAATGTTTAAAGTTCAATTATTCTCATAATTATAATAGACTCGACACTAAGAATCGAATTTTTAAAGATGTTAAAGACATTAGGAAAAGATAAAATAAGAATAAAAAATCTCTTGAAAATCGCTATAAAGCTAGCTAGTCGCTCGCTAGTCGCTAGCTCATAATATAAGGTACGAAAACAACGAAACAAAAGTAAAATTATTTTTTTTAATAGATAAAATGTTGGATTGCAAATCAAATAATCATTGTGCTGGAAAAATTGGAGAAATGTGGCTTGATGAAAAATGTTTTTATTTTTTTTGATAATTTCTTTTCGGATAGACTTCGCTTGCGACAGTTTCGAAAAAATCCTTTCAACTATTAGAACTAAATTCTCGGAATTGAGTACCCGGGTATATGCTGCAAATACCGGGTATCGAGTTATTCGGAATTTTAGTGATTACTCGGAATACCCGGGTAGTCGATATCCAAGATTGTATTACCTAGAAAAAACCAAAAACAATGACTCCATTTCCCCGCGGTATTTATGTAAGTTTTACGGTGTTTAAAATTATTATTATTAACCAATTGTATTAAACTGTAATGTGAAAAGGTAATAATTAAATTAGACCAGATAATTGTTATTGGTAAGAAATGTGGCTAAAACTTATTTGTTAAAAGCTTTTCCGCGGTGTTCTGTGATAAAAGCATTATGTATTCTTGAAGAGAAAAAAACCGCCGCATTAAATATTAGAAATTTATTCAAAAATATTTATTACAAAACCCGCTATATATATAGCGGGTTTTGTATATATATTTACAAAATCAAAATTTTTTACATTTTCTTATAATTTGTTGTATTAATACAACAAAGCTTTTAACAAAAAATTTTAATGATAAATTTATAAAAAAGTATTCTTTAACCGATGAAATAATTACAAATTACCAAGAATAAAAGACAAGTTTTCTGGAAAAAAATAGCAGACGGCGGACCTAAACTTTAGAAAACTTTTAAAAAAGCAAGCAAAAACTTTAAATGATAATTTAAACAAAATATAAAATCTTTCTGTTCGATCTTTTCCGAAATTTTCTTCACATGTTGTAGGCCCTTTTTTATTGATATAAACAGTTGTTGCTTCCACATTGATTTATGAAATCTTCACATATTTGACAAAATGTGTAAATTTACAAAGATTTTTCTTATAAGTAGTTTCTAATAATATAAATGTGTAAATTTACAAAGATTTTTCTTAGATTCTTTATAAAGATTTCATGTGAAAAATGTAACAGGTTTATTTTTATCCAATAAATTAGTATTGATACTTAGGGTGGTAGGTATCAATATCAATTTATATCTAAAAAAAACCCTTCATTTTTATTGTTAGTTGAGTGTATTGATTTCAAAATAAAAGAATTTAATTTTTTGATGCAAACTATACTGACAACTCGGGGCTCGGCGATAAGACAAGTTTTGTCTTCTTCTTGTCCCAGCCACCTGTATTTATACTGAAATATTAATTATATTTATATATTTATGCGGAAAAAAATGAAAGTAAAACACTTTCCCAGCAAACATGTCAACGTTGAAAACCGGTCGCAAAAGATGTTGCGGAAACGTTGACAAAGTAATCGATTTTGCAAAGATATGTAACGTTGTTAAAGTAACGCTGATTAAACGTTGTAGCGTAACGTTGAAAAATCGTTACTAAAAGACGTTACAAAAATGTCGCAACGTTGAAAACTAAACGTTGAAAACTAGACGTTGAAAAAGCGTTACTTAAAAAGCGTTGCATTGGCGTTGCAACTTAACGTTGAAAAAACGTTAATTGAAAAGCGTTACTTTAACGTTGTTAAAGCAGTTGATTTTGCAAGGATTTGTAACGTTGGTAGTAAAACGTCGATTTAACGTGACTCAAAGACGTCGAGTAAAGGTTGAAATATAACATTAAATCAACGCTCAAATGCGCTGGACAAAATATTAAACGTGATTAAACTTGGCTATAATGAATATTGAATTTGCAAATAAAACAAAATTGTATGTTGAACTCTGCACTTGCAATATTTCCAAAGTAGATTTTTAATACAAATAGTAATATACAATGAAAAACATAAAAATATACAATTTATTTATATAAAATTTTACAGGATTTACGTGTGTGGGTAAAATTTATGTGTGTGAGTGGATTTACAGGATATCGTATCGATAAGCCAGGATATCATTGAGATACAGAATCTAAATCAAAAAATAAAACTTGTATCATTATCAATCTGAGAGCAAATGTTTAAAAAATGTTATTGAATTAGTATGATCATTATTAAATTTAAAAAGTAAAAATAAATATATATATGTATAAATAATATATATATATATATATATATATATATATATATATATATATATATATATATATATATATATATATATATATATATATATATATATATATATATCGTCGTAATAGCATAAAATAAGTAATTTATTTAAAAAAATAACACGACGTTTTTTATTCTTGAAATGTTTTGTAGTAAACAACTGGGGTTGATATTTGACTGGGGCCGGAGCGGGTTTGATAAAATATAGCCGGGGCCAGGGCCGGGTTTGAGACCAGGCTGCATAAACATTTATACATCCTAAAGTAAATTTTTTAAATTTAAAATTCATGCTATATTTTGTATATATATGCATATATGAACATCATTGTGATCAACATGATCATCATAATCATCATAACCATCATCATCACCATCATGATGATGATGATGATGATGATCATCATCATCATCATCATCATTATCATCAACAGCATAAAAGCGGAAAGCTTGGCAATGATAATAAAAATTATTTTGATGTTGTTGATTGCTATCATGATAATCATCATCATCTTTATTATGGCACTATGTAAGGCACACTCTTCAAATTTTCTTACTTCTACCACAACCATTTTATACTGAAGCTGCTACCACTTTATATGTTAATACCTGAATTACTTTAACTTTTTCTAAAAAAAAAGGTTGTTTGATACAAAGTTTTTTCTAATCTGTTTAAGATTATGCCTACTTTTTATATCTTGTTAGAGTCACACCACACATCCACCTGATCATTTTCTCTTTCGGTAAATACTACACCATATAATTACTAAATTTTATACAACAATGAATCGATATTGTATGCCAGCATCTAAACAAATAGCAAACAGATATGCTTATATCTATAATATGTGTGCAAAAAGTGCATCTTGGAAGCTTATATTGCTTCTGGAATAAAAGTTTGGAAGCTTTTATTACTTCTCTTCAGTTTTAAATCAAGTCTCTTTATTTCAAGTAACTTTAAGGTTCTATATTTGTTCCTGTAGTATTTTTTATCTACAATAACAATGATAATGAAATCTAAAGTGGCTCTATTTGCTGATGACTCCACTTTATACTCTTGTCTATACAATAAATCTTCACTTTTTAATTGCTTAGAACAAGCAGCAAATTTTAAATCTGATCTCTCTTCTGTAATAACCTAAGGCTTGCTGTGTCTTATGGATTTAAATTCTGGACTTAATATCTACAGTTTTTGTTAGACAACAAAATTCATTTATTTACTACAAAAAAATATTGCAATATTGGTATACCTATATTGACAAGTAAAAACCCTATAATTATCATTATATATTATATAATAATAATATATAATAATAATAATAATAATAATATATATAATAATAACAATAATAAATAAATATATATATATAAATATATATATATATATATTTATATAATACATACCATATATATATATATATATATATATATATATATATATATATATATATATATATATATATATATATATATATATATATATATATATATATATATATATATATATATATATATATATATATATATGTATGTGTGTATGTGTGTTTTTGTCTATATATATATATATATATATATATATATATACATGTAAGCTTTGATTCAACGTTGAAAGCACGTTTTTTTGTGACTGTAACGCTTTTTCTACGCTGCGACTGGTTTTCAACGTTGATTCAAAGCTTACATGTTTGCTGGGTTTATAACATATGATGTCAATATAAACTTTTAGCTTTGTGAAAATAATTTGTATAACAAAGCATTACCTTACTATTTTTGTGTGTCAATGCAGTGGCGGAACTTCAAAATTTGGCCCCCCCCCCCCCCGCAAAAGAATGTTTTTTTTGCGGAAAAGAGTTTTATAGTATAAATATTATTGAGAGTATAACTTTTTTAATTTGAGGGCCCCCTATAGCTGGTAGGCCCCCCCCCCCCCCCGCAACGCAGGGTCCTGCGTCCAGTAGTTCCGCCACTGTGTCAATGTGCATTTAAACATCAACAGAATAGCCCGTAGAAACATGATTTTTTTTTTTTTTTTTGGGGGGGGGGGGGAAGGAGCAGTTCTGATTTAGGGGCCCTGAAATAGTTTTAAGGATTTTTTTTTAACTTATTTTTTCAGTCAATTTTTTCAAAATTATTTATTGGAAAAATTATTTGGGGAAAGCATAAACAAGTTTGAAGTTTACTTAATGTCTTTTTTTGCCGATTGCTAATCTTTATCCCTAAAAGTTGTCGCAACCTTTGATTTTTCAAAGTCAAACCTAGGTCACTTATTTTTACATCTTAAAATTTTAAATCTTTGAAAAAAAAATGCCGTGAATGGAACTTAAAAATATAAATCTTGCGTACACCCTCCTGTATCTTGCGTACACCCTCCTGTATCTTGCTTACACCCTCCTGTATTGTCGAGTAAGAGTATGATTAAAAGTCCAAAGTATTTGATATAAACATATCTAAGTTTGAAGTTTACTTAATGAATCAAGCTACTACTTTCGTTTCGTTTATTATTACTTTCATGCCAAATTATGTTCGTTTGAGGGCGCAAGACAAAGTTTTACAAGGTACTTTTTCTCAGAAGCCAGGTGAAACCAATGTTTGATATCGTTAAACCAATAAAAAGATCAACCTATTACACGTGTTTAGAAATTACTTTTACAATCTATGATATTTAGTGAGAGTAAAAAAAAATATGACAATTTGTAAGAAATATTCTTAACCCAGTGGGCATGTGTCGTCCGGGGGACTTCATACGGATATCTAAACGTCCTCCAGACGATACGTGTCTACTGGGAAGCTCCGTGGATATGAATAAAAACTAAAACTTAAAATTCTTTTAAAATAACTAAATTTAACGTTAGTGATTAGCCATAAACTGATTATAAAAAAAACTGATTCGATTTGCAATTCAAAATAAATAAATAATAATAATAAAAAAGAAGATATTTTTGTACTATAAATTATATTTTTGTATAGTAAATAAATTTTTAATACAAAAATAAATAACTTTTATCTATTTTTATATTAAAAAATTAAACTATTTTTGGCACTTGTTCTATTTAGATTTCAAATGAATACATAAAGGATCCGTATTAATTAATAATTTATCATCTGATTGACTTACACCGATGTTCGTAACAAGGTTTATATCTTAAGTCTAGTCAAGCATGCAGCTTATTTTGCTATTTTTCGGTTTTCTGAATCGCGAAAATAATTCAACCCGATGCTAAAAGATTTTTACAAGTATTTATTTTAATACCATTTGATCTAATCCAGATTTTTACTTTTTTTTACCGTCATCAACAAGGGTTTTAAAAGCGTTTTTTTAAATTACTGAATACAGTAACTTTAGAGAAATGATAAAAACCATTTTGCGTACGAGCGCAAAATGATTTCTATCATTTCTCCAAAGATATATTATATAACTAGATGTCTAACTTAGATCCAAAAAGTGAAGCTCCTTTTTACAAATGGCGGATTAATTAGTAAACAATTTTTTTTTAACTTTTCTTCTCTTAAATAAAGTAAATATATTTTGAATTTAAATACTTATTTACGTAAAAGTGTTTAGCGGAAACTATAATACTTGTAAAATAATAATGTATGATTTCTTAATTTATTATCGATTAAAAAGTTTTGAATAGAAAAGTAAAACGACAGACGCTTTCGAAGCATTTTTTATGAATTAAAAGCCTTTTTAATAAACATAGGCTCATAAAAAAGTATTTTATAATTATTAAAAATTGTTTTTGAATTATTTTTAATTTATTGGGAACTTTTGACTTTCTTTTTTAACATTTATTCCTTCAGCTTTCGCCCTTTTACAAATGGCGGACTATTGTTATAAACAAAAAAAGCGTCCAATAAAATCCCACAAGTGAGACATCTAGTTATATAATATATCAAAACATTTCGCTTAAAATGTTAAAGTATGTTGTAACATTTAAGATGTATGTTGTAACATCATGTAAAAAAGTATGTTGTAACATCTTAAAATGTTAAAGTATGTTGTAACATTTTAAGATTTAAAATAAGTACATTAAGTAACATTTTAAGTTTTAGTTAAGTACTGAGAAATGTCAAATAAACTGAATATTTTTTTTTTTTTTTAATGTTTTGAAATATTTAAGCATTGGAGGGCATTATTTTGAAAAAAAATAATGCGTACGTTCATGGAGGTGGGGAGGGGGAGGGCGGTATAAGCGTACAAGTTCGTACAAGGTGGGAGAGGGGGCCTAAATCGGTGATTTTACTGCGTACGTACTAAATAAACTTTTATTGCAGATAATTATTGATCTCAACTTAAAATATATAAAACTTTTTGATTTATAGTATAAAAAGGTTTGAAACTTTTCAATCAATGATTCTCATGCATAGAAATGGATATATGTTTATTTTTCAAGACAATACAGATAAAAATATATTAAATTTCAATATTTTAAGCTTTGCTTATCTAGAAATATCAAGAATTACTGACTATACTGATATAATGACATTTGTTATTTTTTTAAAATAAGTTTCAGTGAATTTATTTTACCTTTCACAATTAGTTTGAACACTGTCTCAAAGATATCCAGCTGTAATTAAGGATTAAAAATAAAAAAATTAAAAATAGTAGTAGTAGTAGCAGTAGTAGTAGTAGTAGTAGTAGTAGTAGTAGTAGTAGTAGTAGTAGTAGTAGTAGTAGTAGTAGTAGTAGTAGTAGTAGTAGTAGTAGTAGTAGTAGTAGTAGTAGTAGTAGTAGTAGTAGTAGTAGTAGTAGTAGTAGTAGTAGCAGCAGCAGCAGTAAAATTTAGTAGTTTTCACCCCCCTGCCCAAACGTGAGGGCGCTAATGTAGTAAAGTTTTTGCAAGACTTCTTCATTTAGCATAGGTATGAACATACTTAAGTTTGGAGTTTGTACAATGTGTGGAAGTGTCCTATCTGAAACATCAAAAAAATACTGGGTACGCGCCTGAATATATGCTGCAACTGTTTTTCAAAACGCATTATATACTTACTCCGTATTTTGAGAAAAACGCAATAAAAAAAGAATTAAAAATTAACTCTTCGTAAATTATTTTTGAAACAAATAATTTTTATGAACTTTTTCAGAACTCTTTGAAAATGTATTCAATAACGTTTGTAGACTAAAATAGCTTATTTTGTAAAAAAGTCAAAATTGATATTTTTTACCTTGAGGCGCGCCTTAAGGTAAGTTGTGACCCAGTGACCCAGATAAAGTTAAAAGCTGCAAAAATTACCTAACTATTAAAAACATGTTCATTAAGCCTACACTATGCATCAAAATAGGGATTTTTGGGGTCAGGAATTAAAATTAGTAACTTAAAATTATTTTTACATCCACTAATTACCCGTATAACGCACATGTACGCGTTAAAACGCGCGATAAAAGACTTTGTATTTGTAAATAATATTTTTAGTAAAAAACTAAACTTCCTTGACCCAAATTATAACATTATTTTACTATTACACAAATCCTCGCGCACGCGTTTAATACCCTCGCATGCGTTCAACGCGCTTATTTGCTAAATGCGCGCAGACGCGTAACAAAGCGCGTTATGAGTCGCAATCTATAATAATAAATTAAACAAGTTAGAATATTAAAATTTTTTTACAATTTCAATTACTAATAAGTTCACTACTTCTGGAGGCAAAGTTCTGTCTTGATAACTCCTGTGTTTTACAAATGAAATGTTTGAGATTTTTGGATCCGATCTAATCAAAAGGTAGTACATCTGATCTTTCATTGTGTTAATTCTTGATATTTTTGTTGTATGATGCAATCTTACATTTCGGCTTTGCTTGTTTAGACTTTAGTGAGCTTCCTCAGAGTATTGGGCAATAGGCAAATCAAATTGCTTTGAAATATAGCAACCATGTATTAGAATTTTGTAAACACTGGGTGGCATTATATACCAACCATAACTATTAACTATAATTTTAGCTGTATCAGTACAATAAACTTCAAATTGATTACTATCGATATGGTACCCACAGGATATTGTAATAAGGACAATGTGCATTCTCTTTATAACTTCCATATCAGCCCCTGTTATTTCAGAGAAAATCTCAGAGTTCTCAAATGCTCTTCTTGAAGTATTTCCATTATTACTATTACCAAAGCCTACTTCGGGCTAGTCAACAATAAGAGACAAATTTTCTCTGAACTTTGATAAAATTCTTCTTTAAATTTTCAGTTATCTTTTTTTCTTTAGTTCTGGCTTGAAACTTCTGGATTTCTATTTTATTACCTAAATTTAAGATGAATTTAAAAGATCTTATCAAACAGTGCAAATTTGAATTATCTAGTTTAAGGGCTTTCTCATTCACAGGCTTTTTTAACTAAATTTATATCATTCATTTCTTTGGGCTTACAACCACACACATTACAAGGCTGAGTTGACTTTGTGTCAGTCAATGAATTTATTACTTTTCTATCAAACATGGTCATATCAATTTTAAAAGTAACCTTAATAGTTATTACTGTACCAGCAATATTCAAATCTATCAAGAAGGGTTTTAACTGATTCATTTGATTTTGAAGATCAGTTTCTTCTTCTTTGCACAACTCCTATGTCTCTTTTTTATATTGCAGTTGAAGAGGTCTACAAAAATGGCAGCTAGAACTTTTAGAATTTTCCTAAAAGTCAATATTTTCAACTTTAAACAGAAGAGGTATAATTACTGTGCTAAACAACCTATCTTCTTGTTTTGGTTCTTCAGTAAAATTATAGTTATTAAATTTTTGTTTGTAAATACTTTGACTTGAAGCTCCATCAAACCTAATTTTTACATATAAAATTTCATTCATCTCAACTTTATAACTTTCCTTTAAATCAATTATATCTATAATCCTAGTAACTGTATGATTCAGCATACTTTATAATGAGCATTTTGCTAACATTTCAGTAAATTGAACACCTTTTGGATAATATTTCAGCTTTTCTTCCCAAACTTATTAAGACTAGGACATATTTTTACATTGTGAGAAAGGGCTGAATTTCTCAACATTTGATATTGTAAATTTTTGAGTTTTCAGAGCAAAAACTTTCTCTAGTTTCATAGTTGTTTGAGTTAAGGAATCAATACTTCTTTTCATCTGAGCTACATCAACACATTTAGAAGTTCTTTTCAAAGTATAAACTGAATCATTGTTCTTCTGCTGCCTTAGCACTCTTTGATGCAGCAAGAGATAGAGCTACATGGTGTTCATTAGCTAAATCTGCAATCTTTGCTCTTTTACTTCTTTTATAAAGATCTCCCCATTTTTTAACTGTTCTTTCTGGTCTAGGATGAAAAGACACTATAATTAATGAGATTTTTTCCTAGCCAATCATTTTGGTACTTTAAAAACTTTTTATCGTTTCTACAATATTTTTTAAGCTTATTTTTCACTTTCGAAATAAAAATCTGTACAATTCTATTTAGTTCACCAAAATTATCTTTAGGAATTATTTCTGATTTTTTGATAAATTCTATAAGTAATAAAATAAAAGGTAAATAAAAGGTAAATACTAGATTGAACTCAATTGAATTGAACTTTGCATTGACATTGCAAATGGCGGATGTTTTAACTTAACGGTGAAAAAAAAAGAAAGAAAAAAAAAGAAGAATTGAAAAAACATAAAATGATTTAAAGGATAATTGAAAATGAAGTTAAGCAAGATTAAAATAAATAAATAACAATAAAAAGAAAGACAAAAAAAAAAACAATAAACTAATTAAAAGAAAAAATGTTCAAAAATAGAAAATAAAAAGAACTACAGATTTTTCTTAAAGCAAAAAAAGTATAGATTTAAAAGAACGAACAAAAAGAGCAATTCTTTAGTTTTTAATATTTTGAACATTATTTATATTGTCATGTACTTTTGAGTATTGTTTGTTTGTCGTGTATGAATGGTAAATATATTTTCATTTTGAAATTTTTCTTTGTCGAGTTTGCTGTTATGTTTGTGTTGTTATTTGTATTGCTGTTGCTTCTTATATATGTTCTTATATATGTTGTATTCTTATATATGTTGTCGTTTACTGTTTTTAACAAACACATGTAACGTGTTGTATATTGTATGTAGAAGTGTATAATGTATACTTTTTATTTAAATATTTGTTATTTTTTATTTTTTTTTTTTATTTTGCTTATTTGTGTTTGTTTACAATATTATTTTCTCTCAGTCTCTTTCTTCGAAGCATATCTTTTTAAACATGTGTTATCTAAAACATTCTATCTTTCTTATGTCATCATATCCGCTAATTCTCTCTGGTTTGTTACTCTGTTTTTATATTATTATACCAATTTTTAATGATTTTTATTTTTTTAACATCTTTCGTTTAAATTCTTTTCTTTATTGTTTTTATGTCTCCATCTTTTTTATTTTTTACTAATTTATGTTTGGTTAGTTGTAATTTATAATAATATTTTTGTTTTTTGATTTATTTGATTATTTTGTTAAGGTGTTACTCCATTGACTAGTTTAAAACTATATGAGTGACATCGAACCTAATTTTGTAAATTATAATCAAATTTGTAATTTTAATATTATGGTTAAATAAATGGATAAAAAAAAAAAAAAAAAAAAGATAGTATATTATTACACAAACGTCCGAAAACTGTTTTTAAATCGAAAAGGGAGGAGCGGGTGTTGCATTTCACAAAACTATGTATAAATCAATTTAAAATATCTCCTTAAGAAGCAGGAGGTTGCAGCAAACACTGCAGGGTTTACTTGGCTATAGTTTAGTGGTTTTGTTTCACTAAAAGTGAACGTGAAACTTTTTTATAGCTGGCACCTATGTTTAAACTTGTGTACTAAAATTTTAATTTTCAAAAGAAAAATTAAAAAGAACTTGTTTTTTTAATCTAAAAAAAAAGTAAATAAATTTTAAATATCTAACTACTCATTACTTTAACAAAAATAATAATAAAGATTTGTATGGAGGTGGAAAACAAGCTTACAAGATAACCATACCTTAAATTTTCATCTGATAAATTTAACTTTTTACACATATACCCATTTAAAATTACACAATAAAAACATCTGTGAAATTATTTAAAGTTGATTTTAGACCAAAAAGTAGTTAACTTTAACATTTTAAGTGTAAAAACGATAAAACTTTTACTTTTTTGTGTGGACTTTTTGCCATTTTTAGGTTAATCTGGGTCACTGTGAGGCGTTTTGAAAAACGGCTGCAGTAAGGATGATATAACGAATATGTTGAAATGAGATAGTTAAACGTAAAATTTAAAAGTTCTTAACAAAAGCCACTAAACCAAAAAGTTTAAAAGTAATTGCACTTGAAAATTTTAATATAGTTTGTTGGTGTTTACAAAGAAACATATAAATCATTTTTTAATTTTAATATAAACTATTTTTTTTTTAAACTTTGTTGTCCTCAACCATTTTGTCACATCCAAGTGGAATATTTGAAATTTCAACTTTAGATTTGCCTCTTATATGATAATTTCTGATTGCTAAAATTACGTCATCTGCTTCTTAGACCTTTAAAAATGATAGTTATAGAAATAAGATTTTATTTCAATTTTTTTTTTAAACTTCATGGGATATATTCTAATAAAGACAAAAACTATTTATTTATTACTATTATAATAAATACAATCTCTTATCCGTGAAAATGATATATCTGTACCTGTTTTATATAATTTTGTACATTAGTATGCAACATAATTAAAATTAATCAAAAAATGTACATTTTTTGTTCTTACATATGTAAGATAAATGAAAAAGGAAACTTGACGCATAAAGGTTTATTTTGCCACAAACTGACGTCAATGCGAAAAATCTCCTTTGCTTAACTTTTAGATGAGCGTTTAATATTATTCTTCATTTTTAATCATAGGAATGAATTTTTTTTAAGACTATATTTTAGTGCTTTAAGATCTTCTTAGTTCCATTTGTATAGCGTTACGTACAAACGTCTGTAAGTGTAAACGTCTTGAGCATATGTTGAGTTTGCAGGCATTATACGGAATAATCGCGTATAAATAAATATCTATAAAATGAGAAAACTTTCAAATTTTATTTTAAATTTTAGAAATCTTTTTTGCTATATTATTATTTGTTTGCTATAAATATATAAACAAGATTTAAAAAATTTCAAATTTTATTACGCTAAGAGGAGAGCTTAAACTCCCCAAAACAACACTGATGACAGCGCATTTAAAAACTGAGCTATCAATAAAATGCATTTAGCAGAAAAAACAAACCTAAACTTATAAGTCTCATAAGTTCTACGTATGCGAAAAGGTGCACATGTTAAGTTTTTTGCTGTTAAAGTTTTTTTTCAGAATAAATTATTTTACTAAAAAATATTGAAGTAAATAAGGAATAGGTATAGAAATAATCGGTGAGGAATAGATATGTAAATTGGTAAGGATATGTATTTTACGGATCCGGAAAGCTAGGATATATGAGGAAAATATATAGAAAAGTTCGAATTGGAATAGATTTACAAAGACCCATATTTTTACGGGTCCGATCTCAGCTAGTTTATAAAAAATTAACTTACAATATCTATAAATATTAAGTACGGTGCGTGTAAGACACCTTTATTATAAATGTGTAAAATTTCTTTCGTGTTACCGTCTTTTTTGTGAAAATTCTTACATATATATATATATATATATATATATATATATATATATATATATATATATATATATATATATATATATATATATATATCTTTGAATGTCATTTTCTTGTTATACGTTAAAATATGGTTAGAATTCAATAATTACGGCTGCGTATAAACTTAAATATATATATATTTTTTTCTTTAATATATAATTATTTCGATATTCGCTGATCTATTGTGATCAGCGTCATCAGGTATAATAAACAAAATAGTTGCAAAAATCGTTATAGTAAAAACAAATCGTTAAAAAGATAACATTAAAAAGCCATAATATAATACAAAAAAAAAAAAACTTTTCAAACAACTGACGTCAGCAGATTTTATTAAAAAATGGCCCCCAGGTTTTGGTTGTAACGGTATCACCGTCATCCCGATTAAGAACTACGTCACCATTTTTCAACTCCTGTTGAACCCTAGCCTTGCTTATTTCGAGCTCACAAACGAGAAAAAGATTACCCAATGTGCCCTGTTGTATCAACAATTAACACACCAACTTATGGAACAACTGATTATCTTGTAAAAATTATTCAACCGACTCTGAACAAAAATAAAAGTAGACTTATGAATTCTAATAGTTTTGTAAATGAAGCTAAGCAATGGATAATAGATCCTAACGAAGTTCAAGTTTCATTTGATATAGTCAATTTATATCCATCCATACCCATTGACGAAGCAATTCCGGTTATTATTGATATATTGAACGTTGACATTGATGACTTAGAAACTCGAACTAAACATACTCTTGCAGACATACATCAATTAATTGAACTTTCATTAAGTATATGCTATTTTTTATATGAAAACAATATCCGAATAATACCTAATTCAGGTCCTATAGATTTATCTTTAATGGTTGTTATCGCGGAAGCGTTTTTACAAAATATAGAAAGAAAAGCCCTTAATCCCAGTGGGCACTGGACCTAAAAAAGACGTTTTTTAAACGTTCAAAAGACGTCCAAAACGTTCAAAAGACGTTCAAAAGACGTCCAAAACGTGTATAAGACGTTTAAAAGGCGTCTTTTTTACTTCCGTGCCCACTGGGATATAGCAATTATTCATACATCCGAACCAAAAACTTACAAGAGATATGTAGATGATTTTCATGCTCGCTTTGCTTCAATAAAACAACAACAAATGTTCCTGAACATTCTTAATGAACAACATCCTGCTATAAAATACACAGTGGAACTTGAAAACGACCTCAAACTTGAAAAAACCTCAATTTCCTAGATATTAACATTACAAACACAGGCTCTGGAACTTATGAATTTCAAATACATAGAAAAGAAGCTATTACAAATGTTCACATTAAACCTAACCCGAACATTAATCCTAACCTTATTATTGGCGTTTTCAAAGGATTTTTATGTCGTGCTAAAAGAATATGCTCTCAAAAACACCTTCAAAAAGAAATTGATTTTCTAATAGACATCTTTGTTGAAAATGGCCACGATAAGAACATTCTAAATAATATTACTATAGACTATTTAAAAAACGGTTCAAAAAACAACACATTTTAACCAATAGATACCCAACCTTTTATAAAACTACCTTGCATACCAATTGTTGGTCCAAAACTTCGTAAAGAATTTCGAAAGCAAAACATAAAGGTTTTTTTCACATCAACTCCCAATTTAAAAAATATTTTCTGTAACAATAAAACTAAACTACCACTAAACACAGACCCTGGCGTATACCAGCTAAAATGTTCATGCGGTTTGATATACATTGGCGAAACTAAAAAGGTGATATCGAGATGTATTGAACACCAAAAAAACAGCTTAAAAGGAAAATGGTCCAGTTCGGGTCAACTGAGCATTCTAAAACATGCCATGGTAAGTTTTATTGGTTGCACCCCAAAACATTATCTGTAGCCCCAGAATATCGAACTCGGAAAACCAGAGAATCACTCGAAATAAGCAAGGCTAGGGTTCAACAGGAGCTGAGAAATGGTGACGTGGTTCTCAATCGGGATGACGGTGATAACGTAACAACCAAAACCTGGCGGCCATTTTTTAATAAAATCTGCTGACGTCAGTTGTTTGAAAAGTTTTTTTTTTTTGTATTATATTATGGCTTTTTAATGTTATCTTTTTAATCGTTTGTTTTTACTGTAACATATATATTTAAAAAAAGTTTATACGCAGCCGTATTTATTAATTTCTAACCATATATATATATATATATATATATATATATATATATATATATATATATATATATATATATATATATATATATATATATATATATATATATATATATATATATATATATATATATATATATATATATATATATATATATATATATATATATATATATATATATATATATGTATATATATATATATATATATATATATATATATATATATATATATATATATATATATATATATATATATATATATATATATATATATATATATATATATATATATAATATATATATATATATATATATATATATATATATATTTTAAATGCTGACATCTTCAATAAATTTTATTTGTATAAATATTTTAAAATAAAACTTCTTTTTATGGATTGATTTCTATTTGCAAAAATTATATTTATTTTTACGATATTTCGAGGGAATGTGGATACCCTCGTTATCAAGTATATAAAAACCGTTAAAAAAAACAAAACCGCTATATTATATAAAAACTGTTTAAATTAACGAAACAATGTTCTTTGTAAGAGCTTCGTTTTAAGAGAGTTATTTAAGTGAGTTTTTTGTGACGTAAGAATTTAAACATGGGTTTATATATATATACGTTTATATACTAGGGTAGATTAGGGTAATATAAGCACCTTGGTAATATGAGCATACTTAAAGATTTCTTAGATGTAAGCAGTGAAGTTAAAGTTGATAAATATTTTGCGTTGTTAAAATAATATGATCGCACGAAAAATCTGTGCTAAAATAATGAAATTAATTTTTTCATAAAGAAAAATATGTTAATTAAAAATCTAAATCATTTTTGTTTGAAAAACAATGCATAGAAACATTTAGTTTTGTTTTTATTAAAAGATGCCATTTTTGTGTAATATGAGCATGCTTGAATTACCCAGTGATTTTCATTGAAATTACCTAGCTAGAAGTCCTAAAATAGTGGTTTTAATTACTTTGGAACAAAAACAAAAAATAGTAAAATATTTTAATATTCTAACAACACTAAATATTTTTCTGTAATTTAAATTCAAAAAATTTGAATTTTTAACGTTCAAAGGTTTGAGTTAATAAAATTGAAAAAATAACAAAAAAAAAATTTTATTTTTTTTGCGAAAAACATAGTAGTATTGTTTCAACAAAAGTGGCTCAAAATTTAATCTTTTAATGATAAGTTTTGTTAATAACAAATCATTATACTCCAAAAATTACTTAATTAATGTTACTTTTTTGAGCTAATTTAAAGTGCTCATATTACCAAGTGGTCTAGATTTTAATGACCACTTTTGCTACTTTTTTCAAACTTCTGTGTTTTTAAGAAAAAGTTCCGGGTACCCAAATATCTAAGTGAATCATGAGTAGGGAACCCTAAAAATCCTTTATTTCCAAAAATTTTGTATCAAGCATAATTATTTTTGAAAATATTCCAATTTTCGTTTAAGGGGCTCATATACCCTAATCTACCTATATATATATATATATATATATATATATATATATATATATATATATATATATATATATATATATATATATATATATATATATATATATATATATATATATATATATATATATATATATATATATATATATATATATATATATATATATATATATATATATATATATATATATATATATATATATATATATATATATATATATATATATATATATATATATATATATATATATATATATATATATAGATATATATATATATATATATATATATATATATATATATATATATATATATATATATATATATATATATATATATATATATATATATATATATATATATATATATATTTTATATATATATAAACAGTGCCTTTTGATTTTCAAAAATTAGCCTACCCTAATATATATATATATATATATATATATATATATATATATATATATATATATATATATATATATATATATATATATATATATATATATATATATATATATATATATATATATATATATATATATATATATATATGTATATATATATATATATATATATTTATATATATATATATATATATATATATATATTAGGGTAGGCTAAACGCCCCTTATTTTTGAAAATCAAAAGGCACTGTTTTCCATGTGGTGTGGGTGTACTCTGTGATCAATAAAAACCAAAGTTTAACTCATTTGCACAAATTTTGGACCCCGCTCAATGGGCTCAAATATCAAATTTTGACCTCAAAAATTCATATAATGACCGGTAAGATAACCTTCAAAATAAAAATCTCAAAAGCACTGTTTTTTAATTGATTTTTAATGTTCATATGATTATTTTAAGCCTAACTTTATGATAATTGAATAAGACTAAGACTGTGCTCAAGAATTTTGGACCCAGAGGTTTGACCCGGTTTCCTTAAAAGTTAACCAGGTTTTACAACATTTTTTATTAACCGGTTTTTTTATTTTACTTAGATCGCAATTATTTTAGACGTCTAAAGCAGTATTTAATTTTTTCGCATGGAAAAATCGTTGAATAATTTTAGTTATGATAATTATGGGAAATTTATTATATATTTGTAATTATATATTATATAGTTACAAATATATAATAAGAATATTATTACCTTATTCTAAGAATCTTACTGTAAGAATAAAATGTTGTTTTCTTTATATAGAAGTAAGATATTGTTTTGGAAGATCAAAGAAAGAAGCTTTTTAAGAACAAATTACGTGACACACCACAAATATTAAGAAAAATAGATATCTACTAATGTGAAATAAAGTGCTTATTTGATATTGGTGTGAATACACCAACATAAAAGCAAAATGTTTTATCAAACAAGCAAATGATTAAAAAGGAAAGAAATATTGATATAAATTTGTTGATTGATCAACAAGGACGTAAAACTGGGATGGGTGGAATAGGCTAGAAGTACTTACTTGTAGCTTGTACAAAGCAAAAGGAGATCGAATCTACCAATAAGAGAATGACTACTTCAAAAAGTAAATAATTAGCTTCTAAATTTATTACCAATTTAAATTTAAATCAGGTTAGCAAATGCAGTGTAGAATCAAGTTACAAAGAGGATAATCAAGATTTTTAATATCAAAAGTAAAGCAAACCAAGATCTTATAAAAGAAAACCATATTTTGTTGAAGTTATCCTACCTAGAAAAATCTTAAAAGCCACTACTGTTACAGCAAAGAGATACGGTATTCAGAGTTCAGCACATATCGCATCGTTGGCTAATGTCATTAACTCAGCAGGTGGAAATCTAAAGGACTTTGGTATTTCTGTTACATCTGCAAATATTCATTCAAGTGATGTGATTAGTTATAATAGCTTAAATTAAAGAATATTATCTTGAAATAGCCAGGGGAAAACTGCTTTGTTTTCATTTTTATAAAAAAATAATAAAACAGTATTTTTATGGTGCAAATATAAATATTGAGTGCTTAGCACTAGTGATTTTAAGTCCTAATATCAATAAAAAACAGTTTATAGGAAACTTCTTTTCCAGATTTTTATTAGCGAAGAACAATGCAGTTAAAAAATAACACCCTCCAAATTATACATTTAAAACTGCTATAGGGGAAATTTGCATATACAGTGAAATCCAGTTAAGTTGAACTCTAAAATGGAATAGATAAATTGTATGACTTAGAGAGTGTCCTACTTAAGCGAAGCTCTTGGTTTGTATAGAAAGTCCAAGGGAGAATTTGAAATCTGACTGACTTATTCAGTGTTAACGCTATTCTACTGTAACTATATTACTGAGTCTATATTGCAAATTTTATTTTTTAGTTTTGATTTCTATACAAATTAAATATTGCAGAACTCGATATCTATAAGGCAGTTGAGAGGGTGTTCTCTATATTTCTAGAGAATTTAATAAAGTCATTTATCAAAAAAACTAATATTTTGATATGATATCTTTTTCCGCTTTTATTAAAATAATATAATGTGATAAGTTATTAATAATAACAATATTTTTTATATACTGTTATATAGGTATGTCATACTTTAACTTAAATATAACACAAACAAACACTTAATTTAGTTCTTTTTTGTTCAAAAAGTTAAAAAAATTGTATAAAAAATGTGGGGGGGGGGGCGTATTCTCCACCCTTGCTAACCTTCCCAGCAACTGCAATCTTATTTAATATAATGCTATTATTTCTTAATAATTTTGTTATGACGAAAAAGTAATTACAAATAAAAAGCCCCTTAAAGATTTTCAACCCCAATAAAATAAAAAAACCGGCAGTTTTAACATGTTATAGAAACTGGGTTTTTTTTTAAAAAACCAGGTCAAAAGTTTAGTCCTTTGAATGCTTGTAGGCAGCTTAAATCTTATTGAGTTACGATGGGATTAGGCTTAAAATGATCGTAAAATCCTAAAAAATCAGATGAAAAGCATTATTTTTTTATTTTAATTTCTTAAGGGTGTTTAAACTGTCGCAATACGAAAATTTGTAATAAAAATTCGATCTTTGAGCCTGTTGAAAAAACAAAAAACAAAACTTTACTCATTCTGCAAATGAGTAAAGTTTTGTTTTTTATTGATAACAGAATGCACCCACAGCATATGGAAAACAGTGCCTTTTGATTTTCAAAAATGAGGGCGTTTAGCCTACCCTAATATATATATATATATATATATATATATATATATATATATATATATATATATATTTATTTTTTTAAAGGTTGTTACAATAACTAACAATATATTTTTTTAAAGGTTGTTACAATAACGAAATGCATAAATAAAAATTTGCAGTAATCTTGTGTATGTTAAACCGTATTTTTACATTGCAAACAGTAGATATAATGCTTTTTTAATGCCGTTAAAATTTATTTGAAGTATATCTTAAATAAACAAAAGCAAAAGCAAAAAACAAAAAAAGTATGACATAATTTAAAAACTCAAAATTTACAAAGTTTTTAAATTTTGGAGTTAAAAAATTAAATCAAAAAATTAATGTTTTAGGTAAAAAATTTAATAAAGTAGTATTAGTTATTGTAAATAATCAATAATTATTAATAACATAATAAGTTATCTTTACACTACTTTAAGTTAAAAATAACAAAAACAGAAAAAAACAGACCAGAAAAAAAAAAAATAATAAGAGAGAAAACAATTACTTAAGATATTTAGAAATAACTTATTTTATTCTCAATTGTTTTTAATTTTTTTAAACAAACTTAAAATAAAACTCAAACAAAAACTTCAATTGAGAATAATTGAAGTTTTTGTTTGATATCTTTATTAATTTTAGTATTTCATATTTTGGGTACTTTATTCTTTGAAAAAATTTCAAGAAGTAATTTTCCAAATAAACCCAATACTGTTGTCTGAGAAAGACATTTTCCAGAAAACTTTTTAAAAACTATTGTCAATGTTAAAGTTAGATCAGTTGAATCTCCTTCAATTTTTTCTAACATTGCGCCTAGTGTGGTACCAACTTTACCTTTAAAACCAAGGTCCACTAATAAGGTGTTGTCTTCTATCAGAACTTGATTGCCCCAAAAGGGATTAGCGCAATTAACTGGGCTTTTTTTATGCTCATCCAGAGACTGTCTACTTCCTCTATGCATAATTTGAACTTCATACTATTTTTGTTTGGATCAACAATTTAGAAAACAGGTTAATATTCATTTGACACATTTTACAATGTTAACCTTACATTCAAATAAATTTATACAAATGCAAGCTGACTGGGGCAAGTAGAAGACAAAATATTTTATCATCAAGCCCCTTCGTGAAAATAAAATAAAAAAAATTTTTTACAATTTCCAATAATATATAAAAGAGTGAAATTAAAAAAAATTTAAAAAAAAAAAAACAAATTAAAAAGTTTGAAAAAATCAAAAAGTTGAAAAAATAATTTTTAAGTTTGACAAAACTAAAAAGTTTGAAAATAATAAAAAATAAAAAAGTTTGAAAAAATAGTTTACAAATCCGTGCATATGCGTATACATATCCAATAAACTTCATAATATATATTCAAATATACAAAAGATATTTTGAATTAAAAAAGATTCCGAACATTTTATAAATTTAAATTTATCTACTCATATTTTTTTTTAAACAAAATTAAAACAGACAAACAAAAAGAAACAAGAAGAATATATATAAGAAGGATATATATATACACACATACTTAAACATATACACATATACACATACACATATACACATATACATATATACATATACACATACATATATACACATATATATATATATATATATATATATATATATATATATATATATATATATATATATATATATATATATACATATATATATATATATATATATATATATATATATATATATATATATATATATATATATATATATATATATATATATATATATATATATATATATATATATATATATATATATATATATATATATATATATATATATATATATATATATATATATATATATATATATATATATATATATATATATATATATATATATATATATATATATATATATATATATATATATATATATATATATATATATCATGGCCTACTATAATTACACGGCCTGATTTGTTGCATTTTCCGTAAAAAATTAAGAGGCCAGTTTTTTTACGGCTTATTTTCTATTATAAGACAACTAATAATATTTACTAATTAAAATAATGTGATTATTACAATTATTATATCAAAGTTTGGTTTATATTTTCATATTCATGTAGTATATATTTCTGATTATATTCTGACTGATTGTCTGTTTCATTATAATCCATTAGAGAGTGGAATAATAAAATAGACTTACAGACAGTGTACTTGGTATATTTTGTACAGTCGAACTGCTTTTTTTTATGCAATGTTATTCAAGTGGAGATAACTTCAATTATAAATGTAAGAAATCTCAATATTATTGTAGTTTTTAAAATTTTTTTTAGTTATAAAAATGGTTAACAAATGTGTTGTCACAAACTGTAAAACTGGTTACTCTACTGATCCAAAAAAGTCTACATTTCATTTTCCTGAAGAAAGCAGTTTGCGAGAACGATGGATATATTTTGTCAATAGAAAAGATTGGCTTCCATCTAAATACTCTGCTATTTTTATTGATCATTTCGAGGATAAATTTATTAAATATGGGAAAAGATGCACCATGAAATGGGATCTCCAACCTTTTCCAACTATTCACACAGATAAAAAAAGTAGTTCATCAACTTTAAGTGTGCCAAAGTTGCCTAGAAAAGAACCAACTTTAAGATACTTGGGAAAAGATGAGTTCAGTGATTTTCAAAATATTAATAAAATAATTAGTCTTAATTCGTTAAAAGAACAGCATTGCCCACCATGATTTACATTTAAGAAACTTTATGATAGTGTTGTTTTCTATAAACTCTGTTTTGATGAAATATCAGGTATACCAACTGTGTTTGAGTCAATAACTGTTAATAAAGATCTTAATGTTTCATTGTCGTATAAAGGATATCATATTTCTTTACCTGAATGGTTTCGCAGTGGTCATAATTGCAAATTAACAAACTGTAGTATGATAGAAAATTTTCCTGCCCATATTCGAAATAAAGCTAATGCTTTTAATTCAATTTTGACAGAGCTAAATGAAATAAGATACTATTCTCCACAAGGCAGACCTCCATATTCTGCTTCCGTTATACATTATGCATAAATTATGCATTATGCATTATGCATTTTACGTCACACTTCAGCACAGCCATATAAGTTGTTGTTAGAACAATTACCCTTACCATCTTTTAGTTTATTAAGAAAAATTCAAAGTGGTGATGTAAATGCATTTAAGGCTATAAAAGTTTTATTACAAAAAAATTGTTTATCAAGTGACTGTGTGCTTCTTGTGTATGAAATGTATTTGCAAAAAGCAGCCCAATATCAAAGTGGGAAATATGTTGGTGAAGATTCAGAAAGTAATCTTTATAAAGGTATTGTTGTTTTTATGATTGTTGGGCTTCAAAAATCTATTCCTTATGTTGTGAGATCATCACCTGAAGTGTATATAACAGGTTCATGGTTAAAAAAAGAAATTGATGAATGCATTATCTCATTGCACCAATCTGGATTTAAAGTAAGAGCTGTTGTTGCAGATAATCATTCTACCAATGTTAGTGCGTTTTCAGAGTTTCATAAAGCATATAATGGAGATGGAAAGTTATTTATATGTCATCCAGTTTACAATGGAGTATTAAAAACATACTTGTTGTTCGATATAATCCATTTAATAAAAAAATGTTAGAAAATAACTTGTTAAATGCAAAAAAATATGTTTTTCCTTCTTTTTCATTTGATTTGTTTAAAGACAAAGTTGAAGTTCCTGCTGGTTACATAGCATGGAGTTTATTTCATAATATCTATGAAAAAGATCAGTTATTAAACGGCAACTTAAAAAAAGCGAAAAAAATCAATTATCAGGTCACTCATCCTGGAAATAACAAACAAGATGTCAACCTTGCATTGGCAATATTTGATGAAACAACTACAGCTGCAATACTAAGTTATTTTCCTGAAAGAAATGATGCAGCACAATTTTTATCATTGTTTCATAAGTTGTTCATCACACTTAATTCAAAGCAGAAATTTAATACATCCAATCAACTTGGCAATGCTGCTGTGAAGGGTGATAACAAGCCCACATTTTATAGAGAAATTGCAAGTTGGATTGATATTTGGTCAAAATGTGATTATTTTACATTTTCCAAACAAACTTCTCTTGCTCTTATTACAACATTACGGGCAACTGCATCTCTTATCGATGATTTGCTTGAAGAAGACTATACATATGTTCTTACTTCCAGGTTACAAAGTGATCCTTTGGAGCTACGTTTTAGTAAGTATAGACAAATGAGTGGTGGCAGATTTCTAGTGAGTCTTTTAGAAGTATGCAATAGTAAAAAAATTTTGGCAGTAAGAAGTCTTCTAAAGGAAGATATTAATTTCTGGGAAGAAAATATTTATCAGACATTTGATAATTCTAGTTTAGAAAATATTATGCAAGAAATTGATTTGTTGTCTACAGAGATTTTAGAGTGTCAGCTTTCAGAAGATAGCATGGAAGTTGCTGTTACAATAGCAGGGTATGTTGCAAAAAAGTTGAAAAAAAAATTTGGATGTCATACTTGTAATCAAAAAATGGTATCTACAGACCAAGATATTCTTAATAATGAATACTTGAAAATATTATCCAGAGGTGGACTTATATGTCCAAGTCAACCTCTGTCTGATTATATTTGTCATCTTTTTAGTATTTTAGATGTCATATCTCCATTGAAAAATTTTAATTGAAAAATAATAAAATTGCAGTTATTCTTTTTCAATTAAAAGTTTTGCAGAACAAATTTTTAAAAATTATTACAGCAGTGTTGATTTTACTTGTGACAATCACCAAGAGTTGGGTATAAAATATGGATCTCGTATCGTTATAAATATCTTTTATAACAATTTGCAAAAAGAAACAACTGATTCAGTAAGAAAAGATCAGGTGAAACAATTTAAAAAAAGACAGAGAACCAATAATAATTCCTAATAAAAAGCTATTTCTTTTATACTGTTTGATTCAATTATAATAAAAACAATATAACAAACCTTTGATTTTATTTCCACTAAAGATTTGAAGATGGTCTTTTCAACATGTAATGTTATTTTAAGTACCATGTTTATATATAGCTATCTGAAAGCCTATTTCAGTATTCTGTTTTACTGGAATAAACTGAAGCAGGCAATCAGTTAGCGAAAAATCCAGTATAACATAATGTAACTAAACCAAGAAAATCCGAGTCATTTTTTCCAATTTTAATAAAATATCTATAAAACTTTCACAATACTAACAGAAGAATTCAAGCTTTCAAACGTTAGCCGTAAAAAAACTGGCCTCTTAATTTTTTACGGAAAATGCAACAAATCAGGCCGTGTAATTATAGTAGGCCATGATATATATATATATATATATATATATATATATATATATATATATATATATATATATATATATATATATAAATATATATATATATATACATATATATATATATATATATATATATATATATATATATATATATATATATATATATATATATATATATATATATATATATATATATATATGTATATATATATATATACATATATATATATATATATATATATATATATATATATATATATATATATATATATATATATATATATATATATATATATATATATATATATATATATATATACATACACACACATACATACACACGCATACATCCCAGCAAACACAAGACGTCTTTAAGACCGTCTTATTTGGGTCTTTAAATGGTCTTGTCTTTAATCGACGTTTTAAAGACGTTTAATTAACCATTCTGATGTACCTTTTTTTTTTGCTAATCTAACTTATCTTATCTACGTCTTAAAGACGTTTTTAATAAACTTTTTGGTAGTAAAAATATTTCGCGTCTTTGTAAGACGTCTTTATTCCGTCTATTAATGGGTTTGTTTAAACATTTTTACAAGCCTCCTAAGACGTCATTAAAAAAGACTTTTAACAATCTTTTTGAAGACACGAAGTTTTTCATATAAAGTTAAGTTTTACTTCAACGAATATTAATTTTCTAAACTATTATTCCAGCAAAAAGTTTTTTATAGGTATCATTATATTCATTTTTAAACCATTATTCCAGCAAAAAGATTTATTAAGGTATCATTATGGAAACTAAAAATCGACGAAGCGTCGTCGCTTAAATAAAAGTATATTGGATTTTATTATGAAATTTTGAAGATGAAGAAGATGAAATTAATAATATTAGTACACCTGATTTGATTCCTGAACTTAATGCTTTTTATGCTGAGCCTGAAATACCTTTTGTGCCTTTGTTACCTTTTGAAGACATAAATAATGATTTTAAAGAATGCGGAGTAACTAGTTCATCTTCAAGTTTTAGATATGAGAACTTTGATTGTTATAATGTATCACTATTGTTGACAACAGAAACATTATTAGAGGATTTGGCAGTGTGGTCACCGAAAAGCAAAATTTCTCAAAGTCTTTTAAACGAACTTTTAATGATTCTTAGAAAATATGGTCATTCAGAGTTGTTAAATGATGCAAGAACCGTTTTAAAACCCTTTAAAGTTGTTAAAGTAGATAGTGGAACTTATGCATATTTTACTATTGCTGATAGCTTAAATTATTTTTTGAATACAAAAAATGCTTTTCAAAGTAACGAGTTATCTAATACTATTAATGTGGATGGACTACCTCTTTTTAAATCTTCTAATCTTCAACTATGGCCAATACTTGGTCTAATAGAGGACTATATTTTCATTGTTGCACTTTTCTGTGGAGATTCTAAACCAAACTGCTAAGATGATTTTCTTAATGATTTTATTAAAGAATTTTTATTGTTAACTAATAAAAGTTTTTACTATAATAATAACAAATTTAAAGTTACACTAAAAGCATTCATATGCGATGCACCTTCTCGCTGTTTTCTTAAATGCGTACAAGGTCTTATAGAACATTATTCATGTGAACAATGCCAAGTTAAAGGATTATACGAAGAACATAGAGTTGTTTTTATTGAAAACAAGCCATCAACTTCGAGATTAACTGAAGAGTTTAATACCTTTGTGTTCACTCAACATCAGAGATCTCTTATTTAATTTCTATAACATTGTTAAACAATGTTATAGAAATTAAATCTCTTAGACAAATGTTTTTAATTTTACCTCATTTTTATTTTAAATTTTGTATTGATTTATTGATTTTAAATGATTATTTTTTTTAAGCAATAGAAACAATGTTTCTATTGCTTACAAAAATTAAAAAATTTTAACAGCTCAGGCAGTTATTTTAATACTATTTTTTTAATATCTTTTTTTTTGTTTGTTATGTAAATTTCATGAGACAATTTAGCGCTCTTCCTCATCATTATCACCATAGTTACCTAATGGTTAATAACTATGGTTTTAACCTAACCTAATGGTTAATAACTATGGTTTTTTAAATTTCTTTTTGTTGCTTTATAAATTGAAATGCAGTTATCTTTTTTTTATTGAAACTTATTGTAAGGAC
>NC_061158.1:42661986-42851095 GCF_022113875.1 Hydra vulgaris | reverse complement strand
TACATGGCCAGCGCGAGTAGGTGTGTAGGTGTATATATATATATATATATATATATATATATATATATATATATATTTATATATATATATATATATATATTATATATATATATATATATATATATATATATTATATATATATATATATATATATAATATATATATATATGTAAATGTATGTATATATACATTTATGTAAATATATATATATATTTTTTTGCTTTAGTTTTTCTCCTGAATCTCAAGAATTCAAAAAAAAGCTTTTGAAAACAGACATACAAAAAACTGCGCTTGGACCTGAGAAGTTAGTTAAAAATCAATATCCTGTGGAAGTTGGAAGTATGTCCTTTAGCATTTATTTGATTTTTTATATTGGAGGAAATAAAATAATATTTTTTGTACTTGGATTATTTTTAGGAATAAAAACAATAGCTATAGATATTTTTGAAATTGTATAAATATATGTTTTGCGTTCAATATATTTCTTTTTTTATTTTCTTCAAATAATTTAGAATACCAGCACATGATGTTCAATATGCTTTCAAAGGTTCTTGAAAGGCAGGAGCTTATTTTAGCATTAAACAAGCAACCACAAATTAATATTGCAATCAAGCAGTTAGAAACAATTATAGAGTTTGAGGACTTTAACAAAAGTTTAGTGGTTGATTGTGTTAGACTTGATTTGGTAAATAGTTTATCTATATAAATTAAAAAATAAAATTAGTTATTGTATTATAATTATTTTGTCTAACTTTTGTTTAGGTTAAACAATTCAGTTTTTTAGGTGCCGAAGATTTTAAACAACTGATAAGATTGGTCATGAATAGGTTTTAGTATTATTTTTTTGAATGGCTATCATTTTTGTACTTTTTTGTTGCAAATTTTTTTTTAGGTTTAATAATTTTGGAAATCAATAATAGTAAATTGTTTAATATTTTTCATGAATTTTACTATTTATTTGATATGTTTTATAGATTATTTACAAATACCCTGTTGACACAGTTCAACTTAAAAGGTTCTGGCGGAAAGACTGGTTTACATTCAACCAAACTATATGATGTATTAGAAGGTTAATTATTGCACTTTTAATTTAATTAAAAATTTATGTTAAATTTTTTATATTTGACAAGTACATCCTACATTATGCTTTATTTGATTTTTAGAAGTTGTAAAAAGAAGGTTTGAAAAGGTTTCAAATGCTGAAATTAAATAGCAAATTGGACGTTTTTGTAAAAATGCTCCTTCGCGTGAAAAATATAAATAAAACGAATTATTCTTTTTTATTTTGTGTTAATTTTTATATAGAAATCTTTTTTATTTTGTGTAAATTGTTATATAGAAAGATATTAATTAACAATCCAACTAACTGTATTTTATGTACCTTATTAAATTATTTGCTTCTTTTTTTAAAAAAAAATCTTTAATGTTTCTAAAATGCATGTAAAATACTAAATACTTTCTTAAAATACATTCAGAACGTAAGATATATAGAAAATGCCCGTTGAGTAAATTGCTTATTTTTCATAAATTATATTATTTATTCATTATGTGTTATAGAATATAACTAAAAAGGTTCTTTAGGAAAGATTGTTTTATCATCAACCAAACTATATGATGTAATAGAAGGTAATAAAAAATAGTTTTAACATAATAATGTTTTTTAATATTATTTAGTATTTGATTAAAAATCTGTGTTAAATTAAAATTATTTTCAAGATTTTTGTTCGGCAAAATTATTTGACTAGTTTATATTTTACTATTTGACTAGTTTATATTTTACTATTTGACTAGTTTACATTTTACTATTTGACTAGTTTATATTTTACTATTTGGCTAGTTTATATTTTACTATTTGACTAGTTTATATTTTACTATTTGACTAGTTTATATTTTACTATTTGACTAGTTTATATTTTACTATTTGACTAGTTTATATTTTACTATTTGGCTAGTTTATATTTTACTATTTGGCTAGTTTATATTTTACTATTTGGCTAGTTTATATTTTACTATTTGGCTAGTTTAATTTTTACTATTTGGCTAGTTTACATTTTACTATTTGGCTAGTTTACATTTTACTATTTGGCTAGTTTATATTTTACTATTTGGCTAGTTTATATTTTACTATTTGGCTAGTTTATATTTTACTATTTGGCTAGTTTATATTTTACTATTTGGCTAGTTTATATTTTACTATTTGGCTAGTTTATATTTTACTATTTGGCTAGTTTACATTTTACTATTTGGCTAGTTTATATTTTACTATTTGGCTAGTTTACATTTTACTATTTGGCTAGTTTACATTTTACTATTTGGCTAGTTTATATTTTACTATTTGGCTAGTTTACATTTTACTATTTGGCTAGTTTATATTTTACTATTTGGCTAGTTTATATTTTACTATTTGGCTAGTTTATATTTTACTATTTGGCTAGTTTATATTTTACTATTTGGCTAGTTTATATTTTACTATTTGGCTAGTTTAATTTTTACTATTTGGCTAGTTTACATTTTACTATTTGGCTAGTTTACATTTTACTATTTGGCTAGTTTATATTTTACTATTTGGCTAGTTTATATTTTACTATTTGGCTAGTTTATATTTTACTATTTGGCTAGTTTATATTTTACTATTTGGCTAGTTTATATTTTACTATTTGGCTAGTTTATATTTTACTATTTGGCTAGTTTACATTTTACTATTTGGCTAGTTTATATTTTACTATTTGGCTAGTTTACATTTTACTATTTGGCTAGTTTACATTTTACTATTTGGCTAGTTTATATTTTACTATTTGGCTAGTTTACATTTTACTATTTGGCTAGTTTATATTTTACTATTTGGCTAGTTTATATTTTACTATTTGGCTAGTTTATATTTTACTATTTGGCTAGTTTATATTTTACTATTTGGCTAGTTTATATTTTACTATTTGGCTAGTTTATATTTTACTATTTGGCTAGTTTATATTTTACTATTTGGCTAGTTTACATTTTACTATTTGGCTAGTTTACATTTTACTATTTGGCTAGTTTATATTTTACTATTTGGCTAGTTTATATTTTACTATTTGGCTAGTTTATATTTTACTATTTGCCTAGTTTATATTTTATTATTTGGCTAGTTTATATTTTACTATTTGGCTAGTTTATATTTTACTATTTGGCTAGTTTATATTTTACTATTTGGCTAGTTTATATTTTACTATTGGCTTGTTTATATTTTACTATTTGGCTAGTTTATATTTTACTATTTGGCTAGTTTATATTTTACTATTTGACTAGTTTATATTTTACTATTTGGCTAGTTTATATTTTACTATTTGGCTAGTTTATATTTTACTATTTGGCTAGTTTATATTTTACTATTTGGCAATTATCTGCAAATTTTATTTTATATTTAGAAGTTGTAAAAAGAGAATTTGAAAAAGTTTCAAACGCTGATACTAAACAGCAAATTGGACGATTTTTAAAAAAATGCTCCATCGTAGAAAAATACAAACTAAAATGAATTATTATTTTTTATTGTATATGTTGTATATATGTTATATGCTGTATAAGTTGTTATATAGAAAGATACAATACAACTAACTTATTTTTAGCTATTTTAAGACGTTTTTTATTTACTTAGCTATTTTAAGACTTCTTTAAGAAGCTTATTTTAATATAAACTAAACACCTAAAAGACGTCTTGAATAAAACGTCTTTAGGCCGTTTATATAAGACGTTTTAAACCAGTCTTTAGTAAGACGTTTTTAAGCAATCTTGAGTATGACGCCTTTTCGACGGACAACGTAGACCTTTTTAAGACATCTTTAACATATCTTTAATAAAACGTCTTTAGGCCGTTTACATAAGACGCTTTAATCTAGTCTTTAGTAAGACGTCTTTAAGCAATTTTGAGTTTGACGTCTTTTCGACGGACAACGTAAACCTTTTTAAGATATATTTAAGACGTTTTTGTTAATCTTGAAAAGACGTCTTTAAGACAACTTAAAGATGTCTTTTTGTTTGCTGGGATATATATATATATATATACATACACACGCAAAATACATATATATATATATATATATATATATATATATATATATATATATATATATATATATATATATATATATATATATATATATATATATATATATATATATATATGTATATATATTTTAATTAAAAAAATGAAAGAATGTACGTATTGTTTAAATTTAGTAAGTGTTTTTTTATAGCTCCTTTAAATATATCAATAGATTTTATTTTTTTAATATTTTTGTCAAGAACCGAGTTCCACAAACATGGTCCCCGACATGTGATTGAGAAGTCAGACTTTTTGAGTAATGTTAGTGGGATGTAGTAATTATTTATTGAGTGTCTTGTTTTATATTTATGATTAATAGGAGAGAGGTTTTTATAAAAATATTTTGGAATTAATTCGTTTTGAAGTTTAAACATAAATAACAAGTTATGGTAGATGTTTAATTTGTATACATTTAGGGAATTTTTTTCCTTGAGTAACGGCTCGGCACTTTCGTATCTATCCATGCCCGAAACTAATTGACTTGCTTGCTTTTGTTTTGTGTAAATAGGTTTTAGGAAAGATGAGTAATTGTTTGCCCAGGCAATATTACAATAGTTAATATGACTATGTATAAACGAAAAATTTTTTAAACATATTTTGTTTAAAAGAGTTTTAGTCTTATACATTATCCCTAAAGTCTTTGAGACTTTGTTCTCGACTAGCTTTATTTGGCTTTTCCAATTTAAATGTTCGTCAAAAATTATTCCAAGTATTTTCATTAAAAACACTCTTTTTATTTTAATATTGTTAATAGTTAGTTCTGGTAGTGTAAGTGTAAGATTCTCGGATTTAGATGGTTTAGCAAACAAAATATATTTTGTTTTTTCAATATTCAACGAAAGTTTATTTGCTATAAACCACTCATTGAGATATGTTAGTTCAGTGTTTACATTACAGAAAATATTTTTTAAATTTGAATCAGAATAGAAAACATTAGTGTCGTCAGCAAAAATAAAATAATTAAGTATTTTTGATGACAAATAAATATCATTAATATAAATTAAAAACAGTAAAGGTCCAAGTATTGATCCTTGTGGAACTCCACAACTTATTGACTCAAATGGGGAGTATGTTAAATCAAATGGTACTACTTGTTTACGATTTTCTAAATAACATTGCAGCCACTTTAAGTTAGAGTGAGCTACTCCGTAATTACATAGTTTGTTGATAAGAATCTTGTGGTTGACAGTATCAAAGGCTTTGGATAGATCTAGAAATATTCCGAGAGTGTAACTATTATTTTCAAAACCATTTAGAGTTTGGTTTGCAAGATCAATTACTGCATGCTCCGTGGAATGGTTTTTGCGAAAACCAAACTGTTTATGATAAAGAATGTTATTAGTTTCAAGATAATTGTACAGCCTGTTGTGCATAATACGCTCTAGTATTTTACAAAAACAGGAAAGTATGGAAATTGGTCTATAGTTAGATTTTATCGAATCATCGCCCCTTTTTATATTGGAATTATTTTTGCTAGTTTTAGTTGGTCAGGAAAAATGCCGTTTCTTAGGGAAAGATTAAAAATTATAAAAAGAGGTTTCTCAATAATATCAGAGACCGCTTTTACAACATTGGGGTTAATTTCATCTAGACCCGCACTCTTATTTGTTTTCAACATACTAGTTGCTAGCCAAAGTTCATCAACCAGAAGCTCCGACTCATCTATTAACACTCAATTCCCCTCAGGAATTGCACTGGCCAGTTTTTTCCCTATATTTATAAAAAAGTCATTAAATGTTTCTGCAATTTCTTTATTTACAAAAGCATCTGCTATATTACCATCTATTTGCAATCTTTTTGGGAAATTATCAATTTTTACATTTGCTACGCCTGTTATTTCTTTAATTACATTCCATGTTTTTCTTGCTTTTCCAAATGGTTTATTAAGCAATAAGGAATAGTAATTTTTTTTTGATTGTTTTTTTAACTTTTCGAAAGAATTTTTATATTTTTTGTATTTTATTTCATTTTTGTAGTTCTTTTTTTTTTAAAATTTTGGTAAAGTTTTTGTTTCTTTTTTGATGACTTAATGAGTCCTTTCGTCATCCACGGACTAAGCAAATTTTTAGAATTAATAAATTTTTTAATTTTTGGAAAGGCTTTTTCGTATTGCTTAGTAAACACTCGAATAAAAAAATCATAGCCATTATTTACATCATTGCAATCAGTCAATAGTTCCCAGTTTATTTTTTTAAGGAGGTCGCAAAAAGTGACGATTGATTCATTATTTATGTTTCTTACATAAATAGTTTTTGTTTCTATTTTTTTCTCAGGCGTTGCCGAATCTGTGATCAGAAAAACTGGAAAATGATCAGTGATATCTGTTTTAATAATACAACTTTGCATTTTAGCCCTTGTGTAATTATTAGTAATGATATTATCGATAATGGATGCAGTTGTTTTAGTCACGCGTGTTGGCTTGTTCATTATGGGAAAAACGCTGTATTGCAAAAGTGTATTTATAAAACGCGCAACGTGGTTTGTTTTATTGTTCAGAAAATTCAAATTAAAATCACTCAGTAAATACACGTGTTTTTTTAAGCAAGTAATTTACGTGGTTTTCAAACTGATTGTAATTACCATTAGACGGTCTATATAATGCTGTTATAAATGTATTTTTAATTGCTTTATTAATTATTTCAATAGTAAATTACTCACAATCAGCGTCATTTACTTTAAGGTTATCTACATGCTTAAAGGTCAATGAGTTTTGGACAAAAATAGATACGCCTCCGCCAATGCCGTTTTCTCTCGGTTGATGGATGGATTTATATCCTGATAATTGAAAGTTAGAATTAATCGTGTCTCGATAACATCGAGTTTCTGTCAGACAGATAATACTGAACATGTTTTTTATATTATTTAACATTAATTTTAAATTTTCAAAGTTTTTATTTATGCTTCTGATGTTTAAAATATATAAGCTTTAGGCTTTTTTAAGTAATTTTTTAAAATCTTTAACTACTAATTTATCATAAATAATGACAGAATACTTACCATTTGTCCTGTGAGTTCGCATTTCTTCAAAAAGAGTTTTTCGTATGTTTAGGGTATCCAAAAAATAATCTTCGTTTATAAATATTTCTGTTCCTTTTAATTTTTTCGAGTTTTTTTAATATGTTAACTTTATCTTTGTAGTTCAGAAGTTTTATCACGATTGATCTAGGTTTACTTTGCCCAGTTTTTCCGGTTCTATGTGCCCTTTCAATAACCACGCCATTTACACTTATATGAAATTCTTTTTGTTTAAGGGTCGTCCATAAATTACCTCACACTTTTAGGGAGGAGGGGGTTGTGATCTTGTGACAACTCATAAAAAACTTGCTTCTAAAGTGTTACAATTATAAAAGCATAACGCGTTTGAAAGACAAATCTATTAAAATTTATCTGATGTGTCTAAAAATAACGCTTTATCACGGATCATGCTACCGCAGTTTATTAAATGTAAGTTTTGAACCAATAAAATAAATTGTATCTGAAGTATTTCGTGCGCCCAAAATCAATCTTGAGCTTATTTGGTTTGCTGCACGTTTTTTTAGTTTAAAAAATAGTTTTTGCTCAAACTGGTCAGGTTAAATGATGCATACTACATCACAATTAATAACAGCTTATGAAAAAGCATCCATCAAATTTTTACCTATTATTGACTTAAATTCTTCAGATGAAACATGCATATATTCTACACTGTTGTTCATTATTGATGAAGCGAATAAATATAAAATAATTACTTCCTGATTTATGTTTGACCAATCTTTGTGGCAGAAAGCGCACGGTGTTATAAAAGATCAGAACCTCAATATAGTATGTCGACTTGGATGATTTCACAAAATGATGAGCTTTCTCGGAAACATTGGATAACTAATGGCAGGAACTGGTCTGGAAAAGGTTTTAGAGCAGATTTGCTCTGAAGATACAGTAAAATGTATGCATAAAGGAAAAACTGTTGCAAGAGCCTTAAGAGGTCACATGTTGGTTCAGAGTATATTGAGTCATATTATAGATATTTTAGTTGACGAATCAAAACTAGATATATCCGGACCGGAATACACTTATAAAATGGCAATTCAAAATGGTATGAACAAGGAAAAATTAATCAGACTTGGTAATACAGATGCTTTCAAAAATATTGAATGTGCCATATTAAATATGTATATATAACCTATACAGGAAAAAAGTCAAATGAATCACGCACTGCAAAACTTTGGATTATGTACATATTATATTTGTATCATAAATGAATTTTTAGTTGCAGAGAGAACTTGTTACTGGAATTTTCATCTTCAAGCAATCTCAAAAAATCATAACTTATTTTTAGCATCAGGACATTTAAACTATACCAAGTGTTCCAGCTTATACTTGGAAGAAATGCAGAAACAAATCCGTGGTTACACTAACAATTTTTAGATAGTCATCACGCAGTGCGGCGATCTTCTGATCTTGTAATTGAGCAGACCCTGATGCGTTTTTTTAAAATGCAATGGTGGTTTAACTAGAGGTAGAAGATTTGATGAAAATGTACGCGACCTATGGAAATGAGCATCTGTTATTCTGCATGTGTTCATGAAGCAATGCATAAATTATCTGGATTTGACATCGGAGTCATAGAAAACAATAAAGAAATGGGTATTAAAAGATTAGTATGTGATTATGAAAATCGTAAATTGTTTTATGACTGGCTTGCTGTAAGAAACCCATTCAATATTGATGATAGAAATCTATATTCATTATCTACAGGTGTTGTGACCAATAACGTAAAAACTAGACTAATAAACCAATTGTTGTGTTGATTGAACACTCCTTTTTAATTGGCTTGCAGCAATTGCAGAAGGAAAGGATGACGTTAAACTATACTTTGATTATGACCTTGCTCATCTCCCACAACCATTTTTTAAATAACCTTATGCTGAAAGCAAAAAAATTATTTTTGCGCAAAATGGTTTTTACTGACAACAAAATTAAATTAAGTACGAACGTCAGCATGTGCAAATATGTCTTTGACGGAGGTTCTTTACACAACAGAGTTTTTAGGAACAAAGGTATGAGATTTATAGAAATTGTTAAGAACTACTTCAGCTATATAGGAAAAAATTATGCTACTACTTATATTATATTTGATGGTTATGATAAAATGTCTTCGACACGAAAATTGTCTCTAAATTGTTGGAAGTTGCAAAAGAAATTTCACCATGTGTCGTTATTGTCGATGATACGGATATAGCAGTGATGTAAATGTATCGTTGGAAAGATAAATTAAATGAGGTTTTTTTATTATGAAAACAAGAAAAAACTCTGCAGTATAAAAGATGCTCAATCTCGAGTAATGGATTTTATAGAACATCTGTTATTTCTTCATGCATGGTCAGGATGTGACTTGACATCTTCAATACTGGGAAAACACGGGCAAGACTACAGTAATAAAACCGTAAATTTTATTTTTTGAATATATTATATGCACATAAACTTTTTTAAAGTATATTAGTTATTTTTGTGATACGGTTGTTTTACATTTTTTAGGATTTTGAAATTGAAGAAGATTTAAGTGATGAAATTGAAAACGAGTAAAATTTATTTGATGATTTGTTTCGAAAGAAGTCAGATTTCGGACATCTAATTTTGAAGAAATTACATTTAAGTCCCAAAGTTAAATTAAAATAATCTATTTCTTTTCACAATTTTTTTCCCAAAGTTACGCACAGACAAAAGTTATGTTTTGAAAAAAATATATATACAGTATTTTAAGATTTTTACACTTTTCAAACGTAAATAACTTTAAAGATAATTGTTTTCAATCCAACGATATATAGTTTATTATAGTTTGGTGCTGTCAAAATTAACTTTTTTTTTTTTTTACCCCAAATTGCCCCAAAAGAGATGCTCTCGTAGCGCAATCAAGGGGCTTTTTTTAAGCTCATTTAAAGCATGTCTGCTTTCTCTCTGCAAAATTTCAGCTTTATACCATTTTTGTGCAAGTTTGACCCTATTTTTTGCTAATTCTCTCCTTCTAAAACATTGACTGTTATTTTTGATTTTACACATATAGTTCCAAAACATTTGAAGATTTGTTATGTGTAGGTATTATACTTTTTAGTTTTTTCGTAAATTTTTTTGTTATGGGCTGATTTGACAGCTTACGGAAGTTTTTTGATTTCGGAAATACATATATTATTTAAGGAGTTTACAATTTTTTTTCTTATATTGATTACACATATTATTTGCATATTTTTTCTTTAACTATGTTAACTATTTTTTTAACTATGTTTTTTCCGGTATGTATTTTTTATTTTTTATTCGTTGTTGATTTGAATCAGAGCTGAATTTAATCTGCCCTAGCGCAGTGACTGGAACGCTGGCTTATAATTGATAGGTCCAAGGATTGATGTCTGGTCTGTTTATGTAAGGCGGCGTGAAACTTCTTCTTAAATGCTCTTCCGCGCAGCTCTACGACAAAACTATTAGGTCTTGTTAGAGCACCTTAATAATTAACGGCCGTGGCGCAGTAGTTAGAGCGCTTGCTTTATAAGCAGGAGATGCAGGTTCGAAACAAGCTTTGGACATATTTTCGCGTCACGGTAAGAAAGGAGGCGTGAACTTCCTGGTTAGATACAATTCCGCGGTGCTCTGTGACAAGACCGTTAGGTTTTCTTGGAGCATCTAAATAACAAAAACAAAAAAACAAAAAAATTAGAAGAAAAAAAAAAAATTTCTAACATTTGATGTAAATGGCGGTAATTTATTCTCTAAGGAGACCAAACGGTCATATTGTAGAGCACCACAGAAGGGCATTTAACAAGATGTTTACGCCTCCTCCCGTACCAAAGTCGCTTATCTGAACTCTTTTTTTATATATTACTCTCAAGTCCTTTATACAAGGTGCGGGTGGGGGGTGGGAGGGGGAGTGGTAAAAATACAGATTAGTAGGTTGAAATGAATATTTCCTATAACCGGTTGAAAATAAGTCTCTAAAATTGGTTGAGAAAAAAATCGGTCAAAAATGAAAACGTCATAAATCAGTCGAATTAAAAAAGGACTATAGTAGGTTGAAAACAATTTAGACGTCAGTAGGACATATAAAAATTATTTCCACTTTTTAGTAGATGTTTTATTTTGTAGATTAAGTTTGTAGGTTTTAGTAGGTATGCAACACGAAATTAATGACGAAATTAATGAGCTATGCAACACGAAATTAATGACGAAAGTAAAAAAGATGCCACATTAAGACTAAAATAAAGTTGATGCTCCGCTAGAGTAATCAACATCAGATAAATATCAAGGCACGTTATTTCTTTTTAAGCATCCCAAGAAGACCTAACGATATTTTCGCATAAGTGGCATCTAACTCGCTTCCTGCCATACTGATGGCGAGAAATATGCCAAGAGTTCGCTTCGATCTCTTGCTTATAAAGCAAGCACTCCAACCACTGGAACCTAATATTTCACACCACTTAAAATTAATTTTTTCACTGGATATTTATATAATTTAGAGTCGATAAATTAACAGTATAAATGGCAAATTTTGGAAAAGTGCAGATCTCGTTAGTAATCAATGTACAAGACTTCGTCTTATTTTACAGGGTTATTCATTCTTATATGCGTGTTTACTCATTCTTACATGCGTGTTTATTCATTCTTATATGCGCGTTTAAATGCGAGTCAACTACTTTTTCTCTAATATAACTTTATATTGTTGTGTTAAATCTTTATATTAACATTAATGTATTTGTAATCATACGGACTTCGTGAAGGTATTGGGAAATTACGCCAACGTAATTACATGTATGTAAAGTTATTAATATAAAACTTTGTGGTTATTATATTTAATTTTAATATTTGTAAATAATATGTTCGCAATTAAATTATAATAAAATGACTATAAATAAACGAGCGAATTCATTATTGTCACTTGGAAACGTTTAGATTCGTATATAGCTGTGCCATGAGAGGGGCTAGTGTTTGTCAAACAGGAAGACTCTAATAGAATTTACAATTGTCCATAACAAACATCGGCGCTTCCACACTTGCATTCCTAATCGCTGGTGCTAACATTGTTATAATAAAAGTACTAAATGAATCTGCATTCTAGTCTCCAGTTTTTGTTTCATAAGCCAGCACTTCCATTGTTGAAACAGCACAAATTAGACTAACATTCTTGCCATGATTTGCAGATGACTGTAAAATTACTGGCGCACCTCTTTGTTGTTAGTGTGCATATTAAATCCAGTTTCATCCAAATAAATAAGTTATAGATGTGAAATTCTGTTAATTTCACTTGCAACTAAATAACGTGCATCAATAACTCGTGTTGAGTTTCGTTCGTGTGGCACAGGCGCAACATGCTTTCTTGATAAATCCGGGCGTTTGAGTCTTGAAATAGTAAGCTGAGACATATTGAGGCCTACATCAGAAAGATTGTCTTTTATTGCTTATTGCATGCAAATATTGTTTTCGTGTACATAATTGGATAATTTTTTTATTTGAGCGTTTATAGTTTTTTTAAAGGCGAGTTTTCACTCATCCGCTTTTTTACGGGAACGGAAAAGGGAGGGTAAAAATAATCACGTGGGCATGCGTAGTATAACTTTTAATATGTCCGAAGGAAAACCACGCATGCTCACGTGATTATTTTCCCCTTTCCTATCCCGTGAAAAAACGGATGAGTGGAAACTCACCTTAACTCGATCAAAAAACGACTTGAATGCAGTCATATCGTCGAATTCTCCTGTTTAACTTAACGAGAAGATTTTGAACTGTACGATTAGATAAATTAAGATAAGTGGTAATGCTTGTTGTAGATTCATTTCTTTCAACTAAATGCTTAAGTATTTTAATGTGCTCTTTTGCAACATTTTCCCTTGTTTTACGATTGACACTGCTAGTTTCTTTTCCATCCATAGGGTAAATATTTGATATTAATAATGATTAGAAATAATTAAATTTAAATCTAGATAAATGATTAGATTAATACTCGAGAAATTTAATTAAAACTAAAGAAAGACTTAATACTAATTTGAATAAACCATCGAATGTGAAAAGTCTTCGTCTAAAGTATTTCGAACTTCGTTTATCAGGATATAAAAAAAAAAATTATTTAGAAAAAATAAATTGTTTCAAAAATAAATTTAAAACAAATTGCGTTATGCTTTTTCAAAACGCATATTGAAAATGAAAGCAAAAATAGCCGCTTTAAGCCAAAATGCTTAATTTCTGCATAATGACTTTAAAAACATTGCTCATTAACCCCTTTCTGCATACTGTATCATATATGATACAGTTTATAAATTGTGTATCTCTGGTCAAACGCTCAGCAATTTTAAATAGGAATTAAGTTTATTTAAAGCGTGCAATATTTAAGTGAGTGTGGCCACCGTACTTGGAATGTTTTTTGCAAATTTTACTTTCAATTTTATTTCTCATATTATCAAAATGGCATCCGGCAGCAAATCAACTAATTATTGTAAGTACATCATTTTGTTAAGAAAGATTTCTTTCAATCATAAACCCACAAAAATTCCCAAAGTTTCTTATACCTATTGGTAGTCCTTTTGCGTTTTTATTTACCTAATTTCTTAAACTTTCATTCCACAACAACTCTTTTTGTAAATGTATCAGAAATGATACATCATGCATCTAAAGCAAAAAATTTTAATTTCATATTTTTGATTTATTGTTATTTCTTTTGTTATAAAACGTTTTTATTATTTCTTCTAATCTTTAGCAATCAAGCCAACTTCTTTCTATGGTAGAAAGCCTTCTGGTATCCTCAGGATACAAGCGCCTGTCTTGATCAAATTTGCTGATGACGACTCAGATCTATGCTCCTCAGGCGGAGATTCCAGCGATGAAGAAAATATAACTGATTGCGAACTATTTTTGCCAATACCTTCTTCGTCCAGTGAGGAAGTTGATAGCAGTGATGAAAATGCTGACAGCAATGACAATCAGTTACTTTCAATATTAGGAAGAGCAAATGGCAGCGCGGATAAAAAAGAAGGTGCAACAGTAGTGCAAGCTACCAATAAACCAAACGCAAATGGAAAAAAGCCTGCAAAAAAATCTCAGCTATTGTGGAAAGTTAAAAGTCTTCCAAATAAACAAGAAGACCACAAATTTAAAGGTACCAACAAAAAATGGACGAGTTATTGGATTGTCTTGGTTCAGAACTGTCATGCTTTTATCGGATTTTTCCAAAAGAGCTTTTTCAAGAAATTGCCTATCAGACAATGTTGTATTCCATGCAAACCAATCCTGAAAAACCAGCTGCTGTAAAAGAGGAAGATATAATTAGTTTTGTTGCATGTGTTTTGTATATGTCTGTTGTCAAACTCCCAAGCACAAGAGATTATTGGTCGTCTTCCATTGGAATTGCTCATGTAGCTAATATTATGCCCGTCAACCGCTTTGAAAAATTAAAAAGCATTATTCGTTTTGCTGACAACAACTCTGCTGACAAAGACGATAAGCTTTTCAAGATACGCCCTCTCATAAACAAAATGAATGAACAGCTGAACAGTATTCCATTTGAAGAAAATTTGGCGGTTGATGAGCAGATTATTCCGTTCAAAGAGAGACATTTAATCAAACAATACAACCCTAAAAAACCACACAAATGGGGGTTTAAAGTTTTTGTTCTGAGTGGTGTCTCTGGCTTCAGCTATAATTTTGAAGTTTACTGTGGAGGAAGTGACTACATTTGCTTTGAGAATGAACCAGACCTTGGGGCAAGTAGTAACGTTGTCATGCGCCTAGCCTGAATCCTGCCCGATGACATTAATCATAAATTGTATGTTGACAATTGGTTCAATAACATTGGTTTAAATGTTTATATGTTCAAGAGGGGAATTCAAATGGTTGGAACTGCACGTAGGAACCGTGTTGGAAATTGCCCAGTATTGTCAGATAAGGAAACGAAGCAAAGGGGTCGCGGAGCATTTACAGAACATGTTGCCAAGGTTGACGGAGTTGATGTATCGGTAGTTTCCTGGTTTGACAACAAAGTTGTAACATTGATGTCCAATTTTATTGGAAGTGAACCTTCAATTGAGGTTAGAAGGTTTTTCAAGAAAAGATATGTGTCATATCAACATTTCCTGTCCAGGAGTAGTCACTATCTACAACAAGCACATGGGGGGAGTCGACTTGCTTGATTCTCTACTTGGCTATCACAGGAACAAGATTCGGTCAAAAAAGTGGTATCACAGGATCTTTTTCCACTTGATTGATATGTCCATAATCAATGCCTGGATTCTTTGGCAAAAGCGTAATCCGTCAACTCCACTTTTCAAATTCAAATTGGCGGTAGCAGATTTGTTGTCTAATTACCAGGTGTCGCGTAAACGAAAAGCAGGTCGCCCATCACTTGCTGACATCACACAACGTGTTGGCTCAAAAATTGCCATTACCCATGAAGCAATTCAGTCTGATCAAGTTGGACATTGGCCCATTTTCAATGAAAAGCGGACTCGTTGCAAATATGACAAGTGCTCTGCCTTAACATATTTATTTTGTGAAAAGTGTGACACTGCTCTGTGTCTTAATAAAGACCGCAACTGTTTTAAAGCTTTCCATCAATAGATTTTTTATATATAATGATATCTTTACTGAGTATATTAAACTACCAAGGTCATATTCCAAGATAAACTCTCTGTTTAGCAACAAACATTAGTTTATAATTTTTTCATGAAGTTCCACTACTGCATGATGTATCATATATGATACAATTAATTATTTAGCAAATAATTGTTCTTAAAAATTTTTTTTTTTATTTTTAATTTTTTTTTTGGATGTTAGGTTATAGAATGCTTCTAGAATTATTAGTTTAGTTCGATAAAAAAAAGTTATGCAAAAAGGGGTTAAGAAAATTATGGTTAAATGATCGTTAGGGGTCGATTATGAAGTTTTTATTAGACCCCCCACATTTTTCTATAAGCTTTTTTGAGCTCATCCCAAAAACGCCTTATCCTACCTAGCCAACATTTTATTTTAAATTTAGAGTCTCTTAAATTTTATAATAAAACCCTTGCCCCACAGTACACTTTGTTTGACCTGGAAATAATTTTTTGTAATGAGCTAATTGTGGCGTCTTTTTTTACACGGTGCAACTTCAGCTTTGGACTTACTTACCAAGTAACACAAAAAAGTTTAGTAGTAACAGATTTAATTGAAAAAGAAAAGTTAATTGGAAATAGGTAATAATGGTTAAGTAGAAAAAAAAGGGAAAAATTAAGCAATTTATCTGAAGCAAGATAGATGGCTCTACTCGTCGCAAAGAATTCTTATTTTCAACACAGTAAATATAACCTAACTGCTTTGTATAATTTATTAAACAGGAAAACAGATTATCTTTTTCCGCCAACACGACCGGGTCCACCTTTAGGTACAGTCTTAGCAACTTTCTCCTTTGGTTTCTTAGCAACTGGAGCAGCTTTCTAAAACATTAAAACATGAGATAAAATTAACAAAAATATTAGATTCAAAACAAAAAGCTATTAAAAAAAGATTTTATATTAAGGAAATAACTTTGCGAAACGGAACAGAAAACCATCCCACCGGGCAAAATATAAATTCCGCGTACATAATTTTTTTAAACATGATTGGAAGATTTTGTTTATCGTTCTACGGAGAGTTTTATTCAAGTTTTTTTTTCCTTCTAATTTGGTCTAAATTTTCTTTTAGATTGTCTATCCTGGTTTTTTCATAATTATTTAAATTAAAAAAAGATTTCACAAAATCAATTTATTTGCATAAATTTTGCGAGATCTTTTTTTTAATCGTAAACTACTATTAAGAAAAAAACAGATAGTCTAAAAAATAAGGACCAATATGATCACATTAGATTTTTTTTTAAACAAAATATAGATTTATCTTGCATTTAATGCCAAATATTTTAAGAACAATTTTAGGCATTTTTCGGTAAATATAAATATATTTTTTTGTAAATGTATTTTTTTGATATTTGCCCTATCATATATATATCAGATATATGCCCTATCATATAAAGAAAAAACAAAGAAAAAAAAAAAAAAAAAAGGATGAAACCACAGTGGCCAGACAATTTTTTATTTCATTTTACCTGACTAACTTAATGTAAATTTAAAAAACGTAGCAAATAAAAAACAAGTCGCACAACTTTACCCGATAGTAGTTTACTTAAAAACTGTTTACTTTATAGTAATAAACATTTTAAAACAAGAATAAATTAGGAAATAAAAAAGTATATTGATTTACTGAATCTGTCAATTTAATTTGACTTTTGCATGATCTACATAATTTTTGTTGAGGAGTACTCTGGCCAAGTATCTGGATACTTAAAGAATCAACACCACAACAAGTGCAAGGAGATCAATTCTTGCACGGAAACGATTTTACACAAAATAAGTAATTTTACGCTACATGAAAAGACACTAGACACACACTGTAAATTTTGCTAGAGATATTTTGAGATGAAGATTTAGAGCTTTATATCATATCATTTTTCGAAAGCATGAGTTAGCAGTTGTATTCTGATTACCATAACATAACTGTTAAAACTCTCTCCAGTTCAGGAACTTTATTAAATTATCAAAATAAATGTCACTAAACTTTATCAGTCTGAAAATATTTAATCAATAAGATTATTTTAGCATCACAATCATACTGATTTCTTGATTAAATCAAGTTCATTATTTGATCAGACTTCCAGTAAGTGACAAAATGCCACAGTGGTCTGAAAAACTTGATTCAGCACTATCGATTTAGTATAAAAACATCAAAATTTTAATTTTGGCCAAAAAGGAAGTTTTTAAGACCATTATACATCCTTTTAAATCATTAACTCGTTAATACTTTATTTTTTATTTTTACTGTAACTTATTATTTGTAAATTACTAAAATAATAAACATTTTATTACAAATGCAAAAGTGATTAATGAGAATGGATTGTTATATAATACTTTTATTTTATACAAATATTAAACAGTTTTTAATAACTAAGCAATAAATTGTATAAAATAAGTTTAACCTTAGCTGCTTTCTTTTCTGATTTTTTAGCTTTAGCCTTTTCTTTTGCGACTCTAAACAATAATTAAAATTATCTAAAATCTGTTTAAAACTTTATTTAGGATTTAAAACCTATTAATATGTTAAATCTATTCAAAACATTATAAAACAAAATCTTTATAAAAATTAAAAAAAAAGTTATGGAAAGAAAAAGACATAAGGTAGCAATTAAAGAACCCAAATGTTTACATATTAGTGCAAGTAAAGAATAAACCCCTTGGAAGAAACAGTAAAATAAGGTTAGATGTTCCTTTGATATATTGCTCTGTTCCATAAAAAATATTTTTTGCCTTTTTATAGATATATAGAGCAACAAAAGTTTTAAATAAGTTAATTAGAGGATTTAACTAATTTATGTCATAATAACTAGTTCACATTTAAAATTTTAAAAATCACATCAATTTTAAAGCCTTAATTTAAAAAAAAAATAAATAAAAAAAATAAAATGATTAGTTTTTTTTTTAATGACTTTATATTTTTCGAACCTTGTCACATAATATTAAAAGATATTCTAAAATAAAAAAAGTTGCTAAACATAAAACCGCTAAATATATAAAAAATGGAATTTTAGAATTAGGAAAAATTAAGTTGATAATTTGCCAACCTTACTTTGTTAAAGATCAGTATCATGTTGCCAAAAAAAAATTTGGATTTAAAAATTTCACCATAAACATAGAAACAAGGTATATGTTGCCGAATGCTGACCCTAATTCTAAGGAATGTCATCTTATATGTAAAAGGTGAGTTGGAAATCACTTCTTAACAAGACCTGCCCTTATTTAGTGTGATTATGTTTTCAGTGTGAATATGCATTTTTGACATAAATTTCGATATAAACTTACATTAGAAACTAAATATTTGTTGCCTTCTTTCATATAAAAAAAAGGTTTTTAAATATTAACAATTAGAGTTTTAAAAAATTATTCTAAAAAATTTAAAATAATTCTTTTTATAGCTAAATTATTTTAAACTTAGTAATACATAAAAAATATATAACTTAATAAAAAAATTACTTTATTGCTTGATTTCTTTGAGCTTCTCTTAATTCAGGTTTCATGTTTCTTTTAGCAAGAATTGCTTCTAGTGATGCTCCTTGGATGGCTCTTTGGAACTTTACAGTACGTCTGGTTCTTTTTTTTGAAAGCTCCTCTTGAGTTCCCTTTTTATGTTTTTTTCTGTATAATACTGTCCATGAAATTTTACGTGGATTTCTTCTCATATGAAAAGAGCGTTCACTTTTTTTACTTAGGAAATTGAAAAGCTAAAATTCAAAAATTTATGAAATAACTAGAAATAAATTAGCAACTACAAATTTTATTTTACATTTTTACACTTCCAAATAAATTAAATTTGAACTGCATTTCTAGATTACTTTCACAAATATAACTTAACTAAATTTACATAAGATTAAGTTAAGGTTTTTTTCTCAACAAATGAAGCTTGAAACCAGATTTTAATCTTTAATTTGTTAAGAAAAATAATTTATTTTTTTGTGCTAGAGAAAAAGATAATTTTCTAAAAAAAAGGTGTCAAAAAATTATTTTTTTTTCCAGCACAAAAAACTGGTGATATTTAAATGTAAAATTTATTTACAACTTGCATATAAAAAAACAACTGTAAAAAACCTATTTTTGAAATATAATTCAAATATTAATGGGAGAACAAAATGGAAAATTTGGGTAAAGTTAAAGTTAGGCGGCCTAAAAATAGTTTGACTTTTTTTCTTGTTACACTCTTTATAGTAGAGACTATTTAAACATAAGGAATATTTGTTGGCTTTAATACATACATCAACTATCTTAAAGCCTGCTGCAGCAAGAATTTGCTGCTACGAATGAGGGCTAAGCAAAGAGCAATTTCTTTCTTTTATTATTCTAATAAATATTCTTTGTGTAAAAAGTCTTAACTGACTAGAGCATCTTAAGTAAAAAATTAAAATGATTTAAGGTCGCTTAACTGTAGGATTAACAAATATTGATTTTTGTTAACATGAGAAACTCATAGTGATCTGTGTAAAATACGCAACATAATTTAGATAGCTTTTGTCAGATCTTAATGATTACAAGAGCATTTAAGGTAGACATTATTTTATCATTTTTTTATAAGTCTATGAATATTAGATAAGAACTTTTAAAAATTGAACTTTTAGCTTATATTTTAATTTACAACCACAAAATATTTAAATTTAAATACACTTTAATGAGATGCTAAAATTAATCAAATCATATAATCATAATTTAACAGCAAATAACATAACAGAATCAGTCTAGTTTTGCATACCTTGCCATCTGATCTAACATATCGCTTTCCATGGCCAGGGTATATTTTGTAACCGCTGAAGTTGCAAAGCTCAAGCCTAAATAAAACAATATTAGACAAATATTAATTAAGTCATTCATTTAGACAATATTAAAAATATATCAGTGCTACAAAAATAATTAAATTTATTTGTCAAATGTTACTCAGTCAATTTTATCGTTTTTTAAAAATTTATTATTTTTTAAAATTATATAAATATCTATAACGTAGGTAGTTGAGTTATTATAGTAAGAAGAGAAATGAATAGAAAATCAAAATTTCTGCATTTTAATTTCGTTTAAATATTGTTTTATAACGTTAAAACAATATAATACCATATGGTGATAATTTTTTGTAGAAAGATTTATAGGAATTTTATCACTGCTTTGGAAGTTAAAGTATTAAGAATATCAGGTATTTTTCCATGTATTCTATACATATTTGTAAAATTGTTCCTAAATATAACTACATCACGATGATTTTATTGGTTAAAGTTATGCATTTAACTACTACAAACTACTTGCTACACCGGACTTTTTTTTATCAAAGATAGAAAAATACAGGTACAATTAATAATTTCATCAGTCAAATAATACTAAAATATATAAAAATGTCAGGTTATGTCTATAGATGCAAACGATAATATATGATGATCTCACTTCATTTCGGTTTGTCTTGTTTTTCAACACTTCGACCCGCTTGAGGAATTTAAAAGGATTCCGATTTGTTATGTTGTTATTTTACGGAATAAAATTGTTGTAGACATTTTTTGCGGATAGTTATTTAGTTTTTGTGAACTTGACCATATAGAAAAATCTTTTATACTTAGTCAATGATTGTTTAGTTTTTGTAAACTTGACCACAGAGAAACGTTCTAGAATTTACGGAAACTCGAAAATAAAATAAACAAGAAAGTTCGCGAAAGACGTTATTTCGTATAAATAAAGATGTAAACAGTGCAGTGTAGAACGAAAAAGTTAAGAAGCAATTTGAGAGAAGTTTAGACGAAATTGAATACTCACAAATTTAATAAAATGGGCTACTATTATCCGTATATGTCTAGAAGCAATGGCATGCACGATGATTTTTCAATCAAAAGAAAGAGAAACTCTGGTTTGCATCCATACGGATATTTTTTCGATAACCTTGGTTCGTGTGGAGAAGAGTTATATCAACCTCATAACCGTTTTAATCAACGATGTAAACAGCCAGGTCATAGTTTCAAAAGTCCAAAAGAAGTTGGAAAAGTTACTCAAATACCGATTTATTTTGCTGATAAACAATCTAAATCTGTCGACCACCAGGACATTAACAATACATCAAAGTCTGTTAACCTTCGAGACGTCAATAATAAGTTAAAAACGAAAAACTCCAACGAAAGCCATTTTATCAATATACAGTCTGAGAAAGAAAGTTATCATGATGCATCTGAAATAAACATCCCAATAGGTATTGAAAAAGATTTTAAAGAAGAACTAGAAAACAACGTTACAAAAATAAAAAACAATGTGGAAACAAATCTGGCGGAAATCGAAAACATTTTGCGCAATGTAAACGCCATCAATAACGAAATAGATACATTGCTAAACGATAATTTTCAAGAGAAAAAAATCTTATGGTTTGAAGAACTACTCACGAAATATATGATTGATCTCGATAAAATATTAGCGGAAGGCGAAGAACAGATACGTTGTGCTAGAAAAAATGTTATTAATAAAATAAACCAAATTTTAGATAAACTTGCAACAAAAATGAATCAGACAAAAAACATTGTCCAAGAAATAGAACAAGTACCAAATGAGTTCTCAGACTTAAAACATTCTGATAGTACAGAAGAGCATAATTTAAGTAGTGACACTTTTGAAATACAAACGACGTCTAGCGAAGTTGTTGAACAAGATTCCAATGACATAGCAGAAATAAAACATTTACTTAGCGACATAGTTACGGAATGCTGCATCAATTGTGGTGAAAATAGTTAATATGTAAATAGTAAATTAGTATTATGTAAATATAATGTAAATATTTTTTAAATGTAAAGTTTTCAACCAATATATAATAAATATATCTATTTATATAATTTTTAACTAGATTTTTTTTTATGTTTGTATGTTTAAGCTGCGCCCGCGCTTTGATGATGGTATTAAAAATAACTACGAGCCGGCAAAAGTGCTTAGACAATTAATGTGACAACCCCAGCAAGCACATAACGTTGTTTCAACGGTAGATATATTGTTGAAAAATAATTATCTAAGAAATCAACCTTATTTCAACGTAAGCTCATCATTTAAAATAAACGTTAAAAAATTTGAATGTTATTTCAACTTTTGTTTTTAGTTTTTTTTTTTAAATGTCGAAAATGAATTAAAATTTGCCGACGCAAATGTACTAACAATGCCCCAGCAAACACTGTTTTAGTGGATTTTCAGTGGATCTATGTAGCCATTTTTTAGAGGTTCATTGGAGTTTTGCTCATCGGTTTGTTAGTAAACTATTACTGGCAACTGTTATAGATGGAAAGCCGATAACTTTCCCATAAGTTAATAATGGCTAGTTATCGGCTGTCCACTAAGTAACCGATGAGCAAAACTACAGCGGACCGCTCAAAATGCATATAAAGGTTCACTGAAATTCCGCTATATAATGTTTGCTGGGACAGTGTTGGTCCTGATAAAATGAAAAAATTAAAAATTGCACGAAGATTTATGGGGAAAAAGTTGTATAGAAATTTGTAATAAAAGTAAAAATATTAAAATGTTTCAAAATATATTTAATTTGACAAAAGTTATAAAAATCTTTATAAAACTTATGTATTATAAAGACTCAATTATACACAAGTCTTATAAAAGCTTTTACATTTATGGCCTCTACATTCTAGAACAGGACCCTATGCTGGACCCGTCTGCGGGCCATTTTGTATTTTTATTATTTAGTTTAAAAAAAAAATTTTTCCCGCAAAATAATTTTTTGAAAATAGGTTTTCTTCGCAAAATATTTTTGTAAAGAAAAATATTGTTCTTTGACAGATAAAATATGGAAATTATTAATTAATTTCCTGTAATTAAAACAATTAAAATGACCTGATTGCTACCAACCAAACAAGACAGTTTTCCAATTGGTACTAAATTTGTATTGGTCATAAAAAGTTTTTTATCAACAGATCGTTTAAAAATATTATTTTAAAAAAGAGATTATATTGACAGTATACCATAAGCTATTTTTAATGCACTTGCCACTTATTCCATTAGAACTTAAAACCAAAAATTAAGATCTATAAAAATACTGTCTTGATGACAGAAAAAGACATTTAAAGATTGTCTTAATGATAAGATAAAATTCAAGAAAAGTTTTCAAGATTTATTTGAAAGAGAATATATTTAATACCACTGGTAATATAAAAATTACAAATATTATCTAAATTAACATTTTCGAATTTTTTCCAAAGTAAACTTTTCAATGACATCACTAAAATAAAATCAACTCGTTTTACTAAATTATTTTCAATATATAATATGGCAAGATGATTTAAGCGATCTTGACAGGTTGTGCTTCTTTGCCGTGGTTTCAATTTATTTGCCAGTTTGCTAAATGATCTTTCTGCTGATGATGCAGTTACTGGAAATAAAAAATATTTTAATTACCAGACAGATGTTGGTAAAAATGCCATAAGTTGTTTGTCATAAATTGAATTCAGAAGACGAAGAACTTTTAATACCAAAAACTGTTTTGTAAATACTTTTCAGATGAAGTATTTTACTAATAAAGTTTTTTGACAGATCTTTCTTATATGCATTCACAAGCTTGACCGCTTTTAATTTTGGGTCTACATCCTCAAATTTATGTAAATTCAAAATGGGTGAGAATAAATCACATATTGCATTTAGCTATGTTTTGTACTGAAGGTGTTAATTCTAAAGATTTCCCTGGGAAAGAACATCTAACACAGCGAGTACGCCAGGATAATGTTTGGCGAATGGTCGAATGACTCGAATTCTTTTACTCCATCTTGTTTCTGAAAGACTTTGAAGAGATAAGAGTTTGTGTTTTTTTAACACATTGCATCGAGCAGGACTCTGAGAGAACAAACAGTAGAAGCTTCTTAAATAGGTTATTAGATTAGGGTTTAATTTTGCTGCGTTGACTCCTACACGGTTTAATGAATGGGAAAATTGGCAGATGGTTGTTTTTTTTTTCAGATGCAGGCCTTAGCACCATTTATTTTACCACACATATTTGAACCATTGTCAAAACTTTGTGAACGACAATCTTGAAGTATTATATTACTTATTGAGTATTGGTACGTTGTGTCTTTCTAGAGTGGCAAGTATTTCTTCTGTTATTTTTTCTCCTGTTTTCCCGTTAAAGTTCATTAACTCTATGAAACGCTTGTTTTCATCAAATACCTTAGTGTCCGAATTTTGAAATACGTACCTTGAAATAAAAACATTTTGTTCGATGTGTGAAATACCAAGTTGCACCAAATTTTAATCTTATCTTTGATCTAAAATAGTTTGTAGAATTTTGTCAATAAGTAAGTATAACAATAAGTTGATGAATTCATTTTGAGAGAATCAAGACAAATAATGTGGTTTTTTCTTCATACTTTTCAATTCTAACTGACTTTGTTGTGCTTTGCAGTGTCCCTAAGAAATTGTCATTATGAACATCCCCAATTGTTGTGTTTTCTCTATGAAATAATCTCTAGATGATAAAAATAATGTAAAATAATAAAATATTATATAGTAACATCTTTAATGTACCAGGGTCATCAAGAATTATCTCAGTGTTTTTGATTAAATTAGAATCATAGGTATTATCTGCATTTAATTCTTTTTCTGCCACACCATCATTAGAATTATTTCTTGTGTATTGTCCATCATAAGCAGTAGATCCATTCGCATTTCCTTTGTCTGATTTTTCACCTATTGAATCTATTTCAAAATGATCTTCAGCTCTGACATCAATACTAAGTTATGCTCTCTGTAATCCTCAATTTTACCATTAGAAGAATTTTCGTTCCCATATTGGAAAAATTTGCTTATTGATTGACTACCAAGAAATTCTTTGATCTTACCTCATTTTTAAGTTTTCTCTTTTGAGCTCCAGTTTTATGTTTGTAATTTGAGATTGACATGGTGTCTGAATAACTTGACAATCTGAAAAAATGGTTTTCCTATCGAGACATCATTTAAATCCTGGGCAACAAATGTATCTTTTAAGGAAGTAAAGGTTTAGTTTTGGAACATTAGAATCATAATATTTTCAAATGTAATATATGTCTGAAATCAAATAATTTCAGAATAAATTATTTTCTCTTTTTAGTTTATTGATTTGATAACAAAGTTAAACTAATGTAAAATGATTAAACTGAAAGATTATGGAACAAATTATGCTAAATAAATGGGCCCTCTTTATCTCCGGGCCCCAGTGCAACAGTACCGCGATCCCACCCCTTGTGGGGGCCATGTTTTTAAGTATACTACACTTACTTATAATTGTAATTGCTACTATGTTGTATAAGTATAATTGTAATAAATTATTAAGTTGTGCATAAATTATTAAGTTGTGCATATGTTTATTTTATTAAAGTTAAAATGAATGCAAGCACTAAAGAAGAAAATAACGTTACAAATTGAAGCAGAAATTTATAACAAATCATATTGTCGATTGGGTATAATTTAAAACAAGCCATGTTGACGATTGGCAAATTTCAAGTATTGAGGACATTTTTTTTTTCTCTAGTGAGCAAAAAACATATATGACTCACCCTCATTAGAGACTTCTTCGAGAAGGCCCTGATTACCATCAATTAAAAACCTCTATGAATCTGTAAACAATGATCTTGAAAACCTAAACATCTGGTTCAAAGTAAATAAATCCTTATTAAATACAGAAAAAACAAAATACATCTTGTTTCATTACAACAAGCATAAAAATAATATACCATACTTGCTACCATTAGCTTAATTAAAAATTGATAGAACAAACATTAAAAGAAATGACAGTTTAACTTTTTAGGATAATTATTGACGAAAAGATTTCTTGGAAAGCCCATATAAATACAATAAATATAAAAAAGTATCCGGATGCTCTACAAAGTTAAACTTACGCTTTTCAAAGAGAATCTAAAAATTATCTTTCTTTTATCAACTTATCTAACATATGCTAGTACAAATAAATCATAAACTAAATTCTCAATATATTCACCAGCAACATGCATCAAGATTGAATTATAATAAAAATAAATTCACTCATGACGATCCTTTATTTAAAAACTTGAATGAATCAAATATCTATTAAATTAACATAAACCTAAATATTTTATTTATGCTCAAATATAAGCTCGGACTTGTTCCGACTTATTTTACAAATAACTTTTTTAAATCAACACGATGTATCACACGAGGAACAGGAAACTTTACATTGCACATAAATAAAATAAAATTCTCGAGATGTTTAATTGTATACTGTAGCCGTTTTTTTCAACGACAACCAGAAGCAAGTCCTAGTAGCCTAGTGGTGCAACGCATGGCTTAGTGTTAAACGCTTTTAACTTTTTTTAGGTACTGTAAATGTAAAAGCTGTTGTGTGATGTAATAACTTTTTTGTGTGATTTTTTACATATATATATATATATATATATATATATATATATATATATATATATATATATATATATATATATATATATATATATATATATATATATATATATATATATATATATATATATATATATATATATATATATATATGTATATATATATATATATATATATATATATATATATATATATATATATATATACATATATATATATACCTGGAAATATATGGTATATATATATACCCAGTAAGCAGAAAGACGTTTAAAAGACGTTTTAAAGATGTCTTTAAGGAGGTCTAAAAGGCGCACTTGTAGACGTCTAGATCATAAGGCTAAAAGACGTCTAAATGAAGACGTCTTTATAAAAACGCGTTTTAGACGTATGTTAGACGTTTTTTTAAAGATAATTTCAAGTACATGACGTAAAATTTTCGCGTAGTATGTGGTATATATTCATTGTATTTATAACATCATATATTGTTATAATTTCGTATAAACAAAATAGGAACCAGCAATCAAAATGATATTGCTGTAATCACCACCAACGGTTGATGCATCAAAGATGAAAATAATAAATAACATTAACAAATATATATGAAAACAGTATTTAAAATATTTATAACTTACCTTTAGATATAATAATATTTAACATACGTATGCCAAGCTAATTTTTGACTGCATACTTGAATTATTATATGGCTTGTGGGTGTATAAAAACTAAAAGTACTGATATTTAACATATATATTATTGACATTTTTACTTATTATCATGATCAGTCAACTATCTATTAAAAAAGAAAAATAATTATTAATAAAAAAAAGATATATTATTATTATAGCAATTATTTTAGTGATTCCTGTGACAACAATTTTAGCAATTGTGTAAAAAAGTAATTTAATTTAAAGTAATTTACACTTAAAACTTGAACAAATTATTGAAAATAATAAAAACTATGTTTTTACTTTGAATATACGACATCTACTTAACGCGTAATGACAAAGCCGTCAAAAAGAAGTCATAATGACATATTTATAAACAGGTCTCAGAAAAGACGTCTTTTAGCTTTGATCTAGACGTCTTTTAATGCGAATTTTAGACTATTTATTACGCTTCTTTTAAACGTATTTTAAAATTTTAAAAAGACGCATTTTAAACGTCATGCTAAGATCGCATTCATTAAAGACGTCTAGAAGATGTCTTAAAAAAAGATATCTTCTAGACGTTTTTTTATCTTTAAAAAAAGACGCCTTTTAAACGTCATTTTAAAAACGCATTCATAAAAGACGTCTAAAAGATGTCTTAAAAACGCTTATAAAAGTGCGTCTTTACCTAGACTAGTTTTAGACGTCTATAAGTGTCTAAAATGCGTCTTTTGCTTACTGGGTATATACCTGGAAAATTACTGAAAAATAACTGGAGACATGTAAATATTATTTTTTTGAAATTCATAACAATGATTGTTGTAAAAAAAAAAATAATAATAATAAAAAAAAATGGAAACTAAAAAAAAGTTTAATTTGTTAGTAAAACTAAATGACGAGTATATACAATTAGTAAATACTTATAATTTTTCGTTTGAATATTAATCTGGGTTTGTCTTGAATATGAAAGTTTGATTTTAAAGATATGCGCAAAAGCGCTCAAGGTTCTGTTATACTAAAATTGTTCCGCTAAAAGAAAATTGCCGCTAAAGATCAATGCTTCTAGCACATTTTTGCTTTTTCAAAACCAATTAGATCGGAAATGTCTTCTTTTGAGAAAACACACCGACTTTTTTTTCGAAACGGTTCTGTATAAAACTTACACCCGTGGTTTAAAAACGTATCTTGTTTATGAAAAGTGTTCCGACATACTTTACATATTATATTTGGAGAAAATATGCTACTACCGCAAGGTTTATCGTTGTAAACTCTATGATTAGACCATTCATTTATGTTTTCAAAAACTCCATGACATAACGGACATAGAAAAATCATATGTTCCATTTTATGCTTCAAAAGGGTATTTTTATTGTAGAAAATAGTGTTGCAACTTGCGCATCCCACCATTGTGTGGGCTGCACGGTGTTTATACCATGCAGAAGCCTCATAAAAGACTTCGTTGCAAAATTCACAAGGCCAACTTTCATGTGTTGCTATATGTCTTTTGAACTTTCTAACACAATAAAAAAGAGATTTGCATCTGGTGCACTCGTGCACCACGTGATTTGAAATGTGTCGTACGAGTTGACTTCTGCGAAAAAATCTTTTGTTACATTTTTCACATTTAGTTTCAGAAATTTTATCTTCTAAGATAGATTGTTGAATTAGATTTTTTCTGCCGTTTTTGATTGGAGGAACCAACGAGTTTAATTGATTACTATAACTAAATGGTACTCTGCCTAAAAACAATGTGTCTTTCAAACGTCTACTATCATAACGTTTTAAAACCTGAGAAGCGAGCTGAAAATTTTCATCACTCTGAGTTACAGAATACGCTATTGAATTAACTACGTTGTTTTTTCTTTCAAGTGAACGTTGGTTATTTACTTGTTGATCGTATTTAAGCGATTGTTTAAAACGTTGATCATTTATTTCATTGAACTCGATTATTTGTTGTCTTTTAAACTCAATATATTGTTGTTGTTTTTGTATCTCTAAAAGTTTATGTTCACTGTCCTGTTGCAAGTCAAATTTAGCTCGTTTAGACTCTTCAAGATCATTTCTAGATTTTTTTAAGTTTTCGATAATATCTTCTAACTTATGGAGTTTACGGAATGAACGTTGCTTTAAATATGCACTCATAGTTTTTGTTTATGCTATTGGATGTATGCTATCTATTTGTCATCTTCATGGTTAACTTTGAGTCTAAAATATATAAAGCATATATATATATATATATATATATATATATATATATATATATATATATATATATATATATATATATATATATATATATATATATATACATATATATATATATATATATATATATATATATATATATATATATATATATGTATATATATATATATATATATATATACATATATATATATATATATATATATATATATATACATATATATATATATATATATATATATATATATATATATATATATATATATATATATATATATATATATATATATATATATAGATAGATAGATAGATAGATAGATAAATAGATAGATACATAAAAAGATATTATATTCAAATGTTGTATATATGTATATAATACCTATTTTCAATTCGTTTTTTGTTTGTACCTTAATTTACCTTTACTGAGGAAAACAGTAAAAAACAAATTTACTAGAAACTTTATATTACTATGATAGATGGCAATTAGTTTTATTGAAATAGTTAAATGTCTGGGATCAACAGAATCAATAGAAAATCTACTTTGCACTTCTATAACATATTTTTGCATCACGCATTAAAAGACCGGGTTCTTTGTAGGTTTTGCAATTAATATAACGCTAAAGTGACGTCGACAGCTATAATAAACTTGAAATTGAAAACTCTATAACGGTTTGAAAGCCGTATATACTGGTTCTTTTTGAAATTTTTAGCTTGCGAGTGTGTTTTTATTACGATTAATATAAGTATAAAAATGTCATAACTAATAATTAAATACAATATTAAATTTTTATAAATTTGGTAGTTAAAGCAGTTTGTAGATTAAAACAAAATGAACACACACAACACACACACACACACACACACACACACACACATATGAATGTTCAAGAAAATAGTTACAAATAAAACGGTAAAAGAAATGAGCCTAACTAAAGTAATTTGGATAACTTTATATACGAAAAAGGATATAATAAGTAAAAGTAATCAAATTTTAAATAAAAACATTTAAATAATAATATTAATGTAGAAAATTTACTAAAAAATTAATGATTACCTTAATTCACTTAAAGATAAACCTAAATAAAAATTTTCTAGACGATTTTTTTAAAAAAGTTGTTTAAAACCGCGTACTAAGAAAATAATATATATTGAAAAAAAAAATCATGTGTATTATTGCAATCTATAAAGAAAACCGCTTTTCAGTTATATCACCGAAATCCAACTTCTTAGGAAAACCGACAACCATCGATTTGTCTGAAAAAATTGTATATTAAAGATGTGTATATTAAAAAAATAAATAAATATTATAATAATTATTATTATATCAACTTATGCATTTTGAGAACAAATTTATTTTTAAAAAAATGACACTTCTTAAATATAATTTTTTTATAACAGGTATTTTTATTTTTATTATAGTTATTCATTTAACACGTAATCTGTAAACAGCTAAATTATTAAATCAGAACATGAAAATTGACAAGAAAACAACAACAACAATGCTGACACAAAACTATAATTCATCAGATTTGTTCAGATAAAACATAATTTGAAAATATTAGGAAAAATTAGTTTTTGAGTGAAAAAATCAGATCGTTAGAGTTGTTTATTGTTTTGTTTCAATTTGTTATTGAATTTTGGTTTCGTTTTTTTCTATAAAGGAACTTTTTTTTTGATATTTTTTCCGAGATTTTATATTTCATTTGAATGATGGTTCAAAGATTATTCGAATCTTCTATCAGATTCAAAGAATATTCTACATAACACACACACACGTTCTACACAACACACACACACACACGTTCCGATCTTCTATATGCAAGCTTTTTTATAAGCAATTTTAAGTGCGTACATAGCTTGACTTATAATCAAGCTATGTATACACTAAAAATATAGTTAAATTGGAGTAGGGGACTACAATTAAATCGGAGTAGGGGACCACAATTGGAGTAGGGGACAACAATTAGCACTTTAGTTAATAACTATTAGTAAATACTTTCTTAATAAAAATTTAACAAAATTAGTAACTCTTTATTTATTTATATTTTTTATTTTTATTTTATTGAAACACTTATTTTGATAAAAGAAAAAAACAAAAAAACGAAAACCAACAAAAAAAAATATAGTCGAATTATCGAGAGGTCTCAAAATATGTTCAAATTAAAATAGGTTTCAAAATATAGGAGTTCAATTCTAAATATTAAAACTTAAACTTATTTTTTTTATACCTATTTTTTTAAAATACCATTTTATAGCTCATATATTTAAAGCAAAGGTAATTTTAAACCAATAAATGTGAAAAAAAGTCCCTTTTTTAGTTTATAAAGTTCTAGATTTGTTAAAGATTAAATTTATATATGCTTATCTATTGTTCAAATGGAACGCTATAATTAGCTATCGAACACTATAGGTTTTTAGGTATTTGTTTAATCTGTATAGAAACGGTGGTTATGAGAGAGTTTCTTTTTATTCATAAAGCTAATATAACCAATAAATGTACAATTTTAGTGTGAAAAAAGGCTTACCTTGAGACTTTTGTTTTATTTATTATATCAAAGCGTAATAATGGAAAAAATAAAAATATGTATAAAATATTGATGTTATTAATGTGCCCAGCATACAACAATAAAAACGAAAAAACCTAAAAACACGTTCAACAATCAGCTACAAATCTTGATTTGGTTTAAATAAATATTTTATATTTAATTATAAACAATATTATATGTACTAAACCCATTCCACAAAATAATGTCATGCAAAATAAAGTTATCAAACAAAAATAAAAACTTACAAACTAAATGTCATTTGCTGTGACCTTGGTCTTATGAAAAATACAAGCATAACCATAATTTCAGAACATGCTGGTGTGAAGAATGTGTGAACATGCTAGTATGAAGAACTTTTATATCAACTTTGGTCTATAATTTAGTAAAATGGGATGTGAAATAAAAGTTATGAAAATGCTAAAAAAGTTTCCATTATTATGAACTTAGTTGAGCCTGTTTGTTTCTCAATATCACGATTGTTAGACTTAACTATATATACATAGTCTGACAATAATATTGTTAAAAAGTTTTTTAAAAATTTATCTCGAAGAATAAAAGTATATTGGCATCTTGAAAAGCTTTTAGAAGCACTATTATTCTGAAATAAACAGTTTACTTTCTGGAATCTGGAAAGAAAGTGTCCCACTTTTTTTAATGTTAAACGATAATATACTTGGCTTAAATCAAATCATTTAACATCAAAAGCCTATTTAAACTCAATCTCATACACCTTCAAAAAAAAAAAAACACAACCTTGTGAAATGCTAGCTTTTCTATAGATTATAGTCTAGGTGTTTATATCGATGACAATTCTACGTGAATAAATAAAATCAAAAGTTTATGTAACTAAATTCCGAAAGAGAACAACTTAACAAAGTTGCATTTCTCTTTTAACCGTTTTTATTCAGCAATTATTAAATATGCAAATTTTAAAACAAATAAATACTCTAATAATTAAATACAATTAATAGCTTGAAACAATTTATTGTCATCAAAAACATGTTAAGTTTTAAAAATTTAGGAAGCATTAAAAAGAAAAGCATCTATTAAAAGAAACGAACTCACTAAAAACATCAAGTTATGTTTATAACGTACTTTTATTTTATGTACAACAATTTTAAACAAAACAACTGTAATTTATGTAAACTGTAATTTATGGAAAAATTATCTTATTTTACTACTATTTTCACAGACTAATTTTAGTTAATTTTTTTATTTCGTTGAATCCTTGGAATAAAATATACTGTTTTAACTGAATAATGTTTTGATTCTTTATAAAGAAAAATTAAAAAAGTCATTTTTTCAATCAAAATTGTACTTGAGGTTTTTTGAATTTTTCTTCCCGAATAATAAATAATTAATTTCGTTCCCGATATTTTATGCTATATTTAGTTAATACTTTTATCTCTTAGATCTAAATATTAATGCGTATTCATGTATTTATTTATGTGTTGTTTTTTTCTTAACAAGTTCTTCTTAAGTATATTTATATGAAAAAAAATTAAAACTAACAATCAAATAAAAATCATCAAGAATTTCATAAAGTTACGTTGTTTAAAAATCTCTTTTATTGGTTAAGTGATGCAAAGATTAAAAAAGGTTTGTTGGATCTGTCACCAGTTTATGACGAATGAATTAAGGCAGTTTAAAAGATTCTAAGGATAAGGAGACAAAATTTTAAAGCCATAGCTTCTTCATTGATTTCATAAAGATTTTAAATTGGATTTTTTTTATAGACTCATGCGCAACAATATTATAAACTGTGCGCATACAATACCATAAAACCTTTAAAACTTTGTGTGTTGTTTTATTTAATATAGTCTTGTGTAGACAAGTGAAGCGAGTCTATGATTCACGAATAAGTATCATAATGCAAATATGTTTCAACACAAAAAAAAGGAAATGTTGCGAACAGCTAGAAGCAGAGTTATTGAGTAAAGTTTTTTAAAATTAAAGTCGTTATAAAAATAGAAAGTTCTTTTTTAATGGATGAACAATTAAAAAGGAGGAGAAATGAAATTTAGATTAAAAAAGAAGAATAGATTTATCTAAAATATTGGAAATAGGAAATAAAAACATAGACAACTGAATATTATTTTATTAATTGTTACCCAACGTTAGCGGAATATATTTTTTAAGTTTTTATCAAATAACTTTAATTTTTTTTCAACATATTAAAAAAAACATTACCAACAGATTTAGAATAAAAAACTCTAATTGAAAGTACTATTTGAAAATACTATTAGGGGACGTCCCTGATTTATGTTGATTATGTTGATTAAAAATTTATGTTGATTAAATATTAGCACATTTTGGGTACGAATTTTTTAACAAATGAGAGATTGATTTAACTATATTCTTTATATATAATTCTTTTATATATTTATTTTCGGTATTCATTGACAGTTCAACAAGAAGTCTAAAGACAGTTTTGCTTCATAACGGAAACCAATTTCTTTTGATTCCAGTAGCTCATTCCTTTCATCTAAAGGAAGATTTTCATCATTCCTTTCATCTAAAGGAAGACTAAAAGAACATGAATTTGTTGAGAAAATTAACTATGACAGTTACAAGTGGATGTATGTAGTCTTTCTTCTTAGTCTACAAGGAGGATACACAAAGTACTCATGTTTTCTTTGTTTATGGGATAGCAGGGCTGCGGACCAGCACTTCACGAGATGTGAGTAGCCAGTGAGAGAATATTTACAACCTATTTCGCACAATGTTATTAATCAATCCCTGATACCTGTTGAGAAGATCTTACTACAACCCCTTCACATTAAACTAGGCGTTGTCAAACAATTTGTCAAAGCATTAAACCCAGCTAGTGCAGCGTTCCAGCATATTTGGCAGATGTTTCCAAAGGTGTCAAATGCAAAAATTTTAGCAGGTTAATGTTCGTTGGTTTAAAGTTATGTTAGCATGAAAGGAGCTAGAGGACAAAATGTCTGCTGTTGAAAAAGAAGCCTGGATTACATTTAGACAAGTTGTTCATAGTTTTTTAGGCAACAATAAGAGTGATAACTACAAAGAGCTAGTAGAAAACTTAATTGTACGGGATGCAGATATGAAATGCAGAATGTTAATAAAGCGGCATTACCTGCATTAACAATTGGGATTTTTCAGACCAAAATTTGGGTGATGTGAGTGAAGAGCATGGAGAATGTTTTCATCAGGATACCATGCAATGAAAAAAAGATACAAGGGCAGATGGGATACAGCTATGATAGGTGACTTCATCTGGTGTTTGATACGCCGTGACAACAAACTTCATAAAAGAAAACCACACTCTACTGTTCACTTCTAGTGTTTTTTGAGATTTTGAGAGAACATAATGTAACATTATGTAATATATGTAACTAATTTGATGTAACATGACATTTTGTAATATAACATTTTTGAACTAGTAAATGTTATATATTGACTAAAGTTGTATCTCATGCAATACGAATAATTTTAATCATGGCCTACTATATTTACAGCCGTATATCTTACATTACTAAGGGGGATATTAAGAGGCCGATTTTTACTGAAAAAATGGCTGCGCAGAATATTATATTTTTAAAAAGCAACTTTATTTTTAATTTTTAACTTAAAGTTCTTTAATGTAAAGGTGGAAGTTGTTTTTAATATATATACTCTTTAAGATAAAATAGATATCAAAGATTTAAAGACATTTGTGTAATTTTCACAAAAATTATTCAAATCAATATACATATATATCTATGTATATTATATTTAGATATAATATATATATGTATTTATGTATATTTTAACGCTTTAAAAAAAAATATCAAAAAGTAGTTCAAAGAAATAAAACAATAGGTTAATTTTATTAAACTATATAAACAAATGCTATGCAACTAGCATTTTGACAATTTAGATTTCACTTTTTTCTTTGCCTTATTTTAAATGTTTTTAATTTATTATTTGAAACCAAATACTTTGATAGATTTTGTTTGTTATCAAAAAATACATTAACAAGAATTTTTGTTAAAAACGTGATTCCCCAATTTTCATGATTTTCGCTAACAAATTTGCTTTTTGGTGCGTATTTATGTAACAGATATGTTGATGATTTAATGACTGGAATTGATAGAGATGAAATTTCATTCTCAATTAAATCCAAAATAAAAAATACACTGCAAACAAATTCTGCAAGCTGTTTGGATGGAACAAATAGTCCACCACGTGACAAGAAAGATAGATAGGAATTATTTTCAAGATCAATGTCTCCACCTTTCAAACATGCTTTGCAACTTTCACATTTAGACCTTTTTGACAATTTTGTTGCAACATAGCCTATAATTATAGTAATAACTATAGCATAGTTATTGCCACTTCTTGACTATAATAATCAAGGGAACTTTCCATAATTTCTTCTATTTAATTTTCAAACAGTTCATCAAGTATTATCAAGGAAGGATAAATATCTGGTATTAGATTTTCTTCCCAGAAGTTTATATGCTCCTTAACTAAAGAACAACATGACAAAATTCATTCCGAATTCAAAACTTCTCTTAAACATACAAGAAATCTTCCCCACTCATTTGCCTGTATTGTGAGAAACGCCTTTCAATTGGATCATTTTGTAAACGAGCTGTCATCACGTAATCATATCCATCATTCAGGAGCTCCTCAACAAGCAGTGCTTCTCTTTCACTGCAGGTGAAAGAGACCACTGATTGATCCAATCAGCGAGAGCATGGTAAAAAATCATTTTATTGTCTCCTAATACAATAGCATTGACAATAATATTTGGTGAAAACCTATGTTTAGAATTAGCAATAGTCCACCAAGTGTTAAAAATAGTTAAAAAACTTGAAACATCTTTTCGATTTGGGTAAGAGCTTTTTGAAGCTGCAATTATAGTTTCATGTATAAATTGCTAACGCAAGTGGCACACTTTGTTTATTATTTCTAGGATATAATGCCTCATATGTAAGCTTTGGAGCTTTTCTAAGTTTACCTTTCAGATCATTATCATTATGGTAAATCTTAAATAAATCATCCCAACTAACATATCCTGATGGACAATCAATATTGATATATGCATTATGGTATTTAAAGTCTGGAAAAACAAATTTTTTACCATTTAATAAATTATTTCTAAGACTTTTGACTAAATGCACACTATCATAAAACAAATATGTCTTCTTTCCATGATTCTGTGGGTGAATAATAAAATACTTTGATTTAGACTTGAACATTGTAACTAATGATGAAAATGCATTAATGTTAGTGGAATGATTGTCTGTAACTATACCACGCACAGTGAACCCAGCACCTAATAGATTTTTAAGATTATCAGCTATTTTTTGTGATAGCCAATTACCAGAAAATGTGACTTCTGAAATTGCTTGAACAATAAAAGGAATAGATTCTTTTAGTCCTATTATCATGAATGCGACAATTCCTTTGTACAAGTTACCTTCTTCGTCAGCACCAACATACTCTCCTCCTTGATATTGTGCTGCTTTTTGTAAATACATTTCATCTATAATCATAATACAATCAGGAGAAATTTTTCCTTTTTCACGTAGAAGTTTTAAAGCTTTTATAGAATCGATACCTCCTTCTTGAACTTTATTTAATAAAGATATTGATGGTAAAGGGAGCTTTTAAAGAAGTAGTTTGAATGCCTGTAAAGATGTATATCATAAAAGTAATGCATATTGAATCATCTCTGCTGAGTATAGTAGCCTGCCTTGTGGCTGATAAAGCTCTTTAGCTTTAATTTCATCTAAAATAGTGTCATGATTTTCTAATGTGTAGTTTCTCATATAAGAAAGAAAATTTATCAAGTTTTGCATTATGTCCTTTAACAAACCAAATTGGTAATGAAAGTGGTGTTTCTTTGTATTGCAAACGTACATTTAGGTCTACATCAACTGTTATTGATTCTAATATAGTTGGAAAATATGTCTGTTCATTAAATACTATATTATAAAATACAACACCTTTTTCAAATCGTTTAAACCCTGGTGGTATTACTGCTTCATTCAAACTATTTACATTTGTAATTAAATCCTTTTTCTTAAATATTTGTTGATCTTTTTGTGATCTTTTTGTGAATATTCTCAATTTAGGAGGACTTCGAGAAGTTTTTAAAACTGGCAAAGATGATTTTTTTTGCGAAAGTTCACAAGAATACTTGCAAGAAACAGGTTTTAAAACCTAATTCAGTGTGCATTTATTACCTCTAAGTATATATTTATTTTCAAAATGAAGTTCACATAAAACAGAATGTTTTGTTGGAGTCCAATCTGAACAATTAACAAATCGTATCCAAAGTTGATTTAAGTTTTGGTCTGTTGGAAAATGAAAAGATGCAATTTGTTTGTGTTTGTTGCTTAAGTATCCCGATGTACATTTTGGTGCAGCACATTTGTTGACCATTTTTAATATAAATTCTTTAAAAATTAGTAAATTCAGAAAGAAGAATTATTTTTAAAGATAATATTATAGCGTGTTTTGCATTTAAACTTTCAAAACCGGCCTTTCAATTTCCCCCTCAAAAATGCAAGATCGATTTTCAAAATGGCCGTGAATTAGTAGGCCATGTATTAATTATATGTTAAATTGAATTTTTGATTTTATGATCAAACGGTTAATGCAATTAAAAAAGCAAATTCAGACTCAGCATACTCAAATTAAATAAGAAACTTCAAAAAATTTGGATAAATAGAGAAAAATTTTTTTTTTGTTACACTGTGTTACTTTTAACCCAAGGTTTATGGAGTTTATCGCGGATAAAGAAACATCTAAAGCAATTATTGATCCGGTTGGATCTACTTTTTTCTCTTTGTATTACTTTCGCGTTAGTGAAGTTAGTGATATAATTTTGGTGTTTTATTTAATAGCAACAAGTATATAATATTGATATATGGCAAAACTATTATTAAAGTTGGTTGATATTGAGTCAAAGCTTGTTTGGTTGTATATTAAAAAGGTAACACACACACACACACACACACACACACACACACACACACACACACACACACACACACACACACACACACACACACACACACACACACACACACGAACACACACACACACACACACACACACACACACACACACACACACACACACACACACACTAGACTAAGGCAGCATAATGGATTTATGCAGGTAATTTATCTAAGGTTACTTCTTTATATGCTAATGCTGATTGTTCACAACTTAGGACTCTTAGTGAAATAGTTTCATATATTCACAATGACTGCAAACCACCAAAGCAGCATATCCTTCATTGGGATGAAAACCTTGCACCTACTTGTTTATTTTACAAATTTGCTAAAGAACACATGAATGTAGTTGTTGTTGATGCAATACAATTAAAGCTCTTGTGAGTGCTAAGTTATTTCAAATTGTCAGATGAATAATGTCACATGATTTATACAAAGAATGCAGTCTTGGGAAGAAAAAAAACGATAAAGAACATAGAGAAAGGTAATAGAGTGAACAGATGCTAAGTGGAAGGACTTAAAAGAATGGTCAAAGAATTCAAACCTGATTTCACAACAAATAGGTGATTTGATGCGTATGTATACCCCCAAGCTAAGCATGTGACTTTTGGAGTCTTTGCGAATCAAAGGATAGTACCCATCAACACTGAGATCAGAAAAAGGAATAGCAAAATTAAAATTAGTCTCACCAAGAGCAAAAAAGTCTGCTGAATTTTTTTTTACATCTATGCACACCATATAAATTTACATCTATGCTAGCTAATAAAGAAGGGGTTCGAGGCTGGTTAGAATTATTTTGCTTACCCCTAAGTCTTTGCCTAGGAGGCCTCCTACAAGACAGTAACTGGATGTAGTTAACATCTGTCCAAGATGAGTATTTTTATTGAGACACTTTTATTAAGATGAGTAATTTTATTGTGAAGATCCTGACCTGACCTGGAGTAATTAAAAGGAGCTACTTCCTGCAAACAGTACCTTAAAATATCGGGCATGATATTATGAAAATGCATTAGAAAAAATATTACATTTAACAAAATACTAGAGGTAAGGGTGAGCGTAGGTTTTATAGTTGGAATCTAGTTAGTTAATAAAACTCACACTGCATCAAAACAGATTTATACATTTAAACAAAACATTTAAACAGAACACATACATAAAGTAGCTTACGAGTGAGTAAACACCGCACCAGAGGTTCAGACAAAACACAAACATACATATATATAGTAACTTATGAGTGAACCAACACCAAGTCAGAGGTTCAGACAACACAAACATACAGATAGTAACTTAGGAATGTGTGAAAACTGTGCAAGTGGCTCAGACAGAACATAGATATACATATAGTAACTTACAGATGAGCCAACACAGGGCCAGAGGTTTAGACAGAACACAAACATACATATAAAGTAGATTACAGGTAAGCTAAAACAGTAACTAAGACACCTTCGACCATATAAAAGACACACACACAACAAAAGTAAATATATATGTATATATTACTATAGGCTTGACCGATTTTAAATAGTACTGATGAGATAAAGCAATCTTCTTCCAGCTTTTATTTAGAAAGAGAATCCCGCAAGGCAGCAGGGCATGGAACAGGTTGCACTGGGTTACATGTTACTATTAGCAGGGTGATCATGAAGACCATACACAGTGACGTATCCAGGAATAATTTGGGCGTATAGAGGACCTTCTTTTTTTTTTTTTATCAAATTTAATTACAATTATTCGTATATAATATATACCTCACCCTTGTCTTTTAGATTTTTTCTAACAAAAATTTAAATAATTAACCAAAATAATGTTACATTTACTACAGAACGACGGCTTTAACTCCAACATCGATTCATCGCTAATCGCTACTTTTCATTTACTTGCTTCATACACTTACTATTTATAAATTAATACTAATTATTAAATTATTAAATTCAAATTATTAAATAATATTAACTAAAAATAAAAAGAGTATGATTTCATAAACAAGCAATGACTATTACGTTTAATAAACAATATTTGTATGACTCTTTGATATAAACTTCATAAGATTTATTACATAGCGTATTTAAAACAAGATAAATTCAATCGAAATTTTAATTCATTTAAAAATTCATAACTTTTTTTTCTAGTTCTACTTTTACTATTCAAATCAAGTTTTATGGTGCGAATATTAAAATGTTATTTTAATTATTGAAATAAATGTTATTTTAATTTTATGTTTTAAAAACTTTCATTCATTTTATTGTTTAAAGTATTTTTAATACAATTTTTACTGTTATTTGAAATGTAAAAGTTCAAAGCTCATTCAGTTTAATCGCTTCGATAATTGTTATGAAAACATAAGCGGAGGAGAAACTCATATTAATGTATTTTTAAAATGTTATTTAAAAAAGCGTTTTATATTTTAATCCAATCAAAACGTGCGTTTTACATTTAATCCAATTACAACATATTCTATATTTCATCAACGTGAATTCGAATTAAGCATTTTGGTTGGCTTAAAATACCTTTAATATATTTTAAGTTTTAAAATACATTTATAATGTATTTTAAATGCGACTTTTAAAATACATTTATAATGTACTTTTAAAATACATTTATAATGTACTTTAAAAGTCGTTTTTCAAATGTTGGTATTTCTGTAATCGTTACAAATGCTAATATAAAACTGTTTTAAATTGAGTTTGGGCTGAAATTTGGGGGCCCATACCGGTATACCGGTATCAAAATCGGCCTAGATATGTCGCTGATACACCTGAACTGACAATTAATTTTATTATTTGTGAGGTCAGGTTATTATTTATAAAGTTATTATTATCAGGTCATTATTAATAAAGTAATTAACTCTTCCCACCCCCTACCTTTGTTTGTTCTACATGCTAAATTTATGTCATAATTAAAAAATCTGTCAAATCTGGTATTAAAACAGCTTCATTAAAAAATTGTTGAGAGTTTATAGCAGAATAGTTGCTACAAGAAAGGGCAAACAGATAGAGTTAACTTATTTAAGATAACTAGCTCCCCGAAATCCATTTTTTGGGTTCTTTTTTGCTAAATAAATTTAAATAAATTAGTCTTAATAAGAGGGTTGAAATTTTATTATAGCCTTAAATTTTGAAAAGCACTGGGAAAGATGTTACACAATTGTCATCTATATTAGAGGTACTTTTGTTATGTGTTTACCCAATTAGATAAATCTATGCATCTAGCACACTAAAGAAATTTTCTTTCTTAAAGTAAGAAGATGTTGAATTCAGACTTTTATTTCCAAATAAATAAACAGGATGAAGGTTCTAAATGATTGGAAAAAATGTGCATAATTATTGTGCAATATTATTTTTTTGATGTGCAATATTATTTTTTGAAAATGTGCAATATTTTTTTTTTCAATATTTTTACTGTTTAATAAAAAATATTGAAGTAAATATGTGTAGAAATGATTGGTTTGGGTAGCACTTACCAAGACCCCGTATTTTATGGGTCCGGTCAATAAATTTAGTATATTGACTCATCTAAAATCAACTTTTTACATTTGCAAACAATATTTTATTGCATTTTAAAACATGTTTTCACTACTGAAGTTTTTATTTTGGGAAGAATCAGAAACACAAGGTTTTATGCTGAAATTTTCAAACTGCTTTTCTTATTGATATAAACTAACCACCAAGTTCCAAAATCTAAAGTGGTCCATGTTAAAGTCTTTAAATTTTAGTATATATTTAGCATGGAATGACCCAACACTTGATTACTTAAATAATCAGATTATTTACTCTAGCTTGTCCTTGTATATTTTATTTACTTTACTTTTTAGACTAAGTGTGAAATAGAGATTATCAAGGTCAATGATGATTCTCATCAGGATTCTTTACCTGTTTTGAACATCTTTCCTTACCTTATTGATGGAGAAATAGAAGTCTGGGGAGTGTATGTTTTGTTTTTTTGTTTAAATTTTAGAACCTGTATTATAAAATATATCATTATTTATTCATAGGCTTTGTTATAAATTTTTTTTTTGTCCAATGCTTTTAAGTGTCATAAAATTTATTTTATGATATTATAAAAAAAAAAATTTAGCTTCTTTTCTTACCACTTATGAAATTATTTTATTAAACAGTTTTGTAGTTTCTGAATACTGGTGCAATCAAAATATTTGTTATATAAACTATAAGTATATGTTTAAAAAATTGAAGTTATAAAATCAATTTTTAAATTATTTTTATAAAAAAACCATTAAACTCCAAATATTAACTTTCTTTAACATTAAATTTAAATGTCAAAAATTCTTTAAATGATTGTGGTTAAAATATCAATACTTTTTAAAAACATGTTTAATACATAAAAGATTCACAAGAACCACATTTTTTGACACTTTAAATTATTTACTTCAAATAATTTAAACTAAAATACTAATAATGAACTGAAAATACTTTAATAGAAGTAGAGTATTTGTCTCTCACCCATAAGTTTTGCACGTTGCACAAAACTTTATTGAAACATAAAGCAAGTTACAAAAATTATTTAAATATATTTTATCAGTTACAGATCCAGGAATTTTTGATGGAGGGGAGGGGGAAGTCTATGTTGAAATATTTTTGTATTTTGTATCACATTTGCGTCTTCTAAAAAAAAAAATATAGTCCTAAATTTCTAAGATATTTTAGGACTTTCAGATTCTGGTGGGGAGGTGGGATGCATACCCCCATCACCCCTCCCCCTCCTTCCCTGGATCTGTCACTGCAGTTTATATGTTTATATTTTTTTATATAGTAGTGGAATAAAGTTGACTCAATAAAGCATTAAGGTTGATGACTCAAATTAATCTTAGGCTAATTTTTTTAGTAAATGAATCTTTTTCCTTCTAAACAACATTAAAAAAAATTAAAAACAAGTAATTAGGTAAATTTTTTATCCTAATAAACTAAAATGTTAATATATTTAAAATGTTAAATATATATATATATATATATATATATATATATATATATATATATATATATATATATATATATATATATATATATATATATATTGTTTAACCAAAATATATGTTTTTCTAGTTCAATTTTAAATTAGGTTTCCTGTGACAATGTTTTACAGCATAACTTCTTTTTTTTTAATAGACAACCTGTTCTGTCGTATCTGGTAGAGAAATATGGCTACAGTGATTTGTATAATTCTGAAATGAAAATAAAACTCAATACTACACTTTCGTGGATATCATCAACGCTATGCAGGTTTAATATTTTGTCTGTTGAAAAATTTGAATGATTAAATTATAATACTTTTAACAAATTTTTTAGTTTAATTTTCTAACATTTTTTAAAATTGTTTTATTAAATTGCTTATTCAAAAAATTTATTTGGTTATTATTAGATTTATTTTTTAATTTAAACAATTTTTAAAGATTATTAATAGATGTATATATAAATTTGCATCCGATGAAAAGTTTTCACAAACCACTTTTTAAGACTGCACTCTTTTAGATGTAATTTCTGATCAAATGCCCTTTTTTTTTCTGACAATGCCCTTTCTCTTTACCCCTCTGCCAATATTGTCGTTATTGGTGACTTTAATGCTCATCAAACTTAATGGATTATGCTCTTACACTACTGACCCTGTTGGCACTAAAGCCCATAAACTGTATTTCTCAACCTCTTACTTAGATAATCAATTTAGTGACTGCTTTTCTAGACAACCCTAATCACTTACCTTTACTCCTTAATTTGTACCTTGTCTCTGACCCTACCTTGTGTTTGGTTTCTTCTCTTTCTCCTTTAGGTATTACTGACCATGCAATGATCTCTATAAATCTTTTATCTCATACTTCTTCTGACTCACCCTATTATTGCACAACTTACTACTATTTTAAGCTTACTGGGGTTCTTTTTGTGATTTTCTTTGTGACTGTCCTTATATCATTTCTCTATCAGCCAATAAATGCGCCTCCTACATAACTTCCTGAATACAGGCAGGTATGGAAGCTTTTAATCCTTCGACACCTATTTTAAGAAATTTATTTAAAAAGGTGTTTTCTAGAGACTTTTGGAAAATCTTCAACAGTGTCATTAACAAAGGTAGGTCTAACATTCCATCATAACATTCTCTCATTCATGGGACTGATTTTATATATATATATAAAATCACTCCCAAGGATAAGGTGGAACTATTTGCAAAGAACTTTTCTTCTGATTTGACTCTCAGATCTTATGGCCATACTCTTCTTTCCATTCCAATTAAACAGGTTAACCCAATGTTAGACATTCAAATCACTCTGCCTTCCATTGCTAAAATCATATCTTAATTAAACTCTTCCACAGCTTTTAGTCTAGACAACATTCCTGTCATAGTCTTACAAAGTGTTTCCCAAAATTCTCTTTAATTTTCTCTAAACTATTTAATAAGTACTTGAACAAATCTGCCTGCTGGAAAATGGTTCTAATTTTTAAAAAATCTGGAAAATATTAGAGGTGTACTGAATATTTTTGCCAGATATTTATTATTTTTTTTTGTTATTCACCTCCTCAAGGCCGAGAAGGCCACTACAGACGAGGGGGCTACTTAATAATGGTTATAACCCTCTCTTAACTCTATAACTCCGAAACACAAACCTTGACGAACAAGGCCGCTGCGCGGAGAAACAAGTTGAGCGCGGTACTACCGGGGACGTGGTGGGGATCGAACTCCGAACCTATGCATTTGCATTAATAATGTATAAGTAAAAATTGTTTTTACAGCCAAAATTTTGTTTTTTTTATTTACTATTTTCTATACTTCGTCAGCACATATCCCATGTCATACAGTTTTTTTTTTGATTTTTTAAAGTAAGATCTTGAATACTATTATTGTAGACTGGCAAGACTTGTTTTATCTTCATAAACACTTATAGAACTTTAGAAAAGTTCAATATCTGGCATATCCGGCAAAAATATCCGGTACACCTCTAGAAAACATTCTGACCCCTCCAACATTATCAGATCAGTCTTCTGTTATTAGAAAGGTCTTTGAGTCTTCGATTAACAAATTTATCACATCCCATCTTGGGTCAAATATTTTACTGTCAAACAATCAATGTGGTTTTCGATCCTCTTGCTCTACAGCTGACTTCCTAACTGTTGTGACTGAAAGATTTTATTGTGCATTTGATGGAGGTGGGGAGGCAACGGCTATTGCTCTAGACACATTTAGAGCAATAGCAGTTGCTTTGACAAGCAAATGCCAACTTTTGACAAAGTTTGGCATGCTGGTCTTCTCCAGAAGCTTGTTTCATATGGTGTATCTGGGAAAGTTTCTTCATAAGCTTGCTTCATATGGTCTATGTGGGAAAATGTTTGAGATCATCAAATCATTTCTTTCTAACCGCTTAATTAAACTCATCCTTGAAGTACAACACTCTTCTTTTCCAGTAACTTCTAGTGTACCCCAAGATACACCAGAAGTTTCGTGGATAGAACCCCAAGGTTTTATCCACGAAGGATAGAACCCCAAGGTTCTATCCATGAAGGATAGAACTCCAAAGTTTTATCCACCAAAAACCTTCTATCCTGTTTTGTTTCTTCTCTACAATAATGATTTTTGTGACAATCTTACATCTAAAGTGGCTCTATTTGCTGACGACTCAAATTTATACTTGTGTCTTGAAATAAAGTCTTTTCAATTACTTAAAACAGGCAACCTATCTTGAATCTGATCTCACTTGTGTAACTTTAAAAAAAATTTTAACTCCAACAAAACTCAGTTATTTACTGCAAACAACTATTACAATACTGTCGATATTTCTATATTAATGAATGGTAACCCTCTAAGTCCTCTTCTTTAACCCTCTGAGTCCTTTTCTTTACATCTTCTTGGATTCGTTTGGATCAATTATTACTGATGTCTCATAAAAACCATATATACTATTGATTGCTATATTAGCATCTGGTAAGGTTGCCCGTTTCTTACTACTGATTGTCCCTGTATGGAATACTATTGTCATATTTGGGCTGCTTCTTCTAGTGATGTTTTTAAATTATCAATGCTTCTAGTGATGCATTGATAATTTAAAAACAATGTGGTAAATTAAATTAAAATATTAGTATTTGAGGAGCTTTCATAATAATGTCACCTTTGATCATTGGAAAGTTAAAAATAGTAGCAACTATTTACTTTTGATAGTTGATTATGTTGCAGAATGGAAACTCTTTAGTTTCCATTATGGAACATATTTTTATCAATCCATCAATTATGTGATTTATAACAAATTAACATTCTGTTTTTACACATTGTTTATTTGTTGTAAATCACATAATTGGTGGATTGATAAAAAACAGATAGTCTTCTCAAAAAAATAAAATAGTTAGAAAAAATCAAAGTATTAGGCTCATACTTTTTGTTGCATTTTTTTATTTAAAAAAAAATTATTAAAAAGTATTATTTTAATCTTGATATGTTTTTTTATAAAAATTATTTTAAAAAATGAATAAAAAAAAAACAAATAACTAAAAAATGTTTTGATTTTGTAATATTTAAAATATTTTGTTTGTTTCAGATATGTATTATTAAGTTATGTATTTCCTCAATCAAAAGATGATTTTAAACTTGAAAATGGTAATGGTTCACTGATTGCGTATGGTCTACAAAAAATTAATGATCTATTACACTTACTTGAGGAAGGTTTTTTTACTACAAATTGTTCAATGTTAGAAACACAAGTTACAATTTGTGATTATTATCTTGCATTGGTTTTGATGGAACTTATTCAATACAATTTTGATTTTTCAAAGTATCCTAAATTGAACATATGGAATGAGAGATTTTTTACAGAGATCAGATCTATCATGTTTTAATGTTTTTTTATTGTAGTACTTTTTTTATAAATAATAATGAATTCTGTATATAATAATGTTTTTTTTTTTTAAAAAAAAACATTATTAAAAATTTTATTGCAATACTTATATAAATAATATAAAATTCTGTATATATTATATATATTATATATATATATATATATATATATATATATATATATATATATATATATATATATATATATATATATATATATATATATATATATATATTATAATACTATTATAAAGATAATTTTAATAAAATGCTATATATTATATATACTAAATATATATTAATTACAGTTATTTTATATATGATACATTATATATGATGCTTGATATTATATATGATAATTTTGATATTCATAATATATTGATAAATATGTATATAAAGTTTTTATAAGATCTAAAAGTTAAATGCTAAAAAAATTTGTTTTAAATTTATTTTAAAGTATTTATTAGTTAAAAAGTTGTTTATTATTTTTTCTTTGGTCAAATATGTAATGTTCTCGATATTATATATATATATATATATATATATATATATATATATATATATATATATATATATATATATATATATATATTTTTTTTTTTTTTTTTTTTTTTCATAAAAGGACATAAAAAACAAGCAACTTAAAAAAATATTACCTTGATTATTCATTTAAAAACCATTCCACTATAAACCAATAAAAATTCATTTAAAGTTAAGTTGAAAGCATAAAACATATGTGATCGATTATGATGTTATTTATCTAATTATCTTTCAGCATTAAATTGAAAGAATGATATTAACTTATTCTAATAAAATTATATTGGCACCTATGGTGCGAATCGGAACACTACCTTTTAGATTACTTGCACTCAGATATGGTGCTGATATTGTATACACTGAGGTTTGTAGTTTTTTTTTTTTTATTATGTTGTTATTTTTTTTTTTTTTTATTGATTATATTCATGTTTATTGTTCTTTACTTCTTTACAGGAAATAATTGATTACAAGATGATTGAATGTAAAAGAATTGAAAATAGTAAGAATTAATTTTTGCATTTTGAACATTCACACAATCAGATATTTTTTTCAAAATTTTGTTTCAAGAGCCGCTCTAATCACTAATAAGTATGCTTTATACTGATATACTACAGTTGATTGAAAGAATTTGTTTTGTATTTTAATTTCAATATTTTTCTTTCAATATTTCAATTTCAGAGTTAGTTCTGCATTGGACTGTATGTTTCAATAATTTTGTGTCATCATTAATAAATAATGTCGGTTGGTTTTTAACCAAACAGTAGTCGGAAATAGAATGTGAACTTCAAATTAATATCTTTTTGAAATATATTTGAAATTTGTTTGTGTGTATACATACTTACATAGATACATATATACGTAAATACATTCATACATACATACATACATACATACATACATACATACATACATACATACATACATACATACATACATACAGTGTTCTCTGTTTAGCCAGCGCTTTCGCGCTTGCCCACATTCCCGCCAAAACTTTGGCAAGGGCATAAAAAAGGCTTGCCAAAAAAATAAGTGTTTTATTTTAAATAGTAAAAAAAAAAACTTTTTTGTTTATTTGTTTAACCTTTTATAAAAAAATGTTTTTTTTAATAGTTTTTAAATTATTTATTCAAAGCATTCTTTTCACTATTTTTGTTTCAATTTAAATAGCAGAAAAAAATTAATTTTTTTAAATTGCGCAGGCTAACTTAATAAAGACCATCAGCCAGTGCTTTTTCATGCGCTGGCATTAAATTTCAAATGGAGAAGACTGTACATACATACACTCATACACAAGCCTTCCCAGAAAGCGCATGCGATTGCACGTCTTGTTTGTCCATGTTTAAAGTAATTTTTTGTAAAATACTTTTAAAAGTAAGTCTTATAAAAGTATTTTAAATGTGAACAAACAAGACATGCATCTGCACATGCTTCCTGAGAAGGCTTGTACATGCATGCATACATACATACATACATACATACATACATACATACATACATACATACATACATACATACATACATACATACATACATACATGCATACATACATACATACATACATACAAAATGATTTGTGATATTATACAATGCTCTTTTGATTCACATTGAATTTTTTTTTTAAATAATATTATTAAATTATCAATAATATATGAACTAATGGTTCAGAATGATAAGTTTAAATAAAATAACAGTAACATGTTAAAATAATAATTTAATTAATTTATGATAAATAATAACAATGTATAGTACAGTAATAAATATGATAAAAATATTAACAATTTAAGCTATGTTTACTAAGATCCTAAATAGATTTCAATTCTATTTTTTTAATTCAGTTTTATTTTTTTTTTAGAGTTACTTGATACAATAGATTTCTTATTGGCTGACGGGACTGTAGTGTTTCGCACCTGTAAAGAAGAAAAAGGAAAATTAGTATTTCAAATGGTTAAAACAGTTTATTTGATTTTTATTTATCTTATTAAATTTTCATATATATTAAATATGTAAATATATCATGTCTCATTCAATCCACAATGTTTTATTATCTAAATAGAAAGAGTTTTCCTAAAGGTTTAAAATAAAATTGTGCAGTTGTGGTATATTTTAAATTGGTTCTTTATATATTTTTTACAAAAAAAAATTTGATTGGTAGTTTGTCGAACTCCCCCTCGTCACCGTTTTCAAACTCCCTTCCCCCCCCCCCCCTCATCACAAAATCGTAACACTTAAGAAGCGAGTTTTGAATAAGTTGTCACAAAACCACCAAACCCCCCTCCCCCCTTATAGCGTGACGTAATTTATGGACGACCCCTTATTTAATATTGATTTTGGTCAAAAAATATTCACTAGGCCATTTATTACTTTTGATAAAGAAAACAACTTAAAAACTCAATTAATAACTTGATTTGAAATTTTTTTTAATAATATGAAATATCATTTGTGTAACTGTAATATTTACAATTTAACATGAATAATATTTTGGTATAAGATACTTTAAGCATTTATAAAATGTTAAGTTCTATATTAATATTATTTATATAAATCATTCTAAAATATATTTTTTAATCAACAAATTTATTTAAATGAAATATGTGAAAATTAAAACCACACATAGAACAATACATGTCTTTGCCTATTCTAGATTTTTGATTTACCAAGGAACTTATGGTATAAAAGATAATATATTTTAAAATTAATTATAGTTACAGAATTTATTAAATTATTTTTTTCAACAAAGCTTTATTTAAATTATAAAAAAAAAAAAATAATTAAAATTATAAAAATGAATTATTTGTAAATATAAATATTTTTCTTTGTTTAGGGAACAAATAATGCTGAAAGAGCATTAAGTGTTGCACAAATGTTGTAGGTATTATCTTTTGAAACCTTTTTTTTTTTAAATAACTGTTGATTTTTGTTTTTTTTAAACTGTTACTACTAAATTATATTTTTGTAGAAATAAATATTTTTGTCAAAGTTAATTAATGATAATAATAAATTGCTGAGGAATCTTTTTTCCAGAGAAAAAGATATTGATGGCATTGACATTAATATGGGTTGTCCTAAAGAATTCTCTGTCAAGGTTTTAAAACTTTAGTTTTTTTCTTAAAAATTATTAGCAAAAAGAAATCTCTTTCAACATTTAATAATGTTATTAAAATTGTTACAATTTAGGGAGGTATGGGTGCAGCTCTTTTAACACAACCTGATAAAGTGAAGCAGGTATTTTTTATACAGTCAATGCATTTTAAAATAATTCTGCAAGTTGCAGTTATGCATTTTACTCAGCATACAAATAAATTGATTTTTCGATATAGTTTAAAGAATATGAATAAAGAATTTTAATTTTTCTGTTAAGTTTTATTTATTTATATTTTTTAAAACTTTCTGGACCATTTAATGTTATCCTAAAAAATAAAATTATTTAATAAGTACAAAAATAGAGGGTTTATATGTGTTTATAATTTAAGCATATTATTAAATTTTACTTTATTTAATCATCATTAAATAAAGTAAAATTTATATAGAGGAAGATGGGGCAAGATGACAAACGTTCTGAAAAGTCTGAGTTTTTGCAAAACTATCAGTCATAAAGCAATAACACTTTGTTTAATCACAATTATTGATTGCCTGCATGAGTTTTCAGTTTGCAAGTAAAAAATTTGTAATAAAAATTAAAATGTAAAGTTTATCTCAAGCTTTCTTGGGAAGGCATGCAATTGCATGCAATTATATGACTAGGCAAATAATATTTTGGTTTGACGATTTGACTGTGGCTATTTCAAAAAACATTTCAAAAATCCACTGAATGAAAAAGGTTCTGAATTATATCTTAGAGAAATAAATGACATTGAAACTTTTATCTTTACTAATTAACGAAACTATTAGTGAAATACATTTTAAGTAACAATTTACTGATAATGATTTTTGTTTAAAGTTCATTGAAAGTTGTATTTAATTTTTTTAACTTATATAAATTATATTAGTAAAGATTTTTTATAATAAGCGTATTAAAAAGTAAAAAATTATTTTGTTTTTCTAAGCAACAATTTTCTTAGAAAAGTCTTTTCAATGAACTTTATATAAGAATCATTAAAGTAAATACACAAAAAATTTAGTTGAATATAAAATGACAATTGTTTTTGAAAGCTGTTGCAATTAAATAATTTTGATATTTAATGTTTTTATATTATTGAAACAGTTTTTAATGAAGTATCAACAGGGCCGACAACACCAGGGGCAGGTGCATCACCACCTCATCGACACACACCACCCCCACCACCTCATTGACACGCACACTTTTTTTCTAAAGGACTTTTTTTTTTTTTTCAAAAATTCTAGATAGAGAATTTTTTTTAAGAATGTGACTGAGCAATTTCGAAACCCGTGTTGTCAGCCCTGATCAAAACAATGCTAATTGTTTTTTATGTAAAGGGAATATTATATATTGTTTTTTTTATTTATATGTATTTTTTATGATAAATGTTAATCTTAATTGAAACAAATTAAAAAAAAAAAATGTTTAAATGTTTAAACAAAACATGAAATGGTTTTTAATGCGTAATTATTTACTAGTAAGTATTTACATGGAAACTTATATTTTTAAATTAGTAAAAAAAAAAACACTATGATTTAAATAAGTTTGAATATTTTTTAAACAATCATTAGAAGTAAATTGTTTCTTTTATGGGTTTCCCATAATATTATATAAAGATTTGTAAGATTAAAGATCAAAGTTTATTATTCCAAATGTAATTAAAAATATGAAGCAAAGGTTTTTTTAAAAAAGATTAGATTAACAATATTTTAAAAAACCCATTTGTTTCCATCCATTTTTTTTTGTAGAATTGCTATTTGAAAAGTCATGTTTTCCAATTCGCCATCTTGCCTCATTTTCCCCTATTAAAATCTTTTGATTATAAATAACAAAAAAGTTAAAAAAAAAATTATATAATAATATGATATAATATCTGATTTAGATATTAACAGGACTTGTTCAAAATCTCTCTATACCAGTTACTTGTAAAATAAGAATTCTACCACAGGTGTTTGCTTTTTCATTTTTTTTTTTTCATTTTTTTTATAAAATTTTAATTAAAGTATTGTTTGTGTAAATTATTTTTGTGCAATGATTGCACCATTGCTGATATAAATATGAATTACAAATTTTTACTTACAGCTAAGTGATACCATTGAGTTAGCTAAATTAATAGAGGCTACTGGTGTAAAAGCTATTGCCATCCATGGCAGGTACTTCTTACTTATTACAGAGTAGTACTTCAGGTATTACTCAAAAGTTTTATTTTCATACCTAACAGTTTTTTTGAAATGTTTAGAGATTATATTTTTAAGATTTTAAATAATTTTTTTGTATTCAGACATTTTGAGTTATGCTTTAAAATGTCAAAAGAATTTCTTGTGTTGGTTTAAAAAAAAAAAGGTTTTGTTCTGCTTAATTATTTTGGGAGAATAAGTGGGATTTTTTAATGAATTCACTCTATTTTAATTTTTTGATGAATGAATTCACTCTCTTGATTTTGATTTTTCGCTCACAAATTTTATGACCAGATGATTTTATTCAATGAAAGGTCTCATTAAAAATGTGATGAATGAACAAAGAAATTGAGTTTATAGCAACTAGCAGATTTAAGAGTCTTAATAGATTAAAAAAAAAGTAAAAAAAGTTACATCTTTATTTTTGATTACATTTTTAAGAACAAAAGATGAGCGATCTTCATCCCCCTGTCACAATGATTACATAAAAGCTGTTGCAGATGCTGTAAATATTCCTGTAATTGCCAATGGTGGTTCTCAAGATATTAAAACATATTTTAATATTGCGAAGTTTAAAGAAGAAACAGGTTGCTCCTCTGTTATGATTGCTCGATCTGCTCAATGGAATCCTTCTGTATTCAGGTAACACAAAAAATTTTGTACAATTACTTATAAATGTTTTTTATTTATTAAGGGCTTTTTTTTGTAACTGTTTTTTTTATTATTACTTGCAACAATTATCCATAAAAAAATACACCTGATGCTTTTTTTTGCCATGATAATGTCAACTTTGAGATTTTTGTGTCAAGTTTTATCTTATAATACATTATTTTCCTATTATTTTTGACTGCATTAAAAATCCCCTTTTAAAATTAAAGTTTTTAAACTTTTTCACTAAACTTAACAGGCTTTACTGTTTAGTTTAGTGAAAAAGTTTACTAAAACAATAAATGTGGCCATTTTAATCTGTTTTTTAAAAAATTGATATTAATATTAGTTGGTGTTTAAACCTCCTTCTGTCTTCTGCGTGTTTACAACTATGTTTAATAGAAATTTTCTTTTACAATATTTTAATAAAGCTCTTTATATTTAGGAAAGAAGGAATTCTCCCATTAATCGATGTAATAAAAGAATACATAAAAGTTGTATGTATTTTTAAGTTATTTTTTACTTTATCAATTGTTTTTTTCAAATAATATATCGTTATAAATATTTTGGTATTCTTACAAAAGCTGAATTGTTGTAGTTTCTATCATACTTCAATAATTTTTGCCTTAACACAAGTTATACTTAAGATCAAACAGAAAAAAAAACGTTTTTTTGTTTAAAAGTGACACCAGTAAAAAATGTACAAGTAGTAAGGGTTCATCCAGTATTGGCATTAGAATACTAATATATTACTGTTCTGTTCTTTATAATTATTGCTCACTCTTTTTGTGAATACAAAGAAAAAAAATTATATATGCACAAATATAAATATGAATACCAGGTTGTTAAACTGTTATGTCTTATAGTGTTATAATGAGTTATGTTATGTTATTTGTTTGTTTAGGCATTGATTTTTGATGCATGTTTTACCAATATAAAGTATGTTTTATGTAAAATGTTTGGCAATACTGCCGGATCAGAATTAGGAAAAAGGTTATCTGCATCAGTCAATTTGCAAGATATATGGTATGCTTTAAAGTGATATTAAATAAAAAGACATTGTATGTTTAAAATGATTTTAAATAAAAAAATATAAATGGTATTATATAAAATGATATTAAATAAAAAGATATATGATATGCTTTAAAATGATATTAAATAAAAAGATATGGTATGTTTTAAAATGATTAATAGAAGTTATAAATAATCAAGTTTTTATAAAGTATGGTGTTTCACAATCAGCTGCAATTCTTTAAAAAAAGTTTTTATATGTTGTTACAAGTTATTTTTAAACTTTTAAAAACATTTATGACACTAAGAAAATGTCTAATCCATCAGGTTTGCTTTCTTTAAGATTTTATTTTTAGAAACAAGTTAACAGTTAAATTTTTTCGGAATGAACATTTTTTCAAAATAAAGTGGTTTTTAAAACTTATAATAATGGAATGCACAAATTTTTTCAAAAAGAAAATCTTTGTAAGAGGACTTTGTAATGTTTGTATTTCCTAATTCTTTAATGTATGTAGTTTGCAGTAGAGAAGTGTTTCAAGCTTTTTAAACTTAAAACTTTTTTATATTTAATCTGACTGCTCAATAAAAATGTCTTCTCTAAATATTTTATAAAATTGTTTGAGCCTGGTTATGTTTCTTATTTGTTTTTTCATTTTTTCCATATTTCAGTCTTTATGTTGATTTAATAAATAAGATATACTTTTTATCATTTGCGGAAGTCATAAGTTATTTATAATTGTTTAATGAATAACATGTTTGAAAACAATAGTACTAAAGTTCTTTTTATATATTTTAGATTAGTTTAAATTTTTTGTTTATAGTTTTGAAATTAAATAAAGATTATCTATCTTTAAACACATTTTATCAACACTTATTAACACTTGTCAACACTTTTTTTTTTTTTTTTTTTATTTGCATTCACTCCAAACAAGGCTGCAAGCAACCACTATTAAGTTGGGAGTTACTAGGAAAAAAAAGAACAGAGTTATAGAGCAAGGAAACGGTTGACAGAAGACTTGAAAAGTTGAAGGTTGTATGAGTCAGGAAAACATGAAGATGGGAGAGAGTTCCAAAGGATTAAAGTGCGGGGAAAAAAACTAGATGAATAAAAGTTTTTAGAGCATGCAGGGACAGATACAGTAAACGAATGAGACTTAGCTGAATGACGAGTAAAACGAGAATGAATTTTAGTTGATGGAACTAGAGATGATAACTCCTTTGAGCAGTGACCATGATAGTATTTGTAGAAAAGAGAAAGAGATGCAACTTTACGACGATGGGAAAGAGGTTCAAGCTTAGCAGATAGTCCAGGTCCAACAACATTTACAATGCGTTTTTGGACTTTGTCAAGAAGAGAAAGTGAATCGTTAGAAGAACGAGCCCAAATATGACAACAGTATTCCATACAGGGACGAATAAGAGATTTGTAGAGGTAGAGAATGGAATCAGAAGTAAGGAAATGGCGAGCACGATAAAGAGAAGCAACCTTAGCAGAAGCTAATTTAGCAATTGATTGTATATATGGTTTCCATGAAAGGTCAGTAGTAAGGGATAATTCAAGAAGACGTAAAGAGGAGGACTCAGTAAGAGGATTGCCATTCATTAATATAGGAATGTTGACCATATTACGGTAGTTGTTTGCAGTAAGCAATTGGGTTTTTTTAGAGTTGAAATTCACAAGCCACTGTGAAACCCAATCTATTACTGAAGTGAGATCAGATTCAAGATCAGCTGCTTGTTCTAGGCGATCGAAAAGAGAAGACTTTTTGTCAAGACAGGAGTATAAAGTTGAGTCATCAGCAAAAAGAGCTACTTTAGATGAAAGGTTGTCAGGAAGATCGTTTATGTAGATAAGAAACAAAACAGGGCCCAGGATGGAACCTTGGGGAACCCCAGAAGTTACTGGAAATAAAGAAAAGTGTTGGCCTTCAAGGATGACTTTAATAAACCGGTTAGAAAGAAATGATTTGATAATATCAAAAACTTTCCCCGAAACACCATAAGAAGCAAGCTTATGGAGAAGACCAGCATGCCAAACTTTGTCGAAAGCTTTAGATATGTCGAGAGCAATAGCCCTAGCCTCACCGCCTCCATCTAATGCACGATAAAATCTTTCAGTTACAGCAGTTAGCAAGTCGGCCGTAGAGCGAGAGGATCGAAAACCGTATTGATTGTCTGACAGTAGTTTATTTGACTCAAGATGAGATGTGAGGAATTTGTTGATCAAAGACTCAAAGACCTTGCTAATAACAGAAAGAAGACTAATCGAACGATAATTAGAGGGGTCAGAATTTTCTCCAGAGTTTTTGAATATTGGAACCACAGATGCCATTTTCCAACAAGCAGGAAAACAAGACTCATTCAAACACTTGTTAAATAGTTTAGAGAGAATTGAAGAAAGTTCTGGAGAACAATTCTGCAAGACTGTGACAGGAATGTTGTCTGGACCACAAGCTGTAGACGAGTTTAATTGAGATATGACTTGAGCAACAGAAGCCGGAGTGATTTGAATGTCTAACAATGGGTCAACCTGTTTGACTGGAATGGAAGGAAGAGAATGTCCATAAGATTCAAGAGTGGAATTAGAAGAAAAGTTCTTTGCAAATAGTTGTGCCTTATCCTTGGGAGAGGTAATAAGATCAGTGCCATGAATGAGTGATGGAATGCTAGATCTACCCTTGTTAACAATGCTGTTGAAGATTTTCCAAAAGTCTTTAGAGCCTAACTTCTGCGATAAGATGCGAGATTTAGTGAACTGAGAATAATGGAGTTTAGCATCAGAAAGCACCTTTTTACATCGATTTCTTGCAATAATAAATAGCCGTTTGTTTTCAAGAGAGTTGTTCTTTTGAAAAAGATGAAAAAAATGATTACGATTGGATATAGCAGCCGCACAAGAAGGAGAAAACCATGGAGTAGATTGAGGCTTGACTTGAAACCGACGAGAAGGAATAAAGGCTTCCATTCCAGCCTGAATCCAGGAGGTTACGTAAGAGGCGGATTTATCAGCTGAGAGAGAAAAAACATCAGCCCAAGGACCATCACAAAGAAAATCACGAAAGGAATCCCAGTCAGCTTTAGGGTAGTAGTAGGCGGTGCGACAATAAGGTGAGCCCAAAAAAGAAGTACGAGAACAAAGATCTATAGAGATCATTGCATGGTCAGAACCACCTAAGGGAGAAAAGGGAGAAACTGAACATAAGCTAGGGTCAGAGACAAGACATAAGTCAAGGAGTGAAGGTAAATGATTAGGGTTGTCAGGAAAACGAGTCACAAAGTTAACTATTTGAGTAAGAGATTGAGAAACGCAGAAGTTAAAGGCTTTAGTGCCAGCAGGATCAGTGGTGTTAGAACCAAGCCATTCAGTGTGATGGGCATTGAAATCACCAACAACAACAATATTGGCAGAGGGGTAAAGAGAGAGGGCATGGTCAATTTGATCAGAGATAACATTTAAGAGAGTGCAATCATGGGAAGAAGGAGAACGATAAAGAACAAAGAGAAAGGTGATAGAGTGAAGAGGTGCTAGGCGAAAGCACATAAAAGAATGGTCAAAGGATTCGAACCTGATTTCACGAAAAATAGGGGAATTAATGCGTATGTATACCCCTAAACCTAGCATGTGACTATTGGAGTCTTTACGAATCAAAGGATAGTAGCCATCAACACTGACATCTGAAGAAGGAATTGCAGAATTTAAATTTGTTTCACTGAGTGCAAGCAAGTCTGGTGAATTTTGCAGGAGGTAAGACTCAACTGATGGAAAGTTGCTTTGTAGACCGCGAATATTTGTAAAAGATATATTAAAATATTTAGGTGGTGGGGTTGGTTTTTTAGGTTTTAAATTTTTGGTTACTTTGGTCATGATTTGGGTTTAATGAGAACTTGACTCATTCATAGATAGAGCACAGCCTCCTTATCAATGAGCTATGCAGTTGTCTCAGTCCTGTTAATTAACCCTAAGCTGTGACATAGGGCTCCTTATGTGGCCTTGACAATGCATACCAAAAGCATTAACAGAGACACCATTCATGCGCAACATGGCACTGTTAATACTCTGATATTTTGCAGCTGTTGATGGAATCAGCCTCTCTGAGAGCTACCACAGAGTTCGGGAAACCATACTACCAGCCGGCCTCAGAACCATTAAACTGAGTTTTAGAGCTGTACCCTCATGGAGATAACAGGAAGAGTTGCATAGCCATTATCAAGGAGGCATAAGCAAAATTCTATGAGTAGAGTCAAGGAGATCCAGCATTCATGATCCTAGGCAGGAAACAATGTAACGCAGGTTACATCTACGCCAGCCTAATAGATGAAGAAGGGGTTCGAGGCTGGTTAGCAGAATTTTTCTGCTTACCCCTAAAGTCTTTGCCTAGGAGGCCTTCTACAAGACAGTAGCTGGATGCGGTTAACATCTGCCCAAGATGAGTATTTTTATCGAGACACCATCTCTAGCCTTTACTCAACCAAGAGCCCCAAGGCAGGGGATGTTTAGCTGGATGCAGTTAACATCTGCCCAAGATGAGTGTTTTTATCGAGACACCATCTCTAGCCTTTACTCAACCAAGAGCCCCAAGGCAGGGGAATTTTTAGTCGGAGTTTATTTCTCCTAGCCTTTGCATAAGAAGAGCACACAGGGCTTGTGGCAGGTGGTACTGGGTTACGTGATACCAGTAGCAAGATTGATCTCGATTATCCTGACCTGACCTGGAGTAGTTAAAAGGAGTTACTTCCCGCAACAGTACTTTGAGAAAACCAGGCATGACATTTTGGAAGTGCATTAGGAAAAACACTGCATCTAACAAAATACAGGAGTCTAAGGTGAGTGTAGGTTTTGTAGTTGGAGTAAGTAGTTAGTTACTGAGCTCACGCTGCATTAAAGTATAAACAGAACACAAACAAACATAAATCAACTTACGGGTGAGTCAACACCGCGCCAGAGGTTCAGACAGAACACAAACATACATAAAAAACATAAAGTAACTTACGGGTGAGCGAACACCGCGCCAACTTATCAACACTTGTCAACACTTATCAACACTGTCAACACTTGTCAGCACTTATCAACATATATCACTTAAACTTGTGCACTGTAATTTATGATGACACTTGATTACTCCTACACAAAATGAAAGTACTAATATAATTAGAAAATAATTATGGTCTTTTGCAAAAATTTACAAAATAGATCGATAAAAAATAAAAGAATGCAGGAACTTGTAAAAGACTGTTAGGTCTTGTTGTTGAGAACCGCTAACATAAACGTGATATTTTCTTGAAATATTGGTTAAAGATAAATAAGATAATTACAAATTTTTTCTTTACAGAAAATTTCGTTGAAAATATATAAATCTGTTATATATACTATATATCCAAAAAAAATTGCATAAAAGTCTTGGTATATATATATATATATATATATATATATATATATATATATATATATATATATATATATATATATATATATATATATATATATATATATATATATATATATATATATATATATATATATATATTTATCCCCATTTTACCTTCTATTAATCAAAGAATTTATATATATATATATATATATATATAAATATATATATATATATATATATACATATATATATATATATATATATATATATATATATATATATATATATATATATATATATATATATATATATATTTTTTTAACATCTTCGCTTCCAACAAGGCTGCAAGCAACCACTAATTAGTGTTGGAAGTTACTTGAAGAGAAAGGATGAAGATTGTAGAGCAAGATAATGATTGACAGACGACTTAAAAGATTGCAAATTATATGAATCAGGAAAGCAAGATGAAGGAAGCGAATTCCAAAGAACTGATGTTCTTTGGAATTCGAAAAAATTAAGAGTTTTTGGAGCACTTAGGAACAGTAACAGAAAGAGGATGAGACTTATTGAATGACGAGTAACACGAGAATGAATTTTAGTAGATGGCACAAGAGACGCTAGCTCTTTAGAGCAGTGCCCATTATAGTATTTGTAGAAAAGAGAAAGAGAAGCAACATTACGACGATGTGACAGAGGTTGAAAGTTGGCTGCGAGAGCAGGTCCAACTATGTTTACAATGCGTTTTTGCACCTTGTCTAAAAGAGAAAGGGCATCATTAGAAGATCCGCCCCAGATATGGCAACAGTATTCCATACAAGGTCGGATTTGAGATTTATAGAGATAGAGAATAGAATCCAGAGTAAGAAAGTGTCGAGCTAGATAAAGAGATGCAACTTTAGCAGATGCTAATTTTGCAACGGATTTGATATAAGGTTTTCAAGAAAGATCAAAAGTGAGAGTTAATCCTAGAAGATGAAGGGTAGTAGACTCATCGAGTATATTACCGTTCATAAATAAAGGAAGGTCTAAGTTATTGCGATAATGATTGGCTGAAAAAAATTGAGTTTTATCTGAATTAAAGTTCACCAGCCACTGTGAGCCCCATGCTGTAGCAGAAGTGAGATCCTTTTTAAGCTCAAATGCCCCCTGCAAGCAATCAGAGGGAGTTGGCTTCTTATCGTGACAAGAATAAATGGCAGTATCATCAGCAAACAATGCCACCTTAGATGTGAGAATATCTGGAAGATCGTTAATGTAAAATAAAAAGAGTAAAGGGCCAAGGATTGAATCTTGAGGAACCCCTGAGGTTACAGAATAAAAAGAGCCCTATTTATCAAGGACAACTTTTATACTAGGATTGGAAAGAAAGGATTCAATAATCTTAAAGATGTTTCCAGATACACCGTAAGAAGAAAGCTTATGGAGAAGACCAGCAAACTTTATCAAACGCTTTAGAAATGTCAAGAGCAATGGCCTTAACCTCTCCACCTTTATCTAATGCACGATAAAAGCTATCGGTTATTACTGTTAGCAAATCAGCCGTAGAACGAGAAGATCGTAATTCATATTGATGATCAGAAAGTAGGTTATGAGATTCAAGATAAGAGAAATTAAATCAGTTGTAGTTAATATTGTTCAATGAAAACAGAAAAATTTTTCTAAACTTTTTTGTTCAATAAAAATGGTCAGCGAAAAGCAATGCAAAACTTACTATAATTTGTATGAAAATACAAATTATAGTAAGTTTTAGGTGCTTAATAAAATTATTGCTTAGAATGTATTTTTATATTTATGTATATATATATATATATATACATATATATATATATATATATATATATATATATATATATATATATATATATATATATATATATATATATATATATATATATATATATGTATATATATATATATATATATATATATATATATATATATATATATATATATATATATATATATATATATATATATATATATATATATATATATATATATATATATATATATATATATATATATGTATATGTATATTTATTTCTATCTTTTGTCAAATACAAATTATGAAGAAATCAAGGAAGAATTGATTTTACATGAAAATATAAAACAAAAACATTATAAACATTATAAAAACATATACATATATATGGTATGTAGTGTATTCATTTTTCTCAAAAGAGGCTTTGCATGGGTAAAACATTCACTAAAATTTAATAAACGTGCTATATGCTTCTGATGACAATGAAGAGGTTCAAGTTTGCTTTTGTTGGTACTAGCTCATGCAATATTTTCATAGTTAATATGGCTAAGAATAAAAGAGAAATATAGTTGAGTTAGAGTTTTCTTATTCAAAAAGTTTCTCACTTTATATAAAATTCCTATATTTTCTGAAGTTTTGTTGCATACATTTTCAATGTGACTTTTCCAATTAAGGTTATCATCAATATAAACACCTAAACGTTTTGTAACATCTACTCTGTTTATTTCAACATTATCAATGAAAAGGTATGGCATTTTATTTGGAATTGATATTTTTTAGAAGATGGATGAAAGAAAATCAAATTGCTTTTTTTTTAATGTTAAATGATAATTTGTTTGATTTAAACCAGTAAGAAATCTTGTTTAATTCTAGGTTCATAAGTTGAAACAGTGTAGGGATGTTGTTATGAGATAAAAATAGGTTTGTATCATTGGTAAACATTGTCTTTAATCTGGATACGTTATGAAGATCATTAATATATATAAGAAAAAATAGAGGTCTGAGAATCGATCCTTGCAGAACATCACATATAATCTTTAGCAAACTCATTGGTGAAGGAGTCAATAGATACAAATTGTTTGCGATTATTTAAATAATTTTTTAACCATTCAAAGCCTTTCCAGTTCTTCCGTAATGTTTGAGTTTTTTAAAAAGAATTTTATAGTGTATAGTATCAAAGGCCTTGGATAATGATGATGAATAATGAATAATTGGACAATGAAAATGGTATACTCAGATTTTTCAAACAATTCAGTGATAATATGTGTTAACTGGAGAATGGCGTGTTCTGTAGAGTTTTTTTTTTTTTAAATCCATATTGATGGTTAAATAAAAAACGTCAGTAAGTTGTGTGTAAAAGATTGTCAGTTGTGTATAAACTCTATTATACATAATTCTTTCTAGAATTTTTGAAAAAACTGGAAGAACAGGTATAGGACGATAGTTATTAACATTTGTTAGATCTCCTTCTTTGAAAAAATGAAAATATGATGAAAAAATCTTAAAAGAATGTCTTTAATAATTTTGTATGAATTTTTAATTATATTGCTATTTAAATTATCAAAACTACTCACTTTGTTTGGTTTTAACATACTAAAAGCAGTTTTAAAATCAATAACATACTAAAATAACATACTAAAAGCAGTTTTAAAATCAATAACATACTAAAGTAACATACTAAAAGCAGTTTCAAATGATAATTCAAAAGAATCAAAATTAGTTGCTGCAATCGACAAGATATCAATTGTTTGTTTTTTTAAGTTTGGAATTTTTTTCGCTAAGTTAGGTCCAACTGAGACAAAAAAATTTCTTTAGTTCAGTTGCTTCTTCATGAGAATCATATGATTTCGTTAATATTTTTAAAAACGCATGCGTTTTTAAAAATTGCAATTTTTTAAAATGCATGGTTTGGATTTAGTGTTACCAGTAATTTCTCTTAGAATTTGCCATGTGCGTTTGGAATGGTTTTTGTTTTGCTTAAGTAAATTAGAATAGTATTTTTTTTTTTAGATTTTTTCTAAGTCTCTCAAAAACTTTTGAAAATAATTCTTGTAGATGGCTTTACTTTCAGTTGTCCTAGCTTTTAAATATTTAATGTATAATTTTTGTTTGACTTTTGAAAATTTTCTGTTCGTAATCCATGGCAATTTTGCACTTTTCAGTTTTAGATTTATTTTAGGTTTTGGAAAGTTTGCATCATATATTTCATAAAAAGATTTTAGGAAGTAGTTGTAAGCTAAGTTAATCTCAAATGAAGTGTTTATATTTTTCTAATAAAGCAATGACAGCTGTTTTCTAAACAATGATAACTTTGCTTCATTGTAGTTGCGTTTAAAAAAGCTTTGTTTGCCAATTGGTATTTCATTTGGTTCTATATTTATAGAGAAAAAAAGGAAATGATTGGAGATGTCACTTTTAAAACCCTTTTTTAGAGATTCATTTAAAATATTGTTATGATGTTATCTATTAGCCAAACTGTTTTTTCTTTGATTCTAATTGGTTTATCTATTAATGGGAACACTCTATTTTTGATTAAATTGTTATAAACTTTTTATTTTATGGTTGATGTGGTATTCAAAGCAATTTAAGCTGAAATCACCAATTAATTAGTTTAATTTGTTTTTTTCTTGGTCAGTTTTTTTTATAATTGTTGTAGTTAAATAATTGTTAGAATATTCAATTATGGCAGAAGGTAGGCGATAGCAACAACATGAAAATATATTTTTAGTTTTTTTTTGTTTAAAATTTCAATTGTTAAAATCTCTTTATCATCATCAGAAATACATGTCAAACCTCAACATATTGAAAATTTTCTTTTATATAAATATGCACACTGCCACCTTGCTTTTTCGCTTTACCCACTATTGATATTATTTTAAAAGCAGGCAAGTGGATATTTGAGTTAAAATTAATCAGAATCGCACCATTTCGGTTATACAAATTAAATTTTAAATGTTTTTTAAGCTTTTTAAGATTTTTTTTAATTTTAAGCTTCTTATATTAATATACAAAACATTTAAATGGTCACGCTATTTTTAATTTTAAGCTTCTTATATTAATATACAATACATTTAAATGGTCACGCTATTTTTAATTTTAAGCTTCTTATATTAATATACAAAACATTTAAATGGTCATGCTATTTTTAATTTTGAGCTTCTTATATTAATATACAAAACATTTAAATGGTCACGCTATTTTTAATTTTAAGCTTCTTATATTAATATACAAAACATTTAGATGGTCACGCTATTTTTAATTTCAAGCTTCTTATATTAATATACAAATCATTTAAATGGTCACGCTATTAGAATTCCTTTATTTCATTTGCACAGAAATAAGTGCAATTACTTTGTAATGTGCTTGCTTTAATGTATTATATGTATAATGCTATAATCTGCTTTTCTAAATTAATTTAAATCTGAGTCAGGTCTTTCATTAATAAAATAATTATTTGTTTGAATAAAATTAAATGGCGTTAATTCAAAATCATAGGCTAGAACAGAATCCATTTTAAAAGGACTCTAAAGTTCTAAAAATGTTAGAAATTCTTATTCTAAAAAATCATGTATTATCAATTTATTGTAACAACTTTTGCATATTTACCTTTAGTTCATAGCTTTCATAAACAATTTCTTTCTTACTTCCTTCTTTCTCTTGCTAATTATTAATAAAATACTTGTCTTCAAAAAAAAATTTAATTTATTTCAAATAAATTATAACTGATCATTTTAATGACCAAGCATTTGAATGACGAAGCATTTTATTGACTAAGCATTATAATATTTAAGCTTTTTATGTTAGCTCATGTAGAGTTGCAAAAAAACATGTTTTTTTCTTTTGGCGTTTTTTGGGTCAAAACTTGTTTCTTGGGGTTTTTTTGGTGTTTTTTTGTTTTTTTTGGTGTTGTATTGCTTTTTTTATCAGTTTTTTAGTTGTTTTTTTTTTACATGAATTTTGGACTAGTTTTCCTTTACTCTAGTATAATTTTAGTATTTGGCCATTAAAGGCACAATTAGATGTATAAACACCAATTTAACATAATTTTTTTATAAAAAATTTAAATTAGCTTTAAGTTAGTTATATATCTAGGCATACTGTATGAAAATGTTTATTTTTTGCTGTGTTGTACTAACAACTGTGATACTCTCATTATATATAAAAAAATTACCATTTTAATTTTGATAATGTAAATATATTAATGTATAATACCATGCAAATTTAATATCAGACTTCGAGTGCTCAAAAAAATAAGCAATCTATCAAGATTATTTACTTAATTAAGCATTTGTATATTATGTAGTAGTTAAGTCTTACATTGTTTGTTTGTTATATCAAAAAAATATATATTGTTAGTATGCCCATATTAAAAAAAAGCCCTATACTAAACTTAATTTCAAAGAAAATTTAAAAATTTTCAAATTATAATTATTTACGGATTTTCCCAGACCCCATTCACCTGATGATTCGTAATTTATTTATTTGTAATTTATTTTTTAACAGCATTTTTTTTCTAATTACATTATTTATCTAGATATTTTCATATAGCACTATATCAGAGCACTTGCAAAATTCTTTAATATGCTCTGTTTTTTAAGTTCAATTTTTAGACATAATCTTATGGCAAAAGAATCGTTTATCTTTTTCCATTTTACTAATTTGGTTCAGAGGTTTAAATAAATGGGTGACTAAGGTTTTATTTCTGCCCCCTGAATGGAGAGCCTAATCATAATTCTTTTTGTTCTTCCTGTTGATTACAAACAAGAAAAAAAAATTCACTCAATAGTTTAAAGATATCCTTTTTCTTTATATATATATATATATATATGTATGTATATATAGATATTATAGTGCTTTAAAAATCACTACTCAGTGTTGTTAATGAGATGTGGTTATTTTTTGTATTAATTTATTTTTAGATTCTAATTCAGAAAAGATTTATATAAAATTTCCCTTTATTTTAGTAATAAGTTGACCTTTTCCAATTTGAAGTTTCAAGTTTAAATGGTCCCTAAAATGTTTATTTTAGGGACCATTTAAACTTGAAACTTCAAATTGTGTATCTGGGATTAATAAATCATTTCTTTCTAACTGCTTTATTATAATCATCGTCAAAGGCCTACTTATTTATTTCCAGTAACTTCTGGGGTTTCAAGGTTCTATTCTAGGTCCTGTTTTGTTTCTTATCTACAACCCTACATCTATAGTAGCTCTTTTTGCTGATAACTCAAGTTTTAACTCCTGTCTTGACAAAAAGTCTTCTTTTTTTGATCGCTTAGAACAGGCAGCCAATTTTGAATCTGATCTTACTTCTGTAACAGATTGGGGCTCACATATTTTAGCTTATAAATTTTAAATCCAACAAAACTCAGTTATTTACTGCAAGCAACTACCACAATATTGTCGACATTCCTATATTAATAAATGGTAACCCTCTTACTGAGTCCTCTTTTTTACATCTTCTTGGAATATCATTTGCTACTAAACTTTTATGTAAACAAAATATACAATCGATTGCTAAATTAGCATCCCTTTATCATTATCGTCATTTTCTTACCCTTGATTCCATTCTCTACCTCTACAAATATCTTTTTTGTCCATGTATGGAGTGTTGTTGTCATATTTGGGCTGGTTCTTCTTATGATGCTCTTTTTCTTCTAAACAAGCTCTATCTGCTAAGCTTGAGCCTCTTTCCCATTGTCGTAAAGTTGCATCTCTTTCTCTTTTCTACAAATTCTATCATGGTGGCTGCTCAAAAGAGTTATTATTTCTAGTTCCATTAACAAAAATTCATTCTCGCTTGACTCTTTATTATGCTAGTCTCATTCATTAGTTGTTAAATTTTATTAAATATAATAAATGTAAAAAAACATTGTTTATTGTGTATATACTAAAAATAATATAGATAAAATTGAGGAAGATAAAATTATCAAAGAAGTTTTTATACAGGACTGCTTCAACCATGTTAACCTTTAAACATACCAAAACAAAAATTAATTCAGTAAATTTCAGTATTTATTGTCCTATTTAAATCAGAAATTAAAATATAAATTAAGATATTGCCATTAAAGTTAAATTTAGTAACTTAAACAATGAATTTTTGAATATTTCCCAAAAAAAACAAAAAAACGGACCCCTATGTTTTTTTTTCCAAAAAAACGACCAAAAAAACGCGTCACATCTCTAAGCTCATGATCTAGTTTCAAGAAAATATTTTTTCAGTTTCTTTGCATTTTTTGTTATCATTTTTGCTGTTATATTTTTTAATTTTGTTAAATTTTTATATATAATAATTATAATATTGGTTTTTAAAGATTCTAAAAATTTATTTTTTTAAATCAATTGTTAGTGAAACATTTGATCTTGAAGATTTTCGCCAAAATCTTTTGAAGGAAAGAGAGATTCGTCGCACTGAATTAGAGGTTTGTTGATCTTCATATTGATTGGTTATATATTGATTTAATTTAAATAAACTTGAGAAATTGTTGTAGCTTTTTTTAATCGATTTTAATTGTAATTATAGAGTGAACCATCTCTTAAAAAGTTTAAATCAAGTAATTGTATTGTTTTGGACGTGACTTACAATAGGTAGGTTTTGTGGCATTCATTTTGAAATTCATTTTGAACATTATACTATAGCGTTTTTATTGTTTAACAAAAAAATTTTTTTTTTTTTTCTTAAACTTTCTTTTTGATGTTTTTTATTAAAACTAAAATTTATAAAAAGTTTTATTTTTAAATCAAATAAATATTACTTCAGGAAGTGGTACCCAAGAACGTTAAGTCCATTACAAAAGGTCTACGACTATTGCATGTGAGTTTATTACTTTAACTACACTCAAATGAATGATTTCAATCACTATTAATGGATGATATTTTTTTTTACATAGGCGGGAAGGATTAAAACAACCTGTTCTGAAAACAGTAAGTTTTTTTTATGTGAAATAAAAGCAGTTGAGAAAGGTAAGTATTGAAAGTTTTGGCGGAGGGAGTTATCTTAATTTTATTCTGTATTTTATATTAAAAATTGTCTTCCTAGTTTTATTCTGTGTTTTATTTTGAAGTTGTCTTCTTAATGATAGTCTGTAACATTAAGAATTATTATCTTAATATTACTTGTCAAAAGTTTAAAAAAAAAACTCCATTTGAGAAAACTAAATTTCGCTCATAAAGTTAATATTATTTCAAGAAATATTATAATGTCTAGAGTTTAATATATATATATATATATATATATATATATATATATATATATATATATATATATATATATATATATATATATATATATATATATATATATATATATATATATATATATATATATATATATATATATATATATATATATATATATATATATATATATATATATATATATAGGTAGAATCATAGCAAGGCGAATAACTTCATTACTATATAACTCTTTGCCATGTGATTCGTAATACATAAATCTATAAAGTTTGCTTAAAATATTTTTTTATTTTTCTTCAACCCAATTTCTCATATAAGAAACTAAATTTTCTAACATGCTTACACTTGTCAGTGTACACTTACTGTTTTGACGAAAGCATTGAGAAAGAGGTATGAAATTCCCTTTATGATATAATTTTACATGCAGATTGGTATCAACATTGATGTTTTCAATATTAGTTGATGATTTTATATTGTTAATAATAATACGGTAATAAATAACACCACTATATACTTTCTTACTTAAAAAATTTGAGGACAAATTTGTTCTGTAAAAGCATTTATTGAACAAATATTATTTTATTTTTTGAAAACTATTGTTTCATCTAGCAATGAATAAGAGTAAGGTCTTTTTGTTGGAATCTTTTTTAAAGTTGTAAGTGTAGGAAGTAATAATAACTTTAAAAAACAATCTTTATTTGTATGAATTGTTGAAATAGGATTCGTTATAAAGTCTACTGTATTTCGTTTGCCACGTTTGATAAATTTCTCTTCAAGATAATTAATATTCCAGAGAATTTTGATGGTTTAAATTTTAATTGTGTTTATAAACTTGATCCTCCGAGAACATGAATCTATGTCTGAGGGTTAAATTGAATACTGTTTTAGTTCTAAAACTCTCTTCAGTATCGTCATTTTTTTTTGTTTTCTTTTTGTAACTGCTTCACAAGCAACTAAACAGCACTTTTTAGACATTTTATAAGACAAACAAAAAATATAAAATGAAAGTTTGCTGATTTAGATTTTAGGAGTGAGGTAAATTAGGATGTATAGGGATATGCTCAGCGGAGCGTACATACATTGATTTAAATATGAATAGACGCAGTGAGTCTACATACATCGACTAAGGGTTTGGGCAAGTAGTCTTGCAAGTAAAACGGTATTTTTTTTTCATGTTTTCGGACTTGAAGAACACCGTTGGAATAGGAGAGTCTACATTGTATTTGACCGGATTTAATTTTAACTAAAGTGTACAGGCCCGTAGCAACCAAGCGGTCAGCAGGGGCATTTGCCCTCAATAATTTTTCAAATAAATAATTTTAATGAAAATTGACTAAAAAAATGACTTTTTTTTTAAAAAAAAAAAAAAAAAGGTCCTTAAAACTATTTCGGGGCCCCTTAATCCAGCCCTGCCTCCTCCTCTCCCCCCCCCCCCCCCTTCATATAATTTTTGTTGCTACGGGCCAAGTGTAGACTTGAGTTTCAATTAAATGCCTTAAAATTAATGAGAAAAATATTAAAATTAGAGAGTTCTTTATTGGATAAACAATGATAAAAGGGGAACATAGAAAATCAATTTACAATTTAGAAAACTATTAAAAAGAAGAAATAAATTCATCTATAATAGTGGAAATAGAAAATAAAAATATAGACAATTATTATTTTATTAATTATTGCCCAACATGCGGATTTTTTTTTTTTAAAAGTTTTTATCAAATTACAAACAAGTTTATTTATTTGAAATTTAGGAAGTTTTGAATTAGTATATTATAATTTTTCAAAGTCTTAAAAAGTCAGCATCATCACAAAAACGTAATCGAACAAAAATATTGTTGTTGCCTTAATAAAGGAAATTCTTTATAAATCTGTTTTTAAATTTATTAACAGTAATTTTTGATACTTTTTGAATTTTCAGTTTCAGTAAAAGTGACTGGTTTAAAAGAGTTTCAGTAAAAGCGATTGGTTTAAAAAAGTTTCAGTAAAAGTGATTGGTTTAAAAAGTGACCAAAAATAACTTTATTCTACTTATTTGCCTAAATTCAAAAATAATAAATTAAAAACCAAATAATATTTAAAATAATAAATAAATTAAATCCATATAGTATTAAATTCTTTATAAAAAAAAAAAAAAAATTCATAACAATAATAAAAGTTATTTAAATTTAGATTTTTTAATTTAAACAACAATCTTTCTTGAAGCAACAGTTAAAAAATTTAAGATATTTGGAACTTAATAAGTTATATACATTAAAAAAAAGCACCCAATCAAATTGTTCTCAAAGTCTTGAATAGCCGATTGTAGAAGATATCTTTAATAAAGTCTTGAATAGCCGATTGTAGAAGATATCTTTAATAAAATCTTGAATAGCCGATTGTAGAAGATATCTTTAATAAAGTCTTGAATAGCCGATTGTAGAAGATATCTTTAATGCGCAATACTGAGTTGCTAGTACTTTTGGGGACGCATTCTTTTTTCGTGCTAATTTTATAAAATGTTTATTCTTTTAGGAAACGAGTACAGACAAGCTATTTAAATCTGAAATTTTAGTAGATAATGTTCTTTATACAACAAAATTATGGTAAATCAAATTATTTTATGAAATTTATTTATAATTGCTACTTTTGTTTTCATTTATATTACATATTTAAACAAAAAATTATAATTTTCTTTAAAACTTTTTATTTTATATTATTTTAGGGCAAAAAGAAAAAAATCTGCAGAACAAGGTGCTGCAATAGCATTTCTACATTATAATGGAATGCATGATGGAAGAATTAAAGAGGAATGATTTGATAAATTTTTTGGAGCGAATAAGTTAATATAACATTTAAATGCTTTCGTATAAAAAGTGTACAAATTTTTACATTAGTGGTCAGAGTCGTAAAACGGGTCGTTATTACACAGTAGGCAAAAAATCATATAAAAAACATTGGCTTCAATTTGGATGAAACAAGATAAATTAAAAGAATACACTATAAATAGAAAAAATCCCAAAATATTAGTTTGATTTGATATGTATTTCTAAAGATATTGATATTCAATGTTACATACTTAGATTAAAAATATCGGTTTTGCCTGATTGAAGGTGCTTTTTTTTTCTTTTCTTTTTTTGATGAGTTCTGCTCAGGTTATATAATCGAAGAAGAATGGGATACTATATATCACTTGAAAGCTAATCGAAATTTTTTTTGCCATTTATTAGCAATATTGTTTTAAAAAACATTAAAAGTTAACTTTGATGTAGCTGGAATAAAATTATCAAATTTCTGGTCGATACCTCATTCGGTTCATTAAATATTACTATTTAATGACAAAAATGCGTTTTGAAAACTGAATAACTCAATGACCGTAAATAGTTGTAGGTTTGTCGCGGACAAAACTGTCCACGGAGTAAGTTGTCCGGTTGGATATTTTACTCCGGAGTAGAATATCCATGTTTGCCCTATTCGTCCGTTTAGGACTATTTACTTTGGCGCAAACTGTCCTTCTCGGATTATATACTTTTCAAACTACTTAAGCGATATATTTTAGCGTTTGTTTAAACAATGGTCTGAAAGCTCGCGCATTTTTCTGCGGGCATAATGAAAGCTTAAACACTTTTTATACTATTATAATATTATTTTAGGGGCTGTTTATAAATCACGTCAACAAAATAGGGGCGTCTGAATTTTTTTGACACTTGTTGACAGGGGGAGGTCAAGACAAGTTGACATCAACAATGTTACTTTTTTTTCAATAAATTTAGTTACTTTAAAAAAGGGAAATTAGGCAGCGTTTACAGTCCTGTGTTATATACTAAACCTTCGGTTTATATATTTATAACACAGGTATACCTTCGGTATACCTGTGTTATAAACCTTCGGTATTTAATAAAGCTTTTTTATACTCCTACATTTTTAAAAACCGCGTTGTGCATTAAAAAGATCCGGCACGTACAGAACTTAATAAGCACACACAAGATACAAACAAAAAAGATTTATGTAAGTACTTTTTAAAGCGCTCCTAACATTTTTATTTTAATATCATATTAATATGATATTGAAATAAAAATGTTAGGAGCGCTTGACATCGAAAGAACCACACAAGGCTTGCAAGCCGCAGGTTGCCAACCCCTGGTATAAATTTTTAAATAATATAATGTAGACCATGTACTTACATAAAAAAATTTCTTTGCACTGTCGATTAAATATTTGTAAATTGTAACTTTTTGTTAAATGCATTTTTTGTTATACTAAACTCTATTATACTAGGGCCACTACTTTTTCTCATTTATGTTAATGATCTGCACAATGCCTCAAATTTAAAGACAGTAATGTTTGCTGATGATACAAATCTTTTTCTATCCGGTAAAAATATCATTACACTATTTAATGAAATCAACATAAATCTAATTAAAATTTCAAATTGGTTTAAGTCTAATAAACTATCAATTAACGTAGAAAAAACTAAATGGACTTAATTTCATTCAAAATCCCAAAAGAAAACATTTACCAAATAATATGCCTCAAATAAATATTGACAATGTTCAAATAAAAAAATCAAAAGTTATACATTTCCTACAGTCGTGTGCAGTAAAACAGTAGTGCGTATTTTATTTTTCTATCAACAAACTTTGAACATCAAAATATATTTTTCTATTGTTTGTTTTTTATTGTTATTGTTCATAAACTAAATGTTGTGATTATAATAGTATAAAAAAAATTTAAGAAAGATAATTGCAACACTGTATGGTTTTAAATTTCAATATTATCGATTGAAGGTCATTCGTAATTTTTTTTTAGACTGCAATAAAATAGTAGTGAAAATCATTTTTTATAAAAAGGTCAAAAAATAATTAAATTTTATTACAAAAAAATTTTTTTTTTTTGAAGCTCTACATTGGTATTTTGTGGCATGAACTTTATTTGTAATAACCGCCAAGCATCTTCGTTGCATGGAATTAATAAGATTCTGACATCGTTTGACAGTTATATTTTGCCATGCTGACTGTACTACGTCCCACAATTGATTACAACTTCTTGGATTATTTTCAGAAACTGGTTGTTTAACATCAATTCACAAGTTTTCAATCGGATTGAAGTCAGCGGATTGTGCTGGCCACTCCATCACACCGATTTTCTTCTCATTAAACCACGATTTGGCTAACTTGCTCGTATGTTTGGGATTATTATCCTTCTAAAACAAAAATTTTAACGGTATTTCTTCTTCAGCATAAGGTAGCACGATCTTCTCAAGTATTTTTACTTATACAAATCGATCCATGATACCTTCTATGCGATGTATCAGCCCAAGACAGTAGTAAGAAAAACAACCCCATATCATTATTTTTGAACCTCCATGTTTGACGGTCTTTAATGTAAATTGTGGCTTATATGCTGCACCCGTTGGTCTTCTAACATACTGTTTACGAACAAAGGAACCAAAAATTTCAATTTTGCTTTCATCAGTTCACAAAACATTTCGCCATTTTTTCTTTAGGCCAAGAAGTATGCATACGTGCAAATTTTAAACGATTTTCGATGTCTTTTACTCAAAAGCGGCACTTTTCTAAATGTTCTTGCATTTAAATTGACATGTGTTATTCGTCTTTAAATAGTTGAGGTATTAAAATTTAATTCTAGCCTTTTTTTAATTTTTCTAGAAGCAATAAATGACTTCTTTTTCGCTAACGATACAATTCGACGATCTTCTATAGCGGTAGTTGATCTTTTATTTCCACGTTTTTCTGGTTTGGGTATCCATTTTAAAGCATTACAAATTATTGTTGGTAAGCATCCAACCAGTTCTTATATTTGTTTGTAGGCTTTACTATGATTTTTAAGATTTATAATTAAATTACGAACTTCTTCAGTATAATGCTTAGAGCGCCCCATGTTTCTCTAAATTTTCAAAATTTTAGTAAGTGTATAAATCACTTATCACTAAGTGTATAAATCACTAATATTAAAATTAATTACTTACTTATTGAGAACTAATAATAATTAGAATTTAATAAGTGAAATATTACACAAAAATTAATTTTTTTACTACTACTTTAATGCACAGTCTAAAAAAAAATACGAATGTTCTTTAATCGATAATATTGAAATTTAAAACCATACAGTGCTGCAATTATCTTTCTTAAATTTTTTATACTATTATAATCACAACTTTTAGTTTATGAACAATAACGATAAAAAACAAACAATAGAAAAATAAATTTTGATGTTCAAAGTTTGTTGATAGAAAAATAAAAACACTACTATTTTATTGCACACGACTGTAGGTGTTTTCATTTTATAAATAGACATTTATTAATTCAACTTTATCCTTGCTAATTCAAACTAGTCATAAAGTTAAAGTGAGGAGGATTGGTGCACTGAAGTGTTACATTAATTTGAAATATGTTCATAATTTAAACGTGTAAGGTGTATACATTTTTGTGAACCCTTTAATCTTTATTCTTTTGTTCGGAGTAAGTTTTTGTAGTTATAAACGGGTAATATGTCCTTTAGTTAAAAGTTTTAAAGCTTTTTTCTATTCACTTTACTTTTATTTACTTTTTTCAGAGCAAGCATTTGTAATTTTAAATGGTTCTCTAAATAGCTTACTTTTAATATTTTTTTTGTTTTAGTTGTAAATTATTCTACTCAAATTATAGTGTTATTTTTTGTTGTTGTTGTTGTTGTTTTTTTGGGGGGAGGGGTAATTCAATGTTGACAAGGGGGAGGGGAAGGTAAAAACTGCCGGAAAATTGTTGACGTAATTAATAGACAGCCTCTTAATAAACGTAGTATTATACGTCCTGGAAATAAACAAATAAATACGTCCTGGAAATAAAAAAATAAACCTCAACATTTTTTATGAAAGTTTCAAAAAATGTTCATGTTCAAAAACTTTGACATATCTATTGACATATCTAGAACTTTACATTTCATGCGTGAATAGATTTTTGAATAGTTTACATGAATTTATATATTTATGCTCCTTGAGATTCAACGCCATATTGAATCTATTATGAGCCCATTCTAATTACAGTTTCGAAATATTCATAGAGATCAGAGTTTCATAATATCCACATGTTTATCAAACTTGTACTTGAAGATTTTTACACTTTTGGCGGAAATTATTTCTTCTGGTAATTTATTCCACCATTTTGCAACTCTGTAGGAAAATTTTCCCTTGATCTGTTTATTTTTATTAGCTCAATATCTACGTGTGATTTATGTCCTCTAATGTTTGCAGCTGGGCCATTTGCTGAAATAGAAATTGCTGTTTTTGGTTGTTGCTACCAAAACACTTTGTCCAAATTATGAAAAATTTTATAATATTGAATTAAATCATATCTTATTCTCCTGGTTTTTAAGGAAGTCAGTTGGAGTTTTTTTTCTTCATAGAGTAGGTGCCTTAATTCTGGAATCAATTTAGTTGCTCGTTGTTGAACACTTTCTAATTTATGTATATCATCTTTATCATAAGGGTTCCATATTGGTGACGCATATTCAAAAATAGGTCTTACAAAAATGTAGTACAAAATCTACATTATGTTTTTGTCTTTGTAAGTAAATGATTTGGTTAGTCGACTTAATCGACTATTTACTTTATTTACAACCATACTTACATGATGATTCCACTTCATAGTATTTGAAATTGACACACCAATTGACACACCAATGCCTTTATCATTAGTTTTAAAATCTAATTTTGAATCTTTTATACAATTTTCAAAATTCTTATTATGTTTTCCAAAATGCATGATTTTACATTTGTTGATATTGAAATTTATCATTCATTTTTCAGACCATTCAGTTAAATTATTAATATCGTCTTGCAAGCTTTACGAGTCTACCTGGTTGTTAACTACAGCAATAATTTTGTTATCATCTGCATAAAGTTTACATATACCATTAATTTTAGAGGGTAAATTATTGATATATAGCAAGAACAATAATGGTCCAAGAACAAAACCTTGCGGAACACCGCTCAGAACCTCTAACCAACCTGATTTTGTATCGCCAATTATGACACGTTGTTTTCTATTTGATAAATATGCTTCTACCCAATTTAGCATTTTATTTTCTATACCATAGCCACATAATTTTGATATTAATTTCTTATGATAATTTCTTATGATAATAAATTATTCTATGATAATAATTATTATATGATAATAATTATTCTTATGATAATAAATTACAAAATATGATATTAATTTCTTATGATAATAAATTGTATTACATAATGTGCACAGAAAACTCGGAATATATTTTGCGTGTGTTTAAGGTGGCTCATAGGTTAAAAACACTTAAAAATTATGTTTTTTAACGCTACCATGTTTGAAGTTTATTCTAGATTCAGAAAATATATAAAACTGATAAAAACTTTATATACATTTATTATTTATATTAGGGATTTACCGGAATTCGTGCCGGTCAGTGTTTGTGATTTTTTTTGCCGGAATTTATTTTTAACTATTTTTATATAAGACATGTGACACAGACATTGTAAATTAAATCAAAAAATCATTGTCCTTCAGCGCAATGAAGAACTATGGGTTAACCTAGGTAAAGCTGCAGATTAGCGTTTTAAAATAGTTTTATTTTTTTGCTTGTTGCGCTCTCTTTAGTAAAAGGTTTTTGAGCATTGATTTTAATTAAAATAATAAAAGAAAAATCCTCAGTCAATGTAGCTTAAACAGTTTTGCAAACAGTACGAAAGAGCATTTCCTGAAAGCGTCGTTAATAGCAAGTCTCTTTTAACTCCTTGGATGTCCATAGGCTTATTAAAATCTTCAAAAATGAAACAAAAACTGTATGATAAATTCTAAAAAAAAAAACGTATAAAAATGAGACAACGTACAAAAATTATAAAAATCTATTTGAAAAAACCAAAAAACACTCGAAAAAAATATATAACGCAAAATTATTAGAAAAAACAAATGAAAACACGAATAAAATATGGCATGTTATTAATTAAATAATTGGAAAAAACAAAAGTATTATATTCTTCCAAAAAAACTTATGATTAATAAAAAGCTAGTTTATCAAAAAACTTCAAGTGCTGAGAATCTTGTCAGCTTCTTTGCCAATATTGGACCGAAGCTAAAACAATTCCGCTGAGCCCAACAAGTTCTCTCAAAAAATAGGAAAAATTGCAAGGATTGCTTGGTGTAATTAATATAAAAGTTGGCCTGATTGCAAATGGCAAAATTTTATATTCTCCAATAAAATAAATTTGAGATATGCGATGTTGCGTTATGCTATGGTGATCCCCTTAAGAGAGAATTGACATTTAAAATTGTACTTTAAACTTGTACTTTGTAACAAACCAACCAATATCAACTTGAAAAAGTATACAAACTTGAAAAATTAACTCAACAATGCAGAAATGTTATTATGTAAATATATTATGGAATGTTTATTATTATTTATTTTTTTAATATTAAATAATCAAATTTTATTTATTATTATTATTATTTATTTTTTTTACATATTTAATATAAACTAATTTCTTTCTTTTTACAACATTTGTATAAATAAATAAAAACTTTTTTACTTATATTTCTTAAATTTTGTAATTTGAGGCTTTGCAACTTAAGATTTTTTAATTTTAAAAAGTTAATAAGTTTATTATTTACTGCCACAAATAAAGAATAGCAAGAGATTAAGACTTTCTTTGTTTACTGCCACAAATAAAGAATCTTTGATATTTAATCTTTAAAAATTTGCTTTTTTTTTTTACTTTCTAATTCAACAAATTTTTAAACTCTCTAAGCTCTTGAGATTGAGCAAAATAAATTGTTGTATTCCAGCGTCTATATGAAAATCTAATCAAACATTATGTAAAAATAAAACTTCCATACAGAGCATACATAAACATTTATTTAAAAAAAAAAGCAAAATGGTTGGAGGATGGAGGAGGAAACAAACCCTCTGTCGCCCACCGCATGTCTTCCTATAGGGAATCCATATATTAGAAACTATTTTTAAAATTGACTTTTGGCCTAAATTAATCTTTGTAAACAAGAATCTGATAAATTTGTTCGAGCAATAAAAAAATTGGTTAATTGACATATAAATAAAATTACCTAAACATTTAGAGTTCTTCGAAATGTTTTTAATTTAAAAAAATAAAAGCGCAGGTTTTGATCAAGTTAGCGCAAACGTTGTAATATCTGTACTTGATATCATTGAAACATCTTTATTACGTATCTTTAAACTTTCTTTAAAATCAGGTGTTGTTCCGGATAAGTTAAAAATTGCCCGAATCACACCAATATTTAAGAGTGGAGTTGACTCCAACATTTTAAACTACAGACTGATTTCAATCTTGCCTTGTTTCTCAAAGCTACTTGAGCGTATAATGTACAACAGGCTTTATGATTATCTGACAAAAAATGATATCTTGTATAAAAAACAGTTCGGGTTCAAAAAAAAGCATTCAACCGAACACGCAGTAGTCGAGCTTGTAAATAAAATATCGGACGCCCTAAACAACGATTATTTTACATTAGGAGTTTTCATCGATCTGTCCAAAGCCTTTGATACAGTAAACCACGATATTCTGCTAAGTAAACTTGAACACTATGGCATTAAAAATAAAAATTTACTTGGGTTTGAAAACTATTTAACAAACAGAAAATAATTCATATGCTACGATTCAAAAGAAACAGTTAAACACTCAATAACTTGTGGGGTTCCACAAGGTTCAATTCTAGGGCCATTGTTCTAGGGCCGTTGTTTCTACTGTACATAAATGATCTTTATTTATCACCAAATTTTATAAATTTTATTCACTTTGCAGATGACTCTAATCTCTTTTATTCACACAAAGATACTAATACACTTTTTAAACATGTTAATGAACAATTAGATAAAGTTAATGAGTAGTTTGTAATAACAAACTTTCTCTGAATGCTGATAAAACTAAATTCATTTTGTTCCAAAAATTGAATAAAACTGATAACGTCCCATTAAAATTACCAAATCTTGTTATAAATAAAGCTATAATTAAAAGAGAATCATCGTTAAACTTTTTAAGTGTTGAATTGGACGAAAATTTAAGATGGAATTTTCATATAAACAGCCTTAAAAAAAAATTTCTAGAAATATAGGAATGATTTATAGAGCTAAACCATTTCTTAATTTTAAATCAAGAAAAGGTTTATACTTTACTTTTATATAAAGTTACCTAACATACTGTAATATCGCCTGGGCAATTACCAATTACAAAATTAAAAAAGCTTTACAGTAAACAAAAACATGCATGTCGAATTATATTTGGAGGAAAAAAAGCAGAACCCTGTGAGCCTTTATTGTGTTTACTTGGAGCTTTAAATATTTATAAGATAAATTTACATGAAATTTTAGTTTTTATGTATAGAACTAAGCTAGGAATGTCGCCAAAAATATTTGAACAATATTGTGTACAACATTGGCCCAATGTTGCATACAACGTTTACCCAACATTGACCCAACGTTGTATACAACATTGGCCCAACGTTGTATACAAAATTGGTCTAACGTTGTATGCAACATTGGCCCAATATCGTATGTTATATATCGGCCTAACGTTTTATGCAAATTAGATCGTTGTTACAAATAAGATGATTTGCACCGCTACATTGAAAATTTATAGAGAAAAAAAAGAATGTATGATACAAGTATAAAAACTTCTTTATTTAACATAATTTCTCGGTTAAATAAACATCAAAAGAACTGAAATAACTAAGTTTCTTGGAATAATTATTGACTAAAATATTAATTTGAAAGCCCATATTAATACAATAAACACAAAAATATCAAAAAGTATCGGTGTACTCTACAAAGCCAAACCTATGCTTTCCCAAGACAACTTAAAAATTCTCTTCTTTTCTTGTATTCAAAGTTACCTAACATACGCCAATATTGCATTGGGAAGTACCCCTAAAACTAAATTAAATTCACTCTACATACATCAGAAACATGCATCAAGATTAGTTTTTAATAAAGATAAATTCACTCATACCGAACCTTTACTTAAAAATTTGAATGCATTAAATATCTATCAAATAAATATTTACCACAATATCTTATTCATGCTAAAATACAAACTCGGACTTGTTCCGAAATACTCTACTGATAGCTTTTTTCATATCAACGCAAACAAATATATCACACGAGGAGCAGGCAACTTCACCTTGCCTTTAAAAAAAAAACAAAATTCTCGCGATTTTCTTTAATATACCGTGACTCATACTTACATAACAAAATAATACTTCAAAATATGGAACTTAATAAAATGGATAACCTTATTGCTCTGAAAAAAAAACTAAAACATATCATAATTAACTTAAACAACTTTATCGAAATGTATTAAACAATTTGGGAAAAATAGTAATAATAAAAAGCCCTGCGTAGGGCTTTTTATTATTACTGTTTTATTATTAATATTTTTACTATTTTATATATAGTAGAAGTTGTACTACTTCTACTATATAGTAGATACCAAAATACTTATGTGTATTTGTTGAACTAGTTCATTAAAGTTTATTTTATGATTTAAAGGTTCTCGATGAAAAGACTATTTTAGTCTTCTGCGAGTTTCCTTACAACAAAGAAAAATATTTTTTAAGAATAATTTTATATATATATATATATATATTCAACAACGTCCACAAGCAAGTCCCTAGTAGCCCTGTGGTACGACGGACTTGCATATATTTTTTAAATGCATGGGTTAATAGCCAGCACTTTATATTATAAACAACGAATAGTTACCTTATTTTGTACACTGTACAAAGCGCATGCGCTAAATAGAATTTTGAATTTCTTTTGTTATGTAAAAATTTTAATGGTACAAAAATTGTTTAATTGTACGTTTTGTACTTATATGTAAAATTATGTAATTTTGTTTTATTGAAATATATACGGATACTTGTGTTGTACAAAAAAAAAAAAAAAAATTATTATTATTATTATTGTTGTTATTATTATATATATATATATATATATATATATATATGCATATATGCATATATATAGGACCTTTTTTTTTATTATTATTTTTTATTTTTAAGTCATTTTTAGGTTCTGGCCCATAAAAAGGCCTCCAAAAACAAAAATAACCCCGGGCCCCAAGAAGTCTTAATCCGCCACTGTATATATATATATCATTGCAACATTAACAGTGCAACATCGCAACACAAAAATAACAACATTTTTATTATAAATGTACTTGTTGCTAGATATGATTTTTATTGATATTCAAAAAAATTAATTAGAAAATCAAAAAACAAGCGGAGTTATTCAACTTTAAGTGCGGAATTTGGGAAATCTACGGAATGTAACAAAGAAATGAAAGAAAAAAATTCCTTGTCAACGATGTTAATTTAATTCAATTCTGAAAACACGTTCTATAAAATGTGTAAAAATTTTTTATGTGGAAAAATTTTAAAGTTCTACAAATGTTTTAACGACAATAAAATATTACTGTTACTTAATCAAGACAACAATGTTTTAACATTTTTAAGTTAAATTAAATAAAATAAAATTGTACATACAAAAACAGGATACTAAGTGTAGTTACGGAGTAACTACAATAGTTTTATTTTGATACAAAACTGATTTTGTCAACTGTTATTCTATTTTCTTTATTTTAGAAAAGTCCATTGATCAAAGTTATCTGGCAGTGAAAACCGTAAAATAGTTATAGAAAAAGAGCAGGCCAACGAAAGTCAACAAGGGTCACTTATGAAGTTTCTGAAACCACTTTTCGATGGCAGAAAGTTGTGGAAGCAGAATCGACCCCTGTAGCCTGTTGAGACCAGCCTATGGACGATCAGCAAAGTGGATCTGTGCCTGCTAAGCATGAAACCTCTGTATCTGTAGGTTCTACTGCCTTTGATGACCAACGACTTGATGATCAAGGAAGTCGACCTTCTGCTCATTCAACAAACAAGAACAAACAATCCAGAACAAATCAACAAAGTGGATCTTAAGCTGCAGTATCTGAAACCATCTCGTTTGCTCCTCCTGAAGGTTATGAAGACACTTATGAGGAAGAGCAACTGCGATTAGATCATTACGATGTGGAAAGTACTGTCGAAGGAACCTAATCAGTTAAGACCATCCTGGAAAATAAATATGATCTCACAGATCCGGCATTGTAGCCACAGGTTTTTTACTATACATAGAATTTCCATTGTTAAAGTAGGCCCTGTGAAAGTCACGAATGTGGATTTTCCAGTAGATGGTGCAGGGAGAAGGTCTTCACCTAACTTCTACACTCGACATCTTCTGAATGGAGAAAATGTCCTCCACTTTTGGTTGGTCTATTCCACAAGCAAAAATACAGTGTTCTGTTTTTGTTGTAAATTACTTTCAGCAGATGACTATGATCATCCGTTTTGTTACGTACTCTGATGGTAATGGTACACAACCAGGACTAGTGAGAATCCGTGAATATTTTGTGGGATTTGTTCCCATTGAGAATTTAACCGAGGCAGGAATGACTGATGTCATTTTGAAAATGTTGGAGGAGAACTATTGGCCATTCGACAACCTCAGATGTCAGGGCTACAATGGTACTAACGTGAAGTTGCTACGACAATGGTGCTAACATGAAAAGGAAACACAACGGATTACAACATCGAGTTATTGACAAAAATTGTCGTGCATTCTACACTCCCTGTTGCGCACACACCCTAAATTTAGTAATTAATGATGGCGCAAATTGCTGCTCTTAAGCTGTACGGTTTTTTGGTTTTATCCAGGCAATCTATGTGTTCTTCTCATCGTCCACGCAACGGTGGTATGTCCTTAAAAACTACCATATCACTACCTTGACTGTGAAGCCATTAAACGCTATCTGATGGGAAAGCAGAGTTAGCGCTGTGCGGCCTTTGCGCCACCAAATTGGTCAAATTTATGATGTCTAATTGCAATTGGCGAATAATCAAACTCTCCAAGGAGTCTCGGGTACCAAAACACAAGCCGAAGCACAAATAATTGCAGGTCAAGTGATATTATTCAAGTTTGTAACCGGTTTGGTATTTTGGTACAAAATTCTCTTCCATGTCAACTTGACAAGCAAAATGGTTCAATACCCATCCCTGTATATATATGAAGCAGAGAAACAGCTTGAAAAGACAAAAGAGTTCCTCCGAAAATACCGATCTGACAGTGGATTCCAGGAAGCTATATACAAGGAAAATGAATAGGATAAGCAACTGGATCTGGATTCTCGATCTCCAGAAACATCTCACTCTTTGTGTATACTGTTTGGGTACGAGTCAGTGGACGAACCAATACTCAATCCCTCACATAATTTTAAAATTAGTTTCTTCTATGCCATGTTATCCAATATGTAGAAGAGCGTTTTAGACAACTGACGGAGTACAACAATATTTTTGGATTTCTCAACTACTGCCTGAATATCCCTTCCGAAGACCTGAAAGAAAAATGTAAGAAATTGGAGAAGGCACTGGCTCACGGTTAAAAAGTAGACGTGAATGGAATGGTGCTATATGAGGAAATCTAATGCCTTGCTCAGAGGACTAAATTGTTCAAGTCTCCAAGACAAATCTTGGAGTTTTTGTGTGAAATAAGAATGTGTGTTGTGCTTTCTAATCTCACTATTGTCCTACGCATCATGCTAACAGTGCCTGTCTCTGTTGTTTCCGGAGAGCGCAGCTTCTCAAAATTAAAGTTAATTAAAAATTACTTATGCACATCTAGGCATCAACAACGTTTGAATGCCTTGGCAATTCTTTTAGTGGAACAAGAAATGGCTGCCAAAATTGACATTGGCATTCTTGCTCATAGATTTGTATCTGTAAAAGTTCGCAGAGTTTATTTCTTTTAACATTTGTTGTTTTAAACAAATATGAACATTCTTGTCTAAGCTGTCTTTGGTTCCTAATATATATGGTATTTAATTATTCGGCATACAGATTAATGTGCTTATTTAGCAAAATTGTAATTAACCTTAGTGCATCAAAATTTCACAAGTTTTCGTCGCCTTGAAAGGTTTTAAAAAAATCCATTTTCCGAACCTTTGGTCAAATTTTTGCATCAAAAATTTTCGTAGCCTTGATTTTTTTCGAAAAAGCAATTTTCTAAAAATTTGGTAATTTTTTGAAGGAGGGGAGAGCCAAATTTGATCTTTTGCCTAGGGCGTCAGAAACCCACGGGCCGGTCCTGAACAGTGAGGAATTTTTTTTTTTTATATCTAAAAAATTAAAACAAATTACATTAACTCATAAATAATAAAGTGACAGTTTTATTAAGTGGCAAATATGATTTTGTAACGTTTTAACGCAAAGCACATAATTAAGCTATTTTACATGATTAAGCTATTTTACATAATAAGCTATTTTACATAATAAGCTATTTTACATTATAAGCTATTTTAGTAAAACAATAGTTACTACTTAATAAACGCCTTTTTCTTAAAGGAAAAATCTTTCAATTCGGAAATTTGAGATGTAGACAGTATTATAGGTTTGCTCAAATTTTTAACAATAACAAGGAGTTGGTAAAACGCGAAAACTTTTAACGGGTTAAGTGTGGAAGTAAACTGCAGTATTAAAGTTAGGGGCTTTAGTACATACATTGATTAATTTATGGAAACATAAAAAGAAGTGGTGCTACATTGACTGAGGGTTTGGGCTGTAATAGGGTTAAGGTTAGGAAAAATTTTCCTCAATATAATCCCAAATGTTATTCATTAAAATTTTCCGCATTTCCTCGTTCTACCCGTGTCCACGATAACATATTGTGACATAAGCTTACTCATTGACATAATTGCAGCACTTATGCTATATTTAACATTACCTGTTAGCGTGGCAACTGCAAAAAGATCTTTCATCGCATTAAAAAAAATTAAAACACATTTAAGGATAAAATTTCACAACAACAGCAGTCTGCGTTTTTTCAACTAGCGTTGTTAGGGCTGTCGACTAAATCGACTGATATATTTTCTAAAGTCGGCTAAAATCGACAAACACATTTTTGAAATCAACCAAGTCGACAAAAAGGTTTAGTAAAAAAAAGTAATAATAAATTTTTTGAAAAAAAATTTTAACAAAATTAATAAATTAATTTATATTTGCTTTCTATTTTTAACATCATATCATTTAAATAATAATGAAGCAAAAAAATATGAGAGAAGGACCGCTCTGATAACGATAACATTAAGATTTTAAAGCTTTACAACTTAGTTCTTCCCCGGGTCCCCGGGTCAGCTTAGAACGGGCCTGTATGAAATGAAAATTACAAACATATAAATAACGCTATAAATATAATGCGATGAATTAAATAAAACTTTAAGGGAAGTTAACAAAAAAACTCGGTAAAAGTTGTAATAGTAATGTTATTGTTATGAAATGAACAAATAAAAGTTAAAGATTGAAAGTCAAATCGAAAAGATTTTTAAGATTATATTTAAATATATATAATAAATAATAATATATATATATATTATTTATTATATATATATATATATATATATATATATATATATATATATATATATATATATATATATATATATATATATATATATATATATATATATATATATATATATATATATATATATATATATATATATATAGTGGGCGGCCAAATTATTAGTTACAGTTTGTTTTTTCACAAAAACTGCAATTAAATATAAATTTTAAATAAAATAAATTAAATGCTTTTACTCTTGCATTCTTTAAAATTTAAATACCAAAAAAAAAAAACTTTAATACTAATAGTTGTTTTCTATATTTGTTTGATTAAGTTGTTACATTTATAAAATAATTGCAGCAACTTTTAGAATAAATATCTCATTGTGAAGTTTTTCTTGTTGGAAAAAGAATTGGAACAACACCTATCACACAATTGCCAACTAAAAAAACCGTATTGCAATATTACCATTACAAAGATCTTATGCTAAGAGCTAATTTTTCAAATAATTCTTCAGTTAGTATAGCTTCATGTTCTCTAGGAAATTTTTTTACTGCACAATGTACTAAAATAGATGGTTGTCTCCAAAAATGTTTACCATGAGTTCTTTACGAGGTGAAGAAAATTTGGCAAAAGCAGGAATTCCTTACGCTAATACTGACAAGCACATCAGGTTTTTATTTTATTAAAATGATTTTAAATTTTTAACTTTATCCAATTTCAAATTAATTTTATATAAGTAACAATTATAAAATCATAAAATTATATATATTTATTATAAATTACATTAATTTTAATGCATTCTTCTATTTTTGTTTTAGAGACAAGATTGTTGAATTTGGTTTTAAAAAGAGAAAATTTTTCAAGAATGCTAGAGGAGGTATTTGACATAAGTCAAAACAATTGTGAATATATTATTATGAAAGATAAAACTAAAGATTTAAAAACTAGAAAATCTACATCTTTGCATTTTGACTCAAAAAAATCTACATCTTTGCATTTTGACTCAAAAATTATGGTAGAAATGAAAGAACTTGGTAAAGAAAAAGTTGAAAGAGTAGCTGTACTAATCAGTTCACCAGATCTTTCAGAATCACAACTTTTGGGTATTTTAATTGTGAAAGATGGCACTGCTGAGTCTCTTGGAAACGCAATTAAAAAAACTTTAAAAGACTGGGAGCTGTTTGACTATGTTGATTGTCTGTCCTTTGACACCACAGTCACAAATACTGGTTGGCTAAAAGGGGTCTGTACTCTAATTGAGCAGGGGAGAGGAAAAGCTTTGCTTTGGATGGCTTGTCGTTATCATGTCTATGAATTACATATAAAGGTAAATATTGAAAAAATTATAAAATATTTTTATATTTATATATATATTTAATGGTGAATTTCCTGATGAATTTAATGATTAACCTTATTATTATAAAATTTAGTTAAATGATTTGAAATATATATATTTCAGCACTTTTCAAGTGTTCTTACTGGTGGTAAAACAAGTGGACCAAAGGCTGAGTTATTTGAAAGACTGAAGTGTAATTGGAAATTGGTTCTTCAAAAGAAGATAAACTATGATAACCTAAAGAGATTTGACTCAAAAAATTAGTATCTTTTTTGGAAAAGCAGGTTGGTTTAATTGTCCTAATTATATTAATGTGTTTGATTACAAGTTTTAATAATAAGGTTTTTTTTTTTATTATTTTAGGCTTCTGAATCATTAACATTCCTTCAAATTTGCCTTGATAATGTTATGTTTCCAAGAAATAATATGTTTCCAAGAAATGACTACAAGTATTTTATACAATTAGCAGTTTTTTGGTTAGGTGGTAAAGTAAAAAATTTTCACTTTAGATTTCCAATGGCTTCACATCATACCAGGTTTATGGCACAGGGAATTTATTTTTTAACATATGACTTTCTTCAGCCACAATTCAGTAGCTTATGTCCTAATATAATACCATTGCAAGAGGGAAAGCTGATTTATGAAATTGCTTCATTTACAGCACTATTTTATGTTACATGGTTTATTAAAGCTCCTTTCCTTGCTATAGCACCTTCTTTAGATCTAAAAGCTGTTAATGAAATGATACAATACTCTGAACTCTATCTTAAACCAGCAGAAACGTACTGAAGTCACTTGAAAAACACAATTGATATTTAAATGAAAGGTTTGTGGTTATGTGTCTTGCTGATAAATGTTTACCTGTAGATTAGCTACATAAAATAACTCTTAAATTAGATCAAACAGTAAAACCTACCAGTTATAAAACCTACCAGTTATAAAACCTACCAGTTATAAAACCTACCAGTTATAAAACCTACCAGTTATAAAACCTACCAGTTATAAAACCTACCAGTTATAAAACCTACCAGTTGTAAAACCTAACAGTTATAAAACCTACCAGTTATAAAACCTACCAGTTATAAAACCTACCAGTTATAAAACCTACCAGTTATAAAACCTACCAGTTATAAAATGGGAAAACTTAATGTCGAAATTTTTACTGACAATGAAAAAAATTGAAGATTTGATTGGTCCTGAAAGCTGGTTTTTCTTTGATTTATTACAAATGACATTACAAGAGACAGAATGGCTAAAAATCAATTCATCAAACTGGGAAACATTTTCGGGTTATATAAGATTTACAAATTATGTCACTGGTCTTCTTGTTGTAAATGACAGTGCAGAACGTGCTATTAAACTTGGTCAAGACTTCATTGAAACTTTCAGAAATAAGAATAATTTACTGGTTGTTGCGGATCATCGTCTAAAATTTCAGACAACAGAAAAAAAATCTTGGTTGAAAACTTTAAAATAACATATCTTTAAAAATTAAATACAAATATAAAATATTTTTTATTTAAATTATGTAGAAAAAATATATATAATCTATCCCCTTTTCCCCCCGTCTCCCAAATATACACAGCATGTATTTAAATGGGTAGGACTGACTATTTCCATCATCTTTTGCAATAAAACAAAACATAATCTAAAATTAAATATATCAGGATATTAAAATGACACTTAAAATATCTTTGAAATATTTGTAAGTGACCCTGCCCCCTTCATTATTTACAAATATTAGAAATTTTGGTATTTTCGGACCGCTGGGACCAACCATAGGGGTACCCAAAAAAAAAATTATGTCATTTTAATACATATATCAAATATATCTTGATGTCATTTTAATACATATATCAAATATATCTTGACTCAATGCGTGGGTATTGCTTGTGTCTCTATTTTTATGACTGGGCAACTCATTCTATTATCTCCTAATGAGGGTACAGCTCTAAAACTCAGTTTTATGGTTCTGAGGCCGGCTGGTAGTCAGGTTTCCCGAACTCTGTGGTAGCTCTCAGAGAGGCTGATTTCATCAACAGCCGAAAAATATCAGAGTACTAACAGTGCCATGTTGCGCATGGATGGTGTCCCTGTTTGTACTTTTGGTGTGCATTGCAGAGGCCACATTTGGAGCCCTTTGTTACGGCTTAGGGTTTATTAATAGTAATGAGGCTATTGCTTAGTTGTTAAATAGTGTACTGAGTACTATCTATACTTGAGTCAAGTTCTTTATAAATTTAAAATGACTAAAGTACCTAAAACTAAAAAACACAAAAAACCATCGTCATCACCAAGTTCTCTAAACCTATCATTTACTAATATTCGTGGTCTTCGAAGTAACTTTTCTTCTGTTGAGTCTTATCTCTTGCAAAGTTCACCAGACCTACTTGCTCTTTGTGAGACTAATTTGAGTTCGGCTGTCCCATCTTGTGATCTTAGTGTTGATGGTTATCTTCCTTTAATTCGTAAAGACTCCAATAATCACATGCTTGGCCTGGGCATCTACATTCGTAAGAACTCACCCATTTGTCGTGAAACTAGGTTTGAATCTACAGACTATTCATTTATGTGCTTTCGTTTAGCACAACTTCACTCTATCGCCTTTCTCTTTGTTCTATATCGCTCTCCTTCGTCCCAAGATTGCACTATTCTTGATGTTATTTCTGATCAAATTGACCAAGCCCTCTCTCTTTATCCATCGGCCAATATCGTCGTTGTTGGTGACTTTAATGCCCATCACACCGATTGGCTTGGCTCTAGTGTCAGTGACTCTGCTGGCGTTAAGACCCTCAACTTTTGCCTTTCTCAATCTCTAACTCAAATAGTCAACTTTCCAACTCGTTTTCCAGACAACCCTAATCATTTACCTTCTCTACTCGACTTATGTCTTGTTTTGGATCCTAGTCAGTGCTCAATTTCTCCACATTCACCCTTAGGTACTTCTGATCACGGTTTGATCTCTCTAAAACTATTATCAAATTCTTCTACTTCATCAGAATCCCCCTATTATCGTACCACATACAACTACCTTAAAGCTGACTGGGGCTCTTTCCGTGATTTTCTTCGTGATGGCCCTTGGGTAGAAATCTTTCGTCTTCCTGCTGACAAATGTGCTTCTTACATAACTTCGTGGATTCAGGCTGGCATGGAATCTTTTATTCCCTCTCGACGATTCCAGGTCAAGCCTCACTCTTCTCCTTGGTTTTCCTCACATTGCGCTGCAGCAATTTCTAATCGAAACCGTTACTTCCATATCTATCAGCAAAACAATTCTCCAGAAAACAGACATCTGTTCACTATTGCCAGAAACCATTGTAAAAAGGTTTTGTCTGAAGCCAAAGCTCGCTATTCCCAGGTCATTAAATCTCGTATCTCATCACAAAAATTAGGCTCTTGAGACTTCTGGAGAATCTTTAACAGTATCAATAATAAGGGCAAATCTGTTATTCCTTCTCTCTTGTATGGTTCAGACTTTGTCACCTCACCTAAAGACAAAGCTGAATTGTTTGCTAAGAACTTTTCATCAATATCATCTCTTGATTCCACTAGTCGCGTTTTACCTGACATAGCCGTCAAACAGGTTAATCCCTTGCTTGACATTCGCATCACTTCAGCTTCTGTATCTAAAGTAATTTCCTGCTTAGACTCTTCAACAGCTTGTGGTCCTGACAACATTCCTGTTGTAGTCTTGCAGAGGTGTTCTCCGGAGCTTTCATCCATACTTTCTAAACTATTTAACAAGCGCTTATCAGAGTCTTGTTTTCCATCATGCTGGAAAGCAGCATCTGTTATCCCTATTTTCAAAAATTCCGGAGAGCAATCTGATTCATCTAACTACCGTCCCATTAGTCTTCTTCCTGTCATAAGCAAGGTTTTTGAATCTTTAATCAACAAACACCTAATCTCTCATCTTGAATCAAATAACTTACTTTCTAATCATCAATATGGATTTCGGTCTTCTCGTTCTACAGCTGATGTGCTAACAGTAATAACCGATAGGTTTTACCGTGCATTAGATAGAGGTGGAGAGGTTAAGGCTATCGCACTTGACATTTCTAAAGCTTTTGATAAAGTTTGGCATGCTGGTCTTCTCCATAAGCTTTCTTCTTATGGTGTAGCTGGTAACGCCTTTAAGATTATTGAGTCCTTTCTTTCCAATCGTAGTATAAAAGTTGTCCTCGATGGACAACACTCTTCTTCACATCCTGTAACTTCAGAGGTTCCTCAAGGTTCAATCCTTGGCCCTATACTCTTTTTAATTTACATTAACGATCTTCCAGATATTCTCACATCTAAGGTGGCATTATTCGCTGACGACACTACCATTTACTCTTGTCATGATAAGAAGCCTACACTCTCTGATTGCTTGGAGGGGGTATCTGAGCTTGAAAAGGATCTCACTTCTGCTACAGCATGGGGCTCACAGTGGCTGGTGAACTTTAATTCAGATAAAACTCAATTTTATTCGGCCAATCGTTATCGTAATAATTTAGATCTTCCTATATTTATGAATGGTAATGTACTAGATGAGTCATCTACCATTCATCTTCTAGGATTAACTCTTACTTCTGATCTTTCTTTTAAACCGTATATCAAATCCATTGCAAAATTAGCATCTGCTAAGGTTGCATCTCTTTATCGAGCTCGACACTTTCTTACTCCAGATTCTATTCTCTATCTCTACAAATCTCAAATCCGTCCCTGTATGGAATACTGTTGCCACATCTGGGGCGGATCTTCTAATGATGCTCTTTCTCTTTTAGACAAGGTGCAAAAACGAATTGTAAACATAGTTGGACCTGCTCTGGCAGCCAATCTCCAACCTTTGTCACATCGTCGTAATGTTGCTTCTCTTTCTCTTTTCTACAAATACTATAATGGGCACTGCTCTAAAGAGCTAGCGTCCCTTGTGCCATCTACTAAAGTTCATTCTCGTGTTACTCGTCATTCAATTAAGTCTCATCTTTTTTCTGTGACTGTTCCTAAGTGCTTCAAAAACTCTTATTCTTCTAGTTTTTTCTTTTTATTGACTTGGGTGTTTTATGCCCCACCCTAATATATATATATATATATATATATATATATATATATATATATATATATATATATATATATATATATATATATATATATATATATATATATTTATATAGTTTTAGTTTGTAGAGTTTTCACTTTAGTAAATCTAATAAAACCTTTAAATATCTCAAATTAAGGAGGCGTTGACTTTAACCATTTTGATTCTCACCGGGTTATATGTAATTCGGGTTATAGTATTTTCAGTTTTTTTAATATTATAGAGTCCAATCATATCTTAAAGTTTTCCGAACTGGTTTCAAAAATCGTTGTAAACTCAAAGCTAAAATTTCTTTCACATTTTTATTAAATAGAAATTTATAAGTATCTATTGTTTTTAATTAAACAAAGCTTATAGGTAAATATTGTCTTCATCGAAACAAAAAGTTGAAACAGGTTTCTGACTCTATTGTTAATATTAGTTTCTGTTTACATGTACTTTATTCACCTTTTTTTTTGTCTTAAAAAGCTTGATTTACTATTCAAGAAACACTCTTCTCAATATTTAAGCGAAATCAAAGATCTTGCTTAAAAACGGTTTTCAGAGTTAAGGTAGGCGTTATTACTTTTAATTATTACATATAGTTTTTATATAACTTAAAATATTAATAAAAAATTAAAATATATGTATTTTAAGTCTAAATCTGTCAAGCTTTTGTAAAGTAAGAAAAAAAATAAGTAAAAGTAATAGGATAACATAATTAGGAAATATATGTATTATAGATATTTATTTAGCTCAAAATAACTGGTTTCAGTTTTTGAAATGAAAAAGGACAGCTTTAAAGTAATTTTTAATACAGTTTTAAATAAAAAATTTAAATTGTGTTACATTGCAAATTCACAACAATTTTTTATTAAAACCAAATTATCTATTAAACACAAGTCGCGTTTTAGACGTCTTGTATTTAATGTATATTGCTTTCAACTGTAACAAAAAACGACAAAGGCTGAGTTGTTCAAACTAAATAAAAAGTATTAAAATAATCAAATTTTGCTATCGATTACCAATTAAATAGAAGTTAAGAATATCAACTAAAAATAAAAGTTTTATATCAAATATTACACACTGTATTAAATACTAAAGCAAATACTAAATTTAAAAAGAGAATACTAAATATCAAAACAAATATTAAAGCAAAACTATTTATCAAAGTTGTAAATATTACTCAATTTATAAGATAAGTTAAGTTCTCCTAATTCCTTGTTAAAAATTTCTGATTCTAGTATTAATTGCATAGAAAAAACGAGAATGACTTGGGCAGTAGAGCTTAAATTAATATTTTTAATTCTGTATAGATGTATATTCTGTATTATGGTTTGAAATTGTCAAATTATACCTGGTAAACAAAGTTTCAAAATTTACTTTGAAAGAGTCTTAAGCTTTAACTCATGACCCACACTCAGGGGGTCTTCTGGGGGTCCTAGGACAGGTTATGTTTTACATTAGCCATAGTCAGCCTTTTAATAAATCCGGCCCTGCCTACACTATATAACTATATAATGCAACAGCAAAAATTAAAATGTTTAAAGAACTATAAACACAAAAGATGAAAAAGAGAGGGTGGTTGTTACAAAAGTAATACTTTAAGTTAAAAAAAAGCAATAAATACTACCATCAGATCTAAAAAAAATCCAAAAATTGACAACAATGTCAAACTTTGTTAACTGAATCATTTGAATGATATCTTATACCAATTTCTACTCATATGGAATGAGATCTAAAGTCTTGCTATAATTTATACTTGAGAACTGTGATAAGTGAACGCAATAAAACTTCTCGGAGTAAATTGGTAAAAACAAAAATACTTTTTTTTTCTTTAAAGATGAATCTATTTTAAAAATTAAAAGGAGAGCTCATTGGTGAAAAAGCTGCAATGGATAAAAATAAATTTGAAAATATCTTTTTCAATTTATATCCACAAGTTTCCAGTTATTCCATATTGTTTCATTTTTTCTTAAAATTTGATAATCTATGGTATCAAAGGGGGTGGGGCAATTTTGTGAAAACTTGATACGTGGGGGAGGAGGTCTCCGATATTGCAACAATTTTTTTTTATTTTTTTTTAAATCTAGAGAAAACTTTTTTTAATTAAAAGAGTATCTAACATAACCAAAACCCTCAGCCGTAGGCGTTGTGTAACCTTTTTGCACTATAAAATAAAACAATTTTGATACCGAGGGACGAATCTTGTACCCTTGGTTTAGCCTGACTCGCATTTGGCCATTTTAACATTGCTAGTTGTGAGAAAATTATATTTATAAAATATTATTTTTGCATGTACTATATATTATTATGCATTATATATTGTATATATGTAATATTTTGCAAGTGTTATATATCGAAAGAATAGCTATTTGAAATTGGTATCATGTTTAGGATAGCAATGTTAATTTATAAAATTTTACACGGAACTATTGGGATGAGGAAAAAAACTTTAGACAGACTTAAAAGTACTAATTAATTAACTCTAATATTCTGAGAAAATTATAGAAATTATTATGTTTAAAATCATCTATAACAATTTTTTTGGGGGTACAAAATTGTTGCCAAACTATACAAAACTGTTGCGTAAAATTGGGGGAGGGGGTTAATAAAGTGTTACGATGCTTCACGAGGGAGGAGGGGGATGAGGAAAGGGGTTCATAAAATGGCAAAAATTTCGTGACGTAATTTATGGACAATGGTATATTTGGATTTTTCAAACAACTTTTTAAATACTTGGTAAATAATTTTTTATTTAAATATCAGTCTAACTTTTGATATTTACTTTTTATTTATGTTGTATTCACCAGTAATTATATACGCAGGCTCCATTACTACTGAGAAGGGAGCAGAGTTATTAGGAGCCCAAACTGACTCCATAAACTACGCAACGCTAAATTTCACTAAAAACAAAACGCAAGAGATCAAAGGTTTTCCCACGCAGAACCTTATGTTAATTTGCATAAAAGAACCTACATCTGTTTTTTAAATAAAACTAGCGTTGTGTAATTTAGGGACGATCCCTTAAGGTGGCTCAATCCTACAAAAAATGTATAAAAAAAATCTTCTTTTTTGCTTCTTTATCAAGTTTAAACATTGCAGATTCCAAAAATATATCATTTGAAATGAATTATACGTTCCACTATAAAGAAATTTACGTTTTTATGGTATACACGGTTAGCACGGATCCTTATAATGCTTACCTAGCTGTCCCAAGAACGCCACTTATACGGAAAGTTAGCGTGCACACCAAGGTACCCTGTGATGCAAATTTTGAAATCATTTAATTTTGTCCGGGGAAAATAATTTAATTTGAATGTTCAAATTAAGTCAAATTTTGACTTTATAGTGCGCCAATAAAAACACTTTTAAAATTTAAACCACTTAATATAATTTAATAAAAATTGGTACAAATGTAGCCAATAACCACACCAAACTCTGGACAAAATTTCAGCCTGATTAGATGACTGGTGCAGGATTTATTTCCGTTTTAGTTTTTTCAGTTTTTTGCTACTTATACCTCAAAGGGTTACCAATTACTTTGAAATTCGATCACTATTTTTAAAATAACAATTACATGAGTGTTCTACTATGTAATACCAACAATTTTTGTTATAATTATTTTATCGGTACATGTACAGTTTTTATTTTATAGACCAAAATAGTGATTTTCTACTTGAAGCGTGATTTGAATTGGCTTATGCTAATGGCGCTGACACGGCCTTCAAAGTGGGGGGAGTTAACCCCTCAATTTCTAAAATAAAATCTATAATTTCTAAAATAATTGCCCATATTTTTTAAAAAAAAGGTCCTCGCAAAAAAAAGTAGAGAAGGACATGACCCCTAGCCTCTCCGACGTTGACGGCCATGTATGCTTCGCTTGAATATACCAACATTTCCTAAGGTATAAAATGCTGCCAGAAAAAAAAGCTAAAAAAAAGTGCAAAACCTGGTCAAAGGACTACCAGTTAGTAAAACAAAAAAAAAAGTAGATCTACTAAAAAATTTTGTATTGACCTTCTTAAATACATTTACTTTTAAAATGAAGTGAAAACTATTTAAACCCTATTTTTTACATTGTGTTACCATCAAATATCTAACTACATTTTAAGAAATGTTTTTTCAATTTTCTCCACCAAAAGATTATTAATAAATAGCTCAATGTACTCTTTTAATACAAATACTCTATAATACTACTTTTAAAGATGGTGAAAATATTCATTATACTCCGTAAAATATGAATTTCAGCAGCCTACTACTGCTAATAACTCAAATAGTGTTCTTTTAATAAGCTTACTGTTTAGATCAATTCTGCAGCGCAACAATCTTTCTTTGTACTCTGGATAATTATTATTTCGCTTATTCCTCAACCAATGTTGATAAAAATCTTGATAAAAAGTTTCAACAGTTTGTTCACAATAAGGGCCCAAGGGGGATCCTTTGTGACTGATGAAATTCTTAATGTGGTAGAAGACGGCGTGAATTTTGGGTGTTACGCTTGTACAAGTTATCATTAGGTAATACTTTTTGAAATTTTAATTTTTCATCGAAATTTGGCTGAAGGATGTATCCAAAGCAAGCCTTGTCAACTAAATTGAAACTTTTGAAGGCTTCAATTATGCACACAATATTGGGAACCATGTTTGTCTCAGCAAGTTGCTGCAGCATATCCACATTTTTAAGAAGTTTCCTACATTTATTCAAGCAGTTTTAAGGTCTTGAAAAGATATTTGACAACTCCTAAAAAGAGATGAAATTCCATCGGTGGAATGATTTCCAAAATCAGAACATTGACAGGCCCGCAGACGATTGGCTTTCGAATGACATTACCAAACAGCTTTACATTAGCAACAACCTCGCCAGATTGCTGAAAAGACTCAAGGCTTGAATTAATTGAGCCCAGTGTTCGCAAGTTTTTAGATTTGACAAGACAATTGGATTTGACGTCAAACCAAGTGCAAGGGTGCGTACTTGAATGAGTTTGAAGACCGCATATTATATTTGCAACTTTCATATCACAAGCCAAAATTAGTTTAACTCCATTTTCATTGATCCGTGACCAGATATTTTCAATATTAGAGTGTGTTTCTGGCAAATCTTCTGAAACTCCAACAATAATTTGTATCTTGACTCCAGTGTCTTTACCAGTCCTTTGAGTGAAAGTTGTTGTTGGTTCGGTGAGTTGGTTTCATCCCTTAACGCAGTATCAACAATGCTTCGCAAAACTTGAGAAAACCTTCGCCACCATCAATTCCGAGCTTAACAAAATAGCCACCAGAAATTTTGCGGGACTGAATAACATGGTTCACAAGACTTGATAAATCATTGCAGTAAGCAACAACATGAGCTGTACAAGAATCTGTTTTTTCTTTTGTAATTTTTAAGTCGCTGCAGGTGAATAAATTGCTCAATTGTTGACCTAGTCTTAGAAAATTTATGTAAAAATTTCGCTCTACCATCTTGCTGCTTGATGTTTTATTTACAGTTCTAACAAGTTTCTTTAATCCGTTGTTTGACAGGCCCATATTTAATTGCACATTTACAAGAGCGACAGTAGTCAATTTTGGAGCACTTGATGGAGTCTGCGCACTACTTTGACCTAAAACCAAAACATACATGTTTTATAGTTACAATAAACTTTGTTTAGTAAGTTTGTGTAAAACTTTCAAGTTATTTGTTTTTAAAGAAATTAGAAACTTGTCAAAAGTATACTTCTTGAAATCTGTATAGTATTATTTCTTAAAAGTCAAGACTTTATTTCAATATATATGTTAAAATTATTTAAGTATAAATATTTACCAGGAGTAACTGTAAGTAGAGGCCCGCCGGAAGCTTTAGCCAGTAGAATAGTTCCTTCCGGAGATAATTCTTTATTGGAAATAACTCGAGATGCAATTTGTTTGGTAATTTGTTTGGCATCTTTTACTGCTAAAAAATAAATGTTTTCCCTTAACATTATTTTAGAGCATTGGTGGGGCAAACCTTTTACTAAAGGGCTGAGGCATTTGCTGCAACGCATCTTTGGTTTTTTCTCAATAGTGATTTGCTCTATGGATGTTTTTCTTGCAGCTTTAAACGACCAATATTTACAAGTATAGTAATGTTAATAATGTAAAGTATTTTTCTTAATATTTATATATACACTTTTTTTTCTCTTACAGAAAAACACAAAGCAAAAATGAAATTCGTCTTACTTCTTGCTTTTGTAATAATGGCTATTTATTATGTTGAAGCTAAACAATGTAAGTCTTTAATACTTTTAGTTTATTAAATTATTTTTTATTTTTTGTTTACAAACACCTTAAACTTTAGTTTATACAATAAACTATTAAAAAAAAATAATGAGTCTCATATAATAAAAATGAGATATAAAATTTTATAACCATTACAAACTTAATTTGTTTTTACTTTAAGTAATAATGTAAACAAAAATGGAGTTAAAGAAAGTATTCACCATAACAACCTTTTTCTGGAGTTCTGGTAGTTCTGGTAGTTCTGGTAGTTCTGGTAGACATCTTTCTTCAAAACTCCATGAAATATTACTTATAATTTATGGAATTTTGAAAATACACATAAAGCACAAAATGCAATTGAAAATGCACATAAAGTAATAAATAATTATTCATATCAATCTTTCATACGTTAATAATGTATCGGCTAACACTTACAAAATGCACATAAAGCAATAATACTCTTTGTAAATTTTTATTTTATAACACAATTCATAAATTCTGTCATATTGGTAGAACAACAGTTTAAGACTTATTAAGTCTTAAACAATATAAAGGAATTTATGAACCATCTTATAAAATAAAAACTTACAAAGAGTATTATTGCTTTATGTGCATTTTGTGAGTGTTACCCGATACATTATTAGTGTATGAAAGATTGATACGGACAAGACAAAAGTAAAAGATGATTAATTAAAAGTTAATTATCATGTATTATGAAAATGAGTTGTTCATTGCGAAAAATAAATCTACTAAACAACTAAGTCTTATATGTATTTTATGTATTTTTATGTATTAAAACATGTATTTTCAAATGTTTTTTTTTAAGGTACATACGACGAAATGGAATGCGGAGGCCGATGTTTTCATTTGACAGATTACCGCTGCTGCGATGAAATACCAAGAAAAAACAATGAATACGGAGAATGTGGAAATACATGTTACCACTTTGCTAGCGAAATATGTTGTGATAGCGTTCCTCGTCTATCAAATGAATGGAGGATTTGTGGAGGAGTATGCAAAAAAACGACGCAATGTTGATCAATTTGGAAATTTTTGTTAAATGTTGAATATGTTAAATAAAAATTTTTTGATTATTACTTATCAATGTTATTTATAAATATCGAAATACAAAATTTTTTTCTCCTTTGGCAAATATTTTTTGTCAACATTCCCTCCCTCTTTGATACCTTAATACAATAAACTCTTTGGCACAGCAATGTAACTCGCTAAAGCAAAAATGTTTTATGTATGTTAGAAATCTAAACTAAATTGTTCTCTTTTACATAAAAAACATGCTCAAATTTAGGTTAAACAAACACTATATATTTACTTTTTAAAATCAAAAAGTGCACTTAAAATGATATGTACTAAAGATAAATAAAAACTTTTAAAAACAAATAATTTTTCGATAATTATATAGTACAGTCAACTACAATTTTTTGAACAAATTGTATAAATTTTGATTTATTGTGTATTGATTCAAACAAGTGCCGATGCTCTCTTTCCTAAGCATAAGAGGTACGAGAGTTGTTTGTTTAAAGCACATAAACCACGTCAAAGTCTCATTCTGTTATACGTATTGTTTTTATGCAGTACAATTGAAAGCATGACCAAGCATGTCAAACATTATACTAATTTCTCCGTAACTAGTGGAACTAAACTGGGAGGCTCATCATGTGAAAGGTTTAGGCTCATAAGAGCGTTTTTAGAAAACACCTGTCTTTCTAAGAAATACTCCTCAATAGGAGCTCGTTTTACTACTCATTTTCCCATGAGTAGAAACAGATTTAGGTAAAATAAACGTTTACCCATAAATCTGGCATGATGAACAACTGCAGGATTATAAAGTTTGATTCTGGTCGGTGATAGTACAAATCAAAGTACCCAGCCAACATTGACAAACGGGTACCGTATGGTTTTTTCTGGGCTTACGGAAACGGAATTATGATGGGTAAATTTTTTGGTTTCCGGATGATTCTCATCCCAGACAGCAAGTTTACATTGGCCTAATGTAAGTTTTAACATTGGCAAGTTTATTCCGTTGGGCCAACATTTAGCCAATGTTTTTTTTTCGGCGTAATATTGCAATTCTACAAATCGGTTTTTTGCAATTATCGTACTACGTTGGGCCAATATTTGGCCAATGTAGTCTAGGCTTAATATTTTGCCATAATATCTGTTTTTACATTTCCCAGACAGCAAGCTTACATTGGACCAATGTTGGGCCAATGCATGGTGATGCATTGGCCCAACGTTGAAAGTCGATGTTGGCCCAATGCAGGTTTGATCATTGGTTAGGTATTGGCCCAATGTTGTGTACAACATTGGCCCAATGTTGTATACAACGTTTACCCAACATTGGCACAACGTTTTATATAACGTTAGGCCAATGTTGTATACAACATTGGCCCAACGTTTTATACAACATTGGCCCAACGTTGTATACAAAATTGGCCCAATATCGTATGTTATACGATTATTATTTTTATATTGGCCTAACGTTTTATGCAACATTAGATCGTTGTTACAAATAAGATGATTTGCATCGCTTCATTGAAAAATTATAGAGAAAAAAAAGAATGTATTATACAAGTATAAATATTTATTTATTAAACATAATTTCTCGGTTAAATATACATATTGCAAACACGAAACTTATACCAAAAACTGACACATTGAGTTTTAAATAAAAAAATTCACTATAAAATTTATAGAGTAGTTTCGATATTGACTGAGCTACTTGTTATTGAATCGTGTTTAGCTTATGATAATTGGTGCCCACGATTATTATTTTTCTTCCGCTATCTCTATCACATGTCTGCATAAACCATGCTTAATTGACTTCAAAGTTTCTGCAAAAAAAAAAAGTTGTTTGTTTAATTATGCACCAAAGAAACATAACAAATTGAAAGTAATTCTGTAATACAAAATTGAAACTGAAAAAATAAATTTTTCTAAAGCACTTACCAAAAGCAGCATATGCAATCAACATTTTTCCTATTCCAATTTTTTATCCTCTCCCTGCATAATTTAATTTTACAACTAGGCCATTTTAATAAACTATTCCTAGTAAATAACACATACAATCTCCTTCGCCTTTAACTCCAATTTGTGCCAAATAATTAACTCGCAAAAATACACAGCCTGGCAGTAATTAAAGTAACTTTAGTTTAGACTTAAATTAATATAAAATGTCATTTACAAAAAATCTTCAAAAAGTATTTTATTTAAAGTATATAAATTGTACTAAGATATCATACAAAATGCATAAAAAAATCATACAAAAATATTTACCATTTACTTACGTATTTTCTTTTCTTTCAAAGTACTTGAATTCTTCACTGCTTTTAATAGCAATGACAATAATTAGCATACCTTTGATACTCAAATTTTTATAACTGAATTTGATGTATTTAGTAGTTCACCAAGTTGCACTTCAATGCTTGCCCATTGTGCCAATAATACCAGCATATCTTTCAAGGATACAACTTTATCTTGAAACAATAAAGTTAATTATATTAGTAAGAAACTATACAACTAATTATATATTATATTTAGAATTTATAAAAGTAAATACAACAATCACTAATAAAACAGATAAAATTAAAGACAAAGGGCCAAACTTTTAATGATCAAAATATATACTTGCTAATGGATTCATAATATTTTTATGAATTATGAAATTTGCAGGTGTGCATTCAGTTTCTGGGACTGACACAAAACAATTCTTATTAATGTTTGAGATACACATTGCAATGTAAAACATAAAAACTCATATTAAAACAATGTTTCTCCAACAGGGTTCGTAGCCAACTGTTTATATAAAATTAAATGACTTTTTTGAAAAATCAGATGAATTTCCCTGACGATTTTTAACAATGGTTTTTACAAAATGTTTAAAATTACTATCTACTGTAATGGATATGCTAAGAATATACATGCTTTGAATGACAAAACTTATAAAACTTAGCTATTACTTAAGTTAGCTATTAGTATAGATCTTATTATACATGTTAGTATGGTTCTTATTATTAAGGATGATTAAGAATGAATACTAAGAAAAACATGTTTCAGAAAAAATAAATTAATAGCACCAAAAAAAAAACATAATAGCTTAATTGAGCGCTGCATTTTGAAAATGTGACAAGTCACAAAATTAAAATTAAGTAAAAAACATTTTTCCTAAAAAAAATTTTGTTTTTATTTTAACTAAAAATTATTATTTTTATCAAAAAAAAAATCTTTATTTTATCTAAAAAATCTATTTTTTATCTTATAATTTTATCTTTTACTAAAAAAAATATTCTTTTCAAATAACCTCAATTTTAAAAATTGTGACTCTTCATGTTTTCAAAATACAGCGTTAAATTGCAAAATGAGTAACTTCTTAACTAGAATTACTGACTTTTCCATGACTATCTAAAAAAAAAAAATAATTCCTTGACTTTTCTAGGTTTTCCACCACTTTGGCCAATATTAACATATTTTCCAGATTTTCCAGGTACAGTACAGACCTTGTCCAATGTTTGAATATAATTTTTTTTTTACATATTTTTAGTTCTGAATTTTAATAATACAATTTAAAAAATAATATCATCTATAAAAATATCGTATTACTTTTGTCTATTAGATAAATTTAAATAAATGTTTATATAATAAATAATAATAAACCACCAGCAACTGTTAAAACTTTAAACTGATATGAATACTCTGTTATTTTTTTCGGCAGTTGATTTGAAATAGATTTTAAAGTTAGTGGCACCAACTTTGAAATCCAACAAAAAATTTTTGTTACATTCATAAACTTAAAACAACTAAAAAACTTGGCCAGTTTTTTGTAACTAAATATAATTTCGGCGGTCAGTATTTGAGAGCGATCGCTCCTGCTTTCTGACCAAGCCTGTGGTGTAAACTTTGATATGTTGATTATTACACAATAAAATGTTAATCAACACTCTGACTTTTTGACTGTAATATATGAAAAAGTCTTTAAAATTGTAAAAGTTAAACCTATGAATAAAGATTTTCAATCATCAGACATAAAGAATTTTATATAAAAACTTACCATTTAATAAATTTTGTTCATTTAACTTCTCAGAGCAAACATTGAACTTCTGTAAAAAGTTTGTAGTTACAGGTAAATCCTAAAGGTTAATAATATTTTTAGTTTTATTATAAGAAATTGAGGATAAATCATCTACACCAAGATATACACAATTTTTTGTCTCTTTAATCTTTATTTTGGCTGGTTATTTTCGCTATCTTCCTTTTTTGTCTCCAGAGCAGAAGTTTAGCCTTCTGCTAAATTCAATCTTGTATTGTTATAAAAATCTATAAATCAAATTATTAATAACTAAGTTATAACGAAAGTTAATGTATAAGCTTAAAGTTGTTAACTGCATTACGCAAACTAATTATGAAAAATATCCAGAGATATTAAATTAAAAATTATAAAACCAAGAATAATGTCCCTCTACCTCAGAAAGATGGAATATATAAAGGGTTGTTTCAATTTAAATCATGATTTAAATCAGATTTAAATTGAGTCTATTTTAATTGACTTTAATGATTATTTATTGATTTAATCTCATAATTCAATAAATTATTTTGGACTAGTCATTGGTCTTAAAACAAAATGTCTGGCAATATTAGAAAGCTCTACATAAGTAGAATATAAATTCTAATAACATCACTTTTTGTACACTGTTTTAATATTTTAGTAGATGGGGTTTCACAATCAAACAAAAAAGACATACTTAAAATGTAAAATATCAGCTTCTAACAACTTCAATGCCACATATATATTACTGATACCTTTAATAATATATCTTATAATAGCTATATAATCTAAACTATTATAAATAAATTATGAAAAAAAATTTTTTTTTTAATACTTACACTGTATGACATTTCAAATATTTAATAAAGAAGAATTTAAAATGTCTTCTTTATTAAATAAATCGAACATTTGAAATGTTACATTTATTTAATAAAGATTATTAAATAAATCAAACATTTGAAATGCTAATACAGCAATAAGTATAAAAAATAACTTTAAGATCTTACACAAAAATAATTTAATTACTACCTTTATTATTACATTAATAATTTACATTGTAGTAAAAAATGTTTCAAGTATATTATTTAACTGTTAACAAATATTTCATTATTAAAAAAAAAAAAACATTAAGTCACGAGAATCTCTTGAAATTTATTTCATATAACGAACCTTTTAGGATTCTTAGAAGATTCATAAATATAGCTTCTTTTTTTTTTTATATATATAAGTTAAAAAAATGGAAAGATAATATCAAAACCTTTTTTTATTCTGTCAAACGATACCATTTTTAAAAATGTTTTAAAATTATTTACTAATCCGCAACTACATTGGCCGAATATTGGCTACGGTATAACCCAGACAGCAAGCTTACATTGGCCCAACAAAATTGGCTATACTTTTAAATTTGTTTCGAAACATTTTTTAAAAAAGGTATCGTTTGACAGAATAAAAAAAAGTTTTGATACTATTATATATCTTTCAATTTATTTAAATTATAAAAATAAAAAAAAGAAGCTATATTTATTAATCTTCTAAGAATCTTAAAAGGTTCCTTATAAGATGTGAACTTCAATAGATTCTCGTGACTTAATGTTTTGTTTTTTTAAATAATAAAATATTTGTTAACACTTAAATAATATGCTTAAAACATTTTTTACTACAATCTAAACTTATTAGTGTAATAATGAAGGCAATAATCAAATTATTTTTGTGAAAGATCTTAAAGTTTGATTTATTTAATAATCTTTATTAAATTTAATTTATTAAATTTTATTATTATTTATAAAATTTATTATTATTTATAAATAAATGAAACTGGAATAGGAAAAATGTTGATTGCATATGTTGCTATTGGTAAGTGGTTTAGAAAAGTTTATTTTTTCAGTCTCAATTTTGCATTACAGAATTAATTTCAATTTGTTATGTTTCTTTGGTGCATAATTAAACAAACAACTATTTTTTTTTGCAGAAACTGTGAAGTCAAATAAGCATGGCTTAAGCAGACATGTGATAGTGATAGTGCAAGAAAAAAAAATAATCGTGGGTGCCAAATATGATAAGCTAAACACGATTCAATAACAAGTAGCTCAGCCAATATCGAAACTACTCTATAAATTTTACAATGAATTTTTTTATTTAAAACTCAATGTGTCAGTTTTTGGTTTAAATTTGGTGTTTTCAATATTTATATTTAACCGAGAAATTATGTTAAATAAAAAAGTTTTTATACTTGTATCATACATTCTTTTTTTTCTCTATAAATTTTCAATGTAGCGATGCAAATCATCTTATTTGTAACAACTATCTAATGTTGCATAAAACGTTAGGCCGAGATATAACATATGATATTGGGCCAATGTTGTATACAACGTTAGGCCAATTTTGTATACAACGTTGGGCCAATGTTGTATACAACGTTGGACCAATGTTGTATACAACATTGGCCTAACGTTATATACAACGTTGGGCCAATGTTAGGTAAACGTTGTATACAACATTGGTTCAATGTTGTACACAACGTTGGGCCAATACCTAACCAATGATCAAACCTGCATTGGGCCAACATCGACTTTCAACGTTGGGCCAATGCATCATCATGCATTGGCCCAACATTAACTAAAGAGAAATTTTCGGTGTATTTTTTCACTGTGAAACTCCATTAAAAAAATACTGTTTTAGAATTTCATTTATTTATTATCATTATAATTAACTATTCCATTGAGACACTGTTTGCATTTTTAAAATGATCGAAATTTAATAGTTTTTCAAGAGTTTGGTTTCTGCTAGTGATGTTAATAACTGCTTTGAAGTTGCTCAAAAAATTGATTTAATCAGAAACATTCAAGAAGAACAAACCTATCCATCATAACAGCAAATGTTATGATGGAGAGGTTTATTTAAAGAGTTTAAAGCTTTTAAATCGTTTTTACAGATCTACTCTTTAAATTAATTTTTCTATATTTTATTCAAGCAAAATGACTGATGTTAACAAAGTTTATCCACTGTCAGATATAAATATCAAGTGTTTACAAATAAATTCAATAATAGCCTTATTGTTATGCATTTACTGCATTTTTAAATAATTGATATTTTTTGGCTTTGATTTAAATTTGTATGCTTGTAATATCAACAATAATATACATACCAATAACTTATACTTACAATATTTATACTTATAAATACTTATAATACCTAAATTATATTTACAATACTGATAAAATTTTTGTTGATATGAACTTTTGCATTCAAACTTTAGTTATAAAACTTTAATTTAACTTGATAACTTTAACATAAACAACATTAATTTAAAAAAAGATAATAATTACTATATAGATTGAGACTATATGGTTATATATTATAACTGAGTTAAAATAAGTTATACACCGTTTTTGTTTTCTATAATTTAATTTTTAAATGTTGGGATAAAAATATTAAGTTGCAAATTAAAGAAACAAAAATAGGTTTTATATGATTTGTATCTTATGTATATCAAGTATTTTGCAGCATGTTTAAAAATATTTCTGTTTGGTGCACACTGATTGTTGACAATATTTTCATACTGATATGAGGAAAAGTGACTTCAACAACCAGAATGTATTTTTGATAAAAATTAGTAATGACAGGTTAGTAAATACAGTTATAATAATGGTAATAACTTTTTATTTATTAAAATTAGTGAGAGACTTATGTATGATAAAATTGCATGAACTTTGGAGACAAATATAATAATTAGAGTAAGTATTACCTTTGTTTATCCCCACCAGTCCTGTGGAGTTGGAGTCGTGGAGTCGGAGTTGCGAGACTTTTAGCGAAGTCGTTAAACAAAATTGCGACTCCGACTCCAATAGTAAAACTTCTTGTTATTGCACGTGCATGTACAAAATATTTAACCTTCAACTTTTAACTTTTTTTCAAAATTTAACTTTCATATGTTTGACAAAAAAAAAGTTTTTTAATTACCGCGTAATATTTTTTAAAGAATTCAAAGAACTTTACAAAAATTTTGCTTCGGAGTTGGAATTAGTGTCGTACTCTGAAAATTTCAACGATTGGAGTCGGAGTCTGAGTCGGTACTTTTTTTTTACAACTCCACACCACTGATTACCACGATTAGAGTAATGTAAGAAATTTTTATTTTATTTAAAGAATTATAAAATCAACGTTTTCTTAAGTATTTAAATATTATAAAAAAGCATGTTTAAAAAAAAACATGTATTATTAAATAAAAAAAATAAGTATTAAGTATAAAAAAAAACACACTTGTATTATGATAAAGTATATACATCAAAACAACTATGCTGTTTATAAAGTTGGGGTTGCAGTTGATATTTCAGTTTCAGCTTTAAACTCATCAGCTTCAAATTAAAGCTGAAGGTAATCAAGTCAATTTAATCAGCTTGATAGCTGAAAGTAAAATAAAATAATACTCGATAAATATATTTTATAAAAAAAAATGTGGAATGTATTTAATGAAAATCTAAAATAGAGACACAATTTAAACATACATGTAAAAATTTTTAAATAAAATTTGCCAAAAGTTGTTGCTGTTTATAAAAGTTCCTGTCAGAGCCTAGGCCTAGCACTCACAGTTTAGAAGATTTGTTTGATAAGTGCCCAAAAACTAATTCCATTTTTGAATATCTCGTTAATATTTTGGTAGAGTTCAAAGTTTTTGCAAAATATGGCTTTTTTATGAAAATATCGAGTACGAAACCAATCTTGCTGTTATTATATGTGATGCCCCAGCTAGAGCATTTGTTAAGTGTATTAAGTGACAAAATGGTCATAACCAATGTGAGCGTTGTGTTCAGAAAGGAGAGTGGTGTGGCAAGATAATACTCCTACATATTTCATCAGTTTTAAAGACTGATTTGAATTTTTGTCATAAAAAGCATTCTGAGCATCTTAGTGGTTTAACACACCACTGAATTAAATTTTGACATGGTAACAAAGTTTCCTTTAGACTTTATGCATCTAGTATGCTTAGGGGTATGCAAAGATTCGTCAACGTTTAAATGGCAAAAATATTGTAAATTGTCTCAGATTACAGTCAATACTTTATCTGACCTATTGTTCCAGATACGCGGTTACATTCCAAGAAAATGTTTTTAGAAAACCAAGGTCTTTATAAGAAATTAAGAAATGGAAAGCAACTGAACTTAGATCTTTTCAAATATACACTGGGTCAGTTGTTTTAAAGGGATTGATTCAACCAAAAATCTATTCAAACTTTTTAGATATTTCAGTTGCAGTTCTAATTTTATTATGTCTTATTTTTATGAAAAAATATGTTCATTTTGCTTGTCAGTTGCTAACTTATTTTGTGCAATCATTTGGTGAACTTTATAGTAAGGATCAACTAATTTACAATGTCCATTTTTTAATACATATGGAAGATGATGTAGTTAAATTTAAAGTACTTTATAGATGTCCCTCATTTAAATATGATTTTCTTTTTTTTTGTAAATTAAAGAAGCTTGATCAAAAGTTGCAGGGGTTGTTTAAATAAACACGTACAAGGAGATACACAAAAGTTTAGTATTCCTCATTTTGATGGGTCAGTAACAACACTGTTTACAATTTAAAAATTATAATGGTTTAGAGTATTTTGCTTCAGCTAATGAAGGTGATAATTATTTTGAAATTGAAAAAAAAAAGTATAAATATGTTTTAGTTAAAAATATAGGGGATCATTTGCAAATGAAGACTCCACAGGAAGAAACGGCAGGGTCACATTTTTTCATTTTGCGATAAATCATTTTTAAACTTTTAAACCTATATAACTTTTTTATTTTTAGGGGAAGGATTAAAATTTTAAAGATATATTACAAAAGGAACTAATTTTTTATGCAATTAAAGTTGTATTTATAATTTAAATATAATAATTTACGTTATAGGTTTTCTTTTTTAAGTGAGGTTTTTTATGGACTCTGCCGTTTTTTTCCCGGTAAAATATCTTTTTTTATTTTATTAGTTTTTCGATCAATTAAAAACATAAAATGTTAATTATTTTTTTATTAGCTTATAAATAAAATTAGGCAGAAGCTAATTTTACCAAACAGCCTCACCACCAAGACCTAATATTGACCCTTAAAAAGTCTAGGGGATCGAATTAAAATTAAAAATACTGTTTAGTGTTGATATTTTCGTTTAGAAAATAATTATAGTTCTCGTTAACCAAAGGCTTCAATTTTTGTTCTTATGTCGTGCATGAAAATATCACATACAGTCAACTCTCGATATCTTGAATACTTGGTATTTCGAACTTTTTTGAATCCAGTCGAACCCTTATTTATGGATTATACTCTCGAAACTCGAACATTCTCTATCTTGAACTAATTAATCGGTCCTTTGGAGGTTTTCGTTAACGAAAGGCTTTAATTTTTATTATGAATCTTTCATTCAAAAATATCACTGTTGATGACAAAGTTCAATTTGTTTATAATTTAAAGGTTAACCTATTATTTGGAATTGGACATTTATTCTTATAAAATGGTCTCGTAAAATCAGTTATACTTTTAACCATACTTTGCGTTAATTCTATAACATGAAACAGAGTGGGTTTTTTACGAGCATTTTTGAATGTTTTAATCCAATCTGATGCATCACTAGTGGGTGTTTTGCAATTAATTAATCCCATATCTTTATCACATTCCATAACAGAATGACCACGTTCTGGAGATGCAACTTTAATAAAGTCAAACCTTTTTTTTTCACGAACAAGAAAATCCATAAAACGAATTAATGTATAGTTTTTGTTTTAGCCAGCACATGAATCACAAAATAGCTCTACAGATCAAATTTCTTTGTCTAAATGTTTTATAAAAAAATCATTGAAGTTACTTCATCAGCCCCTTTTTTAGCTATAATTTCATCATAACAATACAAATAAACTTCATTGCTTGAAAGCACGTGAATATTAAATGAATAAAATGCTAATTTTCGTTTGTAGTAAAAGTCGTTGGTTGATTGATTTGGTAAGTTAAGATTTTTTTTGAAATCAAAAGCAATTGCCTCAAACTTGTACTCCTTTAGTGCTTTAAACCAAGCATTTCTTTTCCTAACATAAAATATTTCTGCATCTTTGTGGTGCTGTTCTTTCTGTAACTCAAGCTTATGCAATTGTTGTTCAGGCTTTGTAAATTCCAAATTAAAAGATAGTTCAATTTTTATTGCATCAAATTTAATTTTAAACTCATCGCATTTAGAACGTTTTAGTCCTAGGGTACCCAAAAGAAATGTTAAAACTTTGTTAAATATGTTGCGATAAGATTCATATGACAATTCATCATTTCCATACTTGATTTTAAACAAGTCATTCATCTTGGTTATAATTAATAGATCTTGGTATCTACCTCTGAAAGAAGAACTGTGATCACATATTTTATTTTTTAGTTAAGGAGTAAAATTGTTATACTGATTCTTGTGTTTACCTCTTCTATCACGGGGAGAGTGACCTAGAATGAGAGAAAATAATTTTTATATATAAGAAAACTTCCATTAAAAATAAGCATTCTATATTCAATAAAAATATATAAATTACCTTTAGTTAAAAGGCTTCTTTTAATGGTCTCTAATCTTCCATTCTTTATGCCAAAGATTGAAATAAACGCAGAAAAGCAAACATAAATAAACGAACTCGTGAGTATCTCGTGATTTGTAATTAAAAATTTATATTTGTAGCTGCTATTATAATCTTTTAAATTAATGCTTCGTGGTCTTCTTTTTGAAACGTTATTTAAAGTTATTAAACTTGCAAGATACGAATCTTGAGCATTCTTGCTGGATAGAGCGTTAAAATATCTTAATAACATTTTTTTTTTCTTCTTCTATAAGCATTTAAGTTACATTCAAGCCCTGTTTTATGCGATGCTAATCTTTTTTTATACTTTCACGCAATCTTTCCTTACTCTTTCTTTTCTTAGATTTTTTTAGCATTTTTATTGGTATTTCAAGTGTCGCCATTTTTATTATTTAATTTACATTAACCAAATCACCTGTGATTATTTGTGTGAAAAGTAAAGACTTATAGCCGTAAGTATGAGTCTTGATAATTCAAAAAATAAAAATGGTAAACTTGGTTTATGTCTATTAGTAAGTTGCAAATATTATTTTAACTCATTAACACTTGTTTTTTCGGGGAGGTATGTATTATATAATTAAAAAAAGTGATTAAGTTCCATCAAACTATAAAAGTACATCTAATTGTTTTTTTGATTTGAATTCAGATAAAATGTATTATAATATTGTTTATAAAGTTAAAAAGTGTAAAATGTCAAAATATTCAAAATGTGACCCTGCCGTTTCTTCCCGTGGAGTCTTCAAATGTAGGTAGTTTTTTTTTTTTTTTTTTTTTACTATTTAGAAAAATTTTTAATACCTATTAGAAAAATTTTCAAAAATTTTGGGGCCTCTATAACAGGTTTTTTTTTTTGGGGTGGGAGGGGGAAGCGGTTTGGACTTAGTAGCCATGACACTGTATATAAGGTTTAGAAGTTTCTGATAAGTCTTAATTGATGAAACCTCAGTGTGAAAATCAAAAAAATTGATTAGTGATTTTCTGCTGATTTGTTATTAAACTCTGAAAATTTTGTGGAGAAAAAATAAAGAGAGCGTAACAAAATAACATTGATTAATGAAGCAAAAAAATGTCCCAAAATTGATGAGATATTTTAAACATTAAGTTCACCTATTTAATATGTCGAGGTGATTAATTGTTTTAAATAATCTTGGTTGTTATAACTTATAAGTTATGATTTTCTTTAATTTTTTAAAATTGTTTTCTTTATAAGTTATGATTTTCTTTAATTTGTTCTAATTGTTTTCTTTATTGTTTCAATGTTTTGTTTCAGTACAGATTATTTTTTCAGTCGTACAGCCATTTATTTTTGGCCTATAAATATACCATGAGTTTGTCTTGCACCCAAGTAGGCTGTGAAAAAAGTTTTCTACCTTAAATTATATAAAAAATTGTCTACGGAATCATTTATCACTTGACAATTTGGATGCTTGGATCTTAATTGAATTTAAATAAAGACATTTTCGAAAAATTAACACACGACAACATTATTGATGAAGTTGTAAAACATAGTCCTTTACTAAAAAAAGTGTTAATAATTTAGATTATTATACCTCATGGGTTATTACACATAATGGTTTCTTTATTTGTATTATTTTATTAACGTGTTACAGGGTTCCCACTTTTGATTAAAAACCTTAAATAATTAAACCTCCTTTAGACTTATTAAATAACCTTAAGAAGATTGAAAATGATTATCTCCTCGAGTAATGAATTTCTCCTAAATTTTTAATACATTTTTTCTTGTCTTTAACTAAAATCTCCATGAAAATTAAGAAAGTTTAACAAAGGCTAAAAACTTGTGAAAAGACGTTTATTAGAACTAAGTCACACATCCTTTTATTATAAATATTAAAATACATTTAAAAAACAAGAAGTGTAAATAGGCTGTTACAATTTGATGAGGCCGGTCCTTGTTTTAGAGCTAGTCCAACCCTGTACGTATATATATATATATATATATATATATATATATATATATATATATATATATATATATATATATATATATATATATATATATATATATATAAATCCCAGACAGCAAGCTTACATTGGATCAACGTTGGGCCAATGCATGGTGATGCATTGGCCCAATGTTGAAAGTCGATGTTGACCCAATGGAGGTTTGATCATTGGTTAGGTATTGGCCCAATGTTGTATACAACGTTTACCCAACATTGGCACAACGTTGTATATAACCTTAGGCCAATGTTGTAAACAACATTGGCCCAATGTTGTATACATTGGGCCCTAATATATCGGCTTAACGTTTATATTGGACCAATGTTGTATACAACAATATATCGGCCTAACATTTTATGCAACATTAGATCGTTGTTACAAATAAGATGATTTGCATTGCTACATTGAAAATTTATAGAGAAAAAAAAGAATGTATGATACAAGTATAAAAATTTATTTATTTAACATAATTTATCGGTTAAATATACATATTGCAAACACCAAACTTAAAACAAAAACTGACACATTGAGTTTTAAATAAAAAAAATCACTATAAAATTTATAGAGAAGTTTCGATATTGGCTAAGCTACTTGTTATTGAATTGTGCTTAGCTTATGATATTTGGTCCCCATGATTATTATTTTTTATTCCGCTATATCTATCACATTTTTTTTTTTTTTTTTAACATATTCACTTCCAACAAGGCTGCAAGCAACCACTATAAGAGTTGGAAGTTACTGGAAGAGAAAAGACTAAATCTGTAGAGCAAGATAACGGTTGACTGATGACTTGAATGATTGCAAATTATATGAATCAGGGAAGCAAGATGAAGGAAGCGAATTCCAAAGAACTGATGTTCGAGGAAAAAAACTAGAAGAATAAGAGTTTTTGAAGCACTTAGGAACAGTCACAGAAAAAGGATGAGACTTAATTGAATGACGAGTAACACGAGAATGAATTTTAGTAGATGGCACAAGGGACGCTAGCTCTTTAGAGCAGTGCCCATTATAGTATTTGTAGAAAAGAGAAAGAGAAGCAACATTACGACGATGTGACAAAGGTTGGAGATTGGCTGCCAGAGCAGGTCCAACTATGTTTACAATTCGTTTTTGCACCTTGTCTAAAAGAGAAAGGGCATCATTAGAAGATCCGCCCCAGATGTGGCAACAGTATTCCATACAGGGACGGATTTGAGATTTGTAGAGATAGAGAATAGAATCTGGAGTAAGAAAGTGTCGAGCTCGATAAAGAGATGCAACCTTAGCAGATGCTAATTTTGCAATGGATTTGATATACGGTTTAAAAGAAAGATCAGAAGTAAGAGTTAATCCTAGAAGATGGATGGTAGATGACTCATCTAGTACATTACCATTCATAAATATAGGAAGATCTAAATTATTACGATAACGATTGGCCGAATAAAATTGAGTTTTATCTGAATTTTATCTGAATTTTATCTAAAGTTCACCAGCCACTGTAAGCCCCATGTTGTAGCAGAAGTGAGATCCTTTTCAAGCTCAGATACCCCACCAGGCAATCAGAGAGTGTAGGCTTCTTATCATGACAAGAGTAAATGGTAGTGTCGTCAGCGAATAATGCCACCTTAGATGTGAGAATATCTGGGAGATCGTTAATGTAATGTCTGCATAAGCCATGCTTATTTGACTTCACAGTTTCTGCAAAAAAAATAGTTGTTTGTTTAATTATGCACCAAAGAAACATAACAAATTGAAAGTAATTTTGTAATGCAAAATTGAAACTGAAAAAATAAACTTTCCTAAACCACATACCAATAGCAACATATGCTATTAACATTTTTCCTGTTCCAATTTTTTGTCCTCTTCCTGCATATTTTAATTTTACAGCTAAGCCATTTTAAAAAACTATTCTTAGTAAATAACATATACAACCTCCTGCGTCTTTAACTCCAATTTGTGACAAATAATTGACCTGCAAAAATATACAAAGTGGCAATAATTAAAGTAACATTTGTTTAGACTTAAATTAATATAAAATGTCATTTACAAAAATCTTCAAAGAGTATTTTATTTAAAGTATATAAATTGTACTAAGATGCATAAACAGATCATTAAAAAAATTTACCATTTACTTAAGTATTTTCTTGTCTTTTTTTTCGAGAGTACTTGAATTCTTCACTGCTTTTAATGGCAATGACACTCTTTCAGGCAATACAATAATTAGCATACCTTTGTTATTCAAATTTTTTTAACTGAATTTGATGTATTTCGTAGTTCACTAAGTTGCACTTCAATGCTTGCCCATTGTGCCGATAATACCAGCATATCTTTCAAGGATCCAACTTTATCTTAAAACAATAAAGTTAATTATATTATTATGAAACTATACAACTAGTTACATATTACATTTAGAATTTATGAAAGTAAATACAACAATCACTAATAAAACAGATAAAATTAAAAACAGAGGGGCAAATTTTTAATGATAAAAATATATATTTGCTAATGGATTCATAATATTTTTATGAATTATGAAATGCAGGTGTGCATTTAATTCCTGGCACTGACACAAAACAATTTTCGTTAATGTTTAAGATACAGATTGCACTGTAAAACAAAAAAATTCATATTAAAACAATGTTTCTCCAACAGGGTTCGTAGCCAACTATTTATATAAAGTTCAATGACATTTTTGAAAATCAGTTGAATTTCCTTGACCATTTTTAACAATGGTTTTTAACAAAATGTTTAAAATTACTATCGGTAAAGCTACAGTTACGCGGCCTAAAATAATTATATTTTTACCAGGGGGTTTTGCTACATCGACTATCTTATAGCCTGACTCGCAACGGAGTGCCGCTACATCGACTATCTTATAGCCTGCTGCTACAAGAAAGTGCTGCTACATTGACTGAGGGTTTGGCATGGGGAAGCAACCTTTTTTCTTTTATTAGATCAATGTAGCAAACCCCCTGGCAAAAATATAACTATTTTAGGCTGCGTAACTGTAGGATTACCATTACTATCTACTGTAATGGAAATGCTAAGATTGTGCATGCTTTAAATGACAAAACTTATAAAACTTAGCTATTAGTTAAGTTGGATATTAGTATAAAGCTTATTATACATGTTAGTATGGATCTTATTATTAAGGATGACTAAGAATGAACACTAAGAAAAACATAAGTTTCAGAAAAAATAAATGGGTAGCATCAAAAAAACATAACAGCTTAATTGAGCGCTGTATTTTGAAAATGCAAGTCACAAAATTAAAATTTTATAAGAGAGTGAAAAACAATTCTCCTGTAGAAAATTTTATTTTTATTTTATCTAAAAATTGTTTCTTTCATCTAAAAAAATCTTTATTTTATCTTATAATTTTATCTTTTCCTAAAAAAAAATATTCTTTTCAAATAACCTCACTTTTAAAAAAAGTGTGACTCATCACGTTTTCAAAATACAGCATTCAATTGTGAAACGAGTAACTTCTTAACTAGAGTTACAGATTTTTCCTAACTATCTAAAGAAAAAAATAATTCCGACTTTTCCAGGTTTTACACGACTTTAGCCAATATTAACAAATTTTCCAGATTATCAAGGTACAGTGCGGACCTTGTCCAATGTTTGTAATAATGTAAATATTATATTATAATACTTATTTTATTCTCTGTATACAGATTCATCTAGCCTAGACCACTTTAAATCAATGAAGTATCGGACTTACACTGGAAGATGTAGTGCTTGCAAAAAATCCTGCTCGAACTTCGTTCTTTTGCAAGTGTTACATCGCTAAATACGTTTTTCCTTAAATAAAGTATTTTAAAGATACAAGGGATAACCTGTTTTGTGTAAATAATAATAAAAATGTTAAGTATTCATACTTGACAACGTTCATAACATAATTTTGCACAAGCATCCTTTGACCAGATAGACAAAGTTTTTGAAGTGGCATTAGCCTTTTTTGTTGCAAAAAACCAACCAATTTTTCTTCTTTGATACTTTCAATGAACTCAGCTAAAGGAGTTACTCAGCTAAAGGATCTTACTTATTTTAGAGGCGGTAAAAAATAGGCCTTTGAAGCGCAAATTAAAACTTTTGTGCTAAATTTTCATTCGTTAATATTAGCCAATCATTAAACGGCAAAATTATTGTTTCGAACTTTACCGAGTTCGTTTACGAACTTCACCGAGTTTAGAGTTTTTTTTCAACTCAAGCTTTCAACAAGAACGGACGCACTTTTTACCTCGTGGCGAAAAAAAAAAAAAACTTTTTATTTATTATAAATAAAGACGTATCTTTAATAAAAATTTTAACTTAATAATATGGCTGTAACACTTCCAGAAATAAAGAAACTTTTAAAAGAAATGTTCAAAGAATTTAAAAAGGAAACGGAAGAAATGTTTCAAAAGCAAGAAAAAGCAGTTCTCGATATTATTGGCGCTAACATCAAAATAATAAACGATAGATTTGAAAAAGTAGAGAAAAATGTTGATGGAAATGCAAATTGTATAAAAAAATTAACAAAAGAATTAGAAGATATAAAGGTAAGCCTTAATTTTAATGAAGGACTTATTGACGAAAAAATAGTTACTATTAGTGTTCGGCAAAATCAAATATACGTCAAACCTTTAAAGATTTGAATTTGAACTGTTCTTTGAGGGGATAGATTTGAATTTGATTTGACAAATATCTGGAGGATTTGGATTTGATTTTCAAATATTCACTTTGTTCTCAATTTTTGCGTTTGAAAAAAAAACGCCAAATTTTACAGGCCCGCAAACATATATATCACTTTATTCCGGGGTCTTTGCAGTGGTTTCCGGAATGGCGGTCGCCTTTCAATAACGGAAAAAAAAAAAAAAATAGTTTTTAATTAAACATAGTCATAAGAAATATATAGTCTGGAAGCAAACAATAGCGCTTTGTTTATGTTTTTGTTCCAGAAATTACTCGTTCTCATTCTTCCGAAGGTGCACAGTAAACAAAAACATCTCAAAGCGAAAGTAGCGATCTCCTTTTTTTCTTGTTACTTTACATTAAATTTAAACAACTGTAATTTATTTAAGTGAATTGATTACAATTTTCTTTATTATTATTTGTTCTTGCAAGCTTGGCATTGTTAAAAAAAAAAGATTTATTCTAAATTATGCAAAATTACATTGTTCCATGTCAATAAGACCTTATCTAATATTACTAAAAAAGTTCAAAAGTCTATGATATAAATTTTCTTCAGCCTAAAAATTGACTTTAAAATAATTGTGAAAATTAAAAAACGAAAAAATATATATATATAAACACATAAATATATATATATATATATATATATATATATATATATATATATATATATATATATATATATATATATATATTAATGTTTTCTCAAAAAAGACTTTTGAGAAGGTGATTTCAACTAATTTATTATTGCTTTTTTATATTAGGAAAATTAGGCACTCTATTTTGTGTGTATATATATATATATATATATATATATATATATATATATATATATATATATATATATATATATATATATATATATATATATAACGCAACTAAAACAAAACTCATCAAACTAAAATGCTTAGTCTATTTAATTTACACATTAAAAACCTTTTTAATCTTTGTTTCAACATTTTTATATATTTTTTATTTATTTAATATGTTCAAAAGTTAAATATTTCTCATAAAAAATACATAGTTATATAAATAAAATAAAAAATATTTTATTAATACTTTTTTTTAAATTAATTAGAAGCGTTTTTTTTTACTCCATTAAAAGCGTTTTGATAATATAAAAGCATTTAAGATCAAACTTACAGTTTTCAAAAACTTTTTTTTTAACAAAATTTTGTTTATCTTTTTAAATGCATTAACTTTAATCATTCTTATATTTAAATTCGTTAAAGAGACATTCGCAGTCGTAGAATGTCATCGTTTATAAAAACAAAACAATTTTTTATTTTTTAATAAGATTTATTTTAGAAATGAACACTTAAACAATTTATATGTTTTAGATTAAAAAAATATATACAACTGTCAATTATATTTAAAAAACAAAACTTTTTTTCAGTAAATTGTTACTTTATTAAAAATCGTTTCGCTAATAATAAAAATATTTGTTATGAAGTTTGGATGTAATTAATTTCACTTTTTTAGAATATTTTTTATTTTAGCGCATTTCTAAAACGTTTTTTGATTAGCCGCGGTCAAACCGTCATAGCAAAATGTAACTTGCGTGGTCATATAAAGACGTGAAATCGCACGTCTTCCTGTGAAAGCCTGATAAGGTATTTTGCAGTTGTTGTTTTTTTTATTACAATCTTTTTGTTCCACATTTCTTTAAATTTCATTTACTTTATATTTTATTGGATTTTTTACTTTTATTCATAGATGATAAAAGTTTATGTGATGGTTTTGATTTTACATCGGAAGAAGAAAATGAAGATTTGCATAATACCAAAAAACAAAAACGCAAGTTTTTTTATTTGATAGATACATCTTACTTTATATTTTATATTACTATTTACCTAATATTTATATATTTTAAATTCAATAGCTGTAAAGATAAAATCTTCTATAACACAATCACCATTCCAACAACCATTTAAATCTCCCTTCACTTCATTTCACTCTTTTTCTAATGTATTATCAACTGAGTCACAATCTTATTTACATCTTCATCTTTCTCCCAAAATAATAGAAAAGAGATTTTTTATCATTTTACCCCCAATCCATCGGCAACCGTTAAAATCGAGAATATCGCAACGAATTTTAAAACCATCGTTCTCATCACAGCCTAATTCTCCATTTATTTCAACTTCATCTGTATCAAAAAGCTATGAACAAGAAAGTATAAATACTTCAAATATTGCATTAAACAAGTTTCCATTAACAGAAGCAAGTATGGAATAATTTACAATAATATTTACTTAAAATTATGCCAGTTTTTAACTTTTATATTGTTATAAAGATAAGTTTTCTGGTTTTTTAAATATTTCTTTTTTAAATTTTACAGGATTTCAGTATAAGGTTCTCCACAAGTTACAAGAGATTTTAGAAGAAATAAAGAAGCAGGGTGAAATAAATGAATTGCCTGATTCGATTTATTCTATAAATCAAATGTCAGATTTGGAAGGTTTTAATGAGTTTGACAAGGGGTTGAATGATATTGTCAACACACTCGTTTGGTAGGTTTTAGTATAATAAAGTAATACAAAATAGTACGTGATTTCGCATTTTTGTTATAGAATTTTCATGGATCTTTCTAATATAATAAGGAATTTTAAACATAATGGGTTGCCATAATACAATATTGGGTTACTATGTTTTGTACATTAAATTTATATACCATCATTTATACGTTTTTATTCTATAATTAAATAGTTTTTTTTTAGAGAACTCAGCTTTCCAAAATTGGTGGTGTTTCATGCTATACAAATGTAAAATCAATACTTTTAAAGTATGTATCGTTGAAAAAATGTTCAGTATTTATTTAATTAAATCTTTTGTTTTTAACATTTTGCTTTACATAAAGTTTATTAAATAAAAAACACAAGATTATATGAGTTAACATTTATGATGGTTAAGATGAAGCCCGAATTTTTTTTAATTGCTGATGTCTGAAAATGGTGGCGGAAGAAGATTATAAAACAGAAATCATATACTCTTCTCTGCCAGCTATATTCTTTGGTTACATACTTTAATTTATGCTAGATATTTATTAATGGTTCGTTTTACTACCTAGACTCGTGAAAAACAAATTAATGTCAAGTTTTAATATGGATGGAACGAGGAATAAGAATGCGTTTCGTAAGACAAATCTGATGAAGGTTATTGCTGGTACATATATTTTTTTTATAATATATTATAAATAGTCAAGGATGGGTTTTAATTATCGAAAAGGTTTGATAAAATAAAAAATCATTTTTGTACTTTTTTATTTTTAAGTTAAAATTAATGGAATTTTATTTTCAGGGATGCAATCAAACAATTATGTTTTACTCATATCAATAATAAAATGGCTTTTTTGGTTAATGTTTAATTATGCATGGCTGATTAAGCTATTTATAATATATATTATAAATCTTATATTTCAAATTTATTTTTTACAGAGGCCATTTCAAAGTATGATGAAATGAAAATAGAAAAATGCGTTGGAAATGTGCTTAAAAGAGCGCCGGATAGAAAAGGCGGAGGTGGACGGGATAAAGAAAATCATAATAGATGTTTTTTAAATATTTTTGTAATTTGAAGTATCTTTAACATGGTTTACACTGCAAATTGTGTTTTATATTTGCACTTGCTGACATTCCGGTTATGTTTTCTAAACGTTAAAATCCAGTGGTAAAAACCCCACAATTGTTGGGTTTTTAAGTTAATTAAGCTATGAGCGTAATTCAGTTATCAAATGTCTGCAATTACTAAATTACGCTTGTAGCTTAACAAACGTCGTTTGAGCGCTTTAAAGACGTTCTGAACATCTTTTGAACGTTCAAAAGACGTTTTTTCTGGACCAAATTTCAGCTGTTCTATCATGAACACTTTAATACGCAAATGAAGCTTTTACGTCTCTACAGAACATCTTTTGAACGTCCGAAAAAGACGTCTTAAAGCGTCTAATCTAGAATCAGTTTAGAACGCGTCCGAGACGTTCCGTCTGAATGTTCATTGTACGTTTTTTGTACGTCCCCGTGTTTGCTGGGTATATATATATATATATATATATATATATATATATATATATATATATATATATATATATATATAAAGCTATATTTTTATAAAAAGGAAGTCATTGTGTTATTAAACTATTTTCAATGTTATCTTTTGTAATTCAAACATTTTTCATTTTTTCGTTAGTATAGTGGTGTTTCGTAATGTTTTTAATTTCTGAAAATTTCAATTGAGAAAAGTAAAGTTTAATAAATATCAAAAGTGTCGAGTTAAGATTTGTGGCGTGTTAAAATGCGAAGTGTTATATACGACCACCTGAACTGGAATCTTGGAACTGGAAATAGTTAAACATAAATATCAGCTTCTAACTTTAATCAGAAAATATTTCCTGAGATGAAGCTTATGAACGCTTTTATTAAGAGTCTCATCAGAATTAGATCTTCTTGGCACGAATTCATTAATGAATTTCGAGTAAATGGAATTTAACTAAACTGTGATTTGAAATACTATATAAACTTTAATGTCTCATTATAACCGAAGTACTTTAGGTCGTCGATAAATCTAGGGGGAGAGTTACGTTTTTGTGACGACGGTGGAGGGGGTCCAAATGGTCAAAACTTGCGTGGCGTAATAAGCCACTGCCTAGAAGGTGTTTTTTTTGAAAACTGAAAAGAGTCACCCTGGAATTTGTTCATTGCAATATAAATAACAAAAAAAATATAAATTTAACTTTGTTTAACTTATATTTACTTTGGGAAATCGGTTCAAATATATATCTTAATTGAATTGATGGCCGGATTAAGGCATTCTTAGGCCTGGGGCTGTTATTATAGGAGGGCCTAATGTGGCGATGAGGTAAAAATGCCCAGCGTTAGCGAGGCTATACCTGGGGATCTAAGGGCCAGAAAATTCCTTTCAGGGGGGTTGTGGGGCAAGCCCCCCAAGTAAGGGGTCTTAAATTTATCAGGGGGGGGTAAAACTTTTATATAGATCTTTTTGTAAAGGTCTACCTTAAATAGATTACTGAATCTCTATTTATTTATTTATTCACAACGCCTCCAAAGGGCTTTGGGGATTTTTTTGTAAGGGCCAGGGGCTGCAGACCTATCCGCCCCCACCTTAATATGGCCCTAATTTAATTTTTAGCCATTTATTACGTTTTTTACAGTCGATTTATATCTTTCGTAGCTTTGTTATTTTTAATGAATATTAATTCATCAACACTAAACAACTTAGTCAGAATGTTTTTTATAGCCTTTGTCATAGCAAGCTGTTTTTAAATAAATCGCACAGAAAATTGCAAAATTAGATATTTATTTTATAAAATAATCACGTTTTTTTACATTTCTCTTATTCTCTTTTCGACTTTGGTTCTTTGCCAAAATGAATTTGTGTCTTTTTTCTAGACCATAAACCTGCTTAGCAGCTTCAGAGGTTAGTTTTACTGCTCTTTCAACGGATTGCGAATTGTTAGGAAAATCAATTAGGCAAAGTTTTTGTCCAGATTCAAATGCCTCTCTAATTTTTTCTGAAGTAATGCTATATGTTGCTGGTGGCTCAATTTGAATCTCATCAACTGAAACAAGAAAGTCCCAAGAACCAGCATCAAAATTTATTTTCATTACCGATTTTGGTTTAAGCTGAGTTTTGAAAGTTATGTCTTCTTTTAATTTTCTTATTATAAGAATTTGGTTAAGAGCTCGATTTCTTATATGTATATTTTCATCCTGCAGCATGCAGTAAAGAAAATTTTCCTGCAAACAACAGTATGAATTTCCCTGGAGATTGGTAAAAACGATACTTTGAATCCTGCTTTCTTGAAGCTTGACCAACTGAATATTTTTATATAGGAGTAGACAAGCATCTTTGTATTGTCCAGAGTGCTTGATAGCAAACCACATTACACAGTAAACTTGCACAATATACTTAGTTACTGCTAATAGCTCAAGAGATGGCTCCTTAGTCCTAACATATAACATCATAATTCTGAGTGCTAAAGTTAGCCATCTGGCATGGCAAACTGGTCCTGGTTTTTTTGAAACAAATCTTTCAGAAATGAAACCTTTTGAAATACCAACACAATACTCATAGAGTTTGCGCTGGTCTGTACTAAGATCACTTATAATCTCTTTGCTAACAAATAACTCTACCTCTGACTTTATGGGTACAAATTGAAACAATGGCTGTTCATGAAGTGTTAGGTTAGATGCAGCCTCCCCAATTGGCCCTTTGAAAGAATTAGGACTAACTGTCTTTCCATCTAATTCTGATATGATATGTCGCAGTGGAAGTTCATTTTGATGCAGCAAACATCCTAAAAGGTGTAAGTTTTTGTTTATAATTTTTTCAAGTTTAACAACCAAACCACTATCGCAACCTGTATTTGAACTTGTATTATCTAAAATAACCGCAATTAAACTCTGAACACTGTTAAATTCCAACAAAACATTAGCAGTAGCATTTGCCATGGTTGCACCAATTCCATTAGGTATAACTACATGAGTCAAATAACTTTGTGATGTGGGTCCACTCTCTGCTGTAAACGTTAGATGGTATTCTTCTTTGATTGCAGCAACAACAACTGGATCTCCATTACTGTTATACCTGATAGAATGTGTCAATGTAAACTTGTTCTTTTTTCCATCAACTCCAATAACCTCTAATTCTTTAACGTCAGCTAAATGTTTAGAGCTTATAATACTGCTGATTCTTTTTTTTTCCCCAAAAATTTTTTTTTCTGTTATTATTTGTGCTTTATTACTTTTTTTAACAATTCCATAGTCAATTAATACAGCTGTTGCCAATGCAGCTGTTGCAACATCGCTTATTTCATACCTAATAGCGGCTTTTGCCAAGTTTGTTAAATAAGTTTGATTTCTTTCAGCTGGTGCAGTTATCGAATAGTCAGGATCTGTTTCTGAGTCATTTTTATTATCTAAATCACAATCCATATAATGATCACATTGAATTTCTGGAGCAAGTGAGTTAGCAGATTTTATCTGCTGATTAATTTCACGGTCTCGCTTTCTTTTTTCGATGGCAACTGCTTTTTTATCAATCGTACCAATTTGAAATCTTCCAATAGTTCCAATTTTCAATTTTTGATCCTTCAAATATTCTCTATCTAATAGTGGTACCTGAAAAATGTAAAACTTTTTTTAATTGCAAAACATAAAAATTATAATATGTATAAGAGCTTTTTAACAATTACTTTACATTAAGTCAATTAAAAACAAATATATTGTATACTACAAAGACATGGAGTCAAGTAAAAAAACAATATATAATATATTCTTGTATTATATTACAATGATGCGTTTCTTAATAATATATATAACAAAATGATTTGTTGCCAAAGTCAAAGAAAATTAATTACGTTATTTTTCTGAAAAGCTTTTGATTCTGATTACTTGTTTAACAAACTATAGATTTAAATTAAAGTAACTTTTATAATTTCAACTTATTTACCTTTTTGTTAACTTCACAGAAACAAGCAAAATGTGTTGTCTTACAATCTGGTTGGTTCCTACACTTCACAGATCTATAAAAATGTTCAAAACATAATTTATTTATCTACAAAATAAACTTAAATGAAAACTAGAACTGCAAACCATGAAACTGTTTAATAATATTGATTTTTGTTTTATAATAATAAATATTTTAAAATAAAAATAGGCCTTTCTTACTTATCATTGCAAGCTATTACTGGAAGTCCACAATTACATGATGACAAATCAAATAAACGCTCAAAATTGCAATCAAGATACTCCTTGTTTTTATTTGAATTTTTGAATTTGCCTTCTGCAGACAAAACTTTGATGAAAAGTCTAAAACATTTTTTGGTTACTGACTTCTCGTGTATCAGAGGCAGCTTAGGATTTACTCTAATCCACAGATCAATAAGGTCACTGGCAACTTTTGAAACAATTTTTGGAGAATTAATATTTCTGACACTGTTTATGTTTTTTAAAATAAAGTAGGAATATTGAACCACTTGCCTATAAGTTGGAAGATCACTAACTGGAAGATCAGATGGCAAACCAGCATATCTCTTGTTTTCATTACGAGTTCTCAAACTTTTTATTGTATTAGGCATTTTCTTTATATATATATATATATATATATATATATATATATATATATATATATATATATATATATATATATATATATATATATATATATATATATATATATATATATATATATATATATAAATTATATACCTTTATAAAGTTATATAATTTATGTACATTTCAAATTAATTAATTCAACAGGAAAATTTTTTTTTTAAATAAATAATAACTTTTGCATCGATCAAAAGTGTAAACAAAAATAAACTGCAAACACATTTATTCTTTAAAGCTAACAAGTTATTGAAAAAGTACTAAATACATAAGTTATGTATAATAATAGTTTGTTCATATAAAACATTATTTCTAGTGTAAAACAAAAGGTATAAAAAAACAACAACCCAGTTAAAACAAAAATTACCGAAAAATATGACTTAGTTATTCTAATTTTAACATTTTACTAAGTTTCGATATTATAAATTATAACGCCCCTCGTCCTTAAATTATGTGATCATAAATTTACTTAAATTGATATCCCTAAATGATTATGAACTTTTGCACGTTTATTTTTTTTTAAGTCTATATATTTATAGTATAAGAACAAATCCCAGGGTGACTCTTATTAAATCTTGCTGCTGGCAGTGGCTTAGTGGCGTAATATATGGACGATCCGACGGGACAAAGCCGACGACGCAGTGGGGGCCAGGAGATCGTGTCTTTGCCCTATCAAAATATCAGAGATAATCTTTAACAGCTATGATCTTTAACAGAATAATTTACACTTTTCTAGAATATTTTATAGAATAAAAATAAACTTTTATAAAATAAGTTGAATTCTACTTTAATTTTCCAGACGAATCGGAATCATTTCACTTGTGAAATCGATACCGATTCGTCTGCAGGAGCGGTGATTTTAAAAAATAAATTTTAAAATGTTTTCTATATCGGTTTTTTTTTAATCTATTTTTTCAGTAAAATCTAGATTAATATTTTTTTCATAAAATTATTATTATTTTTGAAATTTTTATATAACTTCACTTCATTTGAGATAAATGTATTTGAGATGAATATAATTTCTGTTAAAAATTAAAACTTTTTAACTAAAAATGAAAAAAGTGCCTTTTATTATGATGGATGTTTTTTCATAAAATGATTATTATTTTTGAAATTTTTATATAATCCAGCTTATATAGACCCAACAAAACATAATTTTGAATGTCTTTTTTTTTTGGGGTCAAAAAAATATATATGTATGTATATATATATTTATATATATATATATGTTTATATATTTATATATATATATATGTTTATATATTTATATATATATATATATATATATATATATATATATATATATATATATATATATATATATATATATATATATATATATATATATATATATAACACACACACACACACACACACATATATATATATATATATGTATATATATATATATATATATATATATATATATATATATATATATATATATATATATATATATATATATATATATATATATATATAGGCGCGGATCCAGCATTTTTTGATGCTTGAGATAAATTCCTGACATAGAACAAACTCCAAAAATGTATAGTTTATACTTATGTCCAGGGTTGATAGGTTTAAACCATTTGGTTTAATCTAAATAGTATCAGTTAAACCAAACTAAATTTTTATTAAAAATATAAAAACTAATTGGCGTTGCTCTAGATAAGTTGCAAAGAGATCAAACAAAAGTAAGTGACACTGTTGAAGTTTTAAAGAGCTGATAAACATGTTATCATTTTTATCAACTAATAAAAAAAATGTTGGAAACTAGATTTCTTCAGACTGTCAGTGGCGCTCATTTCCTTGTAAACACGCTTGATCCTAGATATTGTAGATCTAATCTTTCTGAAATTGAAATGAAGCTGCAATGACCTTTAGAGATAGAGATTTTAGGAACTTGGTACCAATAGTATTCAAGTTGAAAGCCAAATTTGCTCCATTCAATAAAAGCTATTTGTATAGTGAATATGTTTAAAAGAATATATCACCAATAGAATGGTGGAAATCTCTAAAATATTTGGACTTAAACATTATCATGGATATTGAAGGTTGTTAAGCGCACCAGCTTCTAGTGTTGGAATTAAAATAATCTTTTAGACTAGTTTATTACAAGTAAAAAAACAAGATGGGAGTAAAAAAAGAAAAAGAAAAACAAAAACCATAGGTTTTTTTAAAAACCTATGGTTTTTGAAAGAAAACAAAAACAAAAAACAAAAAAAACAACAAAAAAACAGCAACTAAGGATGGTTTTTGTTTTTCTGAAAAAAAACAAAAACCATCCTTATTTGCTCTTTGCTTATTTGCTCTCTTGGGGCAGTTGTAGTCAAAATTTTAGGGCTTTTTTGTTCCCGGATTCCAATCATCATAATTTTTTGCAAAGCATCCTTATTTAACATAAGTATAAACATATATACTTTTGGAATTTGTTCCATGTCAGAAAGTTAGCTATCTTAATCATCGAAAAATGCTGGATCTGTGTCATCATTGGTTAAAGCATCATCAATGTTTAACAGGAGATCCTGTTAAACATTGATGATGCTTAAACCAACATTTTCCTCTCTCTGGATATATCTGCAGCATTTGATTGTTCACAACCTGCTAATTGCTTGTATCTAAATTGTCAACTAGTTCAACAGGAGTACCACAAGGTAGTGTATTAGGCCTATTTTTATTTTCGATGTTTGTTTCACCTGTATATCATATTATAGCTAAACATGGCACAAATCATCATCAATCGTCCGATACTCAGTTATATACTTTCATTAACCCAGGAAAAGATAACATTAGTAAAATCACTGAATGTGTTAATGCAGTCACAAAATGGTTTCTAGAAAGTGGACTTCTGCTTAAAATGTATGCGTGAAATTCTGCTTAACCCAAGCAAAACAAAAGCTTTCTTGTTTGGATCTAGGAAATAAATTGGAAAATTTAAAAATGATTCCAAAATTACATTCTCAAGAACAACACTAACTAAAGTTAATTCGATGAGAATCCTAGATGTCACCCTAGATTCAACACTCTCCTTAGACCAACATGGAAACAACACTGTTAAATCCTGCAACTACCATATTCGTGCTCTTTGCTACATTCGTCAATGTCTCACTGTCTCACTGTCTCACCAACGAAGCAGCTAACACAATTACTTGTGGCATTATTAACTCTCAACTTGACTATTGTAACAGTCTTTTATCAGGATCTTACAAAAAAAAATCATAAAAAACTCCAACGTACTCAAAATAGTTTATCTCGCATTGTCTCTCATTCTCCTTTTTATTCAAAATCAGAAAAAATTCTCCATTGGTTACCAATCCATCAACAAATAGTTTATAAAATATCAGTTATTACATATAAAACTTTAAATACTAAATCTCCTGCATAACTATTCAAACTTTTAGAAACCCGAATTTCAAAACAAGGCACAAAATTATCAGACATTTGTCAATTTACTCGTCGCCTATCAAAAACTTCCTTAGGATCAAAGTCTTTTTCCACGAATGCATACCTCAAATATTGAATGTCTTGTCTGTAAAAATGTGTAACTCAGCCACTTTAAAAACAATCAAAAAAAAGACTAAAATACAAACTTTTTGTAGACGCCTTCAAGAACTCATAGTAAACTTACTCAGTGTTTCTGAATTACTTTATCACTATTGTTGTAAATGATGGCATGTTAATCTCTAATTATTATTCTATTATTATTATTATTATTATTATTATTATTATTATTATATATATATGTATATATATATATGTATGTATATATATATATATATATATATATATATATATATTTATATATATATAATATATATATATATACATATATATACATATAAATGTATACATATATATATATACATATATTTATATACATATATATACATATATAATATATATATATATATATATATATATATATATATATACATATATATACATATATATATATACATATATTTATATACATATATATATACATATATAATATATATATATATATATATATATATATATATATATATATATATATATATATATATATATATATATATATATATATATATATATATATATATATATATATACAAATAGTATTGCATACTAAGGTAAGCAATCTGATGTCATTCTGAAATAGCCTGCTGCTGGGGGCTTCAGTACATACATCGACTGACAAATAGCCTGACTCGCAGTGGAGTGCTGCTACATCGACTGAGGGTTTGGGATGTGTGGAGTTGATGCTTGCATAAAATCTATAAATTATTTTGGAATAGTGCAGCAGATTTGTTTTTTTTTTCTTTGTCTACGAAAAGATGGGTTGCTTTACAAAAAAATATCTGAAAAATTGATAAAACCTTTATCAATGACAAGATGGAATGCTCAATCCAATTCTGTCAAAGTATTAATGAATAGTTATGAGAATATAATGGATGCATTAACAAGTGTTTCTGACAGATATTTTCAATACAGCTGCAAGAGCAGTGTCACAAAATATTCATTCAAAAATAAAATTTGAGTTTGAACTGAAAACAGTGTTTTAGAACGAAATTTTAGAAAAAATGAATGCACTCAACTTTTATTAATTCTATTCAATTAATTTCTCTTTTTAAGAGAAAAGTGCAAAAATAAAATTTTATAATATGTTAGTTTTTAGTGCAAATATTCATTTGTTTATTTATTTTTGTTAAACCAATAAGTTTTCAAATAAAATATACTAAAAAATATAAGTTCTTCAAAAATCTTAGTTTCTTCGATAAGAAATTATATAAATGTTTATAGAGAAATGTAGATGTTATTATTAATTTTCAAATGACTATATATAATTTATGTTTGACAAAAAATTATATATACATACATACATACATACATACACATACATACATACATACATACATACATACATACATACATACATACATACATACATACATACATACATACATACATACATACATACATATATACATGTATTGTTTTTTTTTTTTTTTTAGAAAATAGAAATTAATTCTTAAAACATGGAGCATGATGTTAGACAAATTTTAATAGAATTTTCTCAAAAGTTGAACTTTGAAAATGTGAATGATTTTATTAATACTGCAGAGGAAATTAAAGAAATGCATATCACTATGGATTGTTTTGATTGTAAAGCTTCTCAAAATATCTTTTTAAGTTTAAAAACGCATCCCATTAATTTAGAAGATGAATATGGAAAAGGAGATGTTGTTAATGTAAAAAATGATTTTGAAAAAGTAGATTTTATTAATGCAAAAAATGAGCCAGGAAAAGCACACTCTATTTATGCAGCAGGTAAGCTTGAAGAAAAGCATAGTTCTCTGGATTCTACTTTATCTGAGAAATCTTGTTTTGAATCAAAGGCAAACTATATTAATATTTCTGATGTAAGTGAAAATTCTATTTGTAGTTCCTCCCCTGCAAAAATTACTCAAAATCAAAGTTTTTCTTTTCCGAAATTTGTTTTATCATCGGAAAGTGATGAAGAAGAAATTGTCATTATAAGGAAAAAAAAAAGAAAATCTGTTTGTGTTCGGAAACACAAGATATCTTCAGAAAGTAGTCAATGTTCGAGTGATGAAGATTATATTAAAAAAGATAATAAAAACACTGATGAAAATGATAACAGTGATAGTGAAACTCAATCATCACAAAGTATAAATTCAGATAGTTCAGTAGAAACAAAAAAAAACTCCAAAATCTTTAATGAAAAACATGATTCAAAACAAAAGACTGATGATTTTGAAAGTGAAAGTGACTTTGATATGTTTATTAACCAGTCAGAATTGTCATCAAAAAATAAAAGTAATTCATTGTTTGTCCCTGTGAAACATGATTATAATCACTCTGAATTAGAATTGATAGATTCTGATTATGATGACGATACCAGTGTTTTTGAAATAAATTCTCCCTCATTGATAAATACTTCAAGTTTTGTAAACAAAGTCTCACCAAAACTTAAACCAGTTTATAACATATGTTTTGAAACACCTAAACAAACCACAGTTCCTCAAAAAAAGGTAAACTCAGTATTTAAAACGCCCAAGTCTGCTGTGAAAAATGTTTTTAATCAATATGCTATTAAATCTGTTCCAGGCACACCTGCTTACAAGCGTGAATTTTGCAAAGTTAGAGACCAATATGTTAGTGAGCTTTTTACATTGTTTAACAAAACTGTATTTGATAATAAACTACCAGCCGATTTGCCTATAACATGGAACAAAAGGATGACCAAGACTGCTGGTTTTTGCTATTACAAGTCATCAATGGGTGTTAGATGTTCGTCTATTGAATTATCTGATAAAGTTGTTGATTCAACAGATAGAGTAAGAGATACTCTTATACATGAACTTTGTCATGCTGCTGTTTGGTTAATAGATGGAATGAAAGGAGGGCATGGTCCACGTTGGAAATATTGGGCAAATAAAAGTAACAGAGTGCACTCTGATATACCCGTGATATCTCGGTGTCATCAATATGATATTAACTATAAGTATATATATAAATGTGAAGGTTGCGGTGTTGAAGTTGGTCGACATTCGAAATCTGTTGATTCTAATAGACACACTTGTATTCGCTGTGATGGTAATTTTATATTGACTAATTCATCGAGCACAAATAAAAGAACTCCAAATGCTTATGCGAATTTTCTCAAAAGTAATTTTGCTATTGTTAAAAAAAATAATCCATTATTGTCACATAAAGATCTGATGTTAAAAATAGCAGAGGATTTTCATAACATCAAGCTAAATAATAAAGAAAACTGACAGTGATTAAAAAAAGCAATCTTTGTATATATTATTTGTCTTACACAACTTCTTTTTTTTAATATATTTGTTTTAACAATTTTTTAAATTAAAAACCAACATCTTTAGTGTGTAGATCTTTTTTCTTTCTTTTTTATTGCTGAGGTAGGCACTAAATACTTTATTTCAAAAAAGCGTGTAGTGCGTTAGTAGTTATAGACGTAACTGTTTTAATTTTTTTTAAACATTTGTTTTCAAAATTGTTTCCGAAACATTCAATTAAAATGCATGTAAAAAATATTTATAAATAAAGAAACAAAAATCTGTCATGAATTTAAACAGACATAAATATTTTTCATTTATAAAAAATTACATAAAAGTTTTAAACAATCTTTGTTGAGCTCGAGCTCTATGCATAATGAACTCCTTTGGCGAAAGTTATTAGTACTCAATGCAACTAAGGCCTGGTACATGTTTTTCCGAACTAAAAAATAAGTTTTTTCAAATACAATATATGTAAGTTTTTTCATCAAAAAGTATAATATATTTGGTATGTATGGAAAGGTTATTTTAACCACTATTATAATCTGGTAAAAGTAATGCGGCTATAACAAATCGTCAAGCGGAGTTTTATTTAGAAAAGATGCAATTTTTAACATTAAGTACCTCGGGGCTTGGCTATAAATAAGTCTATGAATTTGATTTTTTTATAAAAGCACGTATTGATGTTTGTATTCAATGAATTTAACTTGACCTTTTTAATCAGACATTATTTGGGAAAATTATCCATGAAAAACTATTTTTTTATGAAAATTGAAGTTTCTATTTTCAATACCACACCTAAATGAATATGTTTAATAATAATGTCACGTTAAATTTAGATAACCTATGGTAGTGTTAATTTTTCTACCAGAATCGTTTTTGCATAAATAATCATAACTTTTAGCACCATTTAAAAAACTGTATTCGGTATTTAGTATCTTTTTTTTTTAAATACTCGGGACTTATTCGGCCATCTTGAAATAAAAAATTATTGAAAAAATAGAGGCGGTAAACTTTATAAACAAATTACTTTCAATTCGAATTTTTTGTTTGCATAAATTAAATACCAATAAATGAAAAATTTTTCGGTTTCCCAATAATAACCAATCAGATTTGTTTTAAATTATCGGCTTTTTTTTTACGAGTTAGTTTATTCTATGCCTTAGTTGCATTGAGTAGGTCTGAACTAAACATGACATCTTCATAAGTAATTTTAGGTAAAACTTTGATACGTAAAATTGTGGACAGGTGTGTTTTCAACACAACTGTCCACAAGTTTGCAAACATCTGTAGCTCAACAAAGATTGTGTAAGACTTATTGTATTTTTTTAAAGAAAATTTTTTTTTTTTTTAATTAAGCAACTTGTACTATTATTTTATAATCCTCAAGCTTGTATTGTATATATCTTGCATAATTTCACTAAAAAAGGTTTAAATGAAAAGACTTATTTAAGCTGCTAAGGAACTGTGAGCAGTGCTGGATTAAGGAGAGGTATAAGCCTAAGGTCGGACCCCACAATTTCGGGGCCCCGATTCAAAGCAAAAGATTTATTATTAACTTTGAAAATTAAATATTTTATTAACATAAAAAGCTAAAGTTAAGTTTGCTAAAATGTCTAAGGGGTTGTCCATTAATTACGTCAACAAAATAGGGGGGAGGGAAGGGTCTGAACTTTTTCGACAATTCGCGACGTTTGAATTATCTTGTTCTATCTCCACTTTCTGAAAAAATTGAGTTAATGATAGTGTTGTGTTCCTCAAAATAATGTCTTTCTACTGAATTGAAATCTAAGTTAAAAGTAAAAAAGTTGCAGAAAAAACATAAGTTATAAAAAAAAATTTATACGCCGTCTCCTAAAGTTTTTGTTTTTTAAACCGTTTTATCTCAAAACTAAAAAATGTGGAGATAAATCAAGATAATTTTAACGTCGCGAATTTTTGATGAGGGAGAGGGGGGAGCTCAATTAAAGTTGATGTCAACAATTTTTCTTTTCTTTTTTTTGAGTTTCATTGCTTAAATAACGGAAAATTAGGCTGATTTTGTAACGTAGCTTTTTTGTATAGGGGGGGGGGGGTAATCAAAAATTGACGTAATTTTATAGGGGTGGGGGTCTCTGGAAATTTGACAAATTGTTGACAAGGGGGAGGGGGGGAGGTAAAAATTTCAAAAAAATTGTTGACGTAATTAATGGACAGTCTCTAATTGAAAACAAAATCACAAAAATAAAAAAAGACTGTCAACAAAATCAATATGCAATTTCCACACACTGTAGAAAATAATAAAAACGACGAAAAAAAAGATAAAAACAACAACACGGAAAATGAGGTAGCCTGCCTCGATCCTTTAAATAAAGTTCTCAAAGTTGAAAGTGTTCTGCAATTCGTAATAATGAAATTGACCCAGGTAGGGGAACTTGGGGTAAGATGAAGAATGGGGCAAAATGAAAACTTACCGTTATCTTCAAAACTCGGCTATATATGAAAGCTGACTGTAGCTAAGATATAAGAAGATTGTGTATGCTAAATTTATTTATGCTTTCTTTTTAAATATTATTTATAGGGAAAGAAATAAGTATTAAAAAGTTTTTCCGATGTTCTGAAAAAAAAAAAAAATTTCACTTGTATTTGATTTATTGCATAATTACATCGCCATCTTAAGGTCAGCGAGAGTTTTTCATTTAGTTTATTTGGCTATGATAACTTGTTTATGTATTTTTCTGAATCATTTTAAAGATTGTGTATCTTATAGGACATGATGAACGGGGTAAGATGACTTATTTGTCGTTTTGCAAAAGTCAATATTTTACTATAAAATGTATGAACGTTGCGTAGCTGCTACAAAACTTACAAAGATTTCAATAAAATAACTTAAAATAATAATTAAAGATTTTTGGAAATTAATTGAGTTGTTGTTATATTGTGAATAAAATATTATTTAAGAACGTCTAGTTTAGTTATGCTTACATGAATAAAAAAGATATACTATATCTATTTGTTATATTTTTTATCACATATATATATATATATATATATATATATATATATATATATATATATATATATATATATATATATAATATATATATATATATATATATATATATATATATATATATATATATATATATATATATATATACATATATATATATATATACATATATATATATATATATACCGTCATGCAGGGTTACTTGAGCTACCCGGGGTTACTTTAACCCAAAAAAATAAAATGTTTATTTATTTATTTATGTTTTATAAAATTATTTGATATGAAAGTAAATAAGTTAATTATACACTTACTCAAATTAAGTAACATAAAAAATAAAAAAGGGTTAGATTTTATTGTAAAAAGTGATCAAAAAATATTTTATTTAAAGGAAATGACAATAATGGTAAAAATTTAGTGTAAAACTTTTGTCTGTCTAGACATAACCAAAAAATATAAAAATTATTTGACAGCATTTCCTAAAAGAAGTATCAGTTACTACAAAATGTAGCAATTATAATTGTTTTTTAATTTTATTATTTTGATAAAAAGATTATTTTTATGTTTGAAGTTTAAAATTGGGGCTACTTGAACCCAAATGTCATTGTAGCAGCTTATCTTTGAAAATGATTAATTTTATATTTCATTAACATTAAACTCCAAAGAGAAATAATATATTTAAAAGGAGTTGATATATTTGTTATTTTAACCATGTTTTTAATATTTATTAGGTTATAAAATGTATACCTAAATAATGTTGATGATTGGTTAAAGCTATTGTTATACACCTTTTTGCGTATACTTCATGCTATCATAACTGATTCTACCAGAATAGTTCGCAAATTTAAGAGAAAATTAAGATCCTGAGCTAACAAAGACCATATCGTTTAAAACTTAGAGCATGTCTGTATTAATAATAATTATACGTGGAGCTATGAGTCAACGATTTGCTGAAGAACAATTTAAATCAGCCGCTCCAGCATTAAAACAGTGCTTCGAAGACGACACGTTACTATCACAAAAAACATGCAGGGCATCCAGCTGTTTTCATACCTGAAGAAGAACAGTCATTTTGTGATCACTTAAATAAAGATTCAATTTTTGGCTACCCACTGACCTCATTTGATTTTTCGAATTATAGTGAAATTCTATCTAGATCGATTAGGGAGTGATGTTCAATGTTTTAATGAAAATCTCTCAGGTGTCAAATTGGTAAAACTTTTTATTAAAAGATATCATCAGCTATCCGAAGGATTTGTTAGAAACCTCAAAAGGGCAGGGCTTTTTACATTATGGGTTTAAGTAGCCCCACAACAGTGACTACTTGAACCCAATCTTAACCCCCCAAAAAAGGGGGGACAGAAGTTCACCCAAATATTTTTTTTCTCTACAATCATTATTACTAACTCAAAAGTCCATAAATAAGCAACAACAAGTTTTTTTTACATTGACATAAATATGAGAGAGAACCACAAACATCAAATATGTATCAAATTTTGGTCCAAGTAGCCCCAAATGACGGTATATATATATATACATATATATATATATATATATATATATATATATATATATATATATATATATATATATATATATATATATATATATATATATATATATATATATATATATATATATATATATATATATATATATATATATATATATATATATATATATATATATATATATATATATATATATATATACATTATGGTTAGCAAAAATATCATTATTTATTTTTAATAAGCTTAAGTTTATCAGGATTTTTTCCTAGACACCATTCTACATGAAGGCTTTGCTTTATGGCTTTACAATTAAGAGAAAATGAGCCTATGAAGTATTTAAACAAGGGATATGCTTTTTTTCAAAAAAAGACTAATTTCGAATCTTTGAAATGAATGTTCAAAAAACAGTATAGATATTTTCAGTTAAATTTTTTCAAAAAGTGATGATTAATGGAGAAAAGGGTGACCCAAAATAGTTAATGTTTTCTGAATCCACTGGATGTGTCTTTTGTTATTTTTGCAAATTTTTATCAACCAATTACGATAATGTATTTGTCAAAAGTGGTTTTTACAATTGGAAAAAAGCTGAACTAACTTTTTTTGGCCTTGAAAACTGCAAGGAACATATTCAATTATGATTAAATGGATAGAATTCATAAAACAAAATACTCATATCGATAAATATATGGTAAGCTAGATTAAAGGTGAGATTAATTATTGGGCAGCGATTTTAAATAGAATAGTAGCAGTTATTTGTTATTTAGCTGGAAGAGGTTTAGCATTTCGAGGCCATAATGAAGTTATAGGATCGTCAAATTACGGAAATTACTTAGACGTGTTGGAACTGTTGACTCAATTTGATCCAATTTTAAAGTTACACATCGACACTTTTGCAAATAAAGGCAAACGTAATATATCTTATTTGTCTAAAACTATTTGTGAAGAGCTAATTGATATTATGTCTCAAAAGCTTTTAACGCACATTATTAGCGAAATAAAAAAAAATCGTATATTCTACGCCTGATATTTCTCACGTGGATCAACTTTCTGTGATATTTCGTTATTATCTAAATGGCCACGTGTAAGAGCGATTTTTTGTTTTCTAAAATTAAAAATCACAAAGGTAAATCCTTGATTACTGACATTTTAGATATACTGGAAAAATACGATACTGATATAAGCAATTGTCGTGGACAGGCATACGATTATGCTACCAATATGTCGGGCAAATATTCTGGATTACAAGCACGTTTAAAAGAGCAGAGAGAATTAGCTTTTTATATCCTCTGCACTGGACTTCGTAGGGAAGTGCAAAGTCAGTTAGGGCATCAGCTCTATCAATTATTTTCGCGCTCTGCAGAGTTTGTATTAGTTTTTGTAACTTCAACACACAGATGGGATTTATTGAAAGGAAAGCATGCTACACTCAAGTGCTTATTAGATACACGATGGCCGTGTAGGTCAGATGCTTCAAAAAGTTTAGTAGAAAAATTTGATGCAGCGTTATGTCTTATAGCTGAGGATTCAAAAGAAAAATCTGATATTCGTCATGAAGTTGTGTGTTTATTAAATAAGATCACAAATCTAGAGTTTTCTTTCATGGCTCTACTTTGGAATCACTTACTTAAGAGATTTAATGAAGTTAGCAAATTTCTTCAAAAAGTTGAATTAGGTTTGCATACAACAAGCAGTATGTTACTTTCAGTAATTGACATTGTAAAAAACATACGAGATTTGAGAATGAATCGAAAAAACTTAGCTCGTTTATTGAAAAAAGACTATTATGATAAAAACAAAAGAAAAATAATTAAAAAATTGAGCAATGCAGAAAACCAAGTTGATACTTTAAACATATCTGACAAGTTTCAAGTGAATACGTTTTTTGTCATTAGTTTGTCATTTTTGACAAACTTGTGACACAACTATAAGAACTTGTGACACAATTATTAAAAGTGATGATTACAGCCACATAAATAAGTTATTTGAATTTCTATCAAAGCTGTTATTTATTAGTATCATGGAATTGCAAGTTAATGCAAAAAAAATTGTAGGTGTGTACTCAAAAGATTTAGAAGATAATTTCATTTTTGAAATAGAACAATTTATATTATGATTAAAATTGCAGCCTTGAGGATTTTTTTTCTCATAAAAAAGAAATATCTGAAACTAAAAACACATTGACTCCTCTGCATGTTTTAAATTGGATTGTTGAAACCGATATTATTGATGTATTTCCGAATGTTTATATAGCATATCGTTTGTTTCTAACTATTCCTATAACAAAGTGCGAGGCTGAGAGATTATTCTCTGCTCTTAAATAACTAAAGAACATGTACCGATCAACAATGCTCCTTAGTCGTGTAAGTAATATAGCAAGATTAGCTATTGAATCAAAATTGTTAGAAACTATGGATTTCAGCGATGTGATAGCAGAGTTTGCGAAAAAGAAAAGCAGAAAGAAATCACTTAAACTTGAACTTAACTTAATTCAATAAAATAAATATAAAAAATTGAATAAGTATCAGCGATAGCTTTTTAAAGAAAGTCTTTATTTTACTCGTTTTCGTAGTTGCCCATGAAAAGGGGCCTCCTACTTAAAAATAGCCCCGGGCCCCAAAAAGTCTAATTCGCCACTGACTATGGTTCACTGTTATCTTCGATAAAAATTTCGATGTAGGATAAGTGCATTTTTATGGCGTGCACAAATTTTGCAGCGCATTTATAAAAAGTGGTCAACAATTTTGATTTTGTTGACTTCATTAGTGAATTTGCTTCCAATTAAAAAGAGCAAACTCACTAATGATGTCATCAAACTTAATTAAAAAGCCAGAAAAGTGAACTTAAACTAAAGTTAATCTGTAACATTAATGAAAAATTGTATTTTACACTTGATGTGGTAAATTTTGTGATCAATAAATCATTTTTTAATTTGAATTTTTTTGTTTATTTGGAGAGATAGGGCGGAGGGGGCATTGAAAAGGCGCAACACTCGTTTTTTAATTACCTATAGAAAATATTTTGCAGTTAAACTAACGGTAAAAGTAAAAATGTTGCAAATAATTGAACATAGTCATGCAGAAAGCAGCCGGCCACAAAAAACTGAGGTAACTGAGCACTTTTGTCTCTATTAGACTTTGGTCTAAATGTTAAATAATCAAATCTATACAACAAAAATAATCAAATCTAATACAACACAAAATCCGCCTGGCTAGTTTTAAAAGGTATAGAACTGACCTTTCTCCATCGGGCGACATCAATATCTTAATTTGGCCGATATTGTGGACTGACTACTTACTGTGTATTCTACGTTAAATTATAATCACACCGATTCTACGCTATCGTTTCTGCAAATAAATTACTCGCTGTATAGTCATTGAAACATAGTATTGAACTTATGTAAAACAATTTTTATTAAAATTAATTTGTATTTGACGTTTTTGTTTCTTTGCTTTGTGGTTTATATTGAGTTCCTTTTAAGCTTTTACAAAATTATTCAAAAAATTAATATTTAAAGTTATATATTGTTAGATAATTTATATATCAGTTTGCATAAGATAGCGACGGCGGCCTCGTTCTAAAAACGTTTGTAATCGCATTATTTTTAAGCTATTTACATGTAATTTAAGCATCTTTCAGTTTCAAATTTAATTTTAAAAAAAAGTTTTTTAAAATTGTAGTAACACAACATACAAGTGTTTTCAATAATTTAATTCAGTGATATGTCTTAAAAATAAAAATTGTGTGGGGCGAAAGACACCAGACAATTTTCATTTTAAAGACATATCACTGAAGGAAATTTAAGGAAGCCTTAAACAACTAAAGGAAAGATTGAAATGGGAATTTTTTTTATGCAAAAACTGTTTTCTTATCAAATTCTCTTAGCACTGCCTTTTCTGTTAAGAACACAAATCTTGCTTGCAACTACCGCTACTACTACATTTTTACTACCTCGTACCATAAAAAATATTTTTAAATAAAAAAATTATCACAAAAATCTTACAAAAAATTACGAGAAATTACGTGAAAAAATTTGTTACCAATCCATTAAGCAACTTAAGGTGGTACAACACCAAATATTTTCTGAAAATTGAAAAAAAAAGTGAATTTTTGATATTTCGCTCATTTTATAGACAATTTATTGTAGATTAATAATATAAAAAGCTTATTCCCAATATATCTTTTAATTTTTTAATAAGTTCACTAACTAAAAAAAAATTATATAGGAATGATAAGAATATTTAATCTTCTTTTGCGTTTTTCTCCGTTTTCAACTTTTGCGAAACATTGTCTGATTGTAAACATGATATCTTGAGAAGCAGAAGTGCTAATCACTCCAAATTTTTAGGAAATATTTATTATACTATTCTCTAGGGAATGACATTTCGAAATTTTTAAATTCTGCTCCAATCAATTTTTTTTTTTAATTTTAAGGTCTAAAAAAGTTTTTTTTTTTTACTTGATGTAAAAAAATTCATATAATTTTTTATGTACTTGGAATATTTTAAAATCCAAATGTCAATACCTTACCTTACATGTCTAGAACATATGTAAAAAATTTCATCGATGTTGTGTTAATATATTTCAAGTTATCGTGTTTTGAATGGACCCATTAAAATGAATGTTTTTCGATAAATTCGAGGCAAAGTAATCGAGGCAATGTAAAATGAAGTTTAAAATAGCATTCTCAATTGATGAAACTTTAATTAACAAAAAATTCATCTGTTTTTTTCTAAGTTTGAACATTTTAGAATATTTGGTGGTGTACCACCTTAACTTGTATAGTTACTCAACATGTTTAAAACCTTATTTTCAAATGGAAGTTTTGAAGGTCAATGAAATTGAGCTTTATTGTAAAAAAATGTCCAAGAACTACCAATGAAGTACCTAAATTACCCGCCTTTTTCAGTGTGATCACTTCAATTGAAATTGTTTAACAACAGAAATTGATTAACAACAGCTCATCACAAAATTTTGATATTTATAAATTTTAACATGAGAACAGTTGATTTTACTTATGATGTACTGCATTATTGATACAAAGAAAAAAATTTATTTTATTTTCTTTGAAACTTTTTTAAAGGTTCGTCTATAATTTACGTCACGCTCTAGTGAGGAGGGATTTATAATATTGTAAGATGGTGGGTGAAGGTCAAAAACGGTCTAAAATTGCGTGACGTAATTTAAGGAAAATCCTCAAATTTTGTTATGCAGTTTCTATCATTTTTTGGCACCGGTAGTAGCGGTATCAATATCGGAAGTTAGGTAGCGGTAATGGCATCGGGAAAAATTTTTGTGGGACACAGCTTTAATTAATAACACTTTTTTATTTTATATAAATCAAAAAATAACTGAAAATGTTTTTTTTTCGAAACTTAAGCAACCACTTGTGTGCTTCTTATGTGGCTTTTCTGCGATACAAATACGCGATTATTTTTATTAAGTAACGTCAAAATTTTTATTTAACGAAAGAGCCTATGAAAAAAACAACACCTAAACTGTTCTATAGTGCCCTTTTAAAGTAACTAGAATTAAAAGGAGGTGGCAAAATTTGAAGAATTTTAAGTCAAAACATTTTTTTTTTTAGTAAAAAAAAAAATGTTTAAAATTTTAAAATTTAGTTTAGTAGACTTAATATGCTGATAGTTTAGTATGTATGCATAATTCTAAATATTGCATTTAACTCTTTTTTTTAGCTTAGTCACATTAAAATAATAAATAATATTGTTCTTTTTTTCAAATAAATGAATGTCAGAGAATCTGAAGATATTGGGCTAAGTTTCGGTAATGATGACAATGAAGTCAAAAAGACAAAGTTTAAGTATGTTCCAATTATTTAGAAAATTCAGAAATATTGCTAGTAAAGTATATTTATAAATATTTTTGTTTTTAGGCATCCATATGCATCGTTTTTTCACCTGTTTTTTCGCACTTCTGCATTGATATTTTACTTCATATTTAACTTCATAACAAGTAGTTTTATAACAGGATTTGTTGTGATTGTACTGATGTTATCTATTGATTTTTGGGTTGTTAAAAATGTTACTGGACGTTTGTTGGTAGGATTGCGCTGGTGGAACTATATAGATGAAGATGGAAATAGTCAATGGATTTTTGAAGCTAGAAAAGTTAGTATTTTTTTTATTTCTTCATATATATATATATATATATATATATATATATATATATATATATATATATATATATATATATATATATATATTTATATATATGTGTGTGTGTGTATATGTATATTATATATATACATATATATATATTATATATATATATATATATATATATATATATATATATATATATATATATATATGTTTATACAGATATTTATATATATATATATATGTATATATATATTTGTATATATATGTATATATATATATATATATATATATATATATATATATATATATATATATATATATATATATACATTTATATATATATATATATATATATATATATATATATATATATATGTTTATACAGATATTTATATATATATATATTTGTATATATATATTTGTATATATATGTATATATATATATATATATATATATATATATATATATATATATATATATATATATATATATATATAATTGTTATTTATTCAAAAAAATTTATTTTCAAATTACTTGTTAGTTGTGATAAACTAGAAAAACAAACAATGCCAAGGATTTTTTTTTTATTAGTGTGTACGTACTTTTATATTCAACTCTCCCCCATACGCTTTTGTATATGTTAGTGGTGTACCATTGGTAAACGCTGATTGTGGCTAATAATAGGTTTAATGTATTTATTTAAGGGTATTAAGATAATATTATTGATTTAAATTACATATTTAGCATATACCTATTTATCAGAAGTGATTCGATCTATTAGCCTATGCTATTGGTAACCAGCAACCAATTAATTGACTTAACCATTGGCTGATGGGATCGGTTGATTAATTGGCATTGGTCGATGTATTGGCATTGGCTAATAAGCTAAATGAAACTGGTGCATAGGCACACCTTATTTATGCAAATTGCATACCTAATATTAAGATCTTACCTTTATACACATACATTAAACCCTATCATTAGCCTCAATTGGCCTTTGCTGATGGCACATCACTAGCCTATGTGCACACGTACTTTATGGATGCCCCTTAATGCATATATTGCCAGAACCAGTTTAGAACCACAGACCTCCAGTTCTGAATTTTCTTAATTTAAGGCCTTATGTGGCCATGACAATGCACACTAAAAATACTAACAGGAACATCATCTATTTGCAACATATCACGGCTGTTAGTTGCAGCCATGGTGTAGTGAATCTTAGTGCGTGTAATAGTTAAACTTGGATCTTTTTTTTCTTGTATGAATCTTTTTCTATTCTAATGCTTTTTCTTTTTTTGTCAGCAAAGTTTGCTTATTTTTATTAACAAATTTTCAACTCAAAATATTTATTATATAGCAGCTCATGCATGTGATCTGTTTGAAACATTTAAAGTAATACAAAAGTCAACAATACTATAAGTTAACATCTGTAAATTCAATGCTTACCATTGCCATTTGTATCACCTGAGGTATTGGGGCCATTCAGGTGTGTACTGGTGCACCAGGATACCAGGATACCATATTATAATAATTTGAATAAATTGAAAATAGATTATAATGTTAAAACTATTTTAGATTTGGTATGGTGAACCTAATTAATGTTATATACTTATATATAATAAAATAGTAATATTAAGACAGGACTGTGAAATTAGTACACAGAAAAGTCAATGTAAAAGTGGCCTACTTTTGGAATAATGAGATATGGCTATGAGCAGCCGTGGAGCAGTAGTAGTGCACTTGCCTCAGAAACAAAGAATCAAACTCTAAGGGATCAAACTCTAAAGAAACAAAGGATCAAACTCTAAGGGATCAAACTCTAAAGGATCAAACTAGAAATAAGGCGTGAACTTCCAATTAAATGCTCATCTGTGGTGCTCTGTAATAAGACTGTAAGGACTTCTTGGGGCATCTAGATAAAATTCTAGATAATTTATTTAAAAACTATAATTGCTATTAGTACCTATATTATCTATTTATTCAGCATTGATCATAGTAATTAATAATATAATAAGATGCTTGTTGTCGAATTTAATATAATTGAACCAAAAATGCTGACAAAATTTAAACATGGAGAAAAATTGATGGAGCAATAAAGTCTTTAAAAGAAAACCAAAGAGAATTTTTACCAGTCAGTGCAGGAGCAAAAATATTTATTGGATTTGTATCCAGTGTAGTTTAGGAAGATGAGTCAGACATTGATATAGAATTAGAGCTTTGTGAAAAGAGAAAAAATACTAATCCAAAATGTTATGGAAAATTTAAGCAGTAACCAAAACATAGGAGGTGGAGATTCATGAAAATGTTTATAAAGTCAAAACACAAGTTTTTGATAAACTGTGAAAGGGAGTTGTTGGCAGACATTACACTGGATCAAGTCATCGACTTAATTTGTGAAAAAAGTGCCAGTAGAGAAAATGGGCCATTAAAAAGCTGGACCTAGAGTTAGTGCTAACAGGAGTAAAATAAAGTTTAAAGTTCCTAAAGACACTCTCGTTCAAAACTTACTTTTGAGAATAAAAATCTTGAAGAAAACTTTGTAATTAATGAAAAGACAAATTAAATCTGCAAAAAGAAAAATATTTATAAAAAGGAAATTGTTTTTATAACAATATTATTTTATTGTAACATTTTATTGACAGTATTATGTTTTTATATTTGTATTATGTTTTTTGAGATTTAAGAAACAACTACAATAAAGGATGTGACTTTGCTGAATGAAGAGTTACAAAAAAGTTAATATTGGTTAAGGAATAAATTAATAACTCTTGCTTGAAAGAATTGCACACTTTACAACAATATAACAAGGTTTAAGTTTGGTAAAACTACAATGCATTTTTAAACCTTGTTTTAAAAAGAAAGGTCACCATTAGAAAAACCAGCTTAATTATGACAACAGTATTCCATACAAAAACAAATAAAAAAAGTTATTTATAGAGATAGATAATGGAATTATAAAAAAGAATGAAATGAAATGAATGACCATCATTTCAATTATCAGGATGACTTTATTACTATGAATGGAAAGAAATGATAAATAACTTGAAAAATATTTCCAGATACACAAATAGAGCTTATAGATACCTGCAAACTTTATTGGAAGCTTTTGATATTTTAAGAGCAATAGTTCTTACCCCACTGCTTCCATCTAATGGATGATAGAACCTTTTTGTTATAAGGGTTCATAAATCAGCAGTAGAATGAGAGGGTTGAAACTGCCATTTTTTTGAAGATGTTATTTTCAAGCAGACATTAGAATTTCCATTAGAATTGTTTGGTCGCAAAAGTATTGCAAACTAACTTTTAAAGTCAACTCGTTTCTCCGCGCAGCGGCCTTGTTCATCAAGGTTTGTGTTTCGGAGTTATAGAGTTGAGAGAGGGTTATATAACCACAAATAAGTAGCCTCATTGTCTGTAGTGGCCTTCTCGGCCTTGAGGAGGTGAATTAACAAAAAAAAAAAAAGTAAATGAAAGAAATGGTTATAATTAGAAATAGATGTTGCTTAAAATAAAGAATACCATGAAGTAGAGTTAAAATCAAAAAGAAGCAGTAAAAGTTTTCATGCTTGCCTGAATTAAGGCGATTATGTAGAAAGCAAAATTTATTGCAGAGAGATGTAAGATATCACTCCAACGGTAATCAAGAAAAATCATCCCAGTTAACTCTAAAATGAAACTAAGAAGTTTTATGAGTGAATATGACGTAGAAAAAGAGTTAAAAATTATAATGAGATCATATCATGGTTTTTTTTTTAAAAAAAACTGACCATAAATTAAAGTCAGACACTAATCAAGGAGTAAAGATGATTGGGTTGTCTGAATTATCGAAATAAGATGTAGAAAAAGACATGTTTTGAGCTTTAGTATCTACAGTATCAGTGGTATTGGAGCCAAGCTATTCATTGTGATAAACACTAAAGTTATTAAAGGAGTGCAGTGATATGAGGCAATCAATAAAGTTCGTGCTTTTTTTATTTATATGTAAATAAGTGTATATATATAAGTTATTTCAAAGATCATCTTTCAGTGTACTTGATAAGTTTAATTACTTTGAATTAAAGTGTAAAATTTTTATTAGAATTTAGCATTGTTAAATGCAATAATTTTTACTTGTTTACTTTATGAATTCAAACTTGGTACCAAAGTTGTAGAAACTTGTTGTAAGATATGTGCTACCGTTATTTGGGAAACGATGGAAGTTAAGCAAATGAGTACCACATAATTTGAGTAAAACAAATAAATTACAGTGCTTAACAATTTGTTCAATTGTGGCTTTTCTGCCACAATTCTTTGACCAAATATTGATCTTTATTACAGAAAAGAGATCTTGAATTTGATCTCTTTTCTGTAATAGCTTTGGGCTTGCAGTGACTTGTGAGTTTTGATTCCAACAAAACTCAGTTATTTACTGCAAACATCTATTGCAGTACTATTATAATCGCAATAATGTTATAAGTGCCATGCCTTGTTCAGCAAAATCATTGATGACTTTCCTTTGAAAAACCTTGTGCTTCATTTCAAAATAAGTTGAATCCATTTACCACTCTGAAGATTTTTTCATTAAAAATGGTTCAGCTTTTTCTTTACATTCTCCAAAATTTAATAGAAAAGCTCTGCTGTGTGTTGTGTGATGAAAGAAGATAATGGAATATGACAATCGATTGTGGCAGCATCAAATCTTTTGAGAGATTTCTGCCTTGGCTGCTATTTTAGGTTGTTTGCCATGTCTTTCTTGATGTTGTTAACTAAATCTTACTAAATGTTAGAAAAATAAGACAGCATTAAAAAATGTTTGTAGCAACATTTGCAGTTATACTATTAGGATATTTTTGAATCCATTGAAGAAGCTTGGCATCCTTGATTGTTGCTTGTTTAGCTAACCGAGCTTTATTTCAAAACTGTCTATATATAAATGCCATAAAAAGACTTAAGTCTGTTATTACTTATTTTTTCTTGCAGTAACAACAGATTGATTCTGAAACAAAAATATTTTTAGACAATATATAGCTTCGGCCATCCAATGTGCATTGTGTGTTGTACCTGGAGCCCAAAACGTTTATATTAAACTCTAATGTTGTAGTTAATTCTCCAATAAAAATGCACAAATTCAAGAGTTCTAAGTAATCATCTCTGGGTTTTGATATTTAATTGCTTCACAATTGCATGCTAACATTTCTTCACGGAATTTAATTTAAAAAATCACAGTTAAAAAGTTTTTCTTTGTCTGCAGAGCTCTTTGTTGATTGCTAACCATTGTTTCTGGAAACAGTTAAAATTAGGAATGCACCGAACCCGGTTTTTGGCCGAACACCGAATCCGAACGTTCGGCCATGAAAGTTCGGCCGAACACGGAACCGAATACCGAACTTTAGCTTTTTTTAAATATAAACATTGGTTTACGTCAAAAATATTTTGAACTCGAAGTGAAAACTATATTTTTAAAAATTTAATGGGTTTTTTAAAACATTAGATTTATTTTGAAAATATTAGAAGAAACTTTAAATAACTATCAAAAGTAAATTTATTATTAGATGATTCTTTGTAGTCACTACACTACAATGCAGTGTAAAGAAGTAAAAATGTTAAGATATTTTTATTTTAAAAATGAAGAGTATGACTTATTAATAATGAGTATAACTTATTAATGATGAATATAATTAATTAACAATTATAATATAATAAAATTATATTGTAATTTATAAATAAAACTTCTTAAAAAAAGATTTTACGTTGAGGATTTATTTTAATAGTTATTAATTGTTAATGTTAAGGCTTAAAGTTAAGCTATTTAGCTAACTTTTATATTTGTAGACTATACTAAAAGCTTAGCTTATATGTTATAACACTTAAGCTAAATTTGTACTCTATTCTACAAATATAAAAGTCACCTAATAAAAATAAAGGTATTAAAGTATAAGGTATTAAAACCTATCTGGCATGTTTTAAGATTATGTTTTTTTCTTAAACTATATTTATTTATTAGTATATACTTTTAATTACTTATAAGCATAAAAAAATGTCTTCAAAAATAAAATTTAAAAGTACTGTTTAGAAATATTTTAAAGTTTCAAAGGAAGATAATCATTTTTGTATTTGCCTACTATGCAAAGCATTACTTTCTAGAGGTGGAAATTGTCCTAAAACATTCACCACTAGTGCAATTAGATGTCATTTAAAAAACAAGCACTTTGCAGAGTATAAAATAGCTGAAAAAGAGTCTGACAAAAAAAAAATTGAAACATCTACAGCCTCTACATCAAGTGATTCTGAATTAAAAAAACAATTAACATTACTGGAGAGTCTTAATAAAAAAAAGCTGTGGGATGTAAATGATCAAAGAGCTATAAAAATTCGCAATCACATTGGAGAAATGATGGCGTTGGACATTCAACCATATTCGATTGTAGAAGAATTTGGTTTTAGAAAATTAATTGAAGAGCTGTGTCCTAATTATCAAATACCTAGTAGGAGATATTTTAGTGAAAACATTATTCCACAAAAATATAATAAATTATTTAGTTCAATCAAGAGTAATATATCTGCTGCCATTCATATCTCTCTTACAACTGACATTTGGACAGCACATAGTTCAAATGGTGCCTTCATAAGCATGACAGCACACTGACTCAGTAATGAATTTTCCCAGCACAGAGCAGTACTCAGAGTTATGCATTTTCCAGAAAGTCACACAGGAAAAAACATAAGTGAGTATTTACAGAAAGGTTTAGTAAGTTTTGAAATTCCACACTCAAAAATTCATATTGTTTTACGAGATAATGCGGCCAATATGGTAGCTGGTGTAAGAGACAGTGGTTTTAGATCAATTTCATGTTTTATACGTACAATACAGTTATGTATACATGACTCAATTCTGTCGCAAAAATCTGTTAAGGATATTTTAGCTTGTTGCTGACGTCTGGCAACTCATTTTCACCATTTCCCAATAGCAGCAGCAAAATTAGAAGCAATTCAGGAACAACTTGGTACAAATAAGCACAGGTTAATCCAAGATATTACTACAAGATGGAACAGTTCTTATGATATGATTGAAAGGATGCTTGATCAAAAAGTTCCTTTGGCAACTTATACAGCAGATCATCCTACCCAATTAACACTAAATTCATTTCAATGGGACTTATTAGATAAAGTGTTGCATATTTTAGAACCATTTAAAACTTTAACCTATAATTTCAGTAAACGTGAATCATATTTGTCAGATGTTATTCCTTCAATACTATTGCATGTTTAGTTATATAATAATAACATAATAGTATATGTTATATAGTTATATAGTAATAACTACATAATAAATTAGAGCATTTTTATGTTTTTATTCACCACAATAACATTTTTCCCTAAGTTTATTCCTTTCAAATAATTTTCTCAGTTTAAATAGTTGAGTAGCCAAATTACGAGCAATTTTCTTTATAAAGTTTATTTTATATAATATTACATTTTTGCGATTTTTCCAAAATAAAAAGTTTGCTTCTTGCATGAATTTTATAACTTAAGTTAAGTTTAATTATTATTATTATTGTATATAAAAGGATAAAATTAACTAAAATATTGCTCAATTGAAAGGATTTTTCATTTTACACTTATACTAGTACTATTTTTTCTAAATGATGTAAAATAGTTTTACGTAATACATTCGGTTTTAAATAATACATGCGATCAAATTAAGTTTATTCTAAATTCAAAAAACTTGATGTAAATCTAACGTACTCATGTGTTCTATTGAAAAACATATTCTTACCTACTATGCGTTGTAGATAAGAATCGGGTTTTCAAGAAAAAGCCATATCTATTGGTACTGTAGCTATTTAGGCTGAGTTATGATGATTTGATGATATTAATTTCCAAATTAGCATTTTTAGCAAATGTTCGGCCGAACATTTGTCAAGGTTCGGCCGAACCGAAAGTTGGCAAAACAGCAGAACGTTTGGTTTTGCCGAACGTTCGGTGCATCCCTAGTTAAAACGTTCTACTTGAAGTTTTCCAATGGTTTCAAATGCAGTTGTTAAAATAGTGGAAAGCATGACTTCAAACACATGGTGCTTGTATGCTGTACATTATACGGTTTATGGATTGTGGTTAAGATTCCACTCCATTTTTGTGCATGCATCAATGTTTAACCCAGTGTTGGATAAAGTAGTGTCAAAAACCAGTCCCTGAACATGTTCATTCAATTTCCAATCTTCAAGAGCCTTCATACAAGTATAAACCTGTTGCTCACCTGTACCTTGACCAATCTTTGGAACACCCAGCAACTTTTCCATCCCACCACCAGTCACATGGATGTCAATACTATCCACTTTTTGACCACCAATGGTATCAGAGATTACTGGTGACCAAGACAAGGCCTGAGTGGCCTGAGCCACTGTTCCAACCAAGAAGAGTGAATGGCAATCATAAATATTAACTCAATCAAGACATAATACAGCATCTGATAGAACTTTTATCTTCTTTTACTTTGAATCACTTGTGTTGGAATTAGAAGGGATCTGATTTTAATCATCATTTGAGGAACATTAGCTGCTATAGCAATAAAACATTATACAATGTATTGTTAACAGAGGGTTAAATGGTATTAGGCAAAGAGGTTGGTTTAATGAATAATAATTGTATATAATATTGTAAAATGTAGATTATGCTTACTAGTTTAGAAATATATAAATAATATTGTATAAAATTTATGTTCATTGTTAGTTAATTAATATTCTTGCAATATAATTACTAATTTTTATAATATAATTACATGTTAAACTTCAACGTTTATAATATAATTACATGTTAAATTATCTTATAAAACATGACTTAAAATTGCTTTTATTAGTCTAATTTTTGGTACAAATATTACAACTAAAACCAACACTGCAGCCTATTATTATTAGTTAGGTGATAAAGAAACATAGGCAACCTTAAGACCACCTCTTCTCTCAAACTAAAATCAACACTGCAGTCCTTGAGAGTTCTGTGCATCAAAAGTTGATGCACAAAAAAAAGTTAAAACTACCTAGCTCCAGAACTTTTGAAGCACATAACTTTCAATAATGTGCAGTCAATACTGATCTGATATGCTGAACTTCTTGAATCTTCTCCCATATTTCATTTCTTGAAATGTTCAAGCTGCATGCCAGCGAAGACACCCATTGTGGTCCTTTTTTAACACTCTGAGTAAATAAAAAATCAGTTCTGAAGCCACTGGAGGCTGAAGTCAGAATTTATTGCTTCTACAAAATATTTTGGGAGAGCTTGCCAATTGCTTCTGCCTTCCCAAATATTTGCTATTTTGGCTAAATCTTATTTTGCTGTCAAGAGGCATTATCAAATCTGGTTACATATATGTATAATATAATACCCTAGTATTAAAACTTGATACTTTGATTTGTTTAAAATCACAAGTATTAAAAACTGTTAAAGAGCAAAGTTTTTATTGAATAAGTACCATGCTAGATACTATTTAAACATTTTTTTTTATAATTCCCTCCTCTTATTCTCACTTACTCTCCTCCCCTCCCTTCATTTTCACACAATATAACAGGTGATGTGAACAGTGAATGGTGATTTGAACAGTGGGCATAGAAAAATCACTAAAAATTTGTGATTTTCTACTTTATTTTGAGCCCTGTATATAAGTATAATAATAATAAATACTACAATAGTATTACATATTTTTGTATTATATATATTTTATATTACATATTTTTGTATTATATATATTTTATATTACATATTTTTGTATTATATATATTTTATATTACATATTTTTGTATTATATATATTTTATATTACATATTTTTACTTTACATATACTTTGTATTACATCTTTGTATTACATTTTTTTTTTGTTAAAGAAAAAAAAAGGAGAGCTATCAAAAACAATACCAACAGAATCTCGTCTCTTTTGGTTAGGTTTGTTGATATTTCCAATATTTTGGGCATTTTTGCTTATAGTTGCATTGGCATCTTTGAAACTCCAAAGTATTGTAAGTATTTATATTTTTGTGTTATTTAGATTTAAAAGTTATTTTTATAATATATAGTTATTATTTGTATAACAGTTTGCTTAGATTACAGTTTCTAAAAACTTTAACATGAACATTTTTACATAGTATTAAGTATGGTATAAAGTCTCATGTATTACATTGAAATATTATTAAAGATATTACTATTTTTAATGTCATTTAAAAATTTAATCATGAATAATCAATTGATGCATTTGTAATTAAAAACATGTAACAGCATAATTATCATAATTATAATTATCACTAACAGCTGCATAACTACTTTTTCATGTTACTACTAGTAACATGAAAGTTTATTTGAGTGAGATTAATCAATGTTGCTTTGCACAGCATTATTAAGGGGATACGCTCAATTTTTTAAGACTTCTTAGTTCTAATATTTTTGGTTTGCAAAATCTAACTTTGCCACTTGGTAAATTATAAATTTTCTAATCTTATTTTTATTCACTTTTTTTTTTGATCTTGAGGTAATTCATGACAACATAATGATTTTATTACAGAAAGTAAAACATCTTCACTTCCAACAAGGCAACCACTATTAGAGTTGGAAGTTACTGGAAGATAAAAGATGAAGTTTATAAAGCAAGATAACGATTGACAGAGGATTTAAAAGATTGCAAATTATATGCATTAGGAAAACAAGATATAGAAATCCAAATCCAAAGAACTGATGTTCAAGAAAAAAAACAAAAAAAGGTTTTTTGGAGCACTTAGGATCTATCACAGCAAAAGGACTTGATTGAATGTAACACAAGATTTGATTGAATGATGAGTAACACAAGAATGAATTTTAGTAGATGATAAAAGAGACAGCAACATTACAACGTTGTGACAATGGTTGAAGGTAGGCTGCAAGAGCAGGTCCAACTATGTTTACAATGCATTTTTGCGCCTTAAAAGGGTATCATTGTCAAATCCTCTCCAGATATGGCAACAGTATTTCATAGATTTAAGATTTATAGAGATAAAGAATAGAATCTGGAGTAAGAAAGTAGCAAACACAATAAATTAAATGGTGTAGTGGTAGAGCGCTCGCTTCATAAACGAGTGGTTCCGAGTTCGATCCCCACCACGTCCCTGGTAGTACCGCGCTCAACTCGTTTCTCTGCGCAGCGGCCTTGTTCATCAAGGTTCGTGTTTCAGAGTTATAGAATTGAGAGAGGGTTATAACCACAAAATAAGTACCCTCCTTGTCTGTAGTGGCCTTCTTGGCCTTAAGGAGGTGAATTAAATTAAAAAAAAAAAAAAAAAGACATGCAACTTTAGCAGATGCTAATTTTACAATGGATTTGATATATGGTTTCCAAGAAAAATTAGAAGTAATATTTAATTCTAAAAGATGAAAGGTAGATGACTGTACCCTTCATAAGGTAGATAACTGTACCCTTCATAAAGGTAGATGGCTGCTCAAGTACCCTTCCTAAATGAAGGTCTTGATTATTGTGATAAAGATTAGCTGAAAAAAAAGTTAAAGTTCACCAGCCAGTTTACCAGAATAAGAAAAATGTTTCCTAATCTATTACACCTAAAAACTAGGTTAACATAAACATTTATGTTCAGTTTTTTGATCTGCTGGCATCAAAGCTTTACCTAAACATAGTTTTTACAAAACAAATTGCAGTTCAACCTTTTTGTTTATAAAATTTCTATTAAACTTTTTTCTTGTTTCAATTTTTTTTTTCTGATCTAATATTAACTTGTAAATCTTTTAATGTTTTAGAATAGTTTTTAAAGTTCTGTGTTTTTTATTTTGTTTAGCTTATTGTCTTAGTTGCAATAATATTAACATCAGCTAATTTAATTGGATATGTGAAATGTAAAAAAGATGCTGGCAAAGACATGAAAAGTATGGCAGGATCTTTTTTAGGTCGACAAATCCTTAATCAGGTGAATGTTATTATATAAGTAAATAAACAAATTAAGATTAAGCGGTTTTGTATATATATATATATATATATATATATATATATATATATATATATATATATATATATATATATCAGGCCTTGCGATGAATAAGAACTGCGCGACGCATAAGCACGACGTGATTTTTGACGTCATTAAATTCTTTTTATTTGCTTTTCATATTTATCGACATTAACTGCACCAATTTATTTAATTACCGCAAAACTACTTTAAATCGTTTAGGTAGAAATGTTATTATTTAAAAATGTTTTGGAATGTTTCGTTTTTTAAAATGTAAAAACATTTGTTTATTTTCTCGACGTTTGTCACGTTTTGTCTATACTAAACGAATAAAAAACATTATAACTTAAATTTAAAAAAGATTATAAAATATGCTAATATTTGAATTTTTTTTTCTTAAATATGTAATTTAAAGTTTTTCAAATAATTATTTTTTCTTTTTAAAAAGTCAGCGAGTAATAAACTGGAAGTTTTAATATTGTACGATTAAAAACTGTGCAATAGCTAATATTTTTACAAGCGATTTTATATAATATTTATTTATTTATTTTTATTTATTTTCATAAAGCGGTTGATAAGCACAATCACTCGTATTAATAAAAAACTTAAACGAACGTTTTGAATAGATTTTTAATGCTAACAAGGAATTTTATTTCTAGTAAAATAAAATAAAATGTTAGAATAAAAATCTTATAGGTATAAAAGAAATATTTCAGCGAAAAAATTATTCTTAAAAATTATTCTTAAAAATTATTCGAAAAACTATTGACGTTCTATTTTTCAGCAGCTGTTCTTGAGCACGCTTCGATGAGTTTCGGTAACTTTTAACATAAAAGCGATCGTTATTATTTAAGTAATTTTTTTGAGTTACTTTTTACAAAAATTTTAATAACTGTACTTTTTTATTGAATCAAGTAGAATACGTTTTAATATTAATCTTTTTTTTTTTTATTTGCCCTCACCAATTTTTAAAATGTTTCCTCGAAATCACTCTTAAATACTTTAAATACGTCTAACAGTTAATAAATATTTTTAAATCTATGGAATAATTTTAAAACCTATCAAACCCCTGTAAAATAATTATTTAAGTTTAAAATCTAAAACTAAAAGAAAGTATTTTTGTTCAATTTTATCGACAACGTTGCTATTGCTGAATAATTTTATTAAAATGTTAGCTTAAAAGATTTAAACTTTTTTTTTAATTTTTGAATTTTTTCTACTTGTAAATAATGAGCATATTTAATTTTTTTAAATTCAAACTTTTATTTCAACTGCGTGCGGTTTTTAAAATACTTTATTAAATGTTAAAATAATCGTAAATTACTTCATTAAAATTCCGCTCAAAAATATCTTTAAATATACTCAAACAAAAAATTTTTTGCTCGACGCAAATAGCCCTAGCTACACGCAAAATCGCCCTTGGACGACGTAAAATTCACATCGCCCGACGCTTTATCGCAAGGCCTGATATATATATATATATATATATATATATATATATATATATATATATATATATATATATATATATATATATATATATATATATATATATATATATATATATACATACAAAACCGCTTAATCTTGTTTGGTTCCTGTTTCAGGGTTTATGGTTAAAAGAAATAGCAAATAAAATAGATAAATTTAAAAAAAAATTGGGTCTCCTTAACCCTAGCAGAGTCTCTGGAGTCTTATGGAGGTGAATTTAATTTTAAAATGTTTATTTTAAATAAAGTTAATAGTGTGCTTTCACCTACTCTATTTAAATCAACCTCAGTATCAACAAAAATAATCAGATACCTTGATTATGTTATCAAGTGTTTAATTTTAACTTACAGTTAAACTTCTATAATTCAAATCTTCATGGGAAATTATTTTTGAATTATAAGAGTTTTCCAATTATAGAAGTTCAATTTTATATAATAAAGAAATAATGAAGGGACTAAGGATTTTGTTTTATTCAAATGATCTTTTGAATTATAGGAGTTTGGATTACAAGAGTTCAACCGTAGGGTTGTCACTCAAATTGGAATACCTGGAAATAGCATGAATCCCAGGGAAAACCTGGAAAACTCTTGGGATTTTTTAAAAGGGACAAAAATTTATAAGATCTAGGGAAAACTCAAGGAAAATAATTTTTTTTAGAAATTTTGTGCAATAATTTTTTTTTTTTAATATTTTGCTAATACATATAATTATAAGTTTGCAAGATGTAGGTGTTATTGTAAAAGTTTTAGTTTATCAAATATAGAGATTGTGTTTGAGTAAGGATGATAATGCTCTCGTTGATGGTAATGATCTAGTGGCAACCCTGAACTGTTACTTGGTTCCTATATCCACTAATCATTTTTTTTACATCATTCATCCTATCATTGGTTGTTTATTAATTTGTAGTTAGTTATTTTTTTAGTAGTTTTGCTACGACCGTTACTACAATAAATAAATGTATTACATATAATAAAATACAAAACTTGTAACACATTATATTTAAAAACTACAAAATTTAGCTTTAGATCAATATTTGATACATACAACAAATATTTTTTTTACCTAGTAATTTGCTTCATAAAGTTTGACAAAGTTGTTTTGTTTAGTAGTAAAAAACTAAAGGCTACAACCACCAGGCTATGTTAAATGCATACAAAATTTAAAATTTTTATTCTTTTATATATTATTGCACACCTAACAAAAGTAAGGTTCAATGAAATAAGTGTAGAGTTAAAGTTTTTATGCATGATAAAAAGTGGTCCCTGGACTATCTTTTTAATAATGTATTTGTGAAATGTATTAAAATCGATAGAAGTGATATATTGCTAGAGTCCAGCCTACAATGGTTGCTTTTTTTTTACAAGTATAGCTTCTAAAAGTATTTTAGACAAGTATATCTTCTCTATGAGAATATTTTCACAGCTATAAATCCATATCTATTTTTTTTTTTTAAATTGGTTATTTTACAAAATATTGTAGTAAGTTACAGTAACTACAACAATTTGTAAAATTTAAATTCTTTACTAATCATCATGGATAGTTTTAGTTAAGTCTTTTTTATATAATTGAAAATGTTTGATAGGAACTTATTTTCATGCCTGAATTTAGAAATAAATTTTTCTTGATCCAAACGAATAATAATTTTAAAATTTTCTTTCATAAATAGTATAAATGTTTTGGAAACATTGTAACTTGAAGCAGGTTTTGTGGAAACATTGTAACTTGGATCAGGTTTTGTGGAAACATTGTAAACAGAAGCATTTTTTGAAAAGACCATTTTAATTGGGAATATTTTTTGTCTTTTAGATCTGAAGTATATTTAGTCTCTTATGTGTTTTAAAAATTGTGGTTGATATAATATTTTTTCCATTCACCCATATATTGTTTAAGTATGTTTATTCCATTCACCCATATATTGTTTATCGGGTTTTGTAAAGAAAAAAGTGCATTTGTGACTTTTTTTTTATAAGTATTTTCCATTCATAAATTCAAAAATCGATTATTTTTGGTTTACCAAAAATAATCGATTTGCTGGCATCTTTTCTACTTTAGGCTTGTTACATTTTTTGTATTCTTCTGTTTCTATAACAATGTTTTGTTTATATTTTAAGTCTTCTGATGTCATTGACATCTTTCTCTGAACTCAAAGATTCTTCAGGCTATTGAAGGATGTTACTTTAGCTACATAACAACTCTGAAGCAGCTATCTTCTCAAATAATTGTTAATAGTCTATTACTATAATAAATGCAACCTTGCATTTTTTGTATATAATTAAGTTGTGTTAGTAAATTAATGTTCCGTAGTTAAAAAAATAAATCATGTTCTTTAATTAAATAAAATTTATTTAAATAAAATTCAAATAAAATTTAAATAAAATTTATTTAAATAAAATTTATTTAAATAAAATTTATTTAAATAAAATTTATTTAAATAAAATTTATTTAAATAAAATTTATTTAAATAAAATTTATTTAAATAAAATTTATTTAAATAAAATTTATTTAAATAAAATTTATTTAAATAAAATTAGCCCAAGTCTGATTTGTAAAAGTAATAAGTAAAACTGCTTTTCTGATGTCATTTTCTGATGTCTTCTGATGTCATTGACATCTTTCAGGGATCTGAGGAGTGAATACTTCCCTCCCCCTCCTCCGCTATGACTGCTTATACCATGATTATTATTAAGAATTATTAAATAATTTCTCTTGCCATTGAATTATGTTGTCGTAAATAGAAACATGTTTTAGTTAAACAAACTCAAGTTATATTTTTTACAAACTATTCTTAAAAAAAAGCCAATTACCAACGAAAGAAAAATTGCACATCACTCCTTCATATGTTGATTATAAACTCTCAACTATAAATTCATATGTTGATTATAAACTCTTAACTATAAACTTTAAAATAATAAATTGAACAAAGAATTTAAAAAGTTCAAGATGCCACTGAAAGCTACAACATTAATTTTAAAGAAGTTTTTACTTGAGTAACTTTCTGAAATTTTGCCATATTCAAATCATTTTTATTTTTTAGGTCAGGTATGGTAAAGACATTAAATTAATTTTCAACAAATATAGCAACTTATCGAAATTAAATTTAAACTAATGTTGAATACATTTTTTATGTACTTAAATTTCAGTTTATACTCATTGCCGTGACAAGTGGGTTGGAGGGTCCCCCCTCCTTCAATCATAAAACCTGCTATTAGGACCCCAGATTTTTAAAAATTTCTCTAATAGGTATCACCAACAAAAAAAACCTAGTTTTGCAAAACGGCCCCTAAATTTCATAATGGGCCCCCTAAAATTGTCCCCCAGTAAGGTTGTGTGTGGAGCCTAGCCACGAATCTGTATATTTTATATATATATTCATATATATATATATATATATACATTCATATATATATACTTTTTATATATATATTCATACACATATATATATATATATTCATATATATATATATATATATATATATATATATATATATATATATATATATATATATATATATATATATATATATATATATACATATATATATATATATATATATATATCTGTGTATTTTGTATGAAAAAGTATGATGAACAACAAAACAATATGCAGGATTTTTTTATATATAAATATATTGTACTGTTAGGAATCGTCTATAAAGTACGTACGCTTTGATGGAGGTGAGGGGTCTGCAAATGGCCTATATGAGATGCGGTACAGGTGGTCAACTATAAAATAAGGAGACACTAAAATAAAATAAATATCATAAAATGTTGGGTAGGTAGGTTAAAAGCGTAGGTACTTTTAGAGAGGTGGCGGGTACTCAAAAAGCGTACAGCAAAATGCGGGGGAGGGAGGGTCGAAATAAAAGCGTGCGTACTTTATGTACTATATTAACCTTTACTTATTTGTTTGAATTTTTAGATATCGTTAAATACAGACGCACCCAAGTAGTTGTCATTAGCTATTTTTGATAAAATAAGTGGTTTTTAAAGAGAAAATTTGTTTTGCATTACTGAAAACTTCGATGTTGATTGAATGGGTGTCACATCATAGTCAGAAAGCTAATTTGCAACGTTTTTAAATTTTCTTTTGTCAATTTATTATTTGCATTGTAAATAGAACTGATAAATATGTCAATATGTCAGTATAACATATTTAATGTTGGTGAAGTGAGTTACATTAGTGGAGGTGTATTGGTTAGGCGAGGAGTAATTAAAGACGTGGTTAAATTCTTTAGTTTTACGGAATAAATTAAATAAATATCAAGAAAATTTGAATACACCGTTGTATTTTTGTATTTATTTTTATCATTTTAAATTATTGTATTTGAATTTTTGATTTATGCGTTGAACTGATCCTTGATAGCAAGTTAAGTATACCTTGAATAAAAAGAAATATTCTTTTTATTCAAGGCATACTTAACTTGCCATCCAAAAGTTAAAGACCACCTAATATATATACCTGTAAGAATTCATTTACAAATGAATTGCTAACTAATAGAGAACATTCAATAGATATCTATTTTTCAGAAAAAAAGCTGTTATTTGATAAAAATATATATTCTTTGATTATATTTTAGTCCAAATTGTAATGTGTAATCAGTTTGGTTACTAGTAATGCCATAAACATTCTTTTATGGTTATTATCAATGATGCTATAAACATCCTTCTATGGTTATTATGATATTTTGTACAATAGAGCATCACAAATTAATATTAAGAGGTATTTCTTTGGCTTAAAATTCTAGTTAAAGGCCGTTTTGAGGAAATTAAATTAATTAGCTGATATCATTAATAAACAAAAAAAACGATTGCGTATTATTTAATTTATTATGAAAAAATTAGAAAACAAATTATAGGTGACTATATAATAATGCTATTAAAACATTCAGCAAAAAAAAAGTAAATATACACACACTTTTAAAACATTTTAATGACTGAAATATACACTTAATTTACACAAAAGTTTCTGAATAGTTTTATCTTGCAAAGACAAAGAGACTGAATTAAAATATTTTGAAAATAGTTTTCTATCGAAAATGGCGGACTTGCAGTAAAAGTTGTAAAGGCGATTTAAAATTTTTTTTTCGATTTGGGGATGCAGACGATCTAGTAAGGGGGGGGGGGGGAATTTCAATTCTGCAAATCGGTTTTTTCCAAATATCGTACTATATTGGGCCAACATTTAGCCAATGCTTTTTTTCAGGCGTAATATTGCAATTCTACAAATCGATTTTTTGCAATTATCGTACTACGTTGGGCCAACATTTGGCCAATGCAGTTTAGGCTTAATAATTTGCTGTTCTTACATTTATGCCGTAGCCAATACTCGGCCAATGTAGTTGCGGATTAGTATATATTTTTAAATTTGTTGCAAAACATTTTTAAAAATAGCAGAGGGACATTATTCTTGGTTTTATTATTTTTTAATTTAATATCTCTGGATATTATTCATATTTTGTTTGCGTACAACAGTTAACAGCTTTAAGCTTATACACTAACTTTAGTTATAACTTAATTATTAATGATTTTATTTATAGATTTTTAAAGCAATACAAGATTGAATTTAGCAGAAGGCTAACACGGCTGTTTCACTCAATGTAAAAATGGGCATTACGTCACGAGTTTAGCAAAAACAATTTCCGCATAAAAAGTATTATAAAGTTCGGCATATAAAGTATAAAAATGTACGAACTTTAAAATATTAGCATTTTTTTTCTGTTATCGCTTTTATCTTCAAATAAAAAGTATATAGAAGAAATATCTTTTCTTGTTATATAAATATTTACATTAAACGGAATAAAAGTAAATATTGTTAAAATATTGCTATTGATTTGGAATCACTTTTCTGTTTTTTGCGATTTTTACAAAAAACCTGTCTTGGGCCAACTAAGATTTCATAACATAGCTACATGCTTGATGATTAAAATTTGGAATACTTATCAATAAACGTCTATTCTAACTGATTTTTGGTGCATAGTTTGTAATTTATTTATAAAAATTAGTTTTCAATGCATTTATATTTTAATTTTATCAATTTAAAATGCAAATCGTATTATTTTTGAACTCTGCACCATATTATTGAAATTTCAATCCTTTCTTTATATAAAAATCAAAAAATTATAATATGTACCTCTAGCTATGTTATGACATATATTTTCAAACTTGGCTGATTTAGAAACAAATTTTTCTAGTTTAATACGTAAATTTTTGTTTATATTTTAAAGCAGTCACGTGACGTTAAATACTTTACGTAAAAAAAAAAGAAAGTATTTTGGGATTTTTTTATTTCGCCTATTGTAGTGGCTGTATCAGTTCGCATTTGGTGTAAATAATGTTAATGTGTTTTATAATTAGTCTAGCTATGTTTATATTACATATTAGTCAGAAGAAATATAATTTTTCTGATTAATTTTACTAAAAAGTACCATTAAAATTTCGAAATTCTGCCAAGTTCGTCATTTTGCGCGTTTATTTAAAATCAGAGCAGCCTTGGATTATTATATTGAATGATAAAATATAAAACATTTAGTCAGTGTTCATATTCTTTTTACAGAACGTATTTATCTTTAATATTTCAAAAGTTATGAAAGTTTTAGTAACACCCCCTAAGTAACTATTTTCAAAAAATAACAAGAAGCCGTATGTCCACTCTGAAACAGCCGTGTTAAACTTCTGTTCTGGAGACAAAAAAGGAAGACAGCGAAAATGACCAGCCAAAATAAAGATTAAAGAGACAAAAAATTGTGTATATCTTGGTGTAGATGATTTATCCTCAATTTCTTATAATTAAACAAAAAATACTATTAAAGTTTGGAATTTACCTGCAACTCTAAACTCTTTACAGAAGTTCAATGTTTGCTCTGAGAAGCTGAATGAACAAAATTTATTAAATGGTAAGTTTTTATATAAAAGTCTTTATGTCTGATGATTGAAAATCTTTTTTCATAGGTTTAACTTTTACAATTTTAAAGACTTTTTCATATATTATAGTCAAAAAGTTAGAGTGTTTATTAACATTTTATTGTGTAATAATCAACATATTAAAGCTTACACCACAGGCTTGGTTGGGAAGCGGGATCGATTGCTCTCGAATACTGACCATGGAAATTATATTTAGTTGCGAAAAACTGGCCAGGTTTTTTAATCGATTTGAGAACATTTAAGTTTATGAACTTAACAAAAAAATTTTGTTGGATTTCAAAGTTGGTGTCACTAACTTTGAAATCCATTTAAAATCAATTGTTAAAAAAAACAACAGAGTATTCATATCAGTTTAAAGTTTTAACAATTGCTGGTGGTTTATTATTATTCATTATATAAACGTTTATTTAAATTTATCTAATAGACGAAGGTTATACAGTATTTTTATAGATGATATTATTTATAAAAATTGGGCGGACCTGTACTCGGCGCACCCTTTTTTTTTTTTTTTTTTTAATTTTACATTTGTTGGTCGTATTACAACTATATATTGCCAAAAAAAAAAAAAAAAAAAAAAATGATGATTATAATAAACTTTCACAAATATAAAATAAGGTATCTGAAAGAAGATCAAAGGATCTTGTCGTCAGAACCTTAAATAAGTTCAAACAAGCATTAACAGTATCAAATTTTTACAAATTTCATATATATATAATCCAAATATATATTTTATAATCCAAAGAGAGATCACGCGGATCTACTCACTAATATTTTATATAAACGTATACGTGAAGTAAAGAATATAAAATCAACAAAATAAGTAAGAATAAACTTTTTACAAATATAAATAAGAAAAGGCAAAGTTATTAATTTATATTATTAATAATAACATAATACGTCTTCTAATGAAAAAATTAGGGTTTTTAATTTACTTTTAAAAAAACGAAAAGTAATGGGTAGTTCGAAATCAAAATTGGGCAAAACAATTTTATTCCAAAGGTGTGGTGCCCGATAGACAATACAAAATTGATTAAAGTTCGTTTGACAGAAAGGTTCATTTAAAAAATCAGTATTTCTCAAATTGTATTTGTTGATGGGTTTCGGAGTAAAAATATCTTTGAAGACAGATTGAGACAAGTCATTTTTCCACATGTATACAAAGCATAAAACATTATATATATTTAGCTCGTATATATTTAAAATTCTCATTTCAATAAAATAATGTTTTGCGTGAGAAAAGCGATTTGCAAAGCAGATTAAACGGATAGCATGTTTCTGACGGCGATAAAGACGTTGCAACTTACTTTTTCTGTACTACCCCAGGCGATATTAGCATAATTTAAATAACTGTGTATAAATGAATAATAAAGTTTGATTAAAATTTTCTTATTGAGGTAGATTCGTGCTTTATATAAAACTCCTATGTTTTTTGAAATTTTAGTGCTTATGTAGTCGATATGATGATTTCAAGTGATGTTTTCATCAAGGTAAACACCTAAAAATTTTGTTACGGAATCCCTTTTTATTTCATTTTGATCAATAAAAATTTTAGGTAAGTTTAATGGCAAATATCGTTTTTTTTTAAAGGTTCATTTAAAAAATCAGTATTTCTCAAATTGTATTTGTTGATGGGTTTCGGAGTAAAAATATCTTTGAAGACAGATTGAGACAAGTCATTTTTCCACATGTATACAAAGCATAAAACATTATATATATTTAGCTCGTATATATTTAAAATTCTCATTTCAATAAAATAATGTTTTGCGTGAGAAATGATGGGTTTGATGAGAAATTGATGGGTTTCGGAGTAAAAATATCTTTGAAGACAGATTTGGAAAAGTTTGAAAAATTTGAAAATTTGGAAAGCGAATGGAATAAGGTCCACTTTGTTTTATTAGAATTTAGAGTTAACTTATTACATTTAAACCAACTCGATACATGTATAAGCTCTTTGTTCATTGTTTTAAAAAGTTCAAAGATATCACTGTTAGAAAGAAATAAGTTAGTATCATCTGCAAACATAATACTTGTTAGTTTAGAGGCTTTATTTAAATCATTAATATAAATTAGGAAAAGGAGTGGACCAAGAATTGAGCCTTGTGGGACTCCACATGTTATAGAAAGACAATTGGTGTGATAACCGTCATTACTCGGAACAAATTGTTTACGATTTGACAAATAGCTTTCAAACCATTTTAAAACTTTATTTTTTATTCCATAGTGTTTAAGTTTATGGATTAGAATTTGGTGGTCAACCGTATCAAAAGCTTTTGATAGATCAATAAAAAGTCCTAGAATATATTGTGATTTTTCAAATGATTTTGAGATTTCCCGTACAAATTGGATAATTGCATGTTCAGTTGAGCTATCCTTTTTAAAACTGAATTGATTAATGTTAAGTAATTTATTAACATGAAAATATTTGTATACTCTGTTATATATAATTCTTTCTAAAATTTTTGAAAAGATGGAAAGAACAGAAATAGGGCGATAATTACTTATAATTGATTTGTCCCCTTCTTTAAAAATAGGAATAATTTTGGCAATTTTTAACAGTTTGGGGAAAACACCTTGATGGATAGAAGCTTTAAAAACTTTAAAAAGAACAACTTTTAGCTGTTCAAAACAATCTATAATAACGTTTCCATTTATTTGATCTGCTCCAATTGCTTTATTTTTTTTTAAAGATTTGAAGGCTCTTTCAAACTCTTCAAACAACAATTCAGAAGACAACTCAACTGAACCAATGCAATTATCAATGGGTACTAGAAAATCAGTAAATAAAGATTTGGTGTTTGGGATTTTTTTAGAAAGTGTTGGACCTATATCGATAAAAAATTTGTTAAATTCTTGAGCTATAGTTCTTGGTTCGTATAAAATTTTGTTATCGACTCTAACTATTTGTGGCAGAAAACCTGAGCATGATTTTTGTTTTCCAATAATTTCATTCATTATTTGCCATTTGCGTTTTGTGTCATTTTTAAATGTATTGAGTAATTGGGAGTAATAATTTTTTTTTAGATTTTTGCGAATTGTTTCAAATAGGTTTTTGTAGTCCTTGTAAATTTTTTCGTTTTTAGGTGTTTTTGTTTTTAAAAAATTTATATATAGTTTTTGCTTAATTTTGGACGATTTTTTAAAGCCCTTAGTGATCCAGGGTGTATTTAAGCTCTTAGTAGTTATTTTATTTTCAATGATTGGGAAATTAGCATCGTATACAGAAAAAAATGTTTTGAAAAAAGACTCATAGATATTGTTAGCATTATCATTAAAATTTATGTTATTCCAGTGTAGTAATGAAAGTTGATTTTTGAATAAATTAAGGTTAGCCTCATTATAAATGCGTTTTCTAATTACTCTTTGTGCGGTTAAAGTTTTTTCAGAGTTTGTATTATCTAATTTTAGGAATATAGGGAAATGATCTGATATATCGGTTCGCAAAATACCTACTTTTAAATCATTGTTGAAAATATCTGAAGTTATTATATTATCTATTAGAGTTGCTGAATTTGTCGTTACTCTTGTAGGTTTGTTTATTAAAGATACTGAACCCGTTTCAAAAATTTCATCATAAAAATTTTTAACTTTAAGGTTATCATTATAAAGAAAACAATTCATGTTTAAATCTCCAATTATAAAATTTTGTTTTTTTTCAACGGTACCTTTTTTAATAATTTGTTGTAAAAACATGCTAAAGTTTTCGCTTACGCCATCAGGTGGCCGATAACAACAGCTTAGTAAAATTTTTTTTTTGTTGCAGTTAGTAATTTCTATAGTTGCAATTAGTGTTCGGCACAAATTCAAATAGTTTGATCAAATATGCGTCAAATGTTTGAAATGGCCAAATTCAAATCTTCCTATTTTGAATTTAGATCAAATTCAAATCTTTCCAAGATTTGATGTATATTTGAACGTTATTTAACTTATTTCATTTATTAATTTTAGTTATCTGAATCTATAAATTTTATTCATATTACAGCATTTGTTACTATTTCTCACACATTACAGCTTCTTTTATTCTTTTTAATCCAACCAAGACTTCAAGCACTGGCAAGCTTGAATGGTATCTGCAGAGAGAAGATTTCTTTTGTCAGTAATAAGATTTTTTCCTAATGAGAAGAGCCTTTCTGATGATACAGATGTAGCAGGAATGGCCAGGTAATCTCTGGCCATTCTGGATAGGTTTGGATATTTATCAGATCGAGATTTCCACCAAAGTAATATGTTGCTATTATTGCCGCCATCTAGCTTACTTGTATCATTACAATAGTTTTCAAACTCATTACATGGGTTTGATGAAACACGCGATTTGAACGGGGTATATTTTGAAACGTTTTGAATGCTTGTAGCAGTTGTAATATTGCTTGGGGCATAATTGATTTGATATTCACAATTGACTGTGTCCATAATCTTTGTATACGACTCGCTGTTTGCGCCCTTATCATTTTTGTAATATTCAATACCAAATCTTGGGTCCAGGACAGTGCAGATAGTAAAGCAGTCACTAGTCAAATTATAATATCTTGAAATTTTTGCGAACGCTGCAACTGTAGAGCGGTGTAGATTATCTTCAGGGTTGGTTTTTGTGGTCATCCATTCAGTAATGTGATCCAAAAGAATATTGAAGAGAGGAACCACCAAAGACAATGTGGAATATGAATCACCACTAATGAGCTGGGTAAATTCCTGGAATGGTTCAAGATACAAAACAATTGTTTCAAACCTGTTCCAAACATCTGGTGAAATTGATAGACAACAGTCTGGATTGTTTGCAGTTGAGTCAAAATCGCAAAAATACGCAATGAAACCAACTTTTAATTTCATTGCTCGTTTAAGCATATCAGCTGTTGAGTTCCATCTTGTAGGGACATCAAGTATTGGTTTTAAGGTGCAATTTGATTGCTGGAAACCTTTGAACCTAGAATATGATTGAGGACTAGATCGGATTTTTTTAATTCCTGTTCTAAGTTTTACAAGATCATCTTTTAAAACATCCAAACCTGCTTGCGCGCCCAAATTCAGCACATGAGCAAAACACCGGATATGCTCAAAGGTGGTTTTAATTTCGTACTTGGAATTTAAAAAATCCATAAATGAATTATTATTGGAAGCATTATCTAAGGTAATGCCCATTCCTTTGCTTGTAAGACCGAATTCAATCAAAACTGACAAGAATGCATTAGATAAATTTGAACCTGAATGGGAATCAGGCAAGGATTTGAAATCAAGAGTTTTGGCATGTAGGTTCCAGTCTTTGTCAATGTAATGAGCCGTTATGCCCATAAAAGCAATGTTGTTGGGTGATGTCCAACAGTCAGTGGTGAATGAAACCTTTGAGTCAAGATTCAAAAAAAGGGTCTTTAGCAATTGTTTTTTGGTGTTGTAAGTGTCCATTATCTGGCGTTTTAATTGGCGCGCACTCATGATTGACAAATTTGGTTTCAGTAGAGTGAGTAGTTTACGAAAGAGACTGGACTATACCTCATTAAATGATTGATCATTCTTGACAATCCAGCTAACTAAGTATTCATTGAATAGATCTGGAGAATAAACGATTGGTGTCATTATCATGTCATCTAAACGTCGTTGCTTTGGTTCTCTGTCCCCAAGTAATTTGCTTTTGTGTTGAGAATTTAAATGGTTCATTAGATTTGTTGTCCCACCTTTATTGTAAGCATACTTGTTCTTGTGCTTTGGACAATGCTGGCATATGGCCTTGGTTTTGTCATGCTCATCAACTGTGAAATGATCCCATACAATTGATTGTGAACGTTTGGTGGTTTTTGTAACAGAAGAAGATTCGGGTTCTGGATTATCCGATATAATTAGGAATGTATATTTGATTTCTTTCAAAACAATAGTTTGGTACTAATTAATCATTCAATCAATCAATCAATATATATTTCTGAAATAGATACATTTCAAGGTTGTTTACAAATAGTAAATATACTAATATTAAGTAAACACCTAATGAAAATGATTAAAATAATAATGGTTTAAATAATAAAAATAATATTAATAATAATGATAACAATAATAATAATTATATATAAGTCACTTGTCTTTATAAATACAATAGCTACATAAACAAAGTTAGACAGTTACAAACAGTTACAACTGATAAAACGTAAAAGTAAACAATGACATATAGCAACTATTATAATGAAAAACAAGGAAAAATAATTAATGAAAATAAGAATAACGAATATTAAATTATTAAAATAGAAATAATCATAATATAGTTTAAAAAAAAAAAAAAAAACATACATAAACAGATCAAATTTACAAAAACAGCTACAGTAACAGCAAACAATACAAACACAATAGCAACAACAACACAAGTTTTCACAAACATACTACAAACAAAACGGCAAACTTAAACCGACAAAAAAAAGATTAACAAATAAATAAATTAGGAAATCTACCTGAAACCTGGAAATATAAAAATAAGTTATAGTAAAACTAAAAAAAAAAATTCTTTGCTTTCAAGCAAGCTATTATTATATTTTTTTATTATTTTCTTTTTTCAAATGATTGTTTCTTTCTCTGAATGTTTTTCGATTCGTTATTGTTTTACTTTTTCCATTTTCATTGTGGTTAAATTGTATTTGCAATTTTTTCTTTTCATTTTTACATATATTTTTTTCTACGTTTTTTCTTTTAATCTTGTACTTTGTTTACATTTCTTTTCTTTTTTTCTTTCTCTATGCTCTTTACTTTCTCTTTAATATTAACAAACTTTAATTCATAGTCATAAGAATAAATAGTCTGGAAATAAAGGCCGTTTCCATTGTTTTGCCGTTTTATGTTGAAACTCGTATCAACGACCCGCTGAAGGTGCACAGAAAGATAAACAAAACTATATTTAACATTACTCTCTTTAAGAGTTTGAATTGAAGACTGGTTTTGAGATTTAATTTATATAGTTTTTGAAAATTTTTTGTATTAATTATTTTTCTTATCTGTTAAGAAAAGATTATTTAGTTTTAAAAATCTATTTTACATAGCTAAAAAAGTTATAAATAAGATATATATATAATATATATATATATATATATATATATAATATATATATATATATATATATATATATATATATATATATATATATATATATATATATATATATATATATTTATATATTAACATATTCACAACTACTTTAGTTTTGATTTGTAGATTTTTATACTTGCTCTGTTCTTTTAAGAACATTAAGCACTCTATTTTGTAAAATATATTTTAAAATTGTCAAAATGTAATATACTTTAATATATATTGTAATAATATATATCAAAGTAATTACACATAATATATATATATATATATATATATATATATATATATATATATATATATATATATACATATATATATATATATATATATATATATATATATATATATATATATATATATATATATATATATATATATATATATATATATATATAAATATATATATATATATATATATATATATATATATATATATATATATATATATATATATATATATATATATATATATTATATACTTATAAACAAGTTGCATTGGCTGAAAATTAGAGAAAGAATATATTTCATGGTTCTTCTAATAATACACAAATCTATTATTCTGGAAGCATTAAAGTCATATATATATATATATATATATATATAATATATATATATATATATATATATATATATATATATATATATATATATATATATATATATATATATATATATATATATATATATATATATATATATATATATATATATATATATATATATATATATATATATATATATATAGTAGTATATTAGTAGAATTACTATTTATAAATATTCATGAAATTATTTTTCAGAATATTTATATATGATATGATATTATATAATAAGTTATTTAATTATCTTCACTTTTTTTTTCCAGATGTTTGTAAAATGGTTTATTGTGTTGTGTCAATAGATCAAAAATCAATACTAATGTTGATTGATTTTTTGTTCTTTGACGCAAAAACTTGAAATTTGGTAGAAAAATTTTGCTCTTTGACATACTGGGAAAGAAAATATTTTTTCAATGATTGGATTTTACTATTCATGACTAATAAGAAGTAATTTTTATTAACGGTGAGTAAATTTTCCAAGTTAGTGTAATATTGGTCATATAAGCATATGTATTTAAGTTTGATGTTTTTAAACATTTAACTATTATGAATATTAAGTGTTAGCTTTATTTCACTAGCTTCAAAATTCTGAAATTACTTTACTGTTTATGATATCAGAATCATTTTAGACTGGATATGCTTTGAGTGAGATTTTTATTAAATTGCCAATTAAAAATATTAAATTAAAATATATTTTAAAAATGGTTTTTTCAAATCTTTGTAAAAAAAACTTTTGTTTGTTTAAAAAACTCTGAAAATGACAAAATATTTAGCATTTATAAATTAATATTACAAATATTTTGCTTAATATTTTTTTAGTTTAACATTGTATCTAGGAAATTTATTTCTTTAATTGCTTTTCTATATAGTCAAGTCTAACAAAATTAAAAACCTAATTGATATATTTTATTGGAAATTCTTGTGTAAACACATAAATATTTCTCTATTTCTAGATTATCAAGGGTCAAAAATCATTTAAACATTTTTTAAATTTATTGACACAACTAGATAGATATATATCAATGATTTAAATTCATTGACACAACTAGATAGATATATATCGATGGCATTATGCACAGAAGTATTAAGTACAACATTTGGTCAAATTGAGCTAAGTACACGAAAACTGTTGTATTATTCAAAGATTATTCTGTCCGAATATGGTCAGTGTATGATAAATTGTTATGAGTCTACTAATTGACATTACGTGTCAAGTATAAAAACGAAAAAAAAAATTGTATGCACAAATGCTCAAAGTGTCCTTGCCACATTTGCATTTTTAGTTTAACACTTAACACTTCTGTGCATAATACCATCAATATATATATATATATATATATATATATATATATATATATATATATATATATATATATATAATATATATATATATATATATATATATATATATATATATATATATATATATATATATATATATATATATATATATATATATATTTATATATATAGTCTTGCATGGTAGTCACAAAGTTTTTCCCATAAACTGTTGTTTTAAAGAGCGCATTAATAAGCCTGACCAGAAAATGTTGAAAAACTTCATAAATTTTTTTTTTTTTTTAAATGATAGACTGCCTGCCCAAAACAAACCCTCAGTCGATATAGCAGCACTCCCTTGCAAGCCAGGCTATTTGTCAGTCGATGTAGCAGCACTCCCTTGCAAGTCAGGCTATTTGTCAGTCGATGTATCAGCACTCTGTTGCAAGTCAGGCTATAAGATAGTCGATGTAGCAACACTCCCTTGTAGCAGCAGGCTATAAGATAGTTGATGTAGCAACACTTACACATGTTTTAAAAATGTTTTTTTAATAAAACAAAAACAAAAACACCACTAGTTAAAAAAAACTTTTTACTCATTATTATTGGGTTTTTTTTAAAAACCAATAAAATTTAATGTACTTCCGCATTAATTTAATTGCTTTGACATTTCCACAACAATAAAATGCAGCTTAAGAGACAAGGTAAAAAAATTGTAGTCGAAAGAGACTTTTTTTACCATAAAAGTTTTTTTCGACTACACTATAAGGATATATATATATATATATATATATATATATATATATATATATATATATATATATATATATATATATATATATTGTGTTTTTGCTTTAACTAAGTTTTTTTTTTTTATTTTCTCTTTCGTTAATATTTATTATTTTTTTAAATTTTTTTTCCAGATAAGTTTAGGTATGTTTTTGTATTGCGTTTTTAAATTTTAAAAATATGCCGTGATCAAATCGTTAAAATATTTTTTTTTTGCGTGGTCATATAAAGACGTGAAATCGCACGTCTTCCTGTGAAAGCCTGATAATATTATTATAAATTAGTCGTATATATTAATCTAAAATATTTATATCTATATTGTTTATAGTTATTATAAAATATTGTATACAGTTATTATATATATTATTTGTATTATTATAGTAGAAATATATAAATTATATAATATTATTATAATATACTCGTATATATTGATGCTTAATATTTATAATATCTATATTGTTTATAGTTATTATAACGTATCGTATATAGTTATTGTATATATTATTTGTATTATTATAGTAGAAATATATTATAAATTGTATAATATTATTATAAATTACTAGTATATACTAATCCATAATATTTATAATATCTAAATTGTTTATAGTTATTATAATGTATCATATATAGTTATTATATATATATATATATATATATATATATATATATATATATATATATATATATATATATATATATACATATATATATATATATATATATATATATATATATATATATATATATATATATATATATATATATATATATATATATATATATATATATATTATTAGTGATATCATATTAGAAATATATTGTAAATTACATAATATTATTATAAATTATTAATATATAATAATCTATAATATTTATATCTATATTGTTTATAGTTAATATAACGTATCATATATAGTTATTATATATATTATTAGTAAAATTATGTTAGAAATATATTAAACATATTATAAATTATATATATATATATATATATATATATATATATATATATATATATATATATATATATATATATATATATATATACAAATCGTTTATATTAATCTATAATATTTATAATATCGTATCCATAATATTCAAGAAAATTTAAATTTGGGCAACCTTGTGTTTAGATTTTTCACAATTTAATGTCGTAATAGAGCTATGACTATATTAATATGTAATGTGTCTATGACTATATTAATGTATATATATTTTTTCTGGTGTTCTAAAGTTTAGTTGTGAACTGAAAGTTATTTTATTTGTATATTGTATAATGATAACAGATAGATTATTGCCTAAAGTCGTTGCTTAAAATTTTTACGCAGTTTTGATGATAAAAAATAAATGTTAAAAAAAAAACTGAAAAGAAAAAGCGCATTTTTTGTCTAAAAAAATGTCAAATTAGGGAGTATTAAAATGCAAATTTCTTGATAACCATAGGTGCTACAAAATTGGATAAACTTATTTTGAAACGAGATTAAAATTTTGCATAAAATGAAATTAAAATTAACATTTCAACTTAATTTTATTACAAGATCATAAAATGGACTGAAATGCCTAATTGTACGTTTTTTGTACGTGTAGTGTTTGCTGGGTATATATACAAGTTTTGCATTTTTATATAAAATATGCAAAATTTGTGTATACTACAAGTTCATATAAATTTTTTTAAAATTATACATATTTTCATGGCAAAATTTTTTTTTCATGTTTTCACTTTTATTACATTAATACTTTACGCATCATCAGTGTTTAACTGTTTGTAAATGTCCCTCACTATTGTATATATATATGCAGTTATTAAGTGGAAATATATTGATTGATTAATTGATTTTATTAAAAGTTTTTAAAGAACTTTCCCACGCTCAAATCTATGTAAAATATAAGATTTTATTCTTATTTCAAATTATTAGTACATTTGCGTCGGCGAACGCTCGTATCTAAGTTTCAGCGTAATTTCAACGTTATTTCAGCGTTTATTTTTCAACGTTAATTCAACGCAACGTTTTTAGTTGAAAATCAGCGTTGATTCAACGCTGATTTTCAATTAAAACAAACGTTGAATCAACGTTGAAATTTCAACGTTTTTTTTTTTTAACGTTGAACTAACGTTGAAATAACGTTGAAACTTAGATCGTTATTTTTCAACCATATATCAACCATTTCTCAACGTTGAAATAACGTTATGTGCTTGCTGGGTTAAAAGCTTTTTAATCAGAAAGTTTACTAAAACTATAAAATAACTGCTTTTTTAACATTATTTTATTATGATTATTTTTGTAACAGTTTTATTATAGCATTATTTTACAATTGATAACAATTTATTCTATTCAGATCTAAATGCAATCAAAAATACAAAAAATATTAGGCTACTACTATGTATGAAATGTATGTAATGAGTTTTAAGCGACGACGACGAACAGTCTTTCTTTTTTATGGCTTTTAGAATGTAATAGTAGGTCGAGTGAAAAAGAAAAACTTGAATTACCTATCCTGGAGGAGAAATGCAAAAATTTGGCGCAAATTTATATAAACGATGGAGATGAAGAGAAACTTACAGGAGAGGTTTGTCATCTGAATACTCTAAAGTGCAAAAACTTTTTCGGTCCAAAAGACTTTCTCACGTCAATAAAGCTATTGAATTTGATCTACCAGAAAGATCTACAGACTCTCATATAATTAATATTTACTTGCTACACATTTTAAACACAATTCCTGTTCTGTCACCGAAGAAGAGCAGACACTCAGTTAGCTTGCTCTAGTCAAGACATCGAAAAGATCTACAATGACTCAAAACCGGCTTATCAGTCTCCTAGTTATGTCTGTTCGGTGCTATCTTGCAAAAACTCTATGCTGCAACGATCGTTGAAAATTTTGCTATAAATATAGTCCGTAGAATAGCTATTACACTTTAGGCTTACAGTTAGTCGCAATATAATATAATACTCGTGTGTTTATGTTTATTTTTAAATTTATTTATTTTTGTTTTTTCGTAAAAAAAATAGTAACCTTAAACTAAAATAGGTCCTCTCGGCCTTGTTGAGGTAAATTCAGTAAAAAAAAAAAAATCCAATTCCTTTAGCGTTTGAATTAGTAATATATCATATATATATATATATATATATATATATATATATATATATATATATATATATATATATATATATATATATATATATATATATATATATATATATATATATATATATATATATATATATATATATATATATATATATAAATATATATATATATATATATATATATATATATATATATATATATATATATATATATATATATATATATATATATATATATATATATATATATATATATATATATATATATATATATATATATATATATATATATATATAATATATATACTATATATATATATATTTTCAAAAGAGAAAAATGTGAAAAGACTTTATCATATTTCCAGTTTTCTCTTATATTTTTATGAGTTATTTTAGTAATTTTAGCCTTATCATGATCAGAAACTTAACAGAAAGTTCTTCTTTATTAAGTACCGAAGATGCTAATTAAATCTTTTAAGGGAAGCAATAGCAACAATGTAGACTTTTTTCATAAACAAGCATTTCTTTGTAGAGTTTTAATTTATTAAATGGTACATCAATTGTGTTTGTACTGGTACAACACTTTATACTGGTTCCTCAACTTTAATTTTTCTAAAAGTGGTATCTGAAGTTAATGAAAGTTTAGGCCATAGATCAATTTTGAAGTGACTAAATGGCTCGTAATTTGGAGATAAATAGACTGCAGGCACACCAAAGTAACTTTTTATCGAAGTGTTCTTCAATTATCTTTGCAAAACTATTTATCTAACCTGAGTTTGATGTAGTTATGTCTAAAATCATTGTTCCAACTGTTTTTTCTAGTTTCCAGGTCTTTACAGCATCTATGGTTGCTGTTGCCTGACTTCGCCCAGTTGTATCGGGAATCCTAAACACAAGCAACATTTTTCCTTTAGGCGCACTTGGTTTTCTTGTTAAAAAACCAAACGTTTTATTTTAATCCACCTCAAGTACCAGCTTTGAATCCCAGTGAATGTAAAAGTAAAAGTACACTGATGAAGTGCATATTTTTTTAATATCATCGGAAATTTGCTATCGAATTTTGTTACCTTATCTACTTGCTGTGCTTTTTGAGATGAAATTGTGACATAATGCTTCAGTTAAAGCTAAAAGGATCCCAGATCTTTCTCTGTTAGATAGATTTAACCTATCATCCATTAAGGAAACTGTAGGGCGTTCTAATATCTTAATTTTTTCTTTTGTCTTAAGTTCTTCCTTTTTATCGGAAATTTTGACTTCATTATCAAATTCTGGCAATTAATTGGATCTATCATTTATATACTCTTGATTTCTCTTTTTCAAAAGCTTTTGTTTTCTGTGATTCTTTTTGCTCCTATCTTTTTACTTTCATAATATAATTTTTATTTAATGAGCCAAAAAATTGTTTTATTTAATTTCTACTTTTACTATATGACTTTTAGAGCTGCTTTAAGGATTTTTTTTGGTATATGCGAGATCACGGTTTGGCGCCCCCTATTATAAAAAAAGTGTATTTCTTAAAAAAATTTGAGAGTTTATTTTTATGTGTTTTTAAATAGAATGTTACTAACATAACTGTTTCTTAAAAATTGATAATTTAGAAAAACTCCTTTCTCCGCTGGCCACTGATACTGGGAGCAAAAGCAAAATTTTTAATACTACGCACACATTAGGAATGATGTCAATCAAACAGTTTTGAAAATGTTGACAATGACAAATCTGTTTCGGGGAAGCTATTGTTCTATCTATCGTTTGGCAAAATTGGTGCTAAGATTATAATTTCACCTAACAGTTCATTCCTGTTGACGTCACTCTAGACTGACATCAACACTGTGAGATCTCACAAGACACACGGTGTGATCACACAAGAGCTCTTGCCTTCTACAAAATTGTATTCGCTTGTGTAAAATCAAAAATTTAAAGCGTTTAAATTGTTTGTAATGCAATTTGCAATGCGATTGCGGAAATATTCCTACCTATAAAAAAAATATATATATAATATAGTTCTTTAAAGAGTTTTTTTCACGACCAAATAAAACAACAACCTCTCCATGAATGACGATTGTAAACATAAATCCTGTTTAAAAAAACATTATTCAGACAAATATTAGTCGGAGGAAATATTTAAAGCGTAAATTATTTTATTTAGCATTTATTTAAACACAAACAAACCGAAGTTTTATTTACAAAGGAAAATACACACTCTAAAAACAGTCCGTTATAAAAAGTAACAGATTGCGCTTTTTCGTTAAATTAACGAATTAATTCGTTACCAAAAACCAGAAAATTAACGGAGTAAAATTAACTATTTACGGATTCTTAGAAATTTCGTTAATTCAAGCGTATTCATAAGAAATATTTATTCTTAATACTAATAATTCAACGGATTAAATATTCTAATCGGTCAAAAAAAAATTTTCAGTATATTATAGCTTTTTATTTTGAAAATGATAAAGTTTTGAATGCGTTTTTTTCACATTTACATTTACATCGTAGATAAAAGTTGGTTGCAGTAAGTGTAATATGCCAGTTTTTAAAAAGCTTTACATTTAGTAGACAAAGTAAATGGATAAATATAATTTAAATTACGCTCTGTTATTTGTAATTTCGAAGGTTATTTAGATTATTTTAAATTTTCTATATAAAGCTTTATATAGAAAATTTAACCATAAGGTTTATTTTGTTTTAAATTAAAAGCCATTAGTATTACTAAATAATATATAATAACATATATGGTAAGTTAATACATATCATATATGGTAAGTTACTACATGTCTAAATCTAGAAAATTATGCAAGAATATATGCAATCCATATAGTCTATATTATAGAAATAAAAGTTCAACTAATCCTTTACTAGTAGTAAAGGGTTAGTTATTTACAATTATTTCTATAATATAGACTAAATGGATTATTTATACTCTTTTTTAACTTTATATTTTAAACATATGACATGTAGTAACATACCATATTAGTTTAAATCAGTTGTAAAATTTAAAATGTTAACATCTTTGATAGGTATATTTATTTAGGTTAGTTACAGCTAAGTTTACATGGCTAGTTAATATGCTTTTTTAAATTGCAATTTTTATTAATTTCCAAATTAAACATGTGGCATCCAATATCATAAACTAAGTTTATACTGGTGTGTTTATATTATTTCAAAATTTTTTGTTTTAGACACATGGCATTTGCTATCCCACTGTAAGTTAAAACTAGTTGTAAAATTAAAAAATTTATATTGGAACTTCTATTTCGTTTAACATTCATGTTTATTTAATTGAGTTACACCTAAGGTTATATATGAGTTATTTATACTATCTTAGAATTTGCTGCTTTAGAGGCACGGCATTTAGTGTCACATTGTAGGTATAAATTGGTTGTAGAATTTATATTGTAACTTGCATTTTTATTTAGTTGAGTTTAATCTAAGTTTATATTTGATGTGTTTGTATTATTTTAGAATTTACTGTTTTAGACACATAGCATGTGGTATCCCACTGTAAGTTTGAACTAGTAAATTTAAAAAAATTATATTTTAACTTGCATTTCTTTTGGCATGCATACTTATTTAGTTTAGTTAAGACTAAGTTTATATCACACTTTTTTTAACTATTATTCTACTATATTCTATATTCACTATTATTTTAGAATTAGCTATTTTAAACATGTGACAAGTGGTATGACACTGTAAGTTTAAATAAGTTGTAAAATTAATTTTTTTATATAGTTGCTTGCATTTTTTTTGGTCTGCATATTTAATCTTGTTTTGATTTATCATAGTTTTTAAAAGGTTAGAGACCTTATTTTTTGCTCCTGATAGGTATTGATGTATGTGAAATGTATAGAATCTTTCAGTTATCAGATAATGTCAAGGTAATCTTATACTTTTTTTTTAATTTACATTTTAATAAAGATATAATTTACTTGTTCCATTTAACTTTATCTTTAGAAAACGATATCAGATAATTAAAATAACAAAATTTAGAATCAAAATTTATATATAATGAATTACCAAAAACATTTTCTATAGTGTTATCAGTAACGTTTTATTTTGGTTTTATACTAGGTATGTTATTAAGTTTCCATATTTTCCTTATTTTATTTTATATTAATCTTTAAGGAGTTCACAGCATGGTGTCCGATTTAAAGTGCGAACCTGTGTACGAGTAATAACAGTATTCAAAACCAAAACCTATTTAAATCAACCAAACCAAAACTAGCGACCAAAAACTAATATCTTTGCATTAGTTTATTTTAAACATCTATTATATATGTGTGTGTTTTATATAAATGTACTAGCTTAAGTATAGTGTATTAAAAATATTTTTTTAAACTATTTTTATTGTAATTTAAAGTATATTGGATTAAATATTATAAATATTTAATTAGTTTTCAATTTTTGGTTAAAACGTTTTAATGTAGAATATCGAAATAAAATAATGCAATTAAATAAAAATGCAAACATTAACAAATATAAGGATTATTTGGTTATGAAGTCACAATTCTGGCCTCTCTATTTTTAGATTTTAGTGATTTTAACGAAATAATCACTAAAATAACTTTTTAACACATTTATTTCATAGGAATAACAACTGCGGAAAATTTGCTGCCTAGTGTAATAACTCCTTAATTTAAACGGATTATTCGTTGCACTAACGAAATAAATCCGTATATTCAACGGACTATTCCTAACGGAGTTTAATTCGTTAAAATTTTAATTCGTTAACTTAACGGATTTCCCGTTAGTGCAATAGTGACAGATACAATTCGTTGTATATAACGGATTTTTTCTTAGAGTGCAGTAAAATCACAGAATTTCAAAGGGACCAAGGAAAACGGTTTGACAAAATGAATGTTCAACTTAAGCAAAGTAAATAAAAGTAAAATAATTCTTTTAAATTTTAAGGGTCTATAGAAAACAGTTCAAGATGGTTTTTTGCACGAATCTGGCGGGTTTTTTCATTTAATCTGTCGGTTTTTCTTTATCGTAACTAACTTTGTTTTTAATGCTTCACTTAATTTAACTTTACTCCTTATTTACAATTTAAGCTTCTTTTTATTTTAGTTTTTTAAAACCCTAAAATGAATAACGCACAAATACAATGCACAGAAATTAATGTTAAGTTTGAGAGAAATTTAATCATCAATCTTTTTATTAATGAAGGGAAAAGCATAAAAAAAGTATCGAAACTCATGCGTAGAAGTGAGACTTCGATACTGCGTCTGGTCCGTCAAAATATATCAACCGGTAATATCAGTCCTGGCGTTAGCGTAGTATTCGATAGTCTGGTTGTACTGAGGTAATAAGAAATAACAACCACAATCTTCCGGAGACAAAAGGTAAAATTGGTAATTGGTGCCAATATTGTTACAATAAGGCGATTGTTAAAAAATTTTTTCAAAGTCGACTAATTTTGACTTTCGACCAGTCAACTTTTAGTCAATTTTATCGAAGTCGATAACAACACTAAAAAAAATGTATATATTTTTTTTATATAATTAAATTTGTTAAAAAAAGTAACATTGTTGACGCCTAATTTTCTTTTCCCCCTCCGCTTGTCAGAATTTGTCTCCTATTGTCAAAAAACTTCAGAATTCTAACCTCCCCTCCCTCCCTATTTTTTTGACATAACGGACAGCCACTAATTGTATTTACTAGGCTATAAACTCGAAATTTTAGACACCTTTTAAAAGTTAACGACTTGGGTTTTAGCAACCTTAAAAAAATCGATAGCCGTATTTCTGTAGATTGTTTTTCTAAATTAGTAATTATTACTATTATTTTTTCTCAGTCTTCGCTTGTTGCTAAGCAATCAAAAAATGAAGACTTTTTATTAAGACAAGAGTATAGAATCAACGGCAAATAGAGCCATTTTAGATGTAAAATTATCATGAAGATCATTATTGTAAATAAGAAACAATACAGAAGCAAAGATAAAACTTTGTGGTACTCCTAAAGCTATTCGATATGAAGAAGAGTGTAAGTTTTCAAGAATAACTTTAATACTGCAGTTTTTTTTTTTTTTTTACATCTTCGCTTCCAACAAGACTGCAAGTAACCACTATTAGAGTTGGAAGTTACTGGAAAAAAAAAGATTAAGTTTATAGAACAAGATAACGATTAAAAGACGACTTAAAAAATTGCAAGTTATATGAATCACGAAGGCAAGATAAAGGAAGCAAATTCCAAAGAACTGATGTTTGAGGAAAAAAACTCGACGAATAAGAGTTTTTGGAGCACTTAGGAATAATTACTGAAAAAGGATGATACTTAATTGATTGACAAGTAACACAAGAATGAACTTTAGTAGATGGCACATGAGACGCTAGCTCTTTAGAGCATTGCTCGTTATAGTATTTGTAGAAAAGAGAAAGAGATGTAACGTTACAACGACGTGATAATGGTTGAAGGTTGGCTGCAGGAGCAGGCCAAACTATGTTTACAATGTATTTTTGCACCTTGTATAAAAGAGAAATAGCATCATTGGAAGGTCCACCCCAGATATGGCAACAGTATTTTATACAAGGACAGATTTGAGATAAAGAATAGAATCCGGAGTAAGAAAGTGTCGAACACGATAAAAAGATGCTATCTAGCAGATGCTAGTTTTGAAATGGATTTAATATTAAGAGTTAATCCTAGATTATGAAGGGTAGATGACTCATAAGTAGATTACCGTTTATAAATATAGGAAGATCTAAACTATTGCCATAACAATTGGCTGAAAAAAATTGAGTTTTATCTGAACTAAAGTTCACCAGCCACTGTGAGCCCCATGCTGTAGCAGAAGTGAGATCCTTTTCAAGTGCAGATGTCCCCTTCAAGCAATCAGAGAATGTAGGATTCTTATCAAGACAAGAATAAATAGTAGTATCATCAGCGAACAATAACACCTTAGATGTGAGGATATCTAGAAGATCTTTAATGTAAATTAAAAAGAGTATAGGGCCTAGGATAGAACCATGAAGAACTCCTGAAGTTATAGGATATGAAAAAGAGTGCGATTAGAAAGAAAGGATTCAATAGTCTTAAAGATAACACCTAATATACCGAAGGAAGAAAGCTTATGGAGAAGACCAGCATGCCAAACTTTATCAAATGCGTTAGAGATGTCAAGAGCGATAGCCTTAACCTCTCCACCTCTATCTAATGCAAAATAAAAATTATTGGTTAATACTGTTAGCAAATTAGCTGTAGATCGAGACGATTGAATTCCTTATTAATGATAAGAAAGTAAGTTATGAGATTCAAGATGAGAGATTAAGTGTTTGTTAATTAAAAATTCAAAAACCTTGCTTATGATAAGAAGAAGACTAATGGGACGGTAGGAAGATGACTCAGATTGCTCTCCAGAATTTTTAAAAATAGGGATAACAGGTGCCGTATTCCAGCATGACAACAGCTCCAAAGAACACTTCTGCAAGACTATATCAGGTATGTTGCCCAGACCACAAGCTGTTAAAGCGCCTAAGCAAGAAAATCACTTTAGATACAGAGGCTGGAGTAATACGAATGTCAAGCAATAGATCTATCTGTTTGTTGGCAATACCAACTAATGGAATCAAGAAATGATATTGATGAAAAGTTCTTAGCAAACAATTCAGCTTTGTCTTTAGAAGTGACAAAATTTGAACCGTACAAAAGAGGTAGAATAACAGATTTGCCCTTATTATTGGTACTGTTAAAGAGTCTCCAGAAGAGAATCTTCAACTGTACCAAGCCTAATTTTGAAATGAAATACGAGATTTTCAGGACCTGAGTATAGCGGGCTTAGGCGTAAGGCAAAACTTTTTTACAATGGTTTCTAGTTTTAGTAAACAAACGTTTGTTGTCTGGAGAATTGTTTTGCTGATAGATATGGCAGTAATAGTTTCGATTAGAAGTTGCAGCAGCACAATGTGAGGTAAACCAAGCAGAACAGTAAAGCTTGACTTGGAATCATCAAGAGGGAATAAGAGATTCTATGGCAGCCTGAATCCAAGAAAGTATGTAAGAAACACATTTATCAGCAGGAAGACGAAAGATATTCACCCAAGGGCCATCATGAAGAAAATCACGGAAAGAGTCCCAGCAAGCATTAAGGTAATTTTAAGAGGTACCATGATAAAGGGATTCTGATGATGATGAGGAATGAGATAATAGTCTTCGAGATATCAAACCGTGATCAGAAGCACCTATGGGTGAATATGGACAAATTAGGCACAGACTAGGATCAGAAATAAGACATAAGTTAAGTAGAGAAGGTAAATGATTCTGGAAAACGAGTTAGTAAGTCGACTATTTGAGTTAGAGATTGAGAAAGGCAAAAGTTGTGGACCTTAACACCTGCAGACTCACTTACAATAGAGTCATTCAATGTTATGAGCATTCATTGTTATGAGCATTCAATTGTGTTCAAAACCCATTCAATGTTATGAGAATTAAAGTCACCACCAACAACGATATTGGTTGACGGATAAAGGGTTTGGTCAATTTGATCAGAAATAACATCAGAAAGAGTGCAGTCTTGAGATGAAATAGAGCAATATAGAACAAAGATAAAAGCAATTGAGTGAAGTGGTGCTAAATAAAAGCACATAAAAGAATAGTCGGTAGACCTAGTTTCTCGACAAATGGGAGAGTTCTTACGAATGTAAATGTCCAGGCCAAGCATGTAACTATTCAGCTGTTAATGGAATCAGCCTCTCTTAGAGCTACCAAAGAGTTTGGGAAATCTGACTACCAGCCGGCTTCAGAAAAATATAACTGAGTTTTAGAGCTGTACACTCATTAGGAGATAATAGAATGAGTTGCCTAGTCATAAAAACAGAGACACAAGCAAAACCCATGCATTGAGTCCAGAAGATTCAGCATTCAACACCCTAAACTGGAAACAATGTATTATAAATACATCTGCGCCAGCCTAATAGATGATGAAAGAGTGCGACGCTGATTAAGAGATAGAGTCTAGGAGGCCTTTGCCTAGGAGGCCTTCTACAAGACAGTAACCGGATGCGTTTAACATCTGTCCAAGATGAGTTAGAAAGAAATGACTTAACAATCTCAAAAACTTTATATAAAGAAATTAATTACAAAGTAAAGACTAATCGTAGGATAGTTGGAGAGGTTAAATTGTTTTCTAAAGTTTTAAAAAATTGGAACAACTTTATTTAGCACATTTTAATAGTTTAGCAAAAATTGAAAAGACTTCTAGAGAACAATTTTTTAAGACTATGATGGAAATCTTGTCTGAAGCACAAGCTGTAGAAATGTTCAATTGAAAATTAACTTTAACATTCGGCGCCTGGTATCACAAGAAGAATATGGCCTTTAGATTCAATAGTCTAGTTAGATTAAAAGTTCTTTCCAAATAATTCTAGTCTATTTTAGGGAGAAATAGAAAAATCAGACCCATGAATAAGAGACTAAATGTTTGACTAACTTTAGTTAATGAAACTGTTGAAGACTTTCTGAAAGTCTCTAGAACCTAGCATCTGAAATAAGATACGAGATTTAGTAAACTGAAAATAACAGAGCTTAACATTGAACAGGACCATTTTATATTGGCTGCTTGCAATAGTAAAAGGAAATTTGTTCTTAAGAGAAATATTATAAACCGGCCCTGCTATATTTTATCAAACCTGGCCCCACTTATAATTATCTGTCAACTATTCTCAGATAAAAAAGTAAAGTAGATAGTTTAATGTCTGCTACTACTGTGTACTAATGTGTACAGCCTACTAAAATAGCCAGCAGCATATTGTTTTGTTGCTTCAACTTGTTTCTCTGCACACAGTATTGTTGTTCAAGAATTGTGTTTCAGAATTAAAGAGTTGAGAGAGGGTTGTAACCACAAAAAAAATAGTCTCTTTGGCTGTAGTAGCCGCCTCGACCCAGGGCCGCCGAGAGCTGTCATGCCGCCTGGGACAGCAAGGCGTCTTTATTTATAAAATTTTGCCTATATTATTTATGAAGGACCTTATTTTTTTTTTTGAGGTAACTACATTCATTTGGCACCCCTTGGATATCTGCCGCCCGGGACTTACTGTCCCTCGCGATCCCCCCTCTCGGCGGCACTGCCTCGACCTTGAGGAGGTAAATAACGTAATTTTGAATTAATAGAAAAAATACAAAAGTATAAGTTTTTATTTGTCAACTTATATACTTATTCAAGTATTTTGTTTCTATACATTTACTTTTCCTAAAGTTGTGCTAACGCAGTCAAGAAGAATGTTCTTTTTTTCTCCCTATTAATTTTGCTATTACCCTCTAAATAATATAACTTCAGAGTTTTGACCAACAAGGCTGCAACAAGTATAGTACTACCAGAGATATGGTGGGATTCGAGCTCTCTACCTCTCCTTATTATAAGGAGAGGTAGAGATTCGAGCTCTCTACCTCTCCTTATTATAAGGAGAGGTAGAGAGCTCGAATCCTACCATATCTCTGGTAGTACTATACTTGTTGCAGCCTTGTTGGTCAAAACTCTGAAGTTATATTATTTAGAGGGTAATAGCAAAATTAATAGAGAGAAAAAAAAGAACATCCTTCTTGACTGCGTTAGCATAACTTTAGGAAAAGTCAATGTATAGAATGCTTTATAAGGCTTATAAAGCAAGTTTTTACCATCGCACTACTGCAACAATTATAAATGATTAAATTAATGAATTAAAAGTTAAAGTTTAAAAATTTAGCATATATGTTATTTTATCATTAATAACACATATGTTATTTTATCATTAATAACATATATGTTATTTTGTCATTAATAACATATATGTTATTTTATATTTATCATATATGATAAATAAAAAACAAATATATTCAACATATCTATTAAGTGTTTTATAAATATAATTTATAAGTATTTTTAAAATCTTAAAGTTTTTTTATCTTAGGTTTGTATTTTATTGGAGGTAATTATAGAATTGTTATATTTTAATTAACATTTAATTTGATTACAGAAAATTAGTAACAAATAATGGCAAGCCACGAAGAGTCTTTACTTAGTAATTTCTGGTCTAGTTTGAAGTTTTCTGCTGAAAGTGCTTCAGGTCGCGAGAAAGCTGACCAACTTCGTTTACTAATGACATTTACAAATGA